>UNSF01000020.1:312956-912956 GCA_900538255.1 Ulva mutabilis | reverse complement strand
CACGGCCAGCTCCAAGCAGGCTGCTCGTGCTGCTGCGCCTGCTCGTGCAGCGCCTTAGCAGCGCGCCGCAGGCCGTCAGCACACTCCAAGGCGGCAGAGAGGCCGCAGCGGTGGTGCGCGCCGTCACGGCTCATGAGCAGCACCTTGGCAAGCACCAGCTGCGCGAGCGCCACGTTTGCGTGGCCCGCAGGCAGCGCATCCCTCCGCACCTGCACCCGCAGCTGCCTGAGGCCTACCCCTCCAGCATGACTGACGGCCAACTCGGGCTTAGTGACGCGCGAGGGGGGGACTGCTGCAGCTCTCATCCGGCTGGCCGACCTTGCTCTCTTGATCCCCGACCGAGAGGACCGTATCATGCTTGGACCCCACAAGCGCACCCATACAACACCTGGGCTCCGCACACAGAGCAGTGCGGCGGCACACCCCTCGATGCGGCGGGACATCTGGAGATGTTGGGAAAGGTTTGCCAAATAACTGCCGACCAGCTGGCTGAGCATGTGATCATCGCAAGCATGTACTGCGGCCCACGCACACGACAGCTGAAAGGACTGCCCCAGCGCTACGTACCTGCAGCAGTGTTTCTGCGGCCGGGATCGCAGCGCTGGTGTCCCCGGCGTTCGCCAGCGCGTCCACCACGGCCTCTAGGCAGTGCATTGCCGTCGAGTGCTCCGTGATGTGCACGCTGTGCGCATACGGCAGCATCTGCGTCACCACTGCCAGCGCCGCCCCCGCCGCCCCGCTGGCCAGCAGCGCGGCCACCAGCCGCCGCTGGATCGCAGCAGCGACGCTGCCCTCATCCTGGCCCAGCGTGCGCAGCAGGTCGATTGCCTGCCGGTATGCTGCCACAGCCTTGCCATGTTGCCCGGCGCTGTGGTAGACATCTGCAATGATTGCCTTTACCTGCAAATGCTCCCATGCATCTGGTTCCCGCATCACTGCATCTGAGCTGACTTCCCAATCTACAAGCCCCGCACACGCAGCTTGAACGATGTAATGGCAAGGGCGCATATCTGCCACAGGCGGGGCGTGCTGCTGCAGGGGTGTCGCACCCGCGCGCACTCAATGTGGATTTTGCCAAAGATGGCCTCCTTCACGGCGAGCGCCTGCCGCAGCCGCTGCAGCGCCTCGCGGTGCCGCCCCGCGTCTGAACAGAATTGGCCGAGCGCCTGCAGGGCCTGCGCATACCGCACGTCGGCCTTGCCGTACACGCGCTCCGTGGTGTGCAGGCTGCTGATGTACAGCGCCTCAGCCTGCGAAAACTTCGGGCCGCCCTGCCGCCGCAGCACGTCTGCGAGCCCGTTCTGAATGACCGCCATGTGGCCATCATCTTCCCCGAAGCCCTGCACAGCCTCCTGCTTGGCTAGTTCCCACCATTTCTCTGCCTCCGCGTAGCGCTCCTGCAGCGTGGGTCGCTCTCATGCCCTGCACAGGCGTGGCCTCTGGGACGAGACGTTGCAGCCTGTCAGTTGTGCTCCCTGGGCAAACGGAGTGGAGCTAAAAGTCACTTGTGCAGGCATAACACGAAGGGGCGGGCACAGATGGGTGATGAGAGCGTGCCTCAGCTGCCGCACGACGTGCTTTTTCGCAAAAGATTGAGAATTTGGCGGTATGTTCGTTGTTGCTGGCTTCATTGTCCGCTGGTTCATCACAGGCGGCATGTTGTGATGCTACCAGGATGCTCGCAGCGCCCACGGACATGTAGCAGGCCCAGTTCCGGGCCCAAGATGCTAAGAAAGACGTATGGTATGAGCCTTGGCCATTGAAAGCAACTGTGGACGCTGGCATCGAGCAATTAGCACCTCTTGCGCCCGACGGGCAGTACTGCACCAGGTCAGCGACATGTGCGCTCCACCCGCACAACCTTGCAGCCCGCGGGACGGCCATGACGGACCTCACCACAATCAGTTTGCAGCGCTGCGGAACGCTCGCGGTGGTCTTGTTTAAGTGGCAAAGTGTGTGGTGTCGGGAGATGTTTCGCAGCCTTGCAAGGCCGCAGGGCTGAGCGGGAACCAACGGGACCCGTGTGACCGTTCAGGCATATGACGCTACCGGTCCCGAGTATCGTGGAATGATCTGGCTGGAGTGGAAGTCAACGTTGTTGGATTTCATATAATTTCGATTACAATCGCGCAGCAAGTCCAACACGCTGCGCGGAGGTCCTTATGATTAGAGCGCGATGCATCAGCTGTCAAACATCCAATACGCCGATCAGTCGGAAAGTCTGCCACATACACACTTGATCGAATGCCTCGTGCCAACTGACACCAAACTGCCCATGTGCCCTGCGGTGGGCCTCAATGCTGTGGCTGCCGTCCTGCGCACGTATCTCACTCGCACACGTGGTGTGTGTGCGTTCTGATCAGGCCCGACGTGCCAGAGACGTTACGCATGCATGCGCGTTGGATGCGTCGTGTTCTACGTATACAGCGCGCCGGTTTCGCGACATCGCATGTCAATGTGTGCAAGAGCGACATATGGCCTCACACCCTCCCTGTTGCACACTTCAGCTGTGGCTGCTACTGCTGCCATCTGTTTCCTCGCGCAGACTTGCTGCGGAGGCGCCTGCGGGATTGTTTTGTCAACGCGCCTGAGTGTTACACAGTGATAGATCTAGGACTCAGCAGCGCCGAGGCAACAGACCAGGCAACAAACAAACAGACAGACCGGCCACCGCAAGCACCAAGGCCACGCGCCGCACAAGCAAACGCCAGAACGAACTAACGCCAGCGCGAAAGCGCCTGCGTGCGGTTTGTTCGAGGTTGCCGAACCTGCTGACGAGTTTTACGGACTCGTGGACATCCGCAATCATGTGGAAACCGACAAAAGAAAATTTGATCGGGAGTTACGACTATGGGTGGCTCTGTATGGTGCGATGCCGGCCTGGCCCCATTTGTCGGAAGCTCACGTCACAACGCGAGTCTGCCTGGAAGATTGTGCCTGTCGACATCTGCAGCGCCTTGTCTGCGGCATCACCTCCATCAACATAGCCCCCGATACGTCCCTGATCGCGTGGAAACTGCAAAACTGACAGCATGTACATCCATCAGAATAGCCATGGTTCCCCGAGCTCGCCCTGCAGTGGATGGAATTGCACACTTGAGCAACCACCGCAGCCAGGGCGCACAGGTCCCCGTCTCTGACAGAGCTACGCGTTGCGGCACGACCGCATATATATATATATATGTATGCCTGTGCATAATACCGAGCGTTGCTGCCATATTCCGGTTTGTAGTGCTCCGTAAGCTGGAGCAGGCTGCGGTCAGCCTTGACTTCATTGGTGACGTGCCATGCCGTCACCAATGAAATCCGATACCCTAGTTGCTGGAACAGTGATGTTCCCTGCCTACTACTTCATCACACTTCTCTGCCAAATCATGCACGTGCATTTGCATCAGGAATATGTTTTCGTCAACGTGCTTGTGTCCTGGGAAATCTTGATCTGCCTTGAGCAGACTCAGTCCAGATGCTGGTGCTGGTGCATGTCAGCTGGGTGAATCAGGAGGCTAAAGCTATCATGTGACTGGTGAGCCACACTGGTGAGACTCACATGCATGTCATGAACATGGCAGATGCAGACCGACGATGAAGGGTATCTCGAGATATTGCGCCCGCGGCAGCATGCAAATGAAGCGTGTATCCAACCAAAACAGTCCGCTGTCAGTGCAGCCAACATGGCCGTTCGGCAAGCACCGCGCGGGGCGGCCGCCGCCGCCATTCTTCCCGGTGGACGCGCGACCTGGCCTCATCGTCGCCATCCTCATGGGCCTGCAGCACGCGCTCGCCATGGTCGGCGGCGTCATCACGCCGCCGCTCCTTGTCTACCGTGTCACCGTCCCCGACGTGCGCCCCTCTTCCCCCTGCCCCGACCGTCCTGCCGCGGTCGTGGCTTGGGGCCTCGGCCACGCCTTTCATCTGCCTCGCAGCCTCCCCACGTTATACACCGCTTTCGCGCAGCCAGCTACATCCGTGTGCTGTATGCTGTGTGCTGTGTGCTGGCGAGTGACCGCAGCACGCGTGTAGGAAGAGAAGGACGCGGACATCGAGCAGTACATGATCTCAGCGGCGCTCATCGTTTCGGGCATCACGTCGCTGATCCAAGTGACGCGCTTTAGCATTCGAGCGCCTTCGTTTTACCACGCTGAGCGCATCTTCCTCGGCACCGGCCTCGTCTCCCTCATGGGCACCTCGTTCACCTTCCTGCCCATCGCGCAGACCTCCATCAGAACAATGATCGCAAACGGTGCGCTGCATGACCCCGCTAGGGGGGCACTGTGTGCTTTTCGATCGCCGGCCGCTGAACCTTTTTCGACAGGCAGGTGCTAGCGGCGAGCGCACAGCGCGCTGACGCACTTACCTTGGCAACACCGCTATACTCTGAGCAATGTGCATGCATGCAGACGGCGATACGTGGCGGGAGGCGTACGGCCGCGTGCTGGGCACCGTCATGCTGGCCTCGCTGCTGGAGATCTTTCTCTCTTTTGTGCCCCCCAGGACCCTGAAGCGCCTCTTCCCGCCTGTCGTGACAGGCACAGCTGTCTTCCTTATCGGAGCTTCCCTCGTCGGCACTGGAGTCAAGTGCGCTGCCGGCTCGTTTCGTGTGGTCCCTTGCTTGCGGGGCACGCCTGCCTGGTCTCGCATCAGCCAGGCTGCGCTCCTCAGACACACCGCCGCAAGCCCTGCATGCGCACCTGTCACCTAGTGCAGCATGGATGTCCAGGCGAGGCCTGGATGCGCAGTGTGTGCATGCATCTGCACGTGAACAGTGGGGGCAACGCGCAGCTGCGCACATGGCGGGCGCGGCTGGCGCACCCAGGCTGTGCGGCACAAGCCGGCGGTGACCGTGGCTGGAGTGCAGGTACTGGGGCGGCGGCGTGTTCTGCGCCGAGAACACGTTCGGGCTGCCGCCGTCATCGATCGACTGCTACGACGAGGCGGGCGCTCTGCAGCCGGAGGGCTCGTGCTTCGGGCCGCAGATCGTGCCCGACTGCAATGGCAACGGCGAGGTGGAGCTGCCGTACGGCAGCGCAGAGTACATGGGGCTCGGGTTCTCTGTGTTTGCGACGCTCGTGCTCGTTGAGCTCTTTGGCTCCCCCGCCATGCGCAACGTGCAGGTGCGCCTCCGTCGCATGGCTTGGCCCAGCTGTTGGCTATATCAACCGGCCGAGAGATACATGCACACATGAAGCCTTGCCCCAGGTGATCGCCCCAGGATAGCCCCAGGTGATCGCCTGGCCGGCTCGCATCTGCTGGGTAGCATGTGAGTCTAGACTCTAGTTGTACGTTCGCTTGGTGCACTGGATCGGAGCCCCTCGATGTGACGACACATGAAGCCTTGTGCAGCTGTGTGTACCAATGCCGCGTGAGCTGTATGCTGCGGAGGTGTCAGTTGAGTAGCCTGCTGCCTTTGCATGCTGGGCCCGCACTCCAGGCAGTCAGAATGGCTGCGCGTGGGGTGTGCTGTAGCGGTCACGGTCTTTGCGCCATACATGAGCTGGCCCATGCATGTGCGTCGAGGTCGGTGGCGCTGACCGTGCAGGTGGTCATCGGGCTGCTGGTGGGATACATCATTGCGGCCATCGCGCCGCTCGACGGCAAGCACTTTGTGACCTCCGAGAAGCTGGACGACGCGCCGGGCATCACCTTCCTCTTTGTGGAGACCTTCCCGCTGGGCATCTACGGCCCGGGCGTACTGCCGCTGCTCATAGCCTTTATCGTCACCACCGTGCGCCCCGCCCCCACTGACTCCCACCTGCACCTCTGGCCACGTCACCGGCAGCAGTGCCGGAGCACCGACATCGTTTGACATGCCGCTGCGGTGCAGGTCGAGTCCATCGGAGACATCACAGCCACAGCGGACGCCTCGCAACTGCCCATCGAGGCACGCCCCGTGCCCTCCGCAGCCTCATCCCGCTCATCACTGCTGCCCTCACCATCCCAATGCCGCAGCACAGCGCCCACCGCAGCACGCGGCACAGTCCTGCCTCGCGCTAACAGTGATGCAGGGTCAGCCTGCTGCACTGCAAGTCATGGACATATCGCCAAGCCTATGCTTTGACAGGGCCATGGCTGAGGGAGTAGTGTGGTGCAGGGGGAGGAGCTGCACCAGAGGGTCCAGGGAGGGCTGCTCGGGGACGGCTTGTCGTCGCTGGTGGCCGCGCTCTTCACGTCGATGCCCAACACCACCTTCTCGCAGAACAACGGCGTCATCTCCCTCACCCGCTGCGCCTCCCGCCACGCTGGCATTGCCGCTGTGCGCCCCGCCTGCCTGCGCCCCGCCTGCCTGCGTTGACAGTGCCGCGGCATGCCGCTTGCCTTCAGTACCATACCTAGCAATCGAGCTGCATGGGCAGCCGCTCCTTCACATGGTCTGCATTCGGCTGAACCGTCACTATCTCTGCCAGTCGCTCTCACCTGTGCATACGTATGCATACTGTGACCAATACGGTCTCCACGCATGTGATGGCAGGAGGATTCCAGGTGTGCTGCGTGTGCAGGCATGCTGGCTGCTACTACTGGGCATCTTTGCCAAAGTGGCAGCGTTCTTCACGAGCATTCCGGACTGCGTGCTCGGCGGCATGACGACCTTCCTCTTTGCGTCCGTGCTCGTGTCTGGCATCCGCATCATGAACAGCGGCGAAAACGGCATTGGCCGCCGCGAGCGCTTCATTCTCGCAGTCTCCCTCGGTGCCGGCCTCGGCGTCACGCTCATTCCGCAGTGGACGCAGAACAACCTGTGGCCCGAGAAGGACAGCATGAGTGACACCCTACGCGGCTTCCGGGATGCCGTCATCATCACCCTCTCCACAGGCTACAGGTGTGCTGCCTTTGTCTACATGGTTTTCTGCTGTTTCAGTCTACACATGCTTGAAAGCTGGTGTGCGGCATGGGCTGCATGCGATGGTACAGCTCCAATGCAGCCTGTGCTGTGTGGTTTGCTGAGGGGGATTGCTGAGGTGGTGTGCTGTGCAGCCTGGGCGTGCTGCTAGCGATGGCACTCAACTTGCTGCTGCCATTGGATGGCAAGGAGGTGGTGCTGGCAGAGCTAGAGAGCTCCGTGCACGCGGAGGATGGCAAGATGTCACCAGACACAGATGACAAGCCTGAAAAGGTCTGAAGAGGGGTCGGTCAGACTGCACAGGCGAAATTTTGGGAATCGAGATCACAGCGACATGGGTCTTAGCGCAAAGTTGTGCAGAATGCAAAACATGGGAATGCTGGAAGTTGCGATACGGGCTATGTATACGTTTGCCACTGGACAGGCTGCCGGCGTTTGGTGGGGGATGAGGTGACGCACACATCCACGGGGGCAGACATGAGCAGCTCCAGCAGTTTTAAAGGATTGAAACAATGTGTACGAGATGATGCTGAGAGAACTGAACCGATTTCAGTTTTCAGGCCAGCTCTGTAAAGATTGCCTTGTGCGGTTGCAGTATGCACAGCACGGATGCAGACGAATACACACATGTTGCGTTACACGGTGATAGATCAAGGCCTCAGTAGGGCCGAGGGAAGAAAGCACAAATTTTTTTCTTAAAGAACAAACAAGCAGATGCAGCACTGTCACCCTACGCAGCAGCACGGACCACGACGACAAGGAACACAACCAGCAGCGCTAATACACAGCACACCAACACAGCGCATCATCGCGCAGTCTGTGTACAGGCCATGCACAAGCACCAGGACTTGGGGACCGCGGTACCTAGCCGGCGCAAAGCCGGCCGTGGCAGCCAACACAGTCACGGGATTGACCGACGCAAGGCCGCGGCCACGCACGATGGCTATGTCCCCTGGCCCTTGACCACCCGACGCCGGAGCCACCACCACAGAGCGCCGCAGTCTGAGCAGTGGCTGGGGATAGGCCGGGGCGGAAGGTGGAGGTGGGGCGGCGGGGGGTGGATTCGATGCAAGTCACGGAACGGGTGCCAGGGGGGGGGGGGGGGGTTCAAGGGGGGATGGGCAGGCTGCAGCGTGTGCCAGGGCTCGGGGGGATACGCCACTCGCGGCGGCGTGTGCGCGATGGCATGTTGAGCACTTGGCTTGAAGCAAGCCATCAGCTGCTCCGCACGTGGGCCAGGCGACGCCGGAACCTGAGGTCGGCTGTTCATGAGGGGCTGAATAAATTTCAGTTTCAGCTCGTAAGTGTCTGGGCGAAATGCGAATGCTCTGGCTGTCTGGCTGCGTTCTTCAGTACCGCATTAATCCTTTGCGGATTGCAGAGGGGCACGACACCAGAAACGCGCAAGCACACATACACGAGAGGTGCAGCAGCCGCCGCTGCACAGGAGCTTGGGATCGCGAACGCAGAGACGGGCGTGGTCGTGACGGGCAACCGCCTCGATCGTGGCACGCCGCAGGTCCAGTCGGCGCATGTGCAGCAGACCGCTGACAAGGTGTGCAAGCCCATCGACCCGCTGATGTGCTCCCCATGGGACCCCATCCCAGCGCAGGCCGAGTTTCTTGTGCTCACAACGTCATTGCAGCGGCGCATGCTGCACTTCGCTCGTGTGCTGGAGTGGAAGCTCGTCCCTGAGCACGAGGACAGAGGTACCTGCGGTTGCATCAGTGCGGCGCACCATGCATATTCAGCCAACCCCGAGGACCAGCCCGCTGATCATATGGTGCTGCCGATCAGGCTGGGGGGCGTGGGCCTGCTCCGGACTGCACCGGAAGTCGGCACCGCCGCCTGCATCGCGGCAGAGCTGCAGCGGCCCTGTACATGCAAGTTGACATTCGAGGAAGACGGTCCCGCACGTGTCCGGCCTTTCAGTCGCCCCAGCGGTACAAGACTCTCTGAGCTGTGGCTGCAGCTATGCGATGCCCTACAGCCCTGGTCGGAGCCCGACAGAGAGCTCGGCCCGCCCAGCGGCACGATCGCGGACGTGCTGCCCACCATCCAGCTGACAGTCACCCAAGCCACCGCCCAAAAACGGTATGACGCGCTGCTTGGTGCCAATGACCTCACCACAGCCGCTGGTGAGCGGGCTGTGGCACCACTGCCCAGCTGTGCCTTTGTGAGTCGGCGATCTGGCTCGGGACCCCACCTGTTACACCATCTCTGCGGCTATCCCACGTCGACCTCTCATCCTGTCTCCGTCATGACGCATCACCGGTGTGGGGGTCTGCCCATGCATGTGAAAGTTTCCACAAGTGCGGACAGTTCATCAGGCGGCTGTCAGGGCAGGGTCCGCACGGTCGCTGAGTTGTGGGTGAGATACGTTATAGGGGTATGCTCCACAAGGTGGTAGAACACACAGGGAGCTGGTAGAACACACAGGGACGCAGTCATGGTAATGCAGTTGTGTGTTAGTGCGTTGGGTTTGCTTATACTGTGAGAGGTCATTGGTGTCTAACACAGCAAGTGCTGTGGCACAGATCAATGGATGGATTACACTTAACGAAGAGGTTGCTGTTAACAAAATCACCACAGAGAAGGGCTGTTCTCACTGCACGACAGGCAAGCCTGCAGCATCATGCCCTGCACTTGGTGGTGCTGGCATGACGGGCCTGCTGCTCGGTGGCGATCCGTCTATGCGCTTGCGCTACGGACTCGATGAACGCAACAAGTCCAGAGTCTAGAGGGTCGTCCTGTGGCGCAGGTTTGCCCGGTACAGGCGCAGCATCAGGGTAGCCTTGCTTGTGTTCTGTTTGCAACAGTGCAGCCACCAGTTGCGCTGGGGGAATGCTGGCCCGGCAAACTGGGCACGGAGCGTGCCTTATGTCTTCCTTTTCCTTCTGCAAATGCGTGCGCCAGTGGGTATGCGCAAGCAATGAACCGATGTCCAAACAGCTCTCAGTCAGGTACACACATGCATAGCAGTGCAGGCAGCCTGACAGCGAGCACACCACGGTGACTCCAAGCCCGATTGTTCTGCGATTCTCTTCATACTGCTGCAGCTCTAGTTCTTGTTGCTTCACCCTCCACTGCCACCAGCGCCGGAAGCAGGAGCTGTGGAAGCCATGGAAGCAAGCACCACGCATGCATATGGATGCATCTTGCATGTCTTCCAGACAGAATGGGCAAGCCCCTACAGATGAAAGGTGTCAGGGCAGAGCGCAAACCTCAACTGTGGCTTGCACGCATCGTAACTGTCTCCGACCAGTGCCGTGGATCCTGTGCTTGAGACAATTGTCCAAGGGCAGCATTTGTCCCCACAGAGTGTCGATCCCAGCACACTTGCTGAACCAATGACCAAGCATGCCATAGCACAATGGCTGACATGGGTTAACATACCTTCGGGATGATTGAGTTGCGACAATGCTTCTTTCCCAGCCATGCACATGCTCATAAGCATGTGTTCCCCGGCCAGCTGCTGTGCCTCGGCAAGCATGGACTGCACCACGGTACTGATTCGCTCATCAGAAAGTCCTCTGCTGCTCGTGATCTCGATTCCGGGGGCAACGTCCGGGTACTGCGGCCCCATACAGAATGTGACATCCATGTCTACAAACACGTTGTCTTCGTCCCCGGTGTAAGGCTCCAGATTCACGCTGAGCCTCCTATCTTTGGCCAAGTCATCAACACCTCTTTGAAAAGGCCCAAATACATGTTCTAGCGCGCTGATTTCGACTGACAAGTCTAAGTCCATGCTGATCTCGCACAGAGTCGGGCTGAACACACCAAAACGGACGATCCCGGTGGCGTGACATCTACAGATCACATTTTAGACGGTGTCATTGCAATGTGTATGTCTGAAAGCAGTCTTTGCTGAACTGGCACACGCGTTGCATATGCAGGACCCACGTCAACTGAAACGAGGCGGTGAATCACGTTGATCAGGTAGGGCAACGTCGAGGTCATCAGCAATACAATTATGAGTAAATCGTTTCGCTAGACACTTACCATATTCTGGTCACAGAGCAGTACAGAGGTCCGCGCCCATATATGGCCATACGATATGGCAGGCTGGCCATGCATTGCGCTGGATTGACGTCGCGTCGTTTCGACCGCCATGACTTCTAACGCCAACGCAACGATCAATGACCCATATCATGGATTTGACAGCTCCTCCTACCTGAAGCTGGTGTGGTCGATGCGTTGTAACGTCTGGCACGGGCAGGGCTGCAGTCGATGTTTGATGCGCGTCGAAGCACAGCTAACGTCGTCTGTTTTCATCACACTCCTCGACGTTTACACCGTCGCCCTAGACAGTTGATTTGTAACGCATTGAGCTGGTACTGCTAGTGATAGCCGGGAATACATGGGTAGCGATCATGCCGTTTCTGTTCGCCACGTCCACCCCCGCGCATCCCAGACGCGGCACATCATTTTCGCCTGCAGACGACGTTACGCGTAGCTGATGCAATGCGAATAGGCCATCAAATAGTATGGCTGCTGCTAACTCCTGTTGTGGTGAAGCTCGTGAGTATGGTCGGGGTGCGACACTGTCTGGACAGCCTCGCAGCGCAATTCAAATGCGGATGTATGCGATCACATGTGAAAGGGTAACATGAATGCCTGCATGCTACGTCAATGGCATATATGCGCGAATCCACGCAATATCAATCGGGCAGCGCACTTCCCGACAGCGAGATTGCCACCGCCCCGGCTCGAGTTGATGTTACGAGCAGCCCTTGACCAAACAGCGCAGCGACACCGTCTGTTTGAAGCGCTTCAAACAGCGTGAGGCTCAGATTTATTGTGTATGTCGTCTTTCTTTTCAGTAAATTTGCCCTGTTTGATCCAGGCCGAGTGGGTGTTCCTGACGTGCGCGGAAACAAGAAGCGTCGAATTCAATCTGCATATGGCAACAGGGGAACGAGCAGTTAGTAGAGCCTTTGCCAGGCTATCATCCAACTATTTTTATGAGCAGCAACCCGTGGTAGCCGAAGCATCAGTTCCACTGCTCGGTTCAAACACGGTGTGCAACGCCGCGTTCTGTGAAGCAGCGACAGATGTCTGGATGCTGGACGTGCACATCAGAAGCAGTGAAAAGATAAGTACTAGGTTCCACGTTAGCGCCGATGGACCACGAGGCCTTGGGGGCGGCACCGTTTTGTTCTCCAATGTGACACTTGTCTCCCAAGACTCTACCACCCAGTCGGGGGCTTGCAGCAGCGGACCATACCAAGTCATATCTCAGAAGGGCACTGATTGCGCCGCTCTGATACTGCGCACCAGAACTCCACCCTGTGGCATGCAAGCTGTCATGTCGGAAGCTCAAGGCTGCCCTCCCGAGGAAGTCTTGACTGCACAGCTACCCGCTTTGCTCAGTGGCAGGCCGTACCAAGAAATGTACGACCGCTTGTAGCAATTTCTCGTATGTGTGCACATCTGCTTCTTCATCCTCTCTTGCGATCTGGGTCCGAATGTTGCATCTGCTCACACATGCTAGCTGATGCAGATTGAGCGATGAGGCCATAGCTATTATGACTGTATGATAGCTTGAGTTCTAGACGTGCTGCACAAGCTCCCAATATATCAATATCACAAGCGCATGGACTGGTTGCACAAGTGCAAGACGTTTCACCCATGCTGTGTGCGTGCACTGGCTGTCACACCCATCGACCACAACGAGGCACCCACACCAAAGCCAATTGTGAATGTAGAGTCCCTGACTGCGGTAGAACGCACCCAGAGGCCGTGCAGCTTCAGGCTCAGGCCATGGAGAGCACAGATGCTTCAGGCCACTCAGGCGGCCTTCGCGTGGGATTCTGGAGAAATGCAGCGCCGCACAACAGCCTGACATTCCCAAACCGTGCCGCTGACTTTGAACGGTGACTACCTGCCCTGCCCTGTATGCACGTTCATGTCACGAAGTCTCCGCACACGTCGCATGAGTCCTCGCTCTTCCATGCTCCCCTATCACAGCAAGCGGAACTGCCTGTGTGCACCGCTGTGCAGCAAGCTATCCAGATTCCATGTCAACAATCTTGAGTCAGCTGCTGAAGCATAATCAGAGTTTGCCTGCAGGTGTGATCGCCCGGACAAGTATGGCAAAGTTGGGGCGGCTGCAGCGCCGCCTGAAGTCATCGGGACTGGTGGGTGGATGTTAAGCATGACAGGTGAGCTGCAGACGCACGACACCCCGCATCCGGAGCAGCTGCTATACGAGGGCACCACTGGCAGCGACGCCGTCAACGCTTCGCAGCATAAACTGCTCTGTCTCCAGGTGCCCATCCTTCCTGAGCACGCTTCTACTCAACAACAGAGGCATGTCTAAGGAGCTCTGCATCGACTGATGCTCGTTGTTAGATGTAAGTTGACACATTGCTTTGAAAGCACGCACGCCGCTGCAGCGCTGCCTGTGATGCCTCCTGACCTCATATGTAGCGGACTTGACTGCTTGGCTTGCACACGTGGCCATGCCATGCTGAATGCCGCACAGTGCGGCTGCCGTGGTGCTCAGATCGGGGCTCGCAGAGTGTACTTGACGTGTGTCAGGGGAGGCGGTGTGCATGGCGCTTCCCAACAATGCATTGTGCTGGCGTGCAGCATGATGGGGCCGCTGCCTTGGCTGCACCTGGCATCCGGCTGGCTGCGGATCATGCGCCGGCCGGGGCAGTGCGCATCATGTGCGCCGAGGCGCACCTCCCCGCGGGCTGGCATGGCATCACTATCCATTACGCGCCAGGCCCGCTGCGTGTGCTGCGCCTGTCTGTGCACGAGCCGCTGCTGCTGGAGGAGCGCTACCCCGGCCGATTTGTCATCCACTATGAGAGCGCGCGCCGCGTGTGCCCCCCGGGCCAGGCTGCCGACAACGCGGCCTACAGCTGCGTGCCGCCCGTGGCGGCTGCCGACCTCCGCACCGCTGCCTGTGGCCCGGGCCCTGGAGTTCCCCGCATGATACCCCCTCAGGCCATCAGACCAGCCACCAGCGGGGCTGCCGCCGGTGGCACTCCCCTGGACACCTTCGTAATCAGCACCTCTGTTGAGCCGGCTCCTCAGCTGCCACAACCCCACCCACCGCCAGGAGCGAGCCCCAACACGGCTGACAGTCCCCCAGGTACCCCCAGTTCAGGGACGGTAGCGCAGCGTCCGTCACTGGGGCTGCCAGTCCAGGCTGCAGCACCACCTCCGCAGCTCGCTGGCTCGACTGCTGCTGGCTCACGGGCGGCCGTGCTGGCTGCACACGGCACGTCGGTACCATCAGCGGGCCCTGGCCTCCCGCCCTCCTCCGCTGCTGCTCCTGCACACGCAGGCACAGGCCCAGCAGCTACAGGAGCTGTAGACCCAGCTCCATTGCCTGGCGGGATTGCTACCACTCCAATAGCACAGGCGCACGACCAAACACCCATGGCCACACCTGTAGCGGCACCTTCAGATGAAGATGTGGCCACAGTGCCAGCCATGGCAGCCCTCTCTGGGGCTGGGAGCCAGGGTGGCGCGAGGGCTACCACGGTGTTGCCTGGAACAACGACTGATGATGGAGCCACTGGCACTACTTCACCAGGGGCATTGCCTCAGAGCGGATTTGGTCCCGCTGATACACCTCAAGATGGAGTAGCTCAGGATGGGGGCGTCTTTGGGGCGGCGTCCACTGGCGCACATCCTCAAGGAGCTGGCACGCCTCTCGCAGCAGTGCCTCAAGGAGCGGCAACTCGGGGTGGGGGGCACTTATTGGTCACACCTCCAGGAGCCGGGACTCAGGGTGCCGATGTCCGTGGGACTCCAGGTGCGGGAGCCCATGGGGGCGTGGCTCCAATGGCTGCACCTGCAGGAGTGGGGCGGCAGGGCGGCATGGCGGTCCCTGCAGCAATGCATCAAGGAGCGGTGGCGCAGCATGGGGACGCCCCTGGGATGGCAGGCCAGGGCACCATGGATCAGGGCGGAGCAGCGCCTCCCGGTGACATGGACCTGGTCGGTGCAACCCCAGCTGCGAAGCCTCCAGGAGGATCGGTACAGCTTTGGGGCGTCCTTGGGATAGCAAGTCAGGGTGGTGGCGCCATTGGGACAGTCGGGTCTCAAGCTGGCGCAGTGGCCGGGGCAGCACCTCCCAGCTCGGTGGCGCAGGGCAGCACTGTTCAGCTTGCTGTGCCTCCAGACTCGATATTGCATGGTGGCGACTCCGTTGGGGCCAGCCCCGGAGCAGGACTTAGCAACGACACCGTGCCTGCAGCAGGAACTCCAGGCGCACTACCAGCAGCTGCAGCTCTGTTGGGTGCACCTACTTGGTCTGGCTCTCCCGGATCATTTCAAGCAGGGTCGTCTTCTGGGACAGTCCCTCTTTTTCTCACAGCCCCTGGTACAGCACTCATGGACACTGGACCTTTGGGAGCAGCCGCTGCAGCAGTTGACCCTCTGCCACCATGGGCGCAGCCGACAGCCCCATACGATCTGCTGAACTCTGCCATCGGCGCTGGTCCCAGTGCGGGAGCAGCAGCGCCTGCGGCGGGCATGTCAGGCACAGCCAGCCCCCCGTCACCGGTGGTGCCATACTCCGCTGCTGGCGAGCGGCCGCCACGGGCTCGGCGGGTCCGCAGGCCGCGGCGGCCAAGGAAGCGCCGATCTCCTGCACTGCCGTATGCGCCAGATCTGCCATCTGTGCTGCCATGCGATGCAGTGGGCGGAACAAGGCACGGGGTCGGCCGGTCGCAGGCAGGGCCCGCAGGGGTGCTGCGCATAGCACTGCGTTGTGGTGGGGGTCGGCGGCCGACGCGCACGCTGCGTGCTGCGCCGCAGATGGCCACAGCAGCATCTCTGGCATGCTGCTATCCAGCGGGGCATCAGAGGCCGCGAGACGTGGAGTGCGGTGTAGCTGGGCTGACCTGCCACATGGAGGTGGCTGCTGCAAGCAATGCTGCGGACTTGGTCTGCAAGTCTACACCGGAGCTCCAGGACATCGGTGCGCTCCTGTGCACTGCGGCCTTGCCTCAGCTGCCATGGACCGAACTTTCACGATGCACTGCATCTCAATCTCTGCTCATTGCAATTTATGACACACCGTGCAGAAGACACCTGAGCAGGTGGTGCGCACTTGGTGGCGCACAAAGGACTGTAGAACTGTGTGGACCATTGCACGCTCACGTTTGCCAACCATGGAGTGTGCACCAAATGCATGTCGACAGTGGTGTGCACATATAGCGTTGCCTGGTCTGTTGCCTCGGCGCTGCTGGGTCCTAGATCTATCGCTGTGTAACACACATATAGCGCAACCTCAGCCCACAGCGACAATGAAGTGTCCAGCATCACTCTCCTTTCCCCGCGCCTCCTCCTCGGCTGTCCACCGTATCATGTGGTGCCTTGGTGCAGGGATTTTCGAAGCCATGTGCGAGGTGAGAGAGCCGGCGCCCACACCCGAATCGTGGGGAACCGCGCTTGCGGCGGTGACCGTGCTGTCTGTGGTGCACGGCGAACCAGAGGTGGCGGCGGTGGACATCCTGCATGAACCAGGCACGATGTATGGCGCGGTGCAGCTTGAGGCAGTCTGGCCGTTCCACATCCCCCTGCATCTTCTTGGAATCGTGCAGCTCTCCACCTCTGCGAGCGTCGCAGGCTTTGGTGTGACCCTGCTGCCCTACACCGCGCTTCCCTACACCGCCTCTCTCACCCTGATCTCACCCTGATCCTCCTGAAGGCTGCAACGGCAAGCCTCTGTGTTGGCAGTGCAGCCGTCATGTCACCATTTTGTGCGTTGGCTAGTCGACCTTGTAGCTTGCGCGCTGCAAGGTGGTGTCCACTCTGTCACTTGCGCATGCGGCTGACCACGGCCGGGGCATGCGTTTGCAGGGGCCGATATACACCAGCCGCAGGCAGCAAACTTCACAGCGACTGTGCCTCGCATGCAGCTGCCGAGCCCTTTTGACAGTCTCAACGTCTCTGTGGCTGCGATTGCGCGGTGGGAGGTGCAGCTGTCAAGCGGAGTGGGCTTCACGTCAATCCTGAACGTCACGGCCGCCTCGCGTGAGGCCGTCTGCCGTGGGTGCGCTCCACCCCGCCTTGTCCCACACAGGTCCACTGCAAAGCTCTGCTGCAGCCCACAGCATCAGCCCCTGTCAGCGCCTGGAATAAACGCATGCCCTTCGCAGCTGTATACGCGGCTGGGTATAGGCAGCATGGACGACTGACCGCGCCTGTGGTTCAGGCCAGCGTGCGAGATGTTTGCCTTGGACGCCTCTTACACCGCGGACAGCGGCACCGGCATTGTGACAGACAGGCCGGGCGCGCGCTTCGCAGCGCTGTGCACACATGAGGTGCCGCTCTGCAGCAGCTGCCTGGCTGTGTATGGCCCCGCCTCGGCGTACGTGGTCTCGCTGCAGGAGCTGGACCACATGCATGGCCGAGCGTACGTGGGCGTTGCCGCCTGGGAGGAGCAGTACCGGGGGCCGGTGCGGATCGAGATGCAGCCTCCGACGTGCGCATCCCCCCCCTGTGCTGCATTCACAGGCAGAGGCTGCAACTCGTGATGCTTTTGCAAGAAAAATGGCCAAAGCCGCCTCTTGCGGACTGCATGCTATTACCTGTAAAGCCTGCCGATGTTTTGATAGTGCTGGGAGAGGTATCTGGTCCTGTGGCTGCGCCACTGGAGAAAGGGTTGCGAGAATTGTAGCATGGCCGCACAATGTCGAATGGCTGGTTTGCAGGGGGGATATCGTGTGTACGTACAGGACCGAGCAGCCATCATGTAGGGGTCGCAGGGGATTAGTGCTGCACAGTCCGCCTGTGCTGCAGTTGGAGGTGCAGGAGTCAGTTCCGTTCAAGGCAACCGCGGTGGACCTGGGTCACCAGCTGGGGGGAGTCTGTGCCAGCAGCGGGGGACCCCCGGCCGCAGAAGTGTAGGGCAGACGCGCACACGCACATCATGTAGGTGGAAGCGACCTAGCCGCGCTGAGGTCTTGTGACCCGACAATTCGAATTTGCCGACCTGCTTGCTGGGGGCTGTCGAGTCACCAGCACAGGCCAGCCGTGTGTCGGAGCGCCCATGGCGCCTGGACACTGAGCTTCTGTGTCACATTAAACTGATGTTTGGATCCATGATAACTTGATCATCGTTGTTGCTGAGCGATGGTCGCGTGTTACAGAGTACAGTGTTCATGTTCAGCATAAGTCTACTGATTCAACTGTGTGTGTAAAGTTTCCCACACACCTAGGCTATGACACCTGCTCACCGCTGTGCGATGCATTCTGGCCACATTGCAGAAGGCTACTGAACCACCAAGTGTGCTGTGGGAGCAGACTGCACCAGAAAAGCTTGACGTGCTGTAAATATCCTGTCGATGTTCCAGCGCCACACAATGTGCGTACACCAGGGGTGGCAGCACGGTCTGTATTCAACAGTGTCTGCACTCACACCAGCTGTTCAGAACGGCCATTGTGTTCTTACAGCTGTTGCAAAAGGTGGTAGCGTTGAATGGTAGGGGCAGGGATGGTTTACCGTAAACCAACTGCAGCAGGGACCAAATATCGTGGATTGAAACACAGGACCACAGGCACACAAGAAATATCACCAATCTTGCCAGCTGCTATGACGGCACTGCCCTGTAGCGAGGAGCCGGGCTTGTGTTTGATGGATTCGATTCAACACAAGTTGCCCATGTAGGCCAGAGGCTGCCGTGATATTCTGCACGTGACAGCAGCGACGCTGGCAGTGATGTCTGTGTGTCTACAGAGACGAGTCATCTCCTTTCGACCGCTGCTTCTGCAAGCTTCGAGGAATAAGCCTTGCCGAGTCCCTTGACAACTTGAAGATTCCCTTGGTAGCCTTGCACACCTTGAGTGCTTGCTCAATTTCCAAGATGCCGAAGTTTTGGTGCGCAGTGGAATTGCGACCCGGCCTGTCACAGGGAGCAGAATGAAGAGCACAGCCGATGCAGAAGGCATAAAGCCTGTGCACATGTCGCAACCACTGCAGTCTATCGACCAGTCCAATTGTCGGCGCTAATTGCAGTCACATAACAGTGATATAGCGATGTGAATCGGAGTTTCTTGTACCCAATCACAGTGGTATGGTTCTGGGAAGGTGGGGCCCAGCTGGGCGTGCCGGCGGAGCAGTTCTGAGTGTGTTGTGAGCCGTGCTGTGAGCAGCACCACAGAATAGAGGGAAAGAACGTTTCGTGGAAACTGTAGCGCGATACTGAAGCTGCTGTGTTTTGGTTTGCGTACGGCAATCGACCATGATGAATGGTTTTTATGCATTGCCATGAATCATACCTCTGTGTTCTACTACCTTGTGGAGCATACATCTGTAACGTATCTCTGGGGCCCAGCTGGGCGTGGTCACAGGTGTAATATGCCATGCCGTGCATGCGGCACTCGTGGCAGAGCTGGCGCGCTATGGCGTGTTGGCCGAAAGCCAGCGCCGCGAGCTGTGAAGGTGCCGTATTACCGCCCTCCACTTGAATCTGAGGCCACAGACTAATCTGCAGTGCACCCGTTGCAATTCTCACAACCCATTTGGTAGATACCCTGACCCGTTGTGAGCGCACAATCTCAGGCATTGCACCGCGCGCTGTACACCTGTCGCTGTCGGCAACATCATGCAATCCTATTTGGGTGGATCATCCCGACTGCAGCAGACGGTGTCTGCACGCAGACTGCGTAGCCGCGTTCAAGCGGAGGGATTGCCCCCGCTGCCCTCGTTGCAGGAGTTGAACAGTGTCGTTCAGCCAAACGCCTTCGCCACCGTCGCCGATGCCGTGTCTTCAAGCACGACCAGCACGATTGCAGACTCAGTGGATGCAATTACTGATGCCGTCAGCAGTTCCGGCGTCGATGCTGCAGCCGCGTCTTCGATTCCTGTGGAGTACCTGGGGCTGGGCGCCCTCGGCATTGGTGCGTGCTCGTTGACCACACCAGATCCCATGAGCATGAAAGATTCACACAGATCAGCGCCAGTCAAGCCGCGCGGAATGTTGATGCTCCAAGCATCTGCCGAATCTAATGTACGATTCCGCGGCAACGGGTGACCAACGCGATGGGGCGTCTTCAGCGCCCAGTGCGTCGTGCTACTTCAAAGTCGAGATACCCACCTCCCATCTAGCTTACTACCTCTCACTAGCAAGGCATTCGTTGCTCCAATTTGGAACTTCGCCGCGCGTTTGACCTCGACGCCTCGACGCCTCGTGCACGGATAGCGTGCGCGACATCGCCATCCGAGCGCTCACTGTCAACAATCGCTCGCTCATCAAATTGCGAGCCAATTCATCACCAGGTGGCCCAGACCTGCATCACGGCGCCGTTATGCGCAGCAGGTTAGCTGCTCACGGTTAATTGGTGCTGCAGTGGCTGTTGTGGCAATCGGAGCCTTTGCAGCCAACAACAAAAGCGACGCAGGCTCGAGCTCCACCTCCAAGGTCAGCAGACAGCCACCGCCTCGTAAAAATGCGGTACTTGTATTCGGCTCCACTGGCAAGGCAGGCAAGCAGGTGGTCAAGGAGCTGCTGGCATCTGGCCGCACCGTTGTGGCAGCCACCCGTGCCCCAAAGCCTGACACGGCAGCGTGGGCAGAGCTGGGTGTGAAGGAGGGCAAGCAGTCAGAGAGTGGTGGCATCCTCTTCTTTGAGAGTGGCGTTGACATCACAGATCCAGCCACTCTCAAGAAGGACATCTTCAGGGGTGCCACCCAGGTGGTCATCGCATGCGGGGCGGTTTCCAGGCAAGACGCCAAAGGTTTTGAGGAGGGGCTGACTCCGGAGGCCGTGGATGCCAAGGGCGTGTCGAACGTGGTGTCGGCCATCGCAGCCAATCTGCCGACGCCCCAGTTCGTCAAGACACCCATCATGCAAGCCAGCGATGTAGGCGGCTGGCAGATCAAGGACGACGTCATCATGGGCGGCAAGTCGTCCTCCAGCATTTCCGTCGCCGAAGGCTCCAATGGTGCGCCAGCACCCTCGCGCTACCTGCTGGCTCAACCCGCCTGCCACATAGCAGCTGCTTAAGCGTGTTGGGCCAGTGTGTTTGTGCTAAGTTGCGCGGTCACAACTACGTGATGAATGGGTGGCACAGGATGGACAGGGTGCATGCATGCAGTGGCGGAGTGGGCGGGCGAGCTGGTGGTGGAGGGCGGCGGCTTCTGCGGCACCGCCTCGCCGGACGACTCGATGGACCTGTCTGCGTATGACGGCATCGCGCTGCGCGTCAAGGGCAACGGCGAGACGTTCAAGTTCAACATCAAGACCTCTGACCAAGCACGCTGCCCTGCCCTGCGCTGCATGCATGAGGCCGCAGTGACACTGCTCTTATCGCTGCTGCTTTCAACCTCGTACGGGCCCGGCAGATGCGGGGCTGCCATACATGCCAGGATGCATGAGAAGCTGCATGCCGTGCACGGATCCGTACGGAATGCCACTGGAGCGGAGCATGCATGCACTGCGGCAGTGCCCCTAGACTCGCCGTGACATGCTGTGCTGGGAGTGCAGGTCGATGAGCCGGTGCAGGCATATCAGGCGACGTTTGACACAGTGCCCGGCGACTGGGTGACCGTCACGCTGCCGTGGCACGGCTTTGTGCCGGTCAAGATGGCGTCGTGGAACCCTGACGCGCCGCCGCTCGACCCCGCGAAGATCCGCACCGTGGGCATCGTGTACAGTCGCTTTGACCTCAACGGCATCGCCAACCCCAACTACAAGCCCGGTGCGCGTTGCGCACAGCTGCCGTGTTCATAGCCTAGTGCCGTTTCATCCCAGCACGCCCCTTGGTGCAACCGATCTTGTTGCAGCAGCACCCCTGCTGTGGACGACAGCAACACCGGCCAGCTTATCGGACGAGATTGGCCGCAGGTGCGTTCAAGCTGTCAATCGAGGGCGGGTTGGCGGCGTTCACTGCGCCGCGGCCGGCGGTGGTTCTCTTGACATCAGCGGGCACAGAGCGCAACGCTGTGATTGGCGACGACGTCGCGCTGCGCAAGGCCGACATCCCCATCGTGCAGCTCAATCCCGCGGGCACCCTCAACTGGAAGTACAAGGGCGAGACCGCGCTGCGCGCCTCCGGCATCGCGTGCGCCCCACCCCTCCCCTGCCTGCCCTTCTTCACCATGCTCACCTGGTAGCTCGAAACCCTGCACGTGGAGTCACAGCTTGTGACGCGTGGTGTGGGCTCGTGATGTCATGCATGGGTGCACGGGGTGGTGGCCAGGACATCACTCGCTGGGTTTGGAGTGCAGGTACTCCATCATTCGGCCGACAGGGCTGATCCGCGAGGCGGACCCGGACGATGGCAAGCCGTACACGCTGGAGTTCAGCCAGGGCGACGTCATCGCGGGCCGCGTGTCGCGCGCAGACGTCGCATCAGTTGTGTCGTCCGCGCTGCAGGAGCCCGCCGCCCTGGGCGCAACCTTCGAGGTTCGCCGCACAGAGCGCTGGGACGTCGGCGGCCCGGCCAAGTTCTCCGCAGCCAGCGCCAAGGTCGAGTTCCTGAAACTCGTTAAAGGTACGCCTGTGCCTGAACCGTGGGAGCGCGAGTTGTGTGCTGCCATGGCTGGTGCTGTTAGCGATTGCATGCACTGTGCCGGCTGCAGTGGTGCGGGGCGATGGAGGTGTGACGGTGTGGCGTGGTGGTTCAGATACAGAGCGGCGGAGGGCGGGCCTGCGTCCAATGCCGGCGTGGGTGCCACCCCCAGAGCCGGTGCCGGAGGAGCGCGTCAAGGAGATTCTGGCTGACCCCCGTGTGCAGGAGCAGCTCAGCCGAGACCCGGTGCGCTGTGCTGCCCCATGAATGGCTGATTGGGCGCTGCGTGTGCCGTGGCTGCTGGTCGGTGCAACTGCTGTGACCTGCCGGGCACGGGTGGTGTCGGAAAGCACCGCCTGAGCTCCACATGGTGACGTTGCTGTGAGTGTGTGCAGCAGCCCAAGGAGGAGACGGTCGAGGCAGCCAAGCCCGAGGCAAAGGAGCCTGAGGCAAAGAAGGAGGAAGTCAAGCCTGTGGCAAGTGCAACAGGGCTAGCCAGCATGTCCCTCCGCCAGGTGCTGCCCCAGTCTGTTCCATCTCTATGTTTCCCTGAAATTCAGGCCATCTGCAGCAGCGCGTGCTGTACGATACAAGCCCAGCATTCGCAGGTGTGACTGCGCAGCAACGCGTGGCATGCACAGCTGAGAGGCAGGAGACAGCTGATGCGAGTTGTTGTGCTGCAGGCTGCCGTGAACCAGTGGATTGCGGACTACCGCAGCCGCAACGATGGCGCACCAGATGCAGCACCAGAGGCGGCTGCGCCTGCTGCGGCACTGAGTGAGGAAGAGATCACGGCCAACCGGTCGGCAGTGGATGCGTGGATATCCGCGTGGCAGAGCAAGGCCCCTGCACCTCTGCAGGTGGACGTTGGGGAGGTCAAGGCCCGCCAGGAGGAGGTGGCTGCGTGGATCTCCTCGTGGCAGGCCAAGGTGCCGGAGCCGGTGAAGGCTGTGGCGGAGGCCGTAGAGGATGCTGCAGATGACATTCAGCACCGGCAGGCGGACGTGCAGGCGTGGATCGATGCATGGCAGTCCAAGCCTGCGCCCACGAACGGTGCCAGCAGTGGTAATGGTGCATCTCAGCGGGACGAGGTCGAGGCGTGGATCGCGAAGTGGCGGGCCAAGAGTGGTGCAGCCAAGTGAGCGCTGCACCTTGCCTGTGATTAGTGGCCGCACACGGTCTGCAGTGCAGGCTTGGCACTGTGCCAGGCGGCTGAAGAAAGGAGTAGTGTTTGACATCATGTATGCATCTGTGATGATGCTATCGCGACACCCCCTGCCAACACAGTCATGTCTTGTCTGCGGGGGATCCGCAATAGCCAAGCACTGAACCTCCGGAGACATGTTTCTCGAGTTACATAAGAAGGCACGGGAAATGGAACATAAGAGCATAAGAAAATGCATTGATGTAGATGTGTACAGCATACCGTATCCCTGCTAATATTGAACTTTCGAACTCTGATATTTTGAGCAGTCCCAGATACAGAGAATATGATGGAAATGTCTGAGCAATGTTTTGAAACGGCGGTGCATCCATTTGAAAGGATGTGGTATGTGCTATGTCAGTGTACAACCAGTGGCCGCTTCTCCCATCCAGGGATGACAACACGATTGCGCTCATACAACGCCTTGACTGCCACCGCCAGCTTTTCGGTGAACATATCACATGCATCAGACATCTCTTTTTCATACCCTTTGTCCCCTGGCGTACAGCTGAGTGTCTCTGCATACAGAATTCGACCTCGCAGGGGGAAATGCGTGGTGTTTGTCAAACCAAGCTGTGTGGGAACGAACCAGCCACACAAGCTTTGGGGCCACTCAAACTATTTGACACAACAACACCCTGTCGTTCGTGTATACATGGCAAAACTGCAACGCTGCTGGTCAAACTCGGTGAATGCGAATGTGGACTGAAAAGTACTGATTGACACATGTGCCGAAAAGGAGCGGTGCGGCAACAGCTGCAATGGATAACGGACAGACTCTCACCTGGGATAATGCGCTTGCCAACACACATGTAGATGGGTATCTGCACTGGCAACGGAGTCCCCATCCAGCCCATGACGATGCCTATGGACGTGCGCAGCCTCCGGGACACAGGCTTCAGCCATGATGGCCCAAATGTGAGTGTCTGACTGTTTCCCAGATGATAGCATGGGACCACAGGTGTGCCTGTCTCAATGGCTGTACGAATCAGGCCTTTCCTGCAAATGCATCTGCTTCATGTCCAGCGATGTCACGGCCTGACGCAATCCAGCGGCGTCGCAACCAAGGGCATGCACGGGCTCAGGCGATAGAGCAGCCATATGACAGGCCTTCACAAGGAAGCCTGCATTCTGAAGCTGGAGGATACAGCTGTTTGGCCACACTTGATGCATGGGCCGGCACACCTTCCTCGCAGGATTACTTCTTCTGTCGTCTCCTGTGAAAAGAACATTTCTGCAATGCCGCCAGGTGTCACCGCAACGCTGCCTTTCTGCAAAGCAAGGTCTGTGGTGTATGATACGTCATTGTGGTGGATTGGTGATGCTCCGCGCACTTGGTGTTTGGATACAATTACGTACACGCATAACAGTGACCATGAGCGCAACTAGCAACACGTCTGCCTGGCTTGAGGACCACACTGAATAGTCAATAGTCAAACGGCATCACTACTGGTGGTTCCTCAGACCTGGTGCCAGCCACAAACCTGGTGAATGCGAGCGACCTTGCAATTAGAACATGCACCGACACCCCTACCAAACTTTGCCACAAGCTGTGGTTAATCCAGTGATCAGGATGTCCACCACATGCACATTTACGAGACATAGCACCTCTTTTCTGTAGCTGCGCATGCATAGTAAGGTAATCGGGGGTTCCTGCTCTCAAACAGCACTCCTGCCATACAGGCCTCCCATGTGTGTGAAACTGGTGCGATGCCAGTCTTGAGCAACATGAAATGATCGCTATGGTGCACACTAACAAATGGATACAATGATCGCCTTGCAGCAGGTGTCATTCAGGTGGCCGTGGAGATCATGTGGTGAGCGTGTCCATTGTTTTAGAGAGCGGGACCGTGGTCTGTATATGCGCACCTTGAGCAGCATCTTAAGGTTAGCTCGCGAGGCAGGTTGACACCCCAACCAGGTCATGAGATGCTTGAAAATCGGAAGCCAAAATACAGCGGACGCGGCCAGGGCGTACACCTTTCGCCGCGGAAAATAGATGGCACATGGGCCTGCTGCCAGCATTGGCCCAAGCGGGAACGCGCCTATACGCTGCAAACCAGTGAACAGAACGATGCCAGAGCTCTCCGAACCGAATTTTTCGATGTAATGCAAATACGAGAATAGCTGTGAAGGGCTTACCATGGGGAAACTCGGCAAAGATGACAGGGTCATCATTAGGAGCCATCTCCTCCACAATCCAGCTGAAATTGAAATACTCTTGCCAGCAGTGCAGTATATAGCTGCATGTATAGCGATCCCAGAGGAGTCGAGCCGGGAATGCAAGGGTTGTCATGAGCGCAACAAAGCATGCGAGGGCGGATTTGCTGAACAAGCCTGCACCAATCCAGATCCTGGTGCTCTTGTATCAGACCACTCACATTGATCTGCCTGCCCGGTACAAAACAGATATCAATGTGATCGCATGCATGTGACCGGTATCCATTAAAACTTTGCCTGCAGTAAGTCTGTTCTGCGGAATCGCACTTGCGAACAGCAACAGCGCCACAATGTATGGCCATGACACGAAAGCGCCAAGCGTCACGACAGCAACAACATAATTTAGTTTTGACTGCGGCGTGCCAACAGGTAGAATGGACCCACGGACGATGCCGTCCTCATCAGCAGTGTTCTTGAGATTCAAGGCGTCAACTCGTGCAGGCGAGCCTGCTTGCTTCGTAAGCCTCTCAATGGGCTGCATGACCACAATTCTCGAGCTCTACACTCTGTTAGAAACGCTGCTACAGATTGCGGTCTGTCTCCGACGGTAAAGAGACTACATCGTCGTTGGCCACAAACCGCTGATGGTCGAGTGGATGACACGGCCTATTCCTTTATAGGTGCACAAAGTCCCTTGACAAGAAGACCACAGAGCAATCCTTTGCTATCTCACCTGGGCCTTAATATTGTCGCCGTACGCCGGTCCATGATTCAGCTTAGAATTCAGGCCATGATCAGGCGCGTCCGGTGGACGGCCATGCATTGTACGGACGGAAGAAGTGCCCGAATGCTGGGCTAATGCTAAGTTGCAGCAGACGATTGCAGTTGCTGTGATTCAATTCCAAGCCCGAGATTGGATAATTGGAAGGATTCATTCGCAGTCGGCCTCGCTCGCAATTTGAGTTGCTAGGAGCAGGGTCAGGTTCAGCGCATGCCCGTAAACGCTGCGTTCAAACCTGCACCCGCAGTACGAGATGCTATGTCAGTCATGAGGAAATGGGGCGCTGGTATAAAAACCAGTCCACTGCTCCCGGCATGCCCTTGAGATGAAAGTGACTACAACGTGGCAAGATCCACTTGAACGTGACGACAGCCTTTGAACTCTGCGACAAAGTTGTTGTTTCACGCCACCCGGACAACAAGTCACCCCTGCCAACAATGTTGAGCCTAATTGTGGCTAGTTTACTTTTGTAATTCATCGCCGTCTTGAGCGTTCTTTGAGCGTGCTGTCGCTGGCAGCCAGCGGCAACCGCGGGATGGGTCTTTCACGAGCCCGGCAGTGTTTGTTCAGCCGATACCATGTGTAATAAACATCACAACATCATCGGTCGTGCAGTGTACTCTGTGGAACGAGTCGTGCCCATAGCCATGGCCAGTGAGGCGTCTGCGTGCCCGGGCCATCTGTGCAAGAATTTCAGATTTTACCAGCACGGAAAGGCTATTATGTGGATATTTTGGCCGGCAATGTTGTACATATAGATGTCGCACAGGCCTAGCTCAACACCGCTTGAACCAAAAATTTAAGCATGCAGCATTCGAAGCTTTGCATGGCTCGAGGCCGCGAGACACTCGGTGGGCGATTCAGAAACACCCAGCCTCCATGGAACTCACCAGTTTGTACTTCCTTCACTCCCGACACTCTCGTACTGGACTGCTGTGCTCTGGTCATGGTACGATCTGGCCGCGAGGCAGGCGCAGTTTGATTTCCAGCTGCAGTTTCAGGCTAGCGCAGACGCTATCCTTCGTCTCGAACGTCTGACTACAAGTGTGGAGTCGTTGCTACATCTTCGGGGCGTAAGTGGCGCAATAAGGTCGAGCCCAGCGATCGCGCAGAACTTGTGGTTAGCCGATGTAGGAGCCCTGGTGATGCAAAGCCGCAAAGGTTACGGTGAATTTCATCATGGATATTCGGGCCCTTCCTCTGGGAGGCGGTCTACTCGCAACGGGCCAGGCGAGGCTGCATGGCCAAAGAGGAGCGGGTCTGGCATGGAAGGCGGAGAGGTGCGCATCAGCAAGCCATGTTTTTAAATTGCCATGGACTCTTGGCTTTTGAGATTGAATGTGCCGGGCCCTGGCGCAACGGGCACTTGTGCTTCAGCGCTGAACCCGCGCTGTTGTCCAGTCTCTGTGATGTGACTGCTCAAACGGCCAGCCTGATCTTTATTGCCACTGCTTTCATTGTGATTCGCGCTCTGGGGCAAGAAACAGTTCCACCGTCTCCTCAGTACTGGTGCGGAATAGACGGACGCTCCCGCGAAGAGCTGTTTGAATTCCAATATCGCGAACGCCCGGAATGCAGTCCGACCATCGCAGAGTTGATGCCAATGTGACATGTGTGGGACGTACAGTCGTCCACATCGTTTGTCAAATCTTCCCACACTGCACTGGCCGGCGCTACGATCAAGAGTGCAATTTGAAACAACGGGCGCCCAAATAGATCAATGTTGTCGTATGATGGGCTCTTGCCATAACGGTGCTGCACCAGAGTGGTGCTCGCGATCATGCAGGTTTGAACCAGCGACCAGTTCGAACGTAACCAGTTCACATCCAGCCTGATCTCGACAGACTGTGGTGATCTGCGCCTTGAAAGTCCAGGGATTCATCTGTGAGTAAGTATATCGAAGCGTCTGGTGGCTCAAATGAGCATTGAAGGGACTGGTTTGACGTTGCAGGAGCGCCTGCGAGGCCTCAGCGATGAGGATCTTCAAACACAGCTAGGATGCAAGTGCAGAAACTCCCGCTGTCTGAAGCTATACTGTGTGTGCTTTGCGGCAAGTACGTTCTTTTTAGACCTGCTTGCCAGCCCTTGCTGCGCTTCCGCGGTGACGCGATCGGGCAGGAATGAGATCTCGGCAGACTCGAGTGTACACCAGGAGGATGTGATGATGTATGCCGCCATATTAGTCACAGTATGGTTGGCATCTGACCGCCGCTGGGTGCAGGAAAATTTTGCGACGGATGCGCCTGTGTGGACTGCGGAAACACAGAGGAGAACGTCAACGAGGTGCACAAGAGGCGTCACAAGGTGAACGTCAAGAATCCACACGCCTTTCAAGACAAAAAGGTGTGTCTGGCGAAGCCAGGCGGCCTCGCTTCCAACACAGCGCGCATGACGAATTGTCTCAGTGTCCTGCTGTGCAGAATCCCATCGTTGCCAAGGGGTGCAACTGCCTCAAGTCCCGGTGTTTGAAGGGCTATTGCGAGTGCTTCGCTGCTGCACGTGCGTGCATGCCGATCTGCTGCTGCAAAGACTGTGAAAACATGTACGGTGTGAGGCCTGGCATCGATGAGGCCATGCTCAGCCAGGGAAAATCCGGTTTCCTGACCCGCCCCATGCGCACCCTCGCCGCATTCAGTGACGACCATGTGCACGACCATATGCACGACGTAACTGCGACCCGCCGCGGCCGCCTCTCCAAATTCAACGAGCTCGGTCAGCACCGGGGCGGCGACTCGGACGCGGACGACTCCCCTGTGACCAGCGACGACTCCTCCGAGCCCCCGCACCCCAGCCTCCTCAACCTCGTCAAGGCGGCCGAGGAGATCGAGCGCAGCACCGCGCCGGAGTTGCCCTCCAAAAGCCCGTCCCACGTAGAGGCCAGCCCATGGCCGCAGCCTCTGGTCGAGCAGCACTCGGGCGCCGAAGCTGCGCTGCCACACAGCAGCCCCTCATCGAACGCCGCCGCTCCACCCCCGCCACAAAGCGCGGTGGTCATGCCTGCAGGCATGGGCAGTGAACCGCTCGCGGGCAGCTCCGGTGGCGCCGCGGCTGTACCAGACACATCCGCCGCGCCAGCAGCCGCAGCTGCCCCGCAGGCGGGACCCAGCCCGCACGCAGGCAACGGCAGCTGGGCAGCGGCTGCTGCAGACCCCGAGGAGGTGTACGCGGAAGAGTTTGCCGTCCAGCGGATGCACAAGCACCTCTTGCAGCAGCTCAAGACGACGAGCCTTGCCCTGCCGGATGGCCTGGACCTTACCAAGCTTGACAGGATCCTAGCAGAAGAAGGTCCCGGCTCTTTCAGCTGGCCAGACTTGCACCGCAGAGGCGGGGGAGCAGGTCCCAGCATCCAGGCTGGTGTGCGCCGCAGCTTGCATGCCGGCATGCCATGTAGTCTTCGTTTGCCGGATCTTGCTGTACAAGCGTTCTGCTGTGCAGCAGCTGCGAGGCGGCCAGGGCAGGAAGCGGCGGGCCTAGCGGCACAGCAACCAAAGACGGAGCCTGAGCAGATGTCGCCGCCCGGTCTGCGCCTGGCGCTGTGCCGCAATGGCGATGGAGCTGCAGGCGCACTGCCTGTGCTCATGTCGGCCACCGCCGCCGATGTCGCAGCAGGCGCCGCACGCCGGCAGCCAGCAGCGGCACAGGTCGCAACACCGGACCCTGTTGTGATGCCCCTGCCACATAAGCAGGCTGCGCGGGCGAGAGTTGTGGGCCCTAAGCCGCGTCACCTCATGGCATCTGCCGTTGGGCTTCAACACAGGGTCTCTAGCAGTGCAGCTCTGGCGACAGGGCCTGCGGATGTTGGCAACACTGACAGCCGCCTGAAAAAGCTGGATCATGCGGCGAGGGCCGCAGGCGCCGGTGCAGCCCAGAGCGATGCGTTGGGAGTGAGGGGGGCAGGCGCCACCAACCTGCTGGCCGCAGAGGTCAGCGTGCCTGGCGGGCCCCCCATCAAACTCGGAACGCCCGTGCCTGCCGCCAGCAACGTGCGCTCCCCACTCACCAGCCAGCACGAACCAAACTGGGACGCATCTGGTGGATCTCAGGCGGCCACAGGATTGCGGATTAACCCGAGGGCGGGCGGTGAGGGACAAGCATGCTGTGCTGCAGGGGGCAGGGTTAGTGGGCCACGATCGTCCAGGCGGCACGGTGAGCGCGTGGCTGGTGTCGTCGTCGCCGCACGTGCGCACAGCAAGCGCAACGTATGCATCTGTGCCTGTGCGCCTCACGGGCGACGCTACTGCGGCCGGCAACGATGAGACCACCCTGCTCATCCCGCGCGAGGCGCTGCCTCCAGGTACGCTGCTGCCCACGTGCTATGTCCCTGCTCCAATGCCGCATGGTTGACAACTCGTATGTGCACAGCAGCGGTCTTTGATGCTGTCAGGGTGTGGGGCGAGACAATGTGTGCTGTGGTGTGCAGGCATGGCCGCGCACTCGGGAGTGCAGCTCAGGTTTCACAAAGTTGAGTTGCAGCTGGCCGACTTGCAGACGATCTGCGAGCAGGCCCCACCGCCCCCGCAGCAGGAGGCCGCTGCACGGGTGTCGTGTCCCCCCTCCAAGTCCAAAACGGTGCGTCCGGCAGCGCTGTGCGAGTCGTGTACTTCCATATGCCGAGCCCCGCTCTGTCTTCCAGTCTCGTTGGATACAAGTGCTTGTGCATGCAGGAGGACCGAGCACACAGCGGCGCAACGGCAGAGCCCGCAGATCCGTCGCTCGGCAACAGCAGCCGCAACAGCGGCAGCGCGCAGCGCGGCGGTGATGCAGAGGGCGGCGAGGGCGCCGCTGCACAGGCGCAGGGCAGCCGGAATGAGTCCGATGGCGGCGGTGAGGAGCCGCAGGAGGAGACCTCGGACAAGCCCAAGTTCCGCAGCGCCCGGCTCCAGAAACGTGCAGAGCGCGAGGGGCCTCAGCTGACACAGGTGTGCCGATGTAGCCCCCGCTGCGAACTCTCCACAATTGTTTGAGTTCCATAGCACCGTGTGCTGTGAGATGGCGCCTGACGCTGCTGCTTTTCAGCTCGCGCACGGCCACAGTTCATGAGATTGAGCTTTGCCATGCTTAGCCTGCCTTCCTGCTCTGCCACCTTGTGCAGCATACTCCTGCAACGTTTCTGTCGCTGTGCACTGACAGGGCTTCCTGCTGAGTGGCTATGGAAGCTGGCGCGTGCAGGTTGCATTTGACGAAGCCCTGCAAGCCAGCAAGCGGAAGCGGGAGAGCAGCGAATCGGAGGGCGCTGCGCGATCGGACTTGTTAAGCAGCCTGCTTGGGAAGCGTGTGTGTGTGCCACGACGCGCACGGTCGGCCATCACGGCCGCGCACAAGGGTGGGCAGCCAGCACCAGATGGCATGGGATCTCGAGGGGCAGCACCTCAGGGCGCCCGGAGCACACAGCGGCGCGGGGCACGGAGCGCGCAGGCCAGCGGGCAGCGGGCGGCAGGGCGGCAGCGCGAGCCGCACTCAGCGCGGGGGTCGAAACAGCAGTCTGGCCTTACGGGCGGTGACGAGGGCGCCTCGCCCAGGGCGGACCCAGTCAGCAGCACTCGCATGCAGTCGTTATTCATGGGAGGCGAGGAGGAGGAGTACGCTGTCATGGGGCTTCTTCGGCTGTGCGAGGCGTCCTAGGTGCAGCCGGGGGTGGGGGGGCAGATCGGTCTTGCTAGCATTCGAATTCTTGACACTCACTCGTGATTGCGCTTTTTGCCAAGACGACTGGTCCATTGTGTAATCAGCGAAACTCCGCTTCTGTGCCACGTCGAGCGCTGCAGCTGGGCGTGGCATCGTGGCAAGGCATCGCGTCGGCAACAGGCAGCGCGCACCGGTCTGTGGCAACACGGTGCACCGGTGGTGTGATTGCATGCGAGGCAGACAGGTCCGACGTAAGTTCATTGTTGAAGTGAAATCCAGGTAAATGGCACGATATATCGATTCGTGCGGGAATGGCCAGCTCATGGATGCGCCTGCACGGCGTTGTCTCGCGTCATGAGCCTCGTGGGGCTGGACGCGTGTCTCATGTCGCAGCTCGGTCAACAGCGGCACTGGTGGATGCAGTAAGTACAGCACTGCCGATGCAGGGCTGTGCGGATACATAGGAGAGCAGCGCTATCGTTCCGTGCGACACGAGTTTCCGCGTGATGTGCTACTTTTTGAGCGAGGGCCTAAACTTGAGCTTTCTGTCGGCGTTCATGCATGTTTCGTGCGCGCCTGTAACTGTTGGACAGTAGGCTGCATCAGTTTGCGGGACTTGTTTACATGCTGACGCCACAGTCATCCAATATATGAAGGCAGCGATCCAAGATTGTTGCTGGGATGTCCCGAACAGCGAGACAGCTGTACATGTATGCAGCTGTGCCATGTGAGCAGTCTGTGATCCCGCCCGAACGCATCAACCCTTGCCAAATGTATCTGCACCTTGCATAGGGCAGCATCGAGTGTTTCGATGCGTCACCTTCATAAACTGCCGGTCTGGCCGTACGCCACAGTTGCGTTGCAAGCTTCTGCACGCACTCTGGTGGCGCTTGGGGAATCCACACCCCAGTTCTCCTATAAGCACTTCTGTTGGCAATCTGGGGGCAGAGGCGCACGCATTGAGCGCGCGAGGGACGCCAAGTGGTGGGGAGGCGTGTCTGGCGATCTCACCACCTCCCAGGCGCTTGCTCAGCATGCGAACACAGACGCGCCATTATCAAATCAGAAACAGGCATCGCCTGAACCAAGCGATAAGGTGCGCTTGCGAAAGGAGGTCACGTCGTCTGGATATCCCTGATCGTGTTACAGTCAGCGCGCTTCAGCGGAGAGCTCGCATGCATGCTAAGCTGAACGCACTGGCTGCCCAACAGGTGACCGCACGGCACGGCAGAGGCGCAAGAATGCTGGACAATCCATTCCAAGGTCTGCGCGAGCCTCGCTCGTGCCTGCGGATCATGTCCGAAGGCGCAAGCACAGCTGGCCTCATGCAGCGGGTCGTGGGGCTGCACAGCCTCCAGAAATCCGTCTACTTCTCCAGCCCGCGCTTTAAAGCCTCCCCAGAAGACCTCAGCACAGTCATGCTGTGGCTGATGCCCCTCACCCTCCCGGGGCCCCGCCCCAGCGGCCGAGGGCAGCCCGCCAGCCCCCGCCTGTACGAGTTGCGCTGGCGGGGCGCCTCCATGCTCCTCTACTCCTTCGCCAGCCTCCTCACCGCCAGGAGCGGCTGGCAGCATCTCCTCGACAAGCCGGGCATGCAGAGCCTCCAGTGCAGCACCGTCACCCATGTCTCCTCTCTCGTCCACCAGCTTGACCCCCAGGTACCCAACCCCTCTTATCCTCGCTTCACACACCTCTTTGCGTCCGTGTTGCCTCTGCCGATTGGCCTCTCTTCCGATCCCCGTGTGCCACTCCATGCATCATGCTCTACCACCAGCTCTTCAGAGTTATCCTTGAATGTCAAGGCTAAATCAACAGCCACGAGGGGGCATTTGAGGTGACCCGCAGCGGGGGGTCTGATAGCGGCGCCTGCGCAGGCCGTGTCAAACACGCTGTATGCGGCGGCCCGGCTCGGCATCAGCGATGGGCGCCTCATCACCGGCCTCACGCTCGCAGCCGATCGCCTCGCGCCGCACATGGACGCGCAGCACCTCGCCAACAGCCTCTGGGCGCTCGCGTCGCTGGACGTCGGCCTGCCCGACACCATCACTGCGCTGCTAGTGCACCTCGGCCACAGGCAGGCCAACGCCGTCGACGTGTCATCCGCGCTGTGGGCGCTGGCGCGCCTGCAGTGCCTGCCCCCCGCCGACTTGCAGGTTCGGCCCCCTCAGCCACCCACCACAGCGACCGCTCCTGCTTTGCTAGCACAGCGGTGTTCTGACGCCACTTGCCTGACGGGCGGGTGGCTGTGGACGGTGCTCCGAACAGACAGCTGTGCTACGGCTGTGAGCAGAGCGATTCCGAGAGTCGTTTCATGGTTTTGGCTGGCCTGATTCCGTGCAAGTCAGCTTCATCATTGCACCTGTTGCCATGGCCTGTGCCTGACATTCGTGCATGTCACACGCAGGAGCCGGTTGCGCAAATCGTTATGCGCATGCTGCGGCCGCTGCCTGCCATCCAGGAGCCGGCTGCGGCGGTAGGGCACATCTCCACGTTCTCGCCCCGCCAGCTTGCAACAGCCGTGTGGAGCCTGAGCAGCCTGAACCTGCACTCCGGGCCGCTGTACGACATCGCGGCGCCTCTCCTCATCCGGAGCATGGCAGCCTCCTCCGACAAGGCCCTCTCCATGGCCGCCGCCACGTACTCGCGCCCCGCGGTGCAGGAGCGCAGCCGCCTGGCATTGCCGCTGCTGCGCGCTGTGCTGTGCTCACTGCGCGAGCGCATCGTCCGCGGCTCGTGCATCCCAGATGTCATCGCTGACACTGTGTGGCAGGCGTGGCGGGGCTGTGCGGCTGACACGCAGCGCCGTGCGGTGTCGCCGTCGGGTCGCAGCTCGCTGATGGAAGACAGCCTGGCCAGCACACCCAGCACGCTCAGCACGGGTGCGTCGCAGCGCGAGGCCACAGAGGCGCGTACTACGAAGAAGTTTGACCAGCTCGTCGCAGCGTCGCAGGGCAGAAAACCAATAACACAGGTTGGCGGGAAAGCAGTCGCGCATGCGGGGGCCGGGCAACTCGGGGGTGCAGAGCCGGGGACTGCGCAACTGGCCAGCGCAGACCTCGCGGCAGTGAGGCGTGCACTGTCCGCGGCAGTTTCTAGTCTAGGGGAGTGCCAGCCGCAGGTGCGCTCTGGGCTTCACAGCGCCAGTTGGTGCTGTCAGCCAGCTGATATGCTTCCACTTTATGGCCTGTGTTGTGCACGGGTCGTTGCCCAAACCCCGTACCGACCCTCCACAGACACGGAGCTTCAAGCTGTGGGTAAAGGCAGAGTGTGTCTGCAGGTGGCAGAGCGGCTGATAGGCTGCATGGGGAAAACGCAGCTGGCGCGCCTGGCCACTGTGGCGTACTCGCTACCAGGCGTCGGAGGGGAGGCAGTGCAGCGTGTCTCCGGCGCCGTGCAGCGGGCCGTGCCGGAGCTGTGCGCTGCAGACGTGCTGCAGCTATGCGACGCGGTGGCCACCAGTGCGCACAGCGACGGCCGCGCCGTGATGGCGCTGGCAGCGCACCTCATGGGCGGCAGCAGCGGCGTGGCCCCCTCGAAAGCCGACGCGGCGCTGCGTGCGTTTCACCGCGAGGGGTTCATGCTGCCGGTGGAGGTGCAGGGCCGCCTCGACCGGGACCCCAGTGCGCGGCGGTTCCAGCTGTGTGACGTGATGGGGGACCTGGAGCGCCAGCGCGCGGGACGCACGTGAAAGCCAGCGTCACGGTTGGCCGGTGGTGCTCACATCGCAGTAGTGCACTAACAAAACGATGGGCTGGGGAGACGGCTGGCTCCCGGTTGCATGCGGTGTGTGCAGGATAGAATTAGATGCAAACATGATTTTGTTGTTCAGTCCCAGTGCGATGCACCCCTGTGTCTTGAGTACACAGGCATGTGTTACAGTCCTAATGTCCTGGCGGCGTCACTGCTACATGCGAGCCTTGACCAAACTTTTCAGAATGGCCATGAAATCAAAGAGTCTTGTAAGCGTTTCAGTCGGCGAAGTAGCCACCGTTTGGCAATGCTGATCTTCTGCCAAGTCACGGGTCAACCTAAGTCTGCAAGGCTGGACTACTCTGCGGCCGAATCACGCAGCTCTGCCTTGGCGCCCGGCACTCACTCAGCCTTGCCACCGTGGATGGGCTCCCCTTTTGCCCACACCCCAAACACCACCGCACCGACGGCGTACAGGACCGCAGACAGATAGAACAGCGTGTTGAACGAGCCAGTTGCCTCCAGCAGGAACCCGGCAGCCGACACGCCCACGATGCCTGCGAACGACCCAAACGTGTTGCACAACCCAAACAGCTGCCCGGCGTCCTCCGGAGCCACGTCCGACATATTGGCCACGAAGCCCGCCTGGCCGAGCGACTGCACGCCAAGCGCCATCGTGAAGAGGCCGACCGCCATTCCGGACGTGACCTGGGCCGTCGTGAGCAGCAGCAGCGCGACCGCAGGCCCCACAAACGCCGCCACCTGGATGGTCTTTCGCACCTTCACCACCTGCACACCACCACATGCGCTTGCTCCCAAATCCGTTCATCCACTGTTGAAACGACATGAGCTTCCCCCAGTGCAGGCTCGTGCAAGCAAACTGGCGGACGATCGCCGCAGATGATCGCTGCACGAGAGAGCCCAAAAGGTGTGCACAATGCTGCGGCCAGCTCGCACACACACTGCATGGTGTGCAGAGGGTAAGCCTGTCTATGGGAGTCCGCAACGACGAACACAACGGCGGCAGCTATGCAGCCACAGCAGCCAAAGCAGCAGCCAGATGTACATGCCCTTCCGCTGCACTGCATGGACAGCGACGCCGCAGCCCAGCAGCGGGGGAAGCAAGCAAGCAAACAAGCATGTACGTACATAATGGATCCTGATGCTGCGCAGGTGAGGCGGGGCGCTGGAGGGGGCGGGCGGTGCGCACCGGCCAGCGGGCCACGAGGGCGTCTGCAAGGACGCCCGCGGCGGAGGAGCCGCCTGCCATCGCGATCCACGGCACAAACGCCATGAAGGCGGACGCCTGCAGGTCGAGGCCGTACATGCTCGAGAAGAAGCTCGGGATCCACGAGAGGTAGATGAAGTAGCCCCAGTGGTTGACGACGTTGGCGACCGTGATCGCACGCACTGCGGGGTGCCGCAGCAGGCTCCCCACTGACGCCTGCCGCCGCGGGCCGCCGGAGCTGCTGGCCGCGTCGGCCGCAGGGGGTTTCTGCTGCGAGGTGGGGTGTGGCGCGACGGCCTGCCACAGCGCCAGCAGCGGCGCCCCGAGGAAGCCGAAGGAGAGGAAGAGGGCGGACCAGCCGTGCGCGGCGATGATGGCCGGCGAGAGGGCGAGGCCGACGAGGTTCCCGCAGTGGAAGCCGGTGAAGACGGAGCCCAGCGCGCGCGCCTTGAGGGCGGGCGCGACCTGGGTGGCTACTAGGGAGTTCATCGACGGCAGCACCACGCCCTCCCCGACCCCGACTGCACTGCGGCTGCGCTGGTGAGGTGTGGGGTGCGCAGATGACCGTCTCCAGGAAGTCGATGTTCAAAGCATCTCAGCTCGCCGGATGATGAGTGATCTCTGAAGAGCATGCGGGAAGCAGCTCCAAGTCCTCATACACGCCGAGATGCACCAGCGTGCGCGGTGGTGGCGCGGGGCGCGGTGGTGGGGTGGGCAGGTGCGGGGGGCGCACCGAGGAAGCGCGACACGAGGACGAGGGGGAGGATGGTGGTGGCAGGCACGATGCCGGCGAGCAGGGGCGGCAGGATGGATGCGGCGGAGAAGAAGACGATCGCGGCAGCGATGACCCGCTTGCCGCCATACTTGTCTGCCAGGCGGCCGCCCACGAGCTGAGTCGCCATGTAGCCCCAGAGGAAGGATGCGCCCACGAGACCCTGTACATGCTTGCTGCTCAGACCGAACGAGAGGCACCCGCGGCGATGGGTGAGCAGTGTGGGCACCGGGGAGAGCACCTGCACCGACGGTGACCACTCGAAAAGCTTAGACATGGGCAGGACAGCGACACTCATACATATCCTGTCCATGTTGCAGACGAGCATGACCAGGGCGGTGGGTAGGACTACACGCCAAAAGTATGGCCCACTGTTGCTGTTAGTACTTGGCACCTCCCCAGCAGCCGAGCTACGGCATCGCTGCAGACGTAATCTATACGCCGGAGCTGCTGCAGCTGCCGTGGAAGGCGCCGAGTACCCGTGTCGCTGGGCCGGCCGTTGTGCCCGGCATCCTGCCTTGGTAGCCTGTCGCTGCGTGTGCGCTGCTGATGATCGCGCAAACATGCCTGCATGATGTCAGGCGATCGAAATCGGTTGCACTGCCTGTGGACACAACACAGAAAGCATCATCAACTAAACTGCATCAGCACTCATTTGGCTGAACATGGGGCCATGGTCATCAGCAAGCGGACGGACGTCACGTTACACGCAGGGCGCGGAGGCTGAGTGCACACGCTCGCTCCCCTTGCTACTCACTGCCAACATCATGGTTCACAGCTACATCCACAAGCGTGAGATCGTCAGTCTTGTCTGGATAGCTCGGAAGGCCCCGGGATGACGAGGTCCCGTCAGGATCTTGCACAGAGCATTATGAGCTTGCCAGCATCGTCCGTACGAGACGAGCCCCAGTCAGCCCAAATCATTGCCACATCAACAGCTCATAATACCAGTACTGATTCTGGATTCACGCCGGGTCTGATCAACCGGTCGCCGCGCTGCTTCGTCGTATTCACCCCCAGCGCCAGGTCAAAACGTGTGATTCAGAAGCAAAGCGGGAACAGCCAAAACACTGTGTGCACGAGCGAATCACATCGAGTCCAGCGCGCTGCAGCGGGTCTATAGGCAGGCAGTATTGGGCGGTTGCAACGAATCAGTTGATCAAATACCGGTACCATCTGTATCGCGTTTGCGTCCACGTCGGAATCGTACAGCGAGACAGTTGCCTGCATCGTTTACCGAGCGTTGCGCAAGCCTGCGCCCTTTCAAACCGGGTGTCAGTCTCTCGTCCTCAAACAATATCAAACTCGCTTGCCCCATTCTCATGTGTTGCAACGCATTTACACATCTGGTTGATACACGTGCACCCGTACTTTATAGCATTCTTCGTTCCGATTATCTTCATCGTTTATGAATATTAGTACATCTTTCAATCCAGGAGATTCATTTGTGCTGTTCACCTGAATACCTATGTTTCGCTGATCTTCCGCTGGCACTTCCAACTCGCGGTGTGAAAACTTGATCAGCCTCGGGTTGCTTGTTCCCAGAATGAACTTTTTGCGCTGGTGATACATGTTTCGGTACCCCACCTGCAACCACGCGATATACACATGCTGAAACCAGGCCATCTCATACCATCGCAACCTTGTGATTGAGTGCATGTTGAACTGTGGGACCATGAGCAGGTGCCAGACTTTGCACTGATCACCAGCATGTCGCTCCTGTCCCCCTGCTTGACTAGCCGAAGAATAGTCACGCAGAGTTGTACACATGCGCGCACCTTCTTGTTGACAATTGTGCCCACAGGCAGATCGACTTCAAAGGTTCTTGATACGTGCGGCGCACGGGCATGTGTACCGATCAGCAGTGCATCCACCAGTCCCCCGCTGTCCACGTCGATCACAGTCACAATCATGTTCAGCGTTCCGGTCGCCAGCGGATGGAAGAGCAGCTTCACCTCCACCTGCATTGCCGCTGGCAGGCGCAGCCGGGTGGGCTCGACCTGCAGCTCATCAGGGTGGCTGCAGAAGAGCGCCACATTGCGCGACGCCCCCGGCAGGCCCCTCAGCAGCACCGATGTCCTATTGCTTTGACCAATGACAGCTGTCATCTCGTGTGTGTTGAGCCAGTGCACGTGCACCTGCATGCTGCCTCGAAACTCACTTCGCTGCACTCTCCGGGGCCGTTGCAGCTGCCATACAAGCCGGCGGAGCGGGCAGGCTCTGCAAAGTCCACCACCAGCAGATTGCTCTTTAGCCATTACAGGCACCCACAAATTGGAGGGCCACACCTGCCAGAATTCGAGCGGCTTGACTCGAGATGAGGTCGCATAGAGTGTGATGTTAAAAGTCTCGGACTGTGTGGACCGTGCATGTGATTTGGCCTTGATTGTCACTCGGTCCTTGGCGCCGTGCCCGGGGCTGGACGCCTTTGTTGTGAGGATGACATGAGCATGGGAGCCGACAGCCACAAGCTCGCGCAGGTCGACACCCGCCGCATACAGCGTGTGTTCACGCCCGGGCAGAGCATCCAACTTTACGGTCTCCCGGAGGAAGTCGTTGCGGGGAGCATAGAAACGGAACGTCCGGTCAATCACAGGCCGCCGCATGACCACGGTAATGCGGTGCACGAGCACCTGCACACAGCACGCAGTATGCGGCATCACTGCAAGTTCACACGGCTGTGGAAATGCAAAGCAGAGAAGCAGCATGCACGGGATTGCGCAGCAGCGGCGCACCTCGTCTCCTGTCATACGCTGAACGAGCTTGACGTTGACAGTGCGCAGTGCATCCGGAGAGGCATGGTGCGATGCCTCCACCGCGCCCCCTGCTGCGCTGTTTGGCACGGCCATCGGCAGCGGCCCTGCGGACGGCCCCTTGAACACCTGCAGCAGGAATGGCACCCGCAGCAGCTCCTGCGGCCGCAGGTGCAGCATGTCGCCAGCGAGGGCCTCTTGCTCCGCAAAGTGGAAGTCCGAATTGCTGCCGCACCCCATGCTGTGGCATAAGGACTTGAGCTCTGCTTGTGAGTTTATGGGCCTCACAATGTTCGGAGCATCAATCTGCAGGAGTGCACTGCCGCATCGGGGTACTGATCGCTCAGGCTCCCTGTGCTGGGCCAAAGTAAGAAAAACAAGGTGTAGTGCATGTGGTGTGGGCTTGCTTCGCACCACGACTCTGAAGGTCTGCGCCTCCCCGCTTGGGTTGAAGAACTCAATGAAATCCAGGATCATGGCTTTGCCATACTCAGCCATCAGCTTGTGGCGCTGCACTCTGCTGGAGCGCAATTCTTTTGTTACAAATTCCCGCTTGTGTCGTTCCCGGATCGCTGTGGCATCAGCCACAAGCCGCTCCTGAACATCCACCTCATGCACCTGCACTTAAGCAAATCTATTGAACAGCAGCGCACAGCTGACACTGGTGTGTGGAAGCTGACGGAATACCTTTTGCATAGGTTGCTGTGCGGAGCCCCCCCGTGGCTGGCTAACCAGCGCCTCCAGCTGCACCTTCCGCCCGCCTACCTGCCGAAGCACCTGCCGCAGCTGCTGCAAATCCCAAAGTCTCCGCTCGAGTACATCTGCAGAAGCCGCATGAGGTGGCTCAGTAAGCACCAGCGGCTGAGGGGAGCCACCGGCGCGTCTACCGCTATTCTCGTCTCGAGGCTGATGCCATGAAGGAATGAGCTCTGTCACAAGGTCGGCATCCGTTTCCAACAACGCAACTGATCGCACGCTCCGGCTCTTCACACCGCTTCTAGTGCGTTCACCCACAGGCCCGACCACGTCTTGAGTGGCATGCTTGCTGCCAATGTTAATCAGGCGGACCTGTGCACAGGAATACTTGTAGTACAAGGGGGTCGTGCATGAACATCAGCTGATTGGAATGCACCTGGTGGTGCACATGCGGCAACAGCAACAGCCAAACGGAGGCTCGCCTGCAAAACGCCTCGGTGAGCAGAGGACACTCCATCATGCCGCTCTGGCATGAACGCCGCTGCTCGCTGAGCCATGCCAGCTTGCTGGACCGTCAGACTTTCAAAGGGGTCCAGCACAGTAACCTTGAGCACGCACTCTGTGTGCTGCCGTCCCTGCCTCAGTAGCCCACGTAGCGGAATGCTGGCCGTGCCCACGTGCAGGCTGCTCTCAGCGTCAAACAAGTCAACTGAAAGGCACCGCTGCGCCAGATGCTCAGCAAAGTTGGTATGCTTCGCCCGCAGACAGGCGGCAGTGTTTGGCAGCGCGTTGCTTCCATCAACCTGCTGCATCAAGACCGAGTCATGCAACCCGTCCACGATGTACTTCAGCACTTGAGCTTGCCCAGATACCGGCTGAAGTAGACATGTCCGATTGTATGTCCTTGCCTGCAACACATCTGAAGTGAACCTCTGTGTAGGCCAAGCTGCATGGGCCATGTTGCAGTCCTGACACAGCACAGGCATGACACTGCATAGGCAGCGCACCGTTGCAGCAGACATGTGCTGAACAGGATTCAGGATGTACACAGGCGTTTCTGTGGGACGGAAGTCATAGAACTGGAACCTCATGAAGCATTTCTGCATTTTCCTCGGTGCGTTCAGACTACTGGCAGGGGTCATGCTCAGAAACTGAATCATGATGCTGTTCACTGTATTGGGGTCAGCCACCTCCGTGTCCAGTGCGACAACTGTGGGCATGGCCAGAGTGGGCAACAGGCTCTGACCACCGCCAGCCTGGTGCAGCAAAGCAGCCTCAGCTCGAGTGATACCCTGCCGCGATTCGTCGGCGCTGCAGTGCTGTTCTGGAGTGCCACGAAACACATCATCTGTGACATGTCCGCCATTGTGTTGCAAAAGCTGCAGAGCCCGCAAATCCTGCTGTGCCACATGTGTGTGCCTAGCTGCTGCATCCTGGTCGAGGTCGCCGAGATTGGGATTGGCCACGCGTACCACTGTTCCACTCTCCGGGGACAGAGGAGCTGCAGCTCCAGCTGCTTGCCATGTGCCCTCAGCTACTGTGCGATCATGTTTCTCTTTTCGGATGTCCTCCAAGCGGGTTGCCAGCGTTGTCTGCTCTTGCCGCATCTGCTGCAGCAGCTCCTGAACATGCCGTGACTGCTCCTGCAGAGCCTCCTGCTGCCTAGACATTGCAAGCATTTGCTGCAGGAGCACAGGCTGCTCTGGTCCACTGCGTGCAACAGCTGTGCTCGTCTGCGCTCTCCGTGACACTGCGACAGCCTACACAGCCAGGGGTATGATCAAAATTTGAGGGCATTGACCTCTGCTCAAATTCAGGACATAGGCCTGCCATACTGTCGTACCGCAGGTTCCTCTCTGCAGTCTTGGTCGCTTTCTGTGTCATCTGCGTCCACATCAGTTTCCTGTGGTGCCAACTGCACTACCGGATCAGGTGACTGAGGATCAGCGCCTTCCTGTATGCCAATGAGCACTCGGACAAGTGGCTCCATGTCTATGCCGTCGTTCAGCGCTTGGAGCAATGCCCCTACTTCATTCGTGAGCATGCCATGATGCAAGCACTCGCCAGCAATGATATCTTGGCAACTGCTCATACATGCGCCTCGAGGGTCCAGCCCAGGACTGCTTTGCATCGGGAACATCTGTGTTGCCGTGTTCAGAGTCACTCCCGTTGACAAGATGCTGGCAAAGGGGGGGACCACGGCCCATCCGATCCGCTCCGAGTCTCGCAACAGCTGGGTCACATGTGGTTCATCTGTGACCCGTGCTATAGGAGATGCAAGCAGTCGCAGCTCAATGAGAATGTTGCAGCACACATCCTCAGGAACCCAGTCAATAGTGACTGCATCTGGACAGAGCACCGTGGTGCTGCTGGAGCCGTCTGGTGCCCAAACAGTCGCCCTTGGGAACCACACTTCCCTCCCCACGGTCTGTATGCCATTATGGACAGAGACGCATACTGCCAGGCTGCTCTGCTGACAGACCTCGCTGCTGTAGTGGTCTGCATCTGCTAGCAATGCACGCAAGCGAACTATATCTGGTCGACCGTCATACATCGCATCTCCACGTGCAGGGGCTGAGCTCTCGTGTGCACCACTGCCATCGGGCTCGGGCACCTCCTGGCTCTCTGCGACTGGCCCTGAGTGCATCAAGTGCAATTCCTGCTCCTTCCTAGCTCTTAGTAAGTCTTTGAGAGACGCAGACACCTGGGAAATGTGTTGGGAGTGAAGGCGAGGACCACAGCTGTGCTCAGCAGCTTCAGCTGCTGGGCTGCAGCTATGGGAGGCCCTGCACAGAGGCCTCTGTTCCAGCCCGAGCTGTTTCGGTGACCCAGACGACCAGGAGCTCCCAGTACTGGAATCATCACTGCAGTGCCCTGACGCGTCTCGGCCCTCTGCCACTGCGCCGCGTTCGCGTCCCGCCCCTTCAGGATTGATTTCAGGAGTTTCTTCTTGCTGGGTTCCCATTTCTGACTCAGACGCATGTGGCGCTTGCGCTGTGAGGCCTGTAGCGCCTGGGCTCTGAGGCACTGCTTTCTTAGGATTGCTGGCATGACTCCCCAAGCTGCCAGCTGGCTCTTGCAGGACCGCCGCTGCGCTTGGCAGATCTGTATCGTCAGCTGGGGACGGGCCAGGTGTGCTGGAGCCGCGCTGCCGTGGCTGCATGAAGCGTGAGAATATGCCACTGATCTTCTTCTTCTCACTGACACCATCTGCTTGCGCTTGGTGACAGATATCATCACGTTCAAAGTCGAACACTCCCCCGCCAACCCCCGCCACATGGATGTAGTACGACGGCCGAGCCTGTGCATTGGCATGGACCCCCCCTACCACAGCAGGCCGCCAGGTTCCATTCAAGCGAACAAATACAGGCTCATCCGGTAACACCGCTCGTGCTGCATCTTTCTGTTTGAGACTCTTCTGGAGCAAGGCTGCATCTGCTGGTTCCGGTGTGGGCATGGGCGACTGCTGGCTGTGCACAGTGGAGCTGGCCAGTCGAGCACCGACGTGGTCGCGCTGCAGCTCCAGAACGGCATCTTCAACGAGCACGCTGTAGGCTTGCACACCCGAGTCTGCTGGGCACCTCACAATGAGGCCTGGCTCCCACTTCCCCTGGACCTTGGCAAAAACGGCTTGGTCTTCAATCAGGGCACCTGCTCCACTGTCAGCTCTGAGGCTGCGTACTGTCTCTTCTGCTGTCGCTGCGGAAATGGTGAGAGGTGCTGGCTGTGTGCCATCTTGTTCCATGTTGGGTAGTTGTAGAACCACATCTTGTCGAAGCAGTTGGTGCACGTCTCCGGCCACTTGGACCTGGAGGTGCTGCTGTGGCCCTGCGCCAGGTTCCGCCTGCAGCACCAGGCCTGGATGCCATCGCGTGCCTATCTCAGCAAACACTCTGTGCTGCTCAGCTATTATGGCATCAACATCATGGTGCCTCAGGCTGTGGACAAGTATGGTGATGTCCACGGCCTCAGCAGTGTCCTGTGCCAAGGGCTGGTTCCGACTGGATGTCCGCTTCGAAAACCATCCTTTTCTCCATGGCGAGGTGCTGCGTCCTCGGGTCTGTCTGTGGCCATCACCTGACTCTAAACCATGTGGAGGTGCGGAAGCGCCGTGTGTTGCCTGTGTGCTATCCCACTTCTCCACCTTCGTACCTCGTGGTCTGGCCCGAGTTTTTGGTGAAGCAGACGGGGCGGGTTTGTTGAGTACGGAATCTGCCGCGCCACTCTTGCCCTTCTTTGAACCAGTCTGAACGGTGGATCCACGTCGGCCCCTTTGCCCCTGTTTGCTCGTGCGTGCACCAGATGCCGAATCTGGCGTGCTGCCATTGGAAGGCATGACTTGGCTATCACCATTTGGTTCTGCTGCATGAGTCGGGTGTGAACATTGTTGTCCTTGACCATCAGCCCACTCCACCGGAATGGCTGCTGCGGCAGGCACTGCAGCTTCAAGGTGGTCCAACAAAACATGTAAGTCTGCTGGACTGCATGACCCAGAAAGTGCCCTGCAACACAGCCAGGCCACTCCACTGAGGCATCGATCATGCGCTGTTGGGGGCTGAAGCTTGCCATGGCATTGAGACGTACTGGTAAAGATTCGAATGTAATGTGATGGCCAGGTGTGGGATTTTTACACTGTGCATGCTGCACTGAATTGGTACCTTCAAGCTTCGGCCAGTGGTTTGATTGGCAAAGGCAGAAGCGTTGTTCGAATGTGGACCGAGCCTAACTAGGCCAGGAATGAAGCTGCTGTGAGTAACTAGCTGGTCCTGTTTCAGGTATGGGACAGCAGAGCCAAGCTGTGGACTGCGCTGCACAGTATAAACAAGGTGGCACCCCTCGATCAACAGCGGGGGTGGCAAGGCAGCTGCTGTGTCTCTGTATGCAGTTTCAGCGAGAATGACATAGTAGCACGTGCCCTTGTGCACAGGTGCTTCAACAGAGCCTTTGTGTGAGCCCTCTGTGATCAGGCGCTGGACGACCAGATCCTGCATCTGACGTAACAAGTCATTATACGGTCGACACAGGCTCAAGGCAAGTTCTGGAATGTCCATGAGCTCACACCTTTGATAGCGGCAATCGTGACCACGCAAGGCAGAATTCATCGACCAGGGCACCGCTTTCATCACGCGATGCAAGCGTGAGTTGTATAAGCATAGAAACCTTGGGGTCTGCAATCTGACTGTGCCAGAAAATGTCAAACCCGATATCGAGGAAGCCGTCATCCAGCATCGCGCCGGGTGCAGGAAACCACACTGGCATGGACATGCACTGCGACCCAAACAGGCAGGAGCTGTGCCCATCATATAACGTGGCAATGGCGCGCAACTGCTTTCCCCGTGGGTGGTGATTGATTGAGCCCGCTCTCGTTAGTTGTGATTGTGCTTTTGCAGTCAAGAACAGCCCTTTCACCGCAACATGGTAGCCTGCAACATGCAAAACACTGCATGACAGCTGAGGATGACGTAAGAGGGTTATTTGGGTCACTGCGGGCGCGGGTTCGAAGCATCGGCACAGTGGCTACGGCATGGGAAGCGCGCATTCAGTGTGTGGAAGCCGATTTCGTGCGCCACACTCGGGAGCAGAAACGTGTTGTTGTTGGCTGTCCTGCCACAACGCGTGCCACTCGGCCAGCTGCGCGGAGAGCGATTGCTTCGTCGTCAGCTGAGCGGAACCAATGTGATGCCCCTGCATATCATCCCGCAGCGCTTTTGAGCCCTCAGCCATTCCAAGGCTGCTTCAGACGACGAATGCGCCGTATAGCCGTCAGCACTGCCTGCCGTTGTGCGGGCGCTGTGGCCGCTCGCTTGCTCCCGTCGTAATGCTGCAAGGGACGCTCGATAGCTGAGCCACAACCATTGAATAGATACAATTGTATCGGTGTGTTCAATAGCAAAGGGCGTATGGGAGCATCTTAAACCGACGGCTGGAGCATGCGCATCCGTGCCCAAAAACCTAGCAGTTCTCGCTGGGGCATTGGCGTTAGCTAGATGGCAGGTTTGCACTTGCAAATCCAACAGCTTATACATGAGATCGCGCAAGGTTCGGCCGTTGTACTAGTTGACAGCGCGGACGATCGAAGCCTGCAGCGTCTTGCGCATGCATGCTTGCAGTGGCCAGGACGCTGGCATTCCCCCTGCGGCTGAACGACCTTTTGCGAGTCATTGATACGAAGCATATGAGCACAAATAGCGTATGTTCTCCAGCCAGGTAGTAGCACTGTGGCCGTAGCTCGTGTCGTCATGTCCGCCGAGCGTAGACAGTGCTGCGGTCGAGTAGAGGTAAGCGAGCACCGGTTAGGCGCAGGTCCGGGCTCATTTAGAGTACCATGCTTGATTAGATTGAATTTTAGTGCTTGAAGTTGCTCTGTATCCGCCCTGCGGCCATCACGTGCACACAGGCTGTGCAGTGCTATCCAGTTCAATTGCGCGGCTGACGTTGCCTCGCACAATGTCGTTCCCGCCAGCGAAACGACACAGACTAGCTGTATCAGATGGTGCGCAGCTCAGGGGCAAATTGACCATGCTTGGTGGCCGGCGTCATACACGCTGCTTCGGGCATCGCGTTCCTGCGGGCTCATGGTCTTATCGCGTGCAGGCTCGTCAGAACGAGACGAAATGACTTCCTCAGACTCTTGTGCGTGGGTAGGCTTGTGGCTCTCGGACGAAATACTGATTATGGTGCTGTCCAAACTCGGCGACGAACTGGTTCTCGCCGCGTCGGTCACTAATGACCTCTTGGTGGTCGCACAGGTGCGCGCGACCACGCTCGACCAGCCGAGCCATCCTAACAAAGTCTGCTGCCACGTCCTGGACCGCTAGAGTGCAGGCAGCGTGACTCCGCGCAGACGTCAACCCGCGCGTGCAGGTCAACCGGCGTTTGCGCCGACTCGTGCACCACCACGTCGCGCGCAAGTGCACCATCCGGCAGCCCCACCTCTCGCCCTGTCAGCCCTCCTCCCTCTGCAAGCTCTCGCACCTGCCGCTGCACTCCTACACCGCCGTCACCCGCCTCGACCTCTCGCAGTGCCTCGACTGGATCCAGCACCCCTGCCTGCGCTCCCTCGCCGACCTCTCCGCACTGCGAGTGATGCCTCAGCTCCGCCAGGTCGATCTGCGCCCACTGCTCGACCACATCGACTCCTCCTCCTCCGGCCGCATCAAGTGCAAGGCCAACGTGCTCTGCTGGGCCGACGGCGTGATGCCGCGCATCTGGGACCGCTGGATGTACGCGCCCCTCGCCGTCGTCAGCGGCCTCATCAACGTGCCCACCCTCGCCGAACTCCCCAATCTCGAGCGCATCTCCTTCCCCATCACCGAGCGCCACCGCGAGGACCCGCAGCAGCGCCTCTTCATCGCGTCCGCGCTCACGCGGCTGACAGCGCTCAACATCGGCCGCGCCACCATCGACACCGACTCGCTATCCTGCCTGCAGCGAGCCACCTCACTGCGCTGCCTGTCTATCGGCAAGTGCGCCGGCTTCACCGACGCCGAGGTGCAGGTCCTCGCGCGCCTGCCGCACCTCGACACGTTGTACCTCTTCGGCTGCCGCGGCATGGAGCTCTCCGCGTCTGCCTGGCAGCCGCTCTCGCGCCTGCAGGCGCTGCGCCGCCTCGCGCTGTACGGCCGCCAAGAGGGCGAGAATGTGCACTTCTGGCAGACGAGCGAGTACCACCCGCAGTCCCTGCCCCTCAACGCACAGGGTGCGCCCGCCCCCGCTTGACCACCGCAACGATGTCCTCGCAGTGTTTACATAGTCATGGACAGCGAGCCATGCCAGCAACATCGCAGCACGCATTATTGAGCACTGACACATCCTGATCACGTGACTCAACCCAATGTCCCGGATAAGGCATCAACACTAACCGTGCAGGCGGCGTGCACACATGCATGCATGCATTCTGTCCCTTTGCAGCCGGTTGTTGACGGCCATGTGGCGCGTGTGCAGCGTTTGAGACGCTGTGCGGACTGACGACGCTGCAGGAGCTGCGGCTGGGCGGGTGCCGCGAGCTGCAGGGCGAAACTCTGCGCTTTGTGACCAAGCTCTCCGCGCTGTCGTGCCTCGAGGTCAACAGCTGCCCGCACGTGTCGCCCGGCGTGCTGCCCTGCATCCTGTACGCGCTGCCCGGCCTCAAGCGCCTCAACCTGCGCCACATCAAGGGCGCCTGTCTGTTCTCTGAGCTCGCGCAGGCCTCCTCGCTGCGTGGCCTCGAGATGCTGTCGCTCGACCTGCGCATCGCTGACGCCGACGCCGCCGCCCACGCCACCTTCCTCGAGGCCGTGCTCAGCCTCAAGAACCTCCGCGGCCTGCTGCTTTGGCACAGCTGCGCTGCGCCGGTGTCGCTGCCCCGCAACTGCGTCATCAGCCGCTTGCAGTGCCTGCGCCGGCTGAGCGTCAAGTCCTGTGCCGCCACGCCTGACCTCGTCCGTGGCATCGCCGAGGTCCGCTCCCTCGAGTCGCTGGAGCTCGCTGACTGCTCGGAAATCGACGATAACGCCATCCAGGCGCTCTCCAAGCTCAGCAACCTGCAGAACCTCGACCTCTACGACGCGCCACTTGTTGGCGACGCCGGCTTAGCACACCTCGCCGGCTGCACCAAGCTGCTCAGCTTCCGCATGATCAACAGCTCCATCACTGACAAAAGCCTTCACGTGATCACGCGCTTCAAGGGCCTGCGCAACCTGTCGCTAGAGGGCGCCATCAACCTGACCGACGCGAGCCTGTGCCTGCTGCCGCAGCTCATCCTTCTCAAAATCCTCGACCTCGCAGGCTGCCGGCGGCTCACTGACGACGGCCTGATCAAGCTCGCTATCATGGGGGAGCTGCGCCAGCTCAATCTTGAGCGGTGCACGAGCATCACCAACGCGGGCGTGCATAAATTCCGCGCCCGCATTCTGCTCGCCGGTCCCCCGGGGCACGGCGGCTCGGGCTGCATCATAGTGTTTTTCTAGATCATGCCCAGTAGATTTTGCAGGTTTTCAGCTATGGACGAGTTTTGGTCGTGTCAGTTGGTGTTGGTTTTGAGGCATTTTGCATACAACAGCTGTAAAAATACGAACATCGCTGCTGGGCTATGCAAACTCGACATACGAAGGATCATGGATCATGGGCTCAATCGTCGCCTCTAGGTCTGCAGGCTTCGGCAGAGCTGTGGCTATCTGATACTCATATGATGTCCGGGCCACAGTCAGAGCCACCTGCTTGGCGACGTCGTGGACCTTGGACACTGGGGGCAGCACACGCCCGAGCTCGATGTCCTCTGTCGTGAGCATGCTGGCCACTGTGCGAGCAGCTGCAATGATCTGGTCCTCCTTGATGCGCTGTGCCCGAGCCGCACAAACCCCCAGGCACAGCCCTGGGAATATATACACCGACTGCACCTTGCTCGGGGCAAAGATGTTGCCCCTGGGGGTGACTACCTCCTCTTGTGCGCCCTCAAAGTTAGCGTACAATGCTCGGCCGTCAGACCAGTGGTACGCCTGTGCAGCCGATAACTCGGCCCGCGGGGATGACAGGGCAAAAATGACGGGGCGCTGCGTGTTGGCGCTCATGCGCCGCACGGTCGTCTCGGAGATCGGCCGCATCGTGCGCGAGCTCGAGGAGCAGCCGATGAGCATCGTCGGCTTGATGGCATCCACAATCTGCAGGGCCACCCACTTCCTCAGGCGCCATCATGGCACACCCGCCATGCATGCGCACCCACGAGCGCTCAGGCATGAGCAAAGCCGTCATTGTCTTCGTGAATAGGCACTGGCCATATGCACAGCATCTGCCGTAGTGGAGGCTACAGCGCACAGCTCTCTGCATGCGCCCGCAGCTCCCAGCCCACCTCACGGCCTCATGTGGCCAGAACTCGCATACGAGGCCTCCTCATCCGTTGCAGCGCAAAGCAATGCAGCCGTTCAATAACTACACGCGGCTTCCAGCTTACACAACGATTCATGCTCGCCGGCGGGGGGGGGGGGGGGGGGGGGGGGGGCGTTGCGCACCTGGTCGACGTCGGCCGAGTCGGCAACGTCCTTGGCGTACAGCAGCACCTCGCGCGTCTCCTCGTGCTCGCGGTTGACGTGCTCTGACGTTGCGGTCACGAGGCCGTCGTCGTCCGCAAGGAAGATGTTCTGGCGCGCCTGCGACCCGAGCATCTTGCCGTCCGACGCGATTGCCGACGCCAGCATCTCGGCGATCGCAACACGGTGCGGCCCGTTGCCGAGGATGAGGATGCGGTGGTGCTTCAGGTCGACGCCTGTCTCCGGCGCAGCGCCCAGCGCCGCCGCCAGCGTCGCCGCCGCCAGGCCCTGGAAGTCATCAGCAAAGCACGGGAACCGCATCCTGCACTGCGCCGATGCCTCACCACCCAACCACTTCGCTGCAACCGCACACATTCTGACAATCCCTTTGAATGCTGCAGGCATAGGAAATAGTGTCGGCGGCTGCGTGGTGGGCCCACTGGTGGGGGCGTGCAATGCAGGGGGCTCATGAGCAGGGGCTGTGGAGACGTGCCCATACTGCGAGAGGAGCTGCATGGCGGTGCGGTACTGCACGTCCTCAAAGAAGAGCATCGTGTTGACGCCAAAGCGACTCTCGATGGAGCGGATGAGCTCGTCCACGAGCTCACCGGCGGCGTAGCCTGTGACGCGGCGCTGGCGCAGGCCGGTGTAGAAGGTGCTGCGTAGCAGGCCCTCGTTGTTGGTGCCGAGGTCGAGCTGCACCGGCAGCGCGAGCGACGGGTTCAGCCCGCCCACCGCTGTCATTAGCGACAGCTTGGCTATCACCGCGTTTACTGCACGCCAGCGGGATCAGCTTGCAGCATGGCGGCATCTGGTGCGGGCATTGGGTGCGGGCATTGGGTGCCGTAAAGTTGGGGGCTGTCACATGTGTCCTCGCCACAGCTGGCATGCAGCATGCAGATGGTCAGAAGAGAACCCAGGTGATCATAATTGATTTGGCCTAGTTGTGGACACGACATGCAGGGCTGCTTGTGGGCTGGGGGCGGCACCTGCATGCACTCCGAGGTCTCCGGCGGGGCCCACGTTTTCGCCGTCTGTGATCATGACCACTTTGATGTTGCGTTCAGGCCAGTTCTTCAGGACGCGATGAACAGCACCTAGGTCGTGCCTTGTCAGGAACAGGCACCGGGGAAGGGACTTGAACATGAGTCCGTACTTCTTGCAAGCCTGCCGGACCGTGGGCAGGTGCACCACAGGCAACAGCTCTGCGATGTGCTCCCTCATCACCTGAGCTGTCATATTGCACTGTCGGAGCGTTTTCGGTATCAACTCGCACCTCGGGATCGCGTCTCTTGCTCGAGCAGGTCAGGTGCAGGCATGGTGTGCCGTAGTGCCTGGTGCCATGAAACCCGGGGGTGCCCACCTTGTAGTACAGGTACTCATTTCTTTCGTGCAGACTCTGCATGTACCCATAACGCTCCAGATCTGACGCTTTCGTGCGAACATTGATCATGACGCGCTCCATTTGTGTTTGCAGTGTCAAGACCGCAGGGGGAAGGAGCCCCCGTAGATGCAGTCTTTCTCTCTCTGAATCCGTGAAAGCAAGCCCCTGCATACAATGCTTCCACCATGATGCCTCTCGTGCCTGCCGCGGTCGCGCCTGTGGGTTGACAGTCAATTCACGCTACCTGTGCACTCTGATCCGGCTAATGCTCGCACCTTGTTGAACTTGGGATGTCTCATGATGGCAACACCGTTTATCACTGTGCGAACCCATGGGATCATGATCCTATCATCCACGTCATTGTCATCGCTGCCCAGGCGCCGGTGTTGGGCTGGGCATGTGCTGAGTTGGCGCAGGCCTAGACGCAACGCTACATTCTGGCCCGCGCCTCGCAGCAAGGCGCACGCGCGTTGCATCGGTGACGAATCAAACAAACGTGGTTATCAATCGACCGTGGGAACCCATATGGCCGATGCGCACAGTTCACAAAGCGCAGGCAGTCCGAATGGCTCGATTGAGTGTGTGACTGCTGCCAACCGATGTATGCAAGGGAGTTGCAAATAAAGTGACGAAACAGACCAGATGCAGGTATTTGCTCGACTCGTACACGCCGCAGGCGGCAGGCGCCGGCTGGCAGGGCGCAAGAGGGAGAGCCCGCACGTGCATCGCTCGGATTGAGCAGCATCAACGGCGCGTGGAACACGCAAGCTCACGGAAGCATACTCAAGTTGTACCTTCAACCGTCGCAGTCACGTTTGAAGTGTGTTCTTTACAGTATTACTCTCAACCAAGTGTGCCGCTGCCCCACGGACCTCGTATCGTATTCACTGGCTGGGGACTACGATGCACATTCTATCCGCACAAAACGAGACTGATCCCTGCTGCGTCTAGTAGTCCCAGGTGCCATCGCCCTTGGTGATGATATCCTTGAAGCTGCCTCCACCCGGAATCATGGGCAGAACATGTTCAATATGCGGAACCATAATGTCCAGCAAGTATGGCCCTGGCGTGTCCAGCATTCGCCGGATCGCTGGCCTCAACTCTTCCGGCTTGAAGACACGCTCCGATGGCACGCCGAATGCTTCGCCCATCTTCACAAAGTCCGGGTAGATGTCTTGCGCCTCCCCTGTGACATGGTACTCCGCTGCACAGCCAACCATGCCTCAAACCACAAATTCAGCAACAACAGCAACTTCCATCGCCGGGATTCGAAAGGTTCACATGTCACAAAACTGCCGGCCAGGCGCCCAGGAAACAGCCATCCGCAACAGAATCACAACTGCCAGAGCGTGGCGGCTTGCAGGCATGCGCACCGTCGCGGCGGCCGAGGTACGTGTGTGCGCGGTTGGCCTTGTAGAAGCGGTCCTCCCACTGCACCACCATGCCGAGGTGCTGATTGTTAAGGATGAAAACCTTGGTGTCAAGGCCGTCCACCTTGGCCGTCGCAAGCTCCTGCACATTCATCAGGAACGACCCGTCGCCGTCTATGTCCACAACCGTCCGCTTCGGCCGGCCGTTCTTGCCTGCACACCAACCTCCGTGACACCATGCCCACCGCCGCCCTGCCTGCCGCTCTGCCGCCATGTCTGAGATGGATCGCTGCCGCATGCAAGCATGGAGGACCGACGGGCGCACCGTCGAAGGCCGCGGCGGCGCCAAGCGCGGACGGCAGCCCGAAGCCCATTGAGCCGAGGCCACCGGAGCTGACCCAAGAGCGGGAGTGCTTGAAAGGGTACCACTGCGCGGCCCACATCTGGTGCTGGCCGACGCCGGTGGTGATGATGGCCTCCCCATCCGTCTCCTCCCACAGCTGCTGGATCGCCCACTGCGGCACGATCACATCGTCGCGCTGTGGGTACCGCATCGGGAACGCCTCCCGCTGCTCATCCAGGTACGCCCGCCACTCTGCATACTGCGCGGAGTCGATCGGATCGTCCTCGAGCATCGTGTTGAGCACAGTCAGCGCGGAGCGCGCGTCCGCGCACACCGGCACGTGCGCCTCCTTGTTCTTGTGGATCTCCGCGGGGTCGATGTCGATGTGCACGATGCGCGCCTTGGCTGCAAACGCTTCCAGCTTGCCGGTCACGCGGTCGTCAAACCGCACGCCAATCGCGAGCAGGAGGTCGGCCCCATCGACGGCCGCGTTTGCCGGCACGGTGCCATGCATGCCGAGCATGCCGTACGACTGCGCATCGGTCATCGGGTACGACCCGAGCCCCATCAGCGTCTGCACCACCGGCACTCCCGTCTGCCGCAGGAACTCGGTGACCTCCGCCGACGCGTCGAGGCAGCCGCCGCCAATGTACGCAATCGGCCGGCTACTGCCGCGCAGCGCGGCGACGACAGGCGCGAGGCCCTCGCGGATCGGCGGTGCCGGCAGCCGGTTCATGTAGCCTGTGATCGCCATCGGCGCGTCCCAGTCCGGCACATGCAGCTGCTGCTGCACGTCCTTTGGCACGTCAATCAGCACCGGGCCGGGGCGGCCGGTGCGCGCAAGGTAGAAGGCCTCCTTGACAACGCGCGCGATGTCGCCAACGTCCATGACGAGGTAGTTGTGCTTCGTGATCTGGCGCGTGATCTCCACGATCGGCGTCTCCTGGAAGGCGTCGGTGCCGATCATCGGCCGCGGCACCTGCCCGGTGATGGCGACCATCGGCACCGAGTCAAGCATAGCGTCTGCGAGGCCGGTGACGAGGTTGGTGGCGCCTGGGCCGGACGTCGCGATGCACACCCCCACCTCGCCCGTGCACTTGCCCCATCCCTCCGCGGCAAACACCTCGCCCTGCGCGGCGGCTGGGTAGCATGATGAGCGTGGAGGTTGATTATTTTTTTATAAGGTTTGTTTCTCAGACGCGCGAGAGGCATGCATCACGGCATGATGCGGGTGTGGCACGGCAGACGTGGGGGGCGGTGATGTGGGCGGGGTGTGCGGGGGCCGGACCTGTTCATGGCGGCACAGGATGTTGCGGATGTCGGATGAGCGGGTGAGCGCCTGGTGGATCTCCATGGACGCGCCACCCGGGTAGGCAAACACAGTATGCACGCCTTCCCTCTCGAGCGCCTGGACCAGGATGTCGCAGCCCTTCCGGGCTTGGCCATCAAAGCGATCGACCCAGCCTGCATGCCGGTTGTGCTCTTGGGTGTCTGATGGAATCACATGTCACAGCATACGTGGGTCGTTCCAGGCCCGCACCTTCAGCGATGTTTTCGTTGATCCCCAGTGAAGGTGCCTGCAGCTCGTCGCGCATGTCCTTAATTTGTGTGCAGCTGTGCCACCGCCCCCGATTGAACAAGCACAGGTACAGAAATCACATCTGTGATGCAGAAGCCACCTGGGCGGCTGTGGGAACAAGCCCTGGACACGCGTGTCATGGGTGCGCGAGGGCAAGGATGCTGGTGTCCGAAGTGGGGAGTGATCAGCTGGGTCAATCGAAGGGGGCAGTCATGGCACGCACCTCCTGTACGTCCGCTTGCTCAGCAGCAGCGTTGCAAGCCACATTGTCATTCCTGCAGACCAACGAACGCGTTCCGGATGCGGTGCAAAATATCACGCATCCAAGAATGTGGATTCTACAGCTGCCGCGGATGCGCACTTTCCGCTTGTTCTAGACAGCTTCGCTCGAAATCGCCGCCCCTGTATAGCAAAGCTGAGTCAAGATCATGAACATCCAACTCCGGTATCAGTGTGAAATGGGCCTCGACACGATATATGGCAAGTCGGCGCAGTCCATGACGTGTACATGCGCAATTCACCCGCTCGATCGGGTGCGAAAGGCCACGCACCGCTCCTCCAGGCGCGACGCACAGCTGGCCCTGCCTGGCTGCCACACTCCTGAAAGCAGGCGTATCGAAATCAACAAGTTGTGAGCAGGCAATCTTAGTCGCGGCTGCCTGATAGTGAACACACCCGCCACCAGGCGTAGCGAAGTTGGCGCTCTTCATGCTGTTTCAACTTATCTCCAGGTTGGCGCCGGCTCGCAATCAGTACTGTGATAACGGATGAGCAGTGCCTGTCTGCGACGAACTGGCAGGTGCACTGGATGTCCTATCCAAGCTGTCCAAGCGCTGCGGAGCGAGTCGGAAGTAGACGCCAACGCAAGCAGCTGCGATAACGCCGCACACATGCGATCATAACATATCGTGTACATTAAGTGCAGCATACGCTGTGTTCGACATCGTCCCCACCGCGGTGCACCGTACACGTTGGATGTGCATAACTCTGAGCTCTGCGGAACATTCCGTCCAAGTGGCGCACGGTGACTACATCAGATCACTTTGAAACCGCGTTCAAAAACAGCGTAAAGGAGTGGTGCAAGACCAACAGCCTGCCTCACTGGCCGCAGAAATACCCATCAATTCGCTGAATCAAAAACACTCATCTGCTGTATGGTACCCCAGCGGGGTGCCCCATCCAGCAACATGGCCACTTCATACATTGGCCACTTCATACATATGCCACCAACAAAGGCTCCTGCACAGCTGCACCGTGCAACTCAGTCGTCATTCTTTCTCTCCCTCACCAGCCGCTCGCTTCCTTTTCTTCTTCTTCTTCTTGATCGCCTTGTATAAACTCGACGTTGTGTTCATCAGTGGATTAAACGTCCTCACCTGTGGGTCAGTTTCTTTTGTTTATCGCCATGCACAGCGTGGCTGATCTGCCACTAGCACACAGCTGTATCTCTGATGAATGCATGCAACATGTGCAAACCGAGACTGCACCTTCATGTCCAGCTCTTTTGGGGAGGCCCCTTTCTGTGAGTATTTTGAGCAGACTTGGTGGCCAGCATCTGCCAGCAACACGCCCCGTGCCCATACTTTCTGCACCAGAAAGTGGACGGTGAGTTTATGCCAGGCTACAACAGCCTGCATGCCCGTCTGGCACTGGCCAGTGTCACTGGGCCTGCTGCACACCTGGAGTTCGTGCACCAAAGCCTGCTGCCTCTCAGCATCTGCAGACGCATGATTTGCATACCGATCTAGCACACCGTTTTGAGGCATGCCATGCTTCTCGAGGGCATGGCATACCGCACAGAGAGCCTGCTGCTGTGGCGTCATAGTCAACACGGCATCGCTCTGGAGCATCGAGTCCAGAAAGCTGCGGGCAAGTTTATAGGTCATATTCAACATGCCCGGCTTTTGAGTCAAAATCTGTGTCACTTGTTCTTCCTGGTTCTCTGCTGCCATATTTATTTCCTGCAAGCGTTTCCTCCGCTGCTTGGACAAGGTGCAACGCCGACCATCGCCCCACCGACTGACCTGACGCTTTGGTTGATGACAAAGCATAGTGGATACCAGACTCATGCAAGGCAGGGCCCACCTCTAACATTGCATCAAGATAGCTGTATGGATGATACACCACCAAATCAAAGCCCAGGCCTCCCAATACAACTGTTTCCAGGCTCAAAACATCATCCGTTTTGACAGCACCTGGGAAATGCTCAGGAATCTTCTCTGCATCGATGTAGTTCTCACAGACCTGCATGGCGCAGGTGCTATGAAGCAAACCGAGGTTTCTGCTGTCCCAGGACACTGCTGTGGCGGAAGAATTGAGTGAGCCAAGAGCTTGTGCTACTATAAATTCGCTGACACAGTAGCTCATCATTGCGCCCAGCTTCACGCAGGCCTGTGTGCTGCTCCAGTGTGCCCGACTGGAGCTGCATGGCAATGATGTGGCCGGCGCCAAGAGGCACACCTTTCCAGCAATGTAAAGGCATGCAAATGCAATTTTCCTGACTTCATGCTGTATACAGGATTGGTCCAGGTAGAATCGTTTCAAGAATGCGACAGCCGTCGCAATTACTTTGCGAGGCCACAGTTCCACCCCCTTAGCTGCCAGCTTGTACGCGTAGAAGCTGACCAGCTCGAGCTCATCGGACGGTGTGAGTGGACGCAGGTCAGCTGTGGGTTCCCCATGTTCTGCCCTCAACTTAAGCACAAACTCTATCCCAGCTTTGTTTGCTTGAACCCTCCTTGTGCTCTGCAGTACTGTCAGGCAGCATCACGGCCAGGCCACCTTGCTTCAACGACAAAACATTGACAGCTCATTGTTGGCTCCGTGATGGATAGATCACCAGTTGCTCTTCAGTCAGAATCCATCTTTTTCGATGCGAAGACGTCGCAAAGTCCATGTCGAGCAAGGCAGAATTTCAAGGGTCACATCAGGGCAACAGACAATGTGTAAGCCGAGATTCCATCACAATTTGACCGGAATTTCTATTCTTCGTCCGGCATATTTGAATCGTGCAACCCGAGCGCGTAGACGGTGATCACGCGCTACCGTGTGTGCAGAGCCAGCGCCGGGGGTGGTTTGACATTGCAGCGCCACTAGAGCGCAGGAACAAGTGCACGTCAATGCAGCGTTCGGGGAATCCCAATCTGTTGTCTGGCCCCAGCGACCTTGAGTGTGAAGTTTTGCTGCGCCCGGGATCCTTTCCCGCGGGAAAGCGTCCTGTGTCGACTGGTGCAAACGCTCGCTGCGTCAACAGATTCCGCGGCTTCATGGGAGCTCCACTGGGGCTAGCCGTGGATCAATCCACTTGCAATGCTCGCCGCTGCGCTTGTTGGGAGCCAATCGGATTTAACCTGTACGCGTTAGACTGTAAGCTGATGGGAATAAGCTCGTGCTGGTTCTGAACAGATTTATTGCTACAAGCTACACGTTGCTGTAAGCTGCACGTCGCTGTCAATGACAGTGGGAAAACGGTATGCGGCGACGGCTGCAGCATCTCTAATTAGACTTTAATCACACATCTCCGTGTGAATAATCTCGCGCATGCACGTGATGAAAAGAGTGTTGAGTGTTCAGAGCCACGTGGTCTCCGGCTATGTTGGTATGTTGCGCCTGGCCAAACATCCACCCAGACGGCAGAAGCAAGCACGCACAGCGTAGACTGTGGAATGCTTGCTCCGTGCAGTCGCGTCTTCATGCATGCCAGTTGTGGTAGCAAGTGCACAACGACTGTGTGGACCAGTTGTATGCAATGCAGGAAACAAATGCGCATCGTTTCCTTTACAACTGCTGGGATACGAAGTTGATACTATCAATACTGTGCAATTCAGCAATCACACCGGGTATCCTTCATTTACTGGGTCTGTCGTTAGCGGGGACGTGCTACGGTCATTGACAGATGGGCTGAAAGCCAACGGACTCTTGGTTGGACATACTCATCTGCTGACAGGGTACATTGGATCCCTATCTTTCTTGAAAGAAGTATCAAACCTCCTAACGGAAATGAGAGCTGGCAACGAAAGTGTCGTGCATGGTGAATCTCTGCTGTTGGCCGTGGCCAGTGTGCAGGACTTGTCAGTCCGTTGCCGCTGGCAGCTCTAGCCTTTAGGCATGTAGGGGCAAGCCCTGACCTTTTCGATGTGTGCAGTGTGTGATCCTGTCCTTGGCGACCATGGCCACATGTACGTGCCAGAAGACCTGGTTGATGCGTATGTCCGTGAAATTGTTCCCTCTGCCACACTGTTGACCCCCAACCAGTTCGAGCTAGAGTTGCTGTCGCAAACGAAAGTTTCGACCATGGCTGAGGCTGTTGCTGCATGCTCCAAGATGCACGAGATGGGCGTCGACACCGTGGTGTGGTCTGGTCTTTGCCATGCATTTAGTGCAACGTGTGTTCCGCTTGTCAACAATGAAAGATGGTGACAGTTTTCTGCCAGTTCATACGGTCGTTGCTGACAGGTTGTCACAAGCCTTGCATTGGATGACTTCGCGGACTCCATTGTGCTGTTGGGGAGCAGCAGGGTGGAGCAAGTGGATACATGCCCCTTCTACATCACTGTGCCCAAGCTTGATGCCTATTTCTCAGGGGTCGGGGATCTTCTCGCGGCACTGTTGCTGTACCATACAACAGAAAATCCCAATCGCCTTGCACATGCGACTGAACATGCAATTGGCAGCTTGCAGAGCGTACTTCAATTCACTGCCAAGGCTGCGGGCGCGGCCAGTAAATCCACGGAGCGTTCATCAGATGTCATGCAAGCACGAGAGCTTCGTCTGGTGCAGTGCCAGAGTGACATCCTCCATCCAGTGGTTGTTCACAGGTCTCAACCTGTGACATTGTAAGCTGACCAGGCGCAGTGCCCCGTGTGGTTGGTGACCGGTTGCCAAGTCACTACACATCGTGCACCTGATGTCGCAGGTGCATGTGTAGCAGCTGGTGTCTTGTAATTCCCAGTCGAACATCCATCTGTTTCATCTCCGATTTGAGATTGCCAATGGCCTTCCTGACTTTGGCCACTGGACCGGCACCACTGGCAGAGTTGTGTGTCCGATCTTCAAGCTCGCCCTGCATCTCCTCGATTTGATCCAAGCACGCTTGTAGCTCTACCATTCCATCATTCATCTGCTTTACTTGGTCTTGGTACAACTCCTGTTCGCACCGTGTGCATGCTGTCATAACTGGATGAGAATTGGCTGAATGATCGCTTGCACAACAAGCAGACAGGAACTGTTGGTACCTTGCTTGCTTCAAAAGACTCCTTCCTGTTCCGGTACTCTTCTGTCCGCGATGCGAATTCATTGTTCAAAAATCTTTCGCGAATTTCGAGTTTGTTCAGCTGCTCGTTCACGTCGTTCTGAACATGTTTCAGCATGTCTTTCACGTGAGTCCAAGCCACAGACGCTTGCTGTTGTGCTGGGCTGGATTCTGAGGTGGCTTCACTGAAGGTGCCCTGCAGCGACTGGATCACGCCATCCAGGTGTGTCCTCCAGTCCCGCGCCTCGGCAGCAATCCTGATCTGTAGCCTGGGGGCAACCTGCTGGTACTCAAGGTCCCAGCGCTCTCGATCGATCTGCAAATCATCACACGATTATGGCTTGGCACTCCCGATGAACACACGTTAGTGGGCAAGGGTTTGCGAGCAACAGGCACAACATGAGTACAGCAGCGAGTAATGATGACAAGAGAGTGCTACCACGAGCCCATGTTTTATATTGCTTTCAATGCACACAGCTCACTAACATGTAATCACAAAGTGCCCAATCGGGACACAAGCGTTTGCCTGTCGAACAAGTTTTAGGCACGCAAAATAATGAGGGTAAACATATTTCATGCATACAGATGGTCACTGTGAAATGGCAGAACCTTGTTCTCAATTATGAAGGATTCGGTGTCTGCGGCCTGGTTACGCCTTGCTTGTGCAGTGGGTTCTGCTCGTGGAGCCAGTTGTGATAGCTCATCATCCGCATCCATTCCATTGAACTTGCTATGTGGTGCTGCAATACTTGCAAGCATGTCAGCGTCCTCATGAACCTCCATCAGCTCCACATTCCTGAGCAGCTTGGACACGTGTTGGTGACAGGAAGCAAGCAAGGAACAGGTCACAACTGGAGTCTTGCGATTGCAGTACAGCTTTATCACTTGTAAGGCAATGCGGGTGGGTCACGTGCGTTCAGCGGCATACCCGTCGTCTTCTTCAACAGGATGCTGTGGTGCATGAAATTGGTGTGCACTCCGTTGTAGTGCCCAGTCAACAAGACCATTTAGGATGCCACAGATTTCTCTTCCGGAACCCCCTTGTAGCTGTGATGCCGAAAGGGTAGCGGGAACAGCGAAATTGAGCTGCCGCAGAAGCTGGATGAGACTACGTATTGCTGTGGCGCTGTCTTCCCCCTCCTTCAATGGACTGACTTTGACTTGTCCGTACTCACTGATTAGCCAGGCTGCTAGATTGAAGAATGTATAGAACAGATCGGCAGGGCTTCTATCTGTGGCTATCCCTGTGAAACAAGTCTTGTCCAGAGGCGCCCGCCGCTTGCTGCACACCATCACGTCTGATCACCCATGACGCCAGAGATGCTGCACACGTACGCACGAGATGTCTGATCTCACCCAAATTTGCTGCCAAGAAACCTGTGACGGTAGTTAAGAAGGTGCAACTTGCATATCAACGTTTCCATACATTCTTCCACCGTTGTCTTGATCTACAAACAAGTCAGCGCAAATAAAAAATTTGCCTGGCATAATCATAGCATGTACTAGACTTATTGACGCACTTCCAGGGAGCGTGGTGCATGCGCTGCTCCGACAAGCTCATCCTTGCTTGACATGGCAAGCACTCAAAAGTCGTGACACTGCGAGCGGCGCAGAAGCCGAATTGTTTCAGGTTCAAGACACAAACCTTGGCGATGAGAGTTGAGCACGGTAACACTGTAGCTACTTCACACGGTGCGTATATAGTTGGACGGACACATATCTAACAAGGGACACTAAGTTGTCGCTAACGCGCACAGCGCTTTGCACCAAAAATCGTGCCTCTGTGTTCTACCACCTTGTGGAGCATACATCTGTAACGTATCACACGCACTCACGCGCAGAGTCCAGACCGCGGCGTGCCGCCTGCGCACGCTGCAGCAGTTCGTGCATGTGCTGACGTGGCGGCCGAGGCCAAATCCGGCATGGTGGACATGACGATTAGCTCTAGCCAGATCTATGCGCAGACATCTGCCAGCACATCCACCAACGATGATTCGACTGCGGACATGCACATTGCTGTGAGACTGTGGCACGTATGCATCACAGTAGCGCAGTGCATACTGTTTCAAGCTCGAGTTCACAAGTGCACTCGCTCGACCTGCACCTGAACATCCAGACAGATACATGCTTACTTCGTGAGAGCTATTTTGATACTGACCAGGCACCCGTCAGTTGAAGCACATCGAGGCATGGTCAGGGAAGCGGATCAGCGTAAACATGGCCACGCTGGCTCGGCGGATGACGAGGACCGAACGGATAGTGGTAGCGTCGCGTCTGAATATTCAACGTTTCGTGACGATGGACACTGCGGAAGCTCCATCAAACAGGGACATAAAATATGTGAAGATTCAGCGCTCCGTACCGAAAGGGCCGCTGTAGCAGGTGCGTGTATTCGCTTGTTGGTGTGAGGTCGGGGCGTTATCGAGCGGAGTCCTTAGCACAAGAACCGGGCGGGATAGGGGCGACACCAGATTCACGTCGGGCCATGCTGACTCGAAATGCGCTGAGATAGACTGCTTGTGCATGTTCCAACCAAGCTGCATCTCGGAAGCTGCCTGCCATGCCCTCGGCCATGCTGTCCCAGTGCTTTCTAGCCCCAATGCCGTGCAGGTGCCACGCCAAGTCACACTACGGTGTATCAGGCCACACCACTGTTCCAGAAAGGCCTAACAATGTGGGACTTCTGCATCTTCATCTGGGTGACCGTGTCACACCTGTTCCTGACGTTTTGGCCGCTTTGCGGTTTGGCCATCATGGCAGGTACGGCAATCTCCCGTCTTTCACGAATCACCCTGAGCCCTCCCACTCGGAGCCCTCGGCCACGCAGATATAGTATGACAGACAGTAACGGCCGTCTCGACTATCTACCGCTACCCGGCGCCATGTCAATATGCTTCCATGCTGGCTTGGCCACCAGTTGCCCTAATGCCAACTCCAGATGGGTGCGGTGACAGCATGCGCTGCAAGCATACTCTAACGCAAGTGTAGACAAGTTGGTCAGCCCTGTTGTCATGTCAGACAGTGCAAGTCCGGGTTACCATAGACATGTACACACGCCTGCAGGATCCCTCTTCTCCCGAACTCTGGCCTACATTACCATCTTCGCTCTGGGCACGCTGCTCCTCCCGCCGTGCCCGCACATCCAGCAAGTCATCAACGTCCTCGACCGCTGCGTGTTTGCCCACTGGAAGCGCCACATCAGCCTCAAGGTTGTGCACGAGCCCGGGTTTGACCCGGAGCAGCAGTACCTCGTTGCATGCTTCCCTCACGGCGCATTCCCACTCGCAGCCCAGATGCATGCCACTGTGTGGCCACGCTTGAATTGCAGCCCACTTTCGCTGCTCGCCGCGACCGTCCTGTTCTACTGCCCACTCTGGCGCCACTACATGAGCGTCGGTGCGGCCCTGGCCCTTTGCACCTCTCAGTGTGCATGCAGCATGCCTGCCACATCCGCCTGTACCTGTTCATCACCCCTACCGCAATCCCTGCATCCGGCCCTACGGTCCTCCCAGCGCCACCATGCGGTAGCAACAGATCTAGACAGGGTGTGAGCATACAGGAGGCTGTGTCCCGGCAAACTTCAGGCGTCTCCTCCGTGAGCTGGCGGCAGGTGCGCTCCGCAACTCACTCATGCTTGCTCCAGGCTGCGCGTGCCAATACCACGGTGGGCAGAACCGGCAGGGGCAAAGCTTGTCCCGCATGCAGGCAACAGCGCGATGGTGCACGCCGGCGGCATCGCCGAGATGTTTGTGTGCGAGAGTGACCGCGAGGTGATCGTGCTGCGCAACCGCCGCGGCTTTGTGCGCGCGGCCGTGCAGCATGGCGTGCCTCTGCTCCCGGTGTACTACTTTGGCAACTCACAGCTCCTGTCGTTTGGCCCCCGGTACGCCACCACCTAACCCCCAATGCGCAAGCCACATAACCAGCATCAGCCATACTACGCTATCTGCTGTGCTGCGCGCTATGCGGCATGCATGTCTGCGTTCATCTACTTCTAGGCTCGCCCACAACACACTCTGGCACTAATCACGCTGTAGGTGAGGCCCGACGTGTCCTGTGGCGTGTGAGGCCGCGCCCGCAGCTAACACCGCAGCCCTGCCGCAGGTGCTTGCGGCCGCTGAGCCGGCGGCTGAAGATGAGTCTGGGCCTTGTGCATGGCATGCTAGGCCTGCCGGTCCTGCGGCACCGTCCGGTGACGGTCGTCGTGGGGTCCCCGATTCCGGTCGGCGAGGCTGCGGCCCCCGGCAGCCCCGACTTTGACAGCAGAGTGGAGGTGCTGCACCAGCAGTTCACGCACGCCCTGATCTGCCTGTATGAGAGGCACCGAGGGGAGCACACGTGCGGGGCGCAGACCTGGGCGGAGCGGCCCCTCGTGATCACGTAGCTGCCGCAGCTCGCACCTGCTGGCGGCGGACTTCCCGGTTGCACTGGGATGGGATCGAAAACGACAGGTACAGAGGCTCTGATGCAGATGTATTGATTGTAGTGGCACACGGGCAGCCCTCCAAAGAGCCACACAGGTTGCACCGTTGCAAAGCCGGCCGGAGCATGTACTGTCTGCATGCATGTAACGGGCAACGGAAGCATTGGGCTTGGCGCGACTGTTGTTTCGGCAGTGTGCCCCTCGCAGATATCAGGGTCTGCTTGTGTTGTCAGCCATGAAAAGGATGGCACGCTGGGGTGTGGGCCCTGGCAGACTTTACCAGCCTGATTGCGGGAATTTTGTAGGTGCACATGGTTTCAGTGCGCCCTCAGTGAAGCAGGGGGCCTGCACCTGTCACATTGCAGTTGAATAAGACACGCCATTTGGTGGCGCTGCAAGCGTCTTGGTGGTGTATAACCAGAACAGTCGTCGCACAAGTGCGATGCTCATTGATGAACAGCAGTCCTTCACAGCTGCTGCTGTGAGTGTTGGGCCTGACCTCAGCAGTGAGATACGCTACAGATGTATGCTCCACAAGGTGGTAGAACACAGAGGCACGATTCATGGCAATGCACCGGAAAACATTCATCATGGCCACCATGGCCAAACATTCACCATGGCCTGACCTCAAAAGTAGTCATGGTGGGCGGATATGCATGCTTGTTGTGTGGGGGCAGAATAGCCCGTGTTGTGACTGCACCTCTCTTTGTACAACAGAGTATGGATCTCATGCGATCACAGGGACGCTGGCTGTCTGCTGGTGGTGGGTATGCAGCCAATGCAAACCATTATCAAGGGCCGACTGCTGCAGCTCGCTAGCTCAGCGAGGGCACCTGGATTGGCTATGATACACCGAACCAGCAAGTGGGCTGTCCCGTAGGGTGCATGCCACCAACGGCCTGGACATGCAGCTCGTGCAGGTTATCAATACCTGTCGCATGGAGATGATCTGGTACAAGAGTGATTTACCTGAGAACGGAATTGCTGTCCATTGGCAGATTGACGGAGAGCATTGGTCGATCGTCACACGGTCATTGTGCGGCACACCTCTCATGAGTCATATGACGTCCACGAAGCGACCCAATGCTTGGGCACCCCCGCGATGACTGACTGGGGCCCAGTCAGTCATCGCGCCCAGAGCTCGAGTTAGCAGTGATTGCCGCTTGAAATGAAAGGTAAGCAAGTGTGTTTGGTCAAGAACGCCGCTGCTTAGTTAGATCCACGTGTACGGACTCAGCAGTACAACGGTGACGCGTGGCTCTTTGCCGCTGAGACAGGTCGGTGGACAGTGCTAGAGAAGAAATGCCTGCCTTGTTCATTTATGCTTTCAGGTGCATTCGGCTGTTGAGCATGTCAGCTGTGCGCAGCGTTCGCAAGCGCACCACGCTGCGTCAGCAATCCCATACGCTGGACAACATCAGCCCTTCAAGCTTTATCCCTGAGTAAGCAGGCATGAGCATCAGAAATGCAGAGAAAAAGCGCACATCGACTTGTGCATTTGCCGACCGGATCGCAACGGCTGCGATCACGAAGTATCGCCAGGTGCGGCACCGCTACAACTGTCTTGTGCGTTATATAGGGGGAACGCCAGCATCCATGCGCAGTCGCTGACGGCCATCGCCCGTGTGACTGGCAAGCAATTCATGCCGGGCCTGGACGTGCCTGTGGAGCATTTCTGAGTGTGTAGTGAGCCGTTCTGTGGGCAGCCCTGGTGAGCGGAGCACGTATTTAGGTGGCTGAAGCTTTTTTTTCAGCTCGAATACGGCATTGGCCATAGTCTATGTGTTTGATGCATTGCCATGCTTGCCTGCCTGACTGCTCTGCCGCCTTGTGGAGCATGCCCCTGTGATGTTCCTCTACGCTGTAACTGGCCATCAATGGCTGTGTAAGCAGACAGCATTTGCAGCACACATGGCCGAGAGCTCTTGAGTATGCAGGTCGTGCCAAGCGGGCTTTTCTCAGATCAGCAAACGGTCATGGCTGCGTTTGTGGGGCATGATCGGACAACCGATGAGCTATCGGTGCGGCCCTGGGCGTGCGCATGTGCAGTCCACACCATGAATCAAGAACGAATTGGAGCCAAAGCTTCCACTTTCGTGTATGCTTGATAAGTGCTGAATTCGTTGTGTAGGTTTTGGCAATCGGAGTGGGAACTAAATTCATGCCACAGACTGCTATAGATGCAGATTCAAACGGCGAGTGTGTCCATGATGGTCACGCCGAGGTGTTGGCCAGGAGAGCTTTGATGCGTTTCTTATACCTGAAAATGCTCGCTCTGTCCTCAGCTGAGCACGGGGGTGGGGATAGTCAGGTCCCAGGAGTTCCATCGGTCTTGCAGCTCACAGGCTGTCGCGCCAGCCGCGAGTCGTCTGCGATGTACCGCTGGAATCCTACTAATAGCCTCCACTTTTACACAAGCGCGCAGCCATGTGGCAATGCCTCTGTCAAGCGCTGGGCGAAAGGGAAGTCTGAACAATGGCACGAGTCGCCGCCTGACCGGCTGCCGCACCTGCCGCACGATCGCATACACCTGCACGCACGAAAAGATGGGCAGGCAATGTTTCTAGTGAAACGGTGCAGGGCAGCCGAAGGTACTGCCAAACATGGGGTGAGGTCTGACTCCTCAGCCACCCAGTCACCGGATGCTGCGACAGCAGGCAACTCCAGTCAGCCGCGCAGCTCTGTGCTGCCCACAGGTGCACACACAGCTTTGCAGATGGCTGCGCAACACGTACCAGCTGCCTGTGCTGAGGCACACACAGGCAGTGGGCAGACGGCGTCATGCAGTGACAAGATCGCAAGGTGGAATGTACTTGGTGTGCAGGGTGGCCTGATGTTGAATGTTCTATCAGAACCTATTTACATGGAGTCCATAACCATTGGTCACAAGTGCGCTCTGGGCATACCGGATTCTGCAGCAGCAGCATTGTGAGCATCTACACCGGCTCTGTCTACGCAGGTTCTCAAGGCCACATGCAACCCGAGCTCTTTGTTGCCGCCTCCAAGACTTTGATGATCTGTATGCCAAGTCTGTAACATCCAATTGGAGGCTACAACCAGACTCCAGTCGCCCAGCGATGCCGTGGAATTACTCACGGCGCAATAGCAGCTCGCAGCAGCCACAAGCAGCCATCATGGACCTGCATGCTGCTCATACATACCGGTTGCACCATCCTGCCATCATGTGTACAGCAGTGATATTCGATAACGGAGTGTTTCAAACTGACACGTGTTCGCAAGCAGTCTTCACAGAAGAACGGTGTATGTGCTGGTGTCAGGGTGGAGGTGAAGCAGAACTGATTAATGGCCTTTCAGGACAATGTGAAGGTGGAGACGTGTCACAGTACTGTAGAGCAACTATGCTTGAGCACTGCAATGCTATCATGTACCCCAACCAGGTTTGGTCTGCTACTGCAGGCCACAGAACCTCTCAGGCACTGAAAGCTCGGAATATTGGACATGATCATGCCAGATCAGTGCTTAGACAAGTATTTCTAAGTCTGCGACCATAGTACTGCAGAGCTCGTTTACATAGGCTTGAACACCTGACATGATTCTATGCCGCTGTGGCGCGGCAAATTCGACATTGTACAATCCTGCCTGAAACGGCTGGACAAGTTGCTACACAAAACTGGAAATCACAGCAAATTGTGACGACCTCAAGAGCAGAGCTGCCGTTGCGCATCTCGAGAAGTGGGCGCTCCTGATTGCTTCCTAGCAACGTATGCACAACTACCCACATCATGGCCATATATGGTGCCAGTGTCAGATGAGTCATTTGCCATTGAGGAGGTCTCGCGAAGGTCGCTGTCTTTGCGGTCTTGACATGGGCTGTAGCCTTGATCAGGATGTGCTCCGTCAGTGTCAGGTGACACAGCTGAATGGGGCCTTTGGCGCTGCGGGGATGTCTCCACAGCATGTGATACATGGTCTATACCAGATGGGCTCTCCTGCAACGACAGTGTTGAGTTGCTGCCATCATCACCATCTTGAATTTGGCAATTGCCCGCTTCAGCAACTTCACCATCGACCTTCTCTCGTCTCTCAGCACCCCCCAGGCTCGAGAATCGTGTTGCATCCGCCAACCAGTGCTCTGTGCTCCCACTGGAAGAGAGCACATTTGACTGCTCCCCAGTGGCTCCCGTATGCAAGTACTCTACAAAAGGCGCCGGAGTGCATAAAGAATCTGCGGCTAGACTAAAACGGCCTTGCTTGCAGTCCAGCCCAAGGTCCGGTCGCCGCTTGCGCTCCTCTGTATGTACGCACAAAACTGAATGCCGCTGAAACCAGGCAGCAACAGGATTCTCTTCATGGCGGGAGCCTGCATCACATGTTCAGCAGTCACGACCCTGCTGCGATTGACACCACAATAATGTCCACAGATAGCATGAAGCACACCAATCCTTTCGCCCGTGGAAATGTCTGCTTGTAATGATGAGCAAGAAGCAGTTGCATTTTCTGACTCTTTTGATGGAGCTTTCTCATTTATGGGATACCGAGCACAAGCTGCAGGATCCATATGCTGCAAAGAATTCTTGCAGCCTGCAACACCAAATCATCCACACTGTCACGCCTGTCAGACTGACGCACTACAACAACCTAGCTGAAATCACACTCATATGACGCCAGATTGTGCTGTCTGTTCAACTTTCCACACTGACATTCGCAGCTGTGACAGGGCACACCTTCCGCTTGTACATGGACCCGAGGTTTTTTGCATCCCTTTGGCCTCGATGCCCCCTTTTTCTTATTCGGCTTCACCTGAACTTTCCAAGCGCCCTCTCCTTGATACTTCCAGCTACATCGCCCAGAAACGGTGCCGCGATGAATCCTGCTGCTGCATTTGTACACCCACTCCCATTTCTGAGACTCTCGATCGGGTGGAAAGTACAGCAACACTCGATCTGCCTTCGAGCTTTTAACGAAAGCACGATAGTACACGCCGGATCCAGCCACTTTCTCAACCATCAGCTTTGGGCCAAGCTTCCCGCTGCCCCTGTCACTCTTCTCTTGAAGGACTTCATTTTCTTGCAATGTGGGCTCGAGTGGAATCTCTACAATCGCATGGTGTGCAGGTTCCTCAGCAAACTGCACACATGAAAACTAAAACTCACTGAACTGGGCTTGTTCAGGAACAGAACCAGAAAATTCAACGTAGCACGAAATGGTATCAACTTGAGGATGGCCACAACAGCAATCGCGCGTCATTGAGCATAATCTGCACAACCGAGCGATGGGCACACTGCATTAAGGTTGCACTGAAAACCACCTCAATCTGCCTTTGCGCACCACCACAGGGCATCTTTGAAACATCATAAAAATGATGGGGCCATGAAGCGGCCACGGAACGAGCACAGGGCGTCCGATGCGACTGTGTACGAGAACCGGATAAAGGCGCCGAAGAACCCCCGGTCCGTCGCGCTGCTCACGGAAAAGAGCACAAACTGCTAGTCTTCCGCTTGTTCACCGGACAAGATGGTCACGTGTGGATTCGAGGTGCGACCACGCGAGCGGAGTAAGCATCGAAGGCTTCGCGCAATTCAGATACAATTCCGAGGCCTCCACGGTAAATAGGTGCCTACGAAAGCTGGTGGAAAGGGCTGGGACGACGCCGAGCAACTGCAACATCGCCAGCCAGCGCCGCATGCAGTCGATGCGAACGCGCCCAGTGAGGTCCACGGGCCGGACGCATGTCTACTCCTTGCTCAGACGTAGAGAGCTGGGACTATGGACGAAAGAAGGCGCGATGCGATGCTGAGGGAGATGATCACGCGTACCTGTACGTGGGCTCCTAAATCATCCCCGTTCTGCGCCATCTTCAGAACCATCAAGGATACGGCACCTAGCACATTTGAGCGGAAAAGGTTATGTAGTCAGCATAAGGTCGTCACAAGAAGGGCGTGGGGGAAGAACTTCGACGTGGAACAGCGTTCAGTCAACATACGCGCGAGCGATACCAGATCACATTCACATGTACTCTGGAGAAACGCGGTTGCATCTATGCTCAAGCGATGGGAGCTCTCGGAAATCTGAGCTGGGTCGCGCTGGAAAGGGTCCGCATGCCGCAACGTAAAATGGCCGAAAAGCGGCCATGCATACTTGCATCCGGAGATGTCGACAGACCGGATATCCCTTGCACTCCCCGTGCAACTGAGGGCTTTCCAATCAGCCACACTCACAATTTACCGTCTTTGCTTTGTGGCGCGAATGACTTCATGACTGTTCAACACATCTGCACAGTTTGGCATGTAGCATGTGTTAAAGCCCCAGTTACATTCCACGCGCAAAGTCGTTGATCAGATTCTTGTATGAAGTTTCTTCGTGCTTCGGTTGCGTCGCTTTCACTGTCCTTGGCTCCCTTTTCGCAGGAGGATCTATGCCAAGCGCACCCACAATTTTATCTCTAACAGCTTTCAAGTCTGGGGCACCGTCAACGGCGCCCCAGTTGATAGAACATAGTAACGTTTGGACTTCTTTGAGAATGTCGCGGCTCCAGCCTTTTTTTGCTGGATCCGACACAGCTCGCCTTTCCAGCATCAGCGCTGCGACGTACAGCCGGTCCGCGGCATGATTCCGCACCGTTGGCATTTTTGATCCCAGCAGAACCATAACAGCCTGCAGGGAAATGCATTCACATATTGCGGCCCCGCCTATCAGACCGAGGGCTTGGTGCGATTTTGACGCGCAGACACGTGTGTGCGGAGGCACTATCAATGCATTGGCAATATGATTCATTGATATCTTGGGCAGGATCGTGCCTGCAATGCTTGCTTTATATTCCCTCGTCCCACAACCGTAAGGTAGCAAAGGGCTTCGGCAATGCAGCATAGCCGCTGGCTGTCAGAACACTGTCTTCCCTCGTTGCGGATCAGTGCTATCAGTGTGTTCGCGTCATCGTCTGCCAGGCTCCGGCTGGTGACGGTGTGCCTGGACAGGAGAACATTGAGCGTCTTCAGAAAGGCTGTTGCCAGCCGATTAGATCTGCGGTTTTGCTGCCAGCAGTGGATTAATGCAGCCACCAGGGTCGTTCTCTCAAGCCTTTTGGCTGGGGTGCCTGCACGTTATGACCTTCACTATATAGACCACGCAATGTCATTTGGATGCATTCTGGGAGCCAAACCCGCCATGTCTTGAGTGCCTTGGCTCGGACTGATCAGATCTGGAGCAACAATGATTGCACAAAGAGCATCAGCTGTTGCTTGGCTGAGATTCTGGTCTATACCGCCGATTGATGCGATTGCCCCTTCAAGAATAAATGGACGGAACAATGAGACCGTCATCAATGCAATTACGTGAGGTGTGCTTTGCACGCCGCCAAGGTGGCCTTTGGATGTCACATGCTGCAACATTGCTCGCACTCTTGCAGCAGCATGTATCTTGGCCCCTGGCTGGTATCGAGCCTGCATGCCTTGCACCTTCTGAAATGGGGCCTGCTGGCTAGCTGAGCCACATATCAACTTGGGTCTGGCCCATGCACCTGGTACTCTAAAAGTTCCATGATGGTTCTTGCTGCTGCGCCACGGACCCTTGCAATACGCTCGCATGCCTGTCGCAAACATGCACAGGTCACATCTGCTAATAGCTTTGCCATTGTTTTGTCCTCAAGGAGGCACTTTTCCATCATTTGGCAGCATAGCTGCAGTAGTGCATGCATACCAGCTTCTCGCACTCTGTATAGCACCATGTTTGTTCAGCATGACATGCAATCATGGTATAGAAGGACCTCAACATCTGTGTGGAAGCAGCAACGCACAGGCTTCCCACGTCACCTCGCCGATCCGTCGTGTAATCCACCAGTGTGCGTATGAGGACGGGCACTCCCACCTTCACACACGCCTGCTCCTCTGGCACGCCGCAGGGCTGCACCTCCCCCTGCCACCCGGTGCGCAGCAATGCCACAAGTGCCTGCACAGCTCATTCGTGATGGGGTGTGTGTTGGTATGTACTGTTACATCGAGGGTGTGTGTTGGTATGTATATGTTCATATATTCCAGCAGCCTCGCATGGCCGATCAGTGTGCCCCGCGAACAGGAAGCATGCCTTGATAGCTGCGACCCTTGCATCGACATCCTCCCGTTCAGGTGCTGTCTCGGCATCTATGGCGGTGCACAGCTGATGGGAGACGTTAGGCCACTCATCTCGCAACAGCACATCAGGAATGACTGTGAGGGCGAGGGCTGCACCAATTCTCCTGCACTGAACATGGTTGGAAAGCAGGCTACAGTATTTCTTTATGTGGCCATGTGGAATATTAGCGGCGTGTGTCTGGAGAAAGTGGAGCAAGCTCTCCCCAGCTGCTTCTTGAACTTTCATGTTTGTCTGCTCTAGGTTGTCGTCGATGATTTGCAAGAGGGCTGCAACCTGTAGGCTTGGGATTCTTCAGACAGAATCACGTATTGCATGATCGCAGTCGAGGATTGGCAGGACTCTTTGAAAGATGAGGTCAGCGGCTTCCATGGTTGTGCTTTTTATGAAGGGGTTGGGCGGCACACCTGCTGCTCATCGAGTATGTATGCCAGGGATCCAAAGACTCCAATCAGTCTGCAGGTTGCGACTCGCATCATGTCTCCGGCCGGCCCAGACCGGCCACCGGACTTGCCAAGTTCTTGAGCAACATCGACCACTTTGTGCTGTTGCTCACTGCTGATACTGTACCCTACATGAGACAGTGCCGGCAAGGTGGCCCCCATTGCCAGGCATGCTCCATGCGGCAACTCAATGTTCTCCTTGCTCAGGCATGATGGAAGGATGCGCGTCATCACTTGTTCTGCTGCAAACTGGGGATCTACGCTCACCAGCTGTGCAAGCGCTTCAGCGGCAAGCTCTCGAACTGCTGGATCCCAGCTTGGCAGCTTGTTGTGCATGACGTGCTCGAACAGTGGAACGAGGTACTGTGGAAGCATCGCGATTGACGGCGCTACCTTGAGGTATGCCTGTGACCGCGACCCTAGAGTGAAGTAGTCCGCATCAGCAATTATGCCCATGCCCTCTGGAAAACTTTCTGCACCAAAACGGCCCACACACTCCTGAAATGCAGCTGCAGCTGCCCGCCGGCATGCAACCTCTCGATCGTAGCAGGCAGTGCACAGTAGAGCTGGTGCCAGCACTTGGAAGCTCGCTAATACTGCATCGGGTCGATATGCACGAGCAAAAGCCCAACACACGTAAGCCGCTGCATCTCGCACATGTGCACCAACGCTGAAAGCACCACGCCTTTGCTCAAAGCACAACGCCTCACAGATCAGAGGCACCACCTGTAATTACAAACACACGTTGTCACCGAACACCCTGCACCTGAGCTCACACGCGCTTATGATGCATGAAGTCTGGGCAATCGTACCTCGGGCAGGCGATCAGTTCCCAACAAGCCCTGCCTGGCTACTTCTGCTAGGGCAAGGCAGCCTCCCTGCCATGCGCAATCAGACTCAAGATGCGACAACAACTCAAGGATTGCATCATTCACATCCTCCACGAACGCGCTTGGCAACCGGGCTGCAATTCGACCCAGCCCTTTGGCTGCAGACCAGCGGACCACCGTGTCTTGGTCTCTCAAGCACATCAGGAGCTGATCGATAACCTCTGGCAAGAGCTCCCTGCCGGAGGTAGTCAGAGCCAAAACCTCAGTTGCGTCGGAGGCATGCACCAGGACACCCCTTTGTTTGCGTGCCTTTGTTGCTGTCGCTATTGAATTCTCGCGCAGAGGATCCAGGAGAGTCAACGCACACCGCTGCAGGACTTTGCACGCCAGCTTCCGTCCAGTAGTGTCTGACGTCAGAACTCCTGAGCTGAGGAGGCGGACAACATTGGTGCAGGCACCATGGACATGTGATATCATCACCGGACGGCTTCCATCTTGCAGCATGCTGGCAAGCATGGCCAACACACCAGCATTTACGAATGACCTGCATAGCAACTGTGGGCTAGCACCATCATGCAGCTGGCTGATGAGAATCGTCTAGACACTATGCCAGTGCTTCTCACTGCACTGGTGCATTCAAGTTTTGCCATGTGCAACACGGCAAAAATTTGGCAGCCAAGAACTATTGATGCGCACCTTTGCACTGCATCATCTGGGTCGGTCTTCAAGACCTTCCAGCACCAGCCTAACAAGTCATTCCGATGGATCGACATTTCTGCACGTGTTACCAGCTTGCTCAGCAAAATAGCTGAAATATCCCTACACATACGACACAGAACCGTCAGGTGGCTGCTTGATCCATGCTCAAACGCCTCAAAGCTGAGCCATCAAGGGTGAGTCAGTCGCACCGAATTGGCCCAGGGGAAGCTAGATAAGGTTTGACGGACTCTATCAGCCAAGTGGCGAACATTTCATTGCTTGCTTGGTCAGCGTGGGCTCGAACGCTTGCTGGCATTTCAATTGCGCCCAGATGAAACGGTACCAGCACAAGGACAGAAAGCCACAAGAGCACAACATACATCGCTTGCCAATGCCCATCTTGAGCATCCTCATCAACTTCTTGTGTTGCGTCCAGGGCTTGTACATGTGTCAACAACGCCACGGCATTGGTAAGATCAGAAGGCTTATTGGGTAGAAATAACGCTATCGTTTTATGCCCACAAGTGTGTACCATCGCCTGCAGTATCCGGCAGACTTGCATCACGGCTGCAAAGTGATGCTTGTCCTCCAAGTGGTTGACCGAGTCAATGAGGACACCCAGCAATGGCTGCAGGAGGTGCTCCAAGTAAGCGTCCATCAGCTGAGGTTGCTCTTGATACTGCTCAAATATAGCTTTGAAAGCTGCCACGTGTGATCGCGCAGTTTGCACGTCCTCTTTGATCTGGTGAGTGATCCCCAGCAGCACTGGGATGTCATGTTCCAATGATGGTCCATCAGTCGCACACATGCTGCAAGACTAGCACAGCACCTTCACAATCCCGGCCGATATGGCTTGAAGCACCCTCTGATTTCACAGGAGCCGCGGCATGTTCGAACAGGGCGCACGACCGACCTCGGTATCGATTGCGGTTGGCTTACAAAATCCAGAGCCGTGAAGATCTGGCAAGGGACAAGTAATAAACACTAGCATCATATTTATAGTCCGGCCTGTTGTGTTCTGGCCGACTTGTATTCGAAGCGCTGGCGAGGCCTGGTCGGACAGCCGGGGTGGTGATCGCTACATGCATAGTTGTTTAATTGCCAGTGCTTCATGATGGAAGCTTCCGCACAAGCTGACAGTGTGGCCAACATTCGAGGCCTAGATCATGATCAGCAACTGAAGTGAATAAGGCTGTCGGCATCATCATCACTGTTGTGCTTTCTGTGTCAAGCCCGCGTCCCGTGTGCACATCTGCACCTATGTCTCTCGGCAATTTTTCAAGGTCGAATGAAGGTAAATGCAGTCAGAATACCTCCGTGTAGATTCAGCCGAGATTGCATCTCGCGATGACAGCGGCAAGTGGAAACGGTGCGTACTGTGAAATGTCTCCTAGAGGTGCCTGAACAGCTTTCTGAACGCCTAGCTACCTGAACCGCAATTTACCCTGTAGACGATGCAGGAGTAGCAATCCCAAGGACAGGTTTCGGCCAGCAGTCGGATGGCTAATCTTGGCTGTGCTTTTGGGATGGCGTCCACTGGAGCTGCTTCCGTTGCCAACCTGGGTCCTGAAGGTGGTCACTGTAGGGAGTACGCAGCCGGAGGCAGAACTATATATGCATACATGGCATGCTCACTGGTATAGTGACTGATCATGCCTGCAGGTGGTATGTTCGTAGCACACGGGCTGCTCGTATTCAGAAGATGGAATGATGAACTGAAGGAATTGCCAAAGTTCCTTACAGTCTTTGCCATAGCCGTGCTTGAGCTTCTCATCGAAAACTACTGTGTGTGGTACGTCTGGGATGTGAAGCATTGCATGCCGCTCCCGCAAATTTCTGCGATACAACTGATCAGTATTCGAATCTTGATCCAACAATGCAGGGTCGTTGCAGCAGGCAATTCAAGGAGGTATGATAAGGCATTTGTTCCATTACAAGACAATGTGGCACTTGTTACTCGGGCTCTGATGGCACAAAGCACCATTGTTAACTGGTTTTTCTCATGGCATTGGGCACACATCGCCAATTTCTTGGTTGCATTCCTCTGTGTACCGTTTTCGTGTGCATGGGACCAGGTGTGCACCCCTGGTTGCGGTGGAGGCGTAAGATCGTGCCAGGGTGCATGCGCACCACTCTGCGCAAGCATTGAGCACCAGGTCATGCCGGTCATATGCAGATCCCATACTCTGGATTCTCAATAGCAAGTCGAGCGCTTCTGATGCATGTTATCGTGCGCATTGTGCGCACTGTGTCGTTCTTGGCTGTTGTGCTTCCAAACTCGCGGACACCAACCTGTTACGCAAGACGGTTTCCCCCAGTCCCTGAGCAGATGTGGGATTTCATCTGGACCGGGTTGACCACATTGAAGGGCTTCGGTGGGTGCAATGACCTGATCCTCAGGCGCGCCTCACCCCCCCCCCCCCCCCCCCCCCACAACCACTTGAAGTGCATGTATCCGAGGTACATGGAGTACGTCTCAAGGTGCACAACTCCTGACGTGCTATGTGCTCTGCAGTGGCCATGCATGTACTTGGATGATGGCAGTGATGACATGCTGGACGTACTATCCTCACGGAATGGTCAAGTTCGTTGTTTGGCTGGCATATATTCAAACATCAATCCGTACAGCTGTAGAGGGATGGCACTACAGTGTAGATTTTATCCTACCTGCGGTGCTATGTTGGTTTATATGGCGTGATTTGGACTGGGTTTGCCCGAAGAATCAGGTGTTGAGCGTCCGCACGAGTGGGCGAAGAGATCCCACCAGCAAAATTGCTCTTCTTGTTGTTGGCGCTGCAGTGGTTTTCTGCATAATCAATGCCTTTTTCGTCGGCGCATGACTGTAATAGATGATCAGGTTGCAGAACATCTAAAACACACACGAAGCACACTGGGATTTGCAGCGGAACACAATGCCAAGCATGAAATGTAAATTTGCGAGCTATTGGTCAGGCAGAATGTGTCCGATTGGCAGAACAGGTCTCTTTGGCCGAGACAGTGCTCCCACAGGCGATCAGAATGCCGTGTTTCATATCGCCTCACACGTGGAAAGGCACACCTAGTTCGCAAGGACAGACGAGTCTATGGTGTTGTGAATTGTACTTCTTACACTGTGTGAAAATAGGATCGCCAGAGCAACCAACAAGGTCCATGAAGCTGTCCTTGCGCTCATGACCTTGCGACTTTGCTGTACACTCATGTGCTCAATGCTAAGGCTCAGATAGGAATACCACCATCGCACTCATGTTATCGCAGCCTTTCCCAATTCCTTCGGTTGACGGTGCCAGGCAGTGGTCGCACATGGCCTCACAGATAGCCTTTGCACTCATTCCCTCTTGTGCCCTATCATTCACAAACGCAACAGCATCGTCATGTGACAATATGTCCCAGATTCCGTCACATGCCAGGATCAGAAATCGCGAGCTGGAGTCGAGCTTTACGTGCTCCACATCTGGCAGAGCTGTCACAACTTGTTTCTCCGGTGGTATATTCTTCCCCTGCAAAAACAGCCAATGTCTGATACGTTACAGATGTATGCTCCACAATGTAACACGGTCAACTGTGCGGTGGCATGATTAGATGGGCAATCTGCAGACAGCTTGCATACCTGCTTGTAATTCATATCTCCTATGGCTCTGGAAAGGTTGAGGCATCCATTCACGCGGCCATCTGTTACAAAACCACCAGCATCCATGATTCGCTTTTCCTCTTCAGGATTGGTGGGCTTGTGGTCAACCGTCAAACGCATGGTGATATTACCATGACAAAGCACACATCGGCTGTCTCCAGCATTTGCCACGTACAAATCACGGCCCAACACAACAGCCACAACTGCCGTGCAACCTGCTGCAGGGCCATCATAGTTTCCTGCAGATGCATTCCATGAGGTCAAACAGGAAATCAGACTGAGCGCAGTGTTTGTAGAACGGCCATTACCAAAATCATGAACATGCGCACTGAGGACATAGCATTGCTAGGCCTGTCTGTCAGTGGCTAACGTGCAATCGCCAAGGAGTTATGCTTTGGACAGCACCTCCAATTGGTCTGCAGACGACTCAAACAAGCAACTTAGATGACACTGTGCTCACATAGGGTTATAGCACAGACCTGACCCCACTGACTCTTGTTGATCAACAGCTTCCAGACCCATGCCATTGGAATTGCTGTTCGCACTCTTGGCCTTCATGCGGTTCAGTTCATCAGCATGTTCAGGCTTTCTCAGCATCTCATCGATTTCCAGGTATGTGCTGACGAGAGCCTGCTTAATGTCTCCGTTTCTGAAATGATCAGAGTTTATAAAGATGTCTGGCATGTGTTTGGCACAGAAACGGGCCACTTGAGCACCCCCATGGCCATCAAAGACTCCAAAGAACGCAGTCTCGTCCTGTCCGTTTAACCGCAGCTTTGTCACATGTGCATCTTCCTGCAAAATCTCATCAGCATGAAGCGTGCATGGCTTGCACCACTGGGAGGCATTTGAAACACCAAACCACTGCACCATAAACCAAAGGCGCATATAAACAAATGAGAGCTGGTGTTGTCAAAACTGCGGCTTCCAGCTGATGGATGTCTTACCATGGTGACACGCCATCCTTGCATGGCAGCAACCCCATAACGAAACCAAGTATTCTCCCCTTCTTGCGTCTCCTGCATGTACATGAACATGAATTGGATCATACGTCACTGCATACAAAGCACCGCCAGGTTCGGAATGTTTCCACACCTTTTCCGTGATCGGAGAGCTTAAATACGCGCCCATCCTGTCTTACAACCTGCCAGCACAGCAACTGCAAAGCACAACGCCAAGCTGCACCCACCGTCCAAGGACTGCGGGGAGTCCCGTGAATCTGCAAACGGCAACAGATGGTTCTAAACTGCCTGCTGTTCCTAAGAGCTTTCATGTTCAGCACGTCGTGCTATTCCGAAGGAGACGGGGGCACTTCCTAACAAACGCACGATAATAGAACAACGTGGGTTTGCAGGCGCCAGCAAAGACGCAGGAATAACATTAATTTAAACGATGTTAAGAATGCCTCTGCGCTGCTCAAGCGTACACCGCCGGTAGATCATGCCGGGACGGGTCATAGAACCGCTTTGCATAAACATCCTGAAAGGTCACATCGCATAGTTCATGCTTGATAACAAAGCCAATGATTTCCAACGCACCAGCAGTCGACAGCAACCATGTCAGCAAGACAGTCAGCGGGGTTGAGCGAATTGATCAGAAGAGAAGACATCGACACAGGATACAAAAGATGCGTTATCATGTTACCGAATTGGTATGTTACCCACCATTATGCCCGTTACGGGTGTCATGGTTTGAATGCAATGACAAGAATACGAAGTACGGCATCGCACCTAAGCCATTCAAAGCACCAACAGCTATTTACGCCATTCGACAAGCACGCGCTAGCTCACATGCTACCGCAACACTGGCAGCAGACACTTTTACATGTAACTTTGAGACTTTACGCATACGCTGACATCCCGCTGTGTGCCCCATGTCTGCCGTTTGCAGCAGCATGGGCTCACGAAATCGACATTGTTCGCATGCGGCTCTCGGCAGCCACGTGAAGTAAATCTGGTCAAGCGTATCATACGAGATGATACTCGACATCATGATCAGCTCGCGCTAGTGTGGTCGCAATGATTTTGCCACAAAGTCGAAGTTCCTCACTATGAACCCGATCAGCCATACCGAATGCGGCAGTGCCGCAGTTATAACAGCGCTTTGAATCTTCAACAGGACTGCAACTCAGGATAAGGACTCAGACGCATGATAACTACGATGGCATGGCCGACAGTGGTTGTATGCTTTGGTGCGGTTGTGCGACATGGTCAAGTCCGATTGTTGAAGAAGCTGAAGTCTGCCGAGTGACATAAGATATTTGAACATGAGCAGAGGGAGGTGGCTAGGGTTACAGCCAATGCGAGGACACTTTTTAATTGTCGAGTGAACGCAAGGATCGGTGCAACAACATGCACCGCAGGACCATCGCAACCGCTGCGGTACTGACCATGCTGGTTTCACAGTTAAACGCAAGCACCTTGATGTCGAATCTAAGTGCTACATTTTGCAGTCTGCATTGCAAGATCAGATGTTGTCTTCCCTACATGATATGCCTGGCGACCCTACTCATGGACGAGCAACTGCGCCATGCCGAGCAAAAGCACGGGCCGTCCGAGCTCGTCTCAACAGGTCGGAATGGAGCTTGGTGGAGCTGAGGTATGGTGCGAGGGGAAGGTCGGTACCGCGTACTACATGACTGAGCCCCTCGACTGTGAATTCCTTGCAGATTCAAAGACCGTGGACACGCAAGCATGGAATGTTGCGTCTGCTGTGAGCAATTCGTCAAGCCGGGTGAACAGATACTGACGTCTTGTGCACATACATTCCATAAGCGATGCCTGGACAGCTGGGAAAGGTTTTCCAAAAACCATCGGTGCTGCCCTGTTTGCCGAACTGATGACTATGGAAGAAAGAAAATCGATTATGGCTATACAATCTATCTGGAGCGATGTGTCACCCTAATTCAGGCACACTGGCGACGTGTTCTTGCCGGGAAACGGTTTCGGTCTCTCTGGGCGAGGGCCCCACGACCATCAACTGACTGCTTACAGAAAAAATGGCTTCACAATCGACTCGCACACCAATCCGACTACTTGATATCGGCAATGAACGAAGATGGTGTTGGTGATCTGGACATGTTCTTCGCAGCGCTGGATAGGGACGTCCAGTCAGCTAGACATGCCTGTGACATGCACGTGGCGTCTGTGCAATCGCCATTAGCTGCTACACAGGCAAATGTCCTGCCTACACGAGAGGCAAATTCCAACAGCTGTCTGGAGAGTTCTGGGCGGACAGTGGATTGGGAACAGATCCATGCAGTTGCCAGATCCCGAGGAACTGACGATTGCCCAATTTGCATGGTTCCACTACAGAAAGGGGCGTCGCCAGTGAGGGGCTCGTTGTTGAGCTGTTCGCATGCATTTCATCAGACTTGTATAATGGCATTTGAGAGATTTGAACTTGCACGCGATTGCACGCCGACATGCCCAGTTTGCCGGCATGCTTACACCAAGACAGACCTAACAATGGCGGGGCTATGCTGAACAGCATTGGAGAGACACAGTACAACGCTTCGCACGCTGCAAGATGCGGGCTGCTCAATGAACAGACGATGTAAGTAGCGGTGAGATAGGTGCTGGACCGGCAGGGAGACACTTGCTCCTGGACTCCCTTCGAAGCCGCCTTGAGATTGCGCATTCATTCTGTAACACCCCTTGATGACCCAGAGGAAGCTGTGTGAGATGGCAGCTGGCATTCTTTGACTCGAAACTGGGCGTCCTCATTCGCAAGTATTCTGATCAGCATTGAATCCAATCCCAGGGCGTGATAACCCATCCAAATGCCAACGGGGGGGCCAAAATACTTCACATAAGGTACGAACGGAGACAAAGTAATATGCGCCAGCGGGACTTGGCGATTGAACAGCCCAATCCTGACAGCGTTAAAATAATGCACCCACCACATCACTCACGGCGGGCGCTCATCACGGACCGCACCACATATCCAAAAGCATGTACGCTTCTAAAATGTATGGAGTGCATTCTTATCTTGGGTGGTATTGATGCACACGGAGCACTAACCCATGATCCCTCGATACGAGCATCACGATGCATTGTTTGAATACCACCTCTTCGTCTGGCCAAGCGCCACGAACGCCGGCTCATCGTGCTTCCATACCCTTTGACACTATCGCATTGCGTTATGCACTAAGACGTTGACTCGATGAAGGACTCCGCATACCCAATCGTGAGACCCGGCACAGATTATCACACATCGCTTCCTGACTCGAATGTCTGAAGTAAAGCCCGAGGTCAAATCTGTAGAGAAACCGTCTCTGAATATTTCTTGCGACGCTTTGCAATCCAGGGTTGATCGTGCGCTGGTTCAGCTGACTGGGTTGGAACAAACACTGAAAACTGGCTCTCCGACCCCGGACAAGGAAAAGATTTGCGAGGCTGTGAAAGATGTTCTAAGTGCAATGAAAGCTATAGATGAGTCGACCACGCTTTTGGACAATTTGCCAGAGAAAGAGAGACCACACGTTCCCAGTAAATTGTTGATGTGGCTTGATGAGGGGAAAGACCCAGATGCGTTCTACAAGCACCTGATAGACGATACAATCTGGGGCAGCCAGGTGTGCATCAACATAAATGCCCGACTGGGTAAAGTCACGCAGTTGTCCACACGCCTATCCATCTGTGTGGTGCGGGACTTGTCTGGCAGGCCAATGTTTCAACATAGATTCGGTTCCCAGTGTAGACCCCTTGATATTGCAGGTGATGCAAGGCAAAATGTCTGCCATGTCTCACGGGCGTACCAAGCTTAGGGAAGAGCTAAATGATCGAGGCGCCGATGCACAGCAGTTGTAGGGTAGGACACCATGTCTTGGAACACAATGCCACGGGGTGGGTGTACTCGGATGGATGCATCTCTCTACTGTAAGATTGTAGATGGTAGGACATGCTGAAGAGATGCTCCTATGCTACTGATCGTCTCCAGCCCCGGAGCATGATGGGCGATCACCTCTCGCATAGCGCTGGCCACCAGTTCGAGATCAGTTGCCGTGAGTTGAATTTGCTGCTCTTGCATCTCATGGATCACTTTGTCCACAGTGTCGTGCACCAAATCGTATGGAAAGGTCAAGACCTGCATGGCATCAGCAGGAATCAGTGCAGTGTCTGCCAGCAGAAATGTATTCTTGTGAGCAGTACACCGGATGACTACGAGCAGGTTGGAACTGCATAATATGCAAATCTTCGTGTGTTCTCATGAAACGCTGCGTGCACATCCGGCACGCACAACCCAAATGGCGTGTTACGCACAGTGGAGAAACATGCAATGTTTACTCAGATAAGCACAGCGCAGATCAAGACCACATATGAGATAGAGAGATTATGCGATTCCAAAAAAATCAATTGCACTGCCCCACGTTTGACATCTGCGGCCTCACCGCATACAATCAGGGGGCGATGCATTTGCAGCTGCACTCAGGCCAGCATGCGAAGTACTCTGAGCACACCTGCGTGCCTTCATCATCATCAAGCCCCTTTGATGATGACATTCGCTGCAGCCTCACAGTAAAGGCAATCTCCTGGCGGGCTTCATCCGGCCGGCCAGCCACAGCAATGTCAAATTCAACACCCTTCAAGCACCCGGTCGAAATGGGAACGACATCATCATCAGGCTTTGGGTTGAGTAGCTCGTTCATGGTGGGATCAGTCCCTGGCCTTGCACTCACAAGAGATGAAAACCTCAGGATGTGACCTGCACATCCAAGGCGTCCTAGCTGCTGCAACAAAACCATCCGCGCCAGGTCAAGCCAGTGGCCACAATCCAGCCGCTGCGGAACAGCCTCCGCAGCATGCCGCTGTCACATTGCGTTGCCATAAGCCAGCCAACAGAGATGTAGCCGCACCTGGCCGTTCAGGCGTGGTCCGTGTTCGGTCAGCTTGCCTGGCAAAGGTGCGCGTGTTGAGCCAAGGGTGTTCCAGCACTTCTCCGAGTGGCAGTTCCAGTGCTGTCTCCTGCACACACCACATGATCCCCTGCCCAGGCTGTATGCAATGACATCATAAAGTTGCTTCACACTAGACGTCCTGCATCGTGCACTGCCCAGTACAGCTCTACAAGCATTTGCGTGCTCACAATGCGAGAACGCAGGGACAGGCAGAGGCGTGTACAGCACAACTGCAGGGATCACTGGGTGCTGCGGTACAGATGCATGTGGCAGGTGACGCCTGGGTCCACGGCACAACGGCCGCACCTCGCTCAGGCATGTCGAGAGCAGCTGCGCCGCATCGGGGGGCAGGGTGTCCCCTTTGAGGAGGTCGTGCACACGCGTCAAAGGCCAACTGCGTGCCGTCGGGTCACGGGTGTACATCTCAATCACAACATCGGTCCACGCCCGCAGCACGTGCAGCTGTGTCACTGGTGCATCAGCGTCGCGCGCTGCCGGCTCGGGCCTCCAGAGGAACGTTGGCATCAAGCACACCCGAGCATCCCCCGCACGCACGTGCACGTCGCGTATGTCGATCTTGTGGAGTGGGAATTGGGAGCCCCGTTCCAGGGCGATGAAAGCTACATCCACCCAGCTGCTTGATCGTGCATGGGAGCAGTTTGTATTGGGAGTTGTACAGCCAGATACCCTGCTAAACCAGATGCAGTGTGCCAGGCAGTGAGGGGGTTCCCAATATCCATACCTTTGAGGAGTTGCCTGGCAAGTTTGCGCAAGGCAGGCTCACCTACGTGCTGGTGTATGCGCAGGTACTGCCGGAGGTTATTGACGCCTGCTGCATCAGACACAACATTAATGCAGGACTCTGTAAGCCACGCCTCCGAAATCCTGCACATGAGTATGTTGACATCTATGCGCTGGAATTGGGGAGTCGGGAACATGCGCAGTACACAGCTGAAAGCCCAAACCGTAGCAGCAATGGGTGCACATCACTCTGCCATAACATAAGGTCTTGATAGATAGAATCTAGCGAGGCTGGTGCTTGTCCAGGCTCGATGGTATTATTGTTTGAGTCCATACTGATTTTGTGCCAATCACACTCACGCCCCTCATCATTGTCGAAGCCTGTGGAGGCACACATCCGTTATAGTTGTCTGCTTTGCTTGCATGGTTGTATACATGCTTGACTGATTGGGGTCTCGAGCGTCTGCCAAGGGTACGGTGTGTGTACCCCTATCATGTCAGTTTTTATCATGATAGTGTATCATGAACGAGTGGAGGAACTCACCTGGATAGCACAGCCACTCTAGCCCTGGAACAGACTCAACGAATGCTGCTGAAGAAGAGAGGCGGCTGAATCTGAGATTTTTCGTGTTCTCTTCTGCTTCTTCGTCAAACTGCAGGTCATCCATTGGCCAAGCAATTGATCAGCCCTCAGCACAAATGCGCAAAAGCGCGCCTTGGTCTAGGGAGCGCCTTAGCATGAAGAGGCACTGTTAGCGAGGTCAAATCGCGTGTACAGACATATGCAACCAATGGCGTCCTTCGTAACGACGTGTACCCGACGCTATGCACTGTGGTTCTGTTCTGTGCAGATTGTCGCGGTATTGATGATGGATGCAGCAAAATAAGCTCAGCCGATTCTTGTTTACACTGCATCAGTGATGTCAGAACTATCATTCCTCCCGCACAGCAATTCTCGCGCACTGTCGGATGTGTCGAGACAGTGATCACGCGATGTAAACTCCCTTGTGCACAGTACGGCGGTAGTGCAAAGCTACTGCGATGCTTTGAGGCGTTTCTATCACGAGACACTCCGTTTCTGTACACAGGCGAGCATACTCCAATTTGAACCTTGCAAGGCCTTGGTGCGCTGCGGTGCCATGGATCATCTGGTGCACCATCGTGATATGAGAGGCGCGGCTCATCGAACGCCCAACGAGGACGTCGTCAGGGTTGCATGGTTGCAGGGCTATAAAAGCGGATTTCAGTGATAACTTGTCTGCATTTTATGCTCCCTCGGGTGGCCTCCACATGCGGGCTTACTGTCTCCATCGGAATTCAATGCAGCTTGCTACAGATCGGACGGCTGTAGTGTTCATTCATGCTCAAATTAGCTCACAGACACATTGACTAAATACCGCAATTTATGCTGCACCGCTATCTGAATGCTAAGGCCGTATACTGCTGCCCATTGCTGCTCATGTGCGTCTTCAGGACAGACAGAGGGACTGTATCACCGGTGGAACACCTGCGGATGCGGCCAGGTTTGCTCATGCTGGTGAACGCAGAGCTTGGAAAATGCTTCAAGTAGCTCCAGCTCCATTTTGAAGTATTCACAGATGCCTCCCAGGTTGCTGCCGTCGCCCTCCATGTGCATCATCCCACAATTCAGTGTAACGCTGCGGTGATCTGCACCCACCAGTCCCCGAAAGTGACCTGGCTCTCAGACGATCGTGTTGATACCACGTGCTCCCCATTGAGGCACAAATGCACACCAGCTTTCGACTGCAATGTTGCTTATCGTGGGGCCCCATGGGGTGCTGTACTGATGCGGTCATATGCATGCTGAGCCAGACAGATGACTGTTGCACTACTTTGTATAAATCACCTGCCATGCTCGAATCCCAGCGTCGTCTTAACGCCAGGGTACTCACACGAGCATTCTTTCTCTGGTCCACTCCAGTGGTCTTGGGCGTCCAGCGGTTCTGGCGGACGGCCATGAGCAGTCCCGGCCCTGCCTCTTGCCTGCGGCAGGTCTGATTATGACACCTGGTTGTCCGACAACTGCAGCAACGGCAACGCCAGGGATCCTCAATAATGATTGAGACGCATGTCACCACGCTGCTGCAAACGAATCACATGTATTGGCGTTGACCCCAAGGCTCTTGATGTAACAGAAAGCCAAAAACTCAGTAGTGAGAGCACGCTACTGAAGAATTTTGCTAGTTCACCACGGCGGTGGCAGAATTTGTATGGTGCGTGCAACGCTATGCAGCCAGAAGCTGTACACTCAGAGCTGGTGACAAAACGGAGTGATGTTTGCAGCCACTGCATCAATGCCTTGATCAGATCTAGAGTTGAGATATTCATAGCACATCTGTGGCGCAAGACCAATCACATGGTGGCGGAATGAACAAGTCATCGCAAAACGTGGGGGGGGGGGGCGAAACGCAAATCTATGTGCATTGGACACATTGACATGACTCAGTTGATCGCCCATGAAGCGGTAAATGATAAGCGGATCGATGGCTCATAATTTACAACATCACCCGCGAACACCCAGCCCAACGCGGCTCCTCGTGCTGGCCATGACAGGACCGATGCACTCCTGGTGTACGCACTACATCAATCGACAATACAAACGATTGGTTTCAGCATAACGCTTTATTATTATTATTTGTACTGAATTATCACATCCCGAGAGCCAAAGGTTCCCAACAAGGTTGCTCGTAAAAATGCCACAGGTGGCAATGCTCTTACCTGTTGTGGCAAGAACTTGCTCTCGAGCATCTATATTTTATGAATAGCTGTGGCCATCTTCTCTTGCCAGCCGGCGTGCTGCAGATCAATAACATGCTATGACGTTCTGCATTTCTTGCTCATCAAACAACGCCAGTGGTTAAAATAATTATCACGCGGTCTCCGTCAGCTGGAGACGACACCCACATTCAGGCCGAGTGGCCAGACCTGTACACAAAACTACACCGGAGGCTTCATGCTTCTTGCTGAAGGCACGAAACGCTTCGGCTTCTGGGCATGGGGCCCCCTGACCGGGACTGCGTCCGCTGTATCCGCTGAATTTCTTGTGCATCGTCAAAGTCATACGTTGCAGCAAATTTTCGGAACTTTTTGGAGGAGCTGAGATGTTCGGTAGAAGTCCTCGTGATCGTGAGCTGGTACAACCAGAACGCCAGCGCGCAAGCATGCAGGCATGCCAGAGCCACCAATGCGTAGCCTGCGACCGAAGCACGTACAATTGACAGGTATCTTGCAAACATTTTCAATCATCAGCAGGCGCTAGACTATGTTACTGCGAATTTGCGCGGCAGGCACACCTAAGCTGTGGAGCCAGTGGCGATCGCGTGCGGGAACCTCGTGAAACCCCTGACTATCTTTACGGATCTCAAACAAGCTTCCGGATGACATGGTCGTTACAGCCGTAAATGTGCTGTTGTTGACATCCTCGACCGGGAACGCGAAGGGGTGTACAAAAGACGCCTGCTCACGTAAGCAGACATTCAAACTCCAAGCCCACAAATTGCAAGCAGATCGAGGTTTCTGTGAGGCTGTAAGGGCAGATCGTGTGCGACTGTGACGGTCGAGTGCCTGCGCACAGAGGTTGTTGGAAAGGACTCGACGCGACACGGCTGTTGCCTGATTGAGTGACGCAGCTGTAGCCACTAGTGGCCACTGGGCAGTACTGGTGCACCATGGTGCTGGTCGATCTGTGCATACATTCTCACAGGAAAACTCTCCTTCCGCAACCTCCCTGGCCGTATGGCACGGTTGCCATGGCATGATCGCAATGGGATGGCGATGTTGCCATTGGGACTATTGCCATGCCAGCTCCCCGTGCGCCACATCAGCATGCAACAGGCATTATGGCAGCTGTGCTCACCTCAGCCGATTTGCACACATTGTCAGCAATTTCAGCGCAAGTTTCAGCTAAATATAAAGGGGTTAGGGTACACATAATGGGGTATGCAGGAGAAACCTTGTGCAATGCCCCTGTGGTCGCAAGCCGCTGGTGTCATCAGAACTCGACCATTAACATTCCCATAATTTGCAGTGGGCGTGATCTTGAGCAGCCATCCTTCCACAGAGCAACGTGGTGTGTGGCAAACAAGACATGCTCCAGCACATGTGACTGCACACACTGTTGCTTGAACCTTGAACAGCTGACAAGATGGCAGCTGCCGTTTGCACATGAGCACGCAATCCCGATACTGGTGATGTACCATGCCCGGATGGATCAGGGCATAGCTTGTCCCGGATTCACAGATGCCAAGGCCGTGCACACTCAGGCAATCTGTCGTATCACCGTCACACCGCACGAGAGGCAATGTCACGGGTCGAGGTCACATGAGAGCAATCGTGGGCTGCACCATGCAACAGGGCACCCTTTGAGGCTGCGCTGGTGGCCAATGTAGTTAGTTTTCAAGAGCGGAATTGTGATTACGAGGACACCCTGATGGGAGTCTGGTGTGTACCGGGCACTCAACCCAATCGCAGTCAGCCCACCTACTCACATCCGTCCACGGTAGCCATCGCACGTCCATGCCACAGCACCGATGGACAGTCTCACAAACTCGAGTGAGTTACACAGATGAGTCCAGTCGCATCGACATCGTTACTGCACCAGTACTATAGCTCCAGCCATGTGGTGTTCATGCGTTGCTCCGAAAGTGGCACAACGCTTACTCGAGGATAGTCACTGTCTCGGCGATCAGGTTGCGCTGGATGCGTCACGCGCGGCAAAGCACTTCATGCAGACATCGAATTGAGTTGGGGGCATGGCCCAGAGTGGAGCTGTGGCTCACTTGTCTGGTGATGCTGACCATGCCTCTTGGTCCCGCAAGCATCCACTTCCCAAGCAGTGTGGCCATGTGCGAAAACATGACTTGCTGCTCTTCAGCGCATTTCCCGGTCGCCTTCAACTCGCTCAGGCGGGTGCAAACATGCAGCAACACTGTGAACGCCGCTTCTCGTTCATCACTGTTGTGCACATACTCATCTTTTCCAGCATCTGCTCTTGCCTCAATCCGCTCTCGTAGGTCCAGGAACGCCTGTACAACGGTGGAAGTGTTAGCGCTGGTGGGTGTGCGACACAGGGTGGCACCGCGAGCAAGGCACAAGCGCACCTTGATCGCCAGAGCATCCTGGTTCTGCAGCGCCGGGCACGACATGAGCCATGCGCCCAGCTGTGGCGACTGTCGCTGGCTCAGGTGCTGCGGTCCTGCAACCTGTGACATGTACGCATGCGCAGCATCCTCCAGCCGTGCCACTGTGAGGGCTTCCGCACGATCGTTTGTGCGGAAGGTCGACTGCGCTGCCAGCGCATCTGCGCGGGCAATAAGGTGCGCCGGCATCCGGCACGTGCTCATCAGCCACTCGATGTCTGCTTCCGTGCTATCCTGCGAAGACCGCACACTGCGGTGGATGTCAAGAACTTGCTGCAGCAGCCGCGCTTTGGCTTCTGCTGCCTCCTCGTCTGAGACCTGCATACAGCGTGGCCACAGGTTGGCACACAAACATGCGTTGGCGTCCTGCTACAGGTCGCAGGCAAGCGTGGACTGCAGCGCACCGGAAGGTGACACAGCACGTAAAGCGCCCAGCGGTACTCACCGAGCCACAGCAGGCTCGCAGCGCAGTCAACGGTGAGCTGCGCGTGCACGTCTGCCAGCGTCCGGCCATCCCCACAGCTGTGACCCAGCACCCCAACCGACGCTAGGACACTGCAGGTCAGCCACGGCACCAAAGAGTCAAGGGGGTCTGGCGAGTAGCCCGCAGTGCAGGCGAGGTGCATGGCGAGCGAGGGCGCCGGCCCTGCGACCGTCAACGGCTCCCCGGCCGCCAGGTGGAGTAGCACGTACTGCGCATCCACTAGCGGTCGCGGCGGCGGCGGGCCGCGGTGGTGCGGCACGACGGCGTACCACGGCCCTGGGAACGGGATGCGGTCGCCCGTTGCCAGGGAGACTGCCGTAAGCATGTGGCTGAAGCTCAAGATGGACGCGGCCAAGGGCTGCTCGGGCAAGGTGCCGAACCAGAGGCACATGGCAAACACGCGCTGCCATGTCACGGTCTGAGAGCGCAAGAAGCGCAGCGCAGCGGGCACGTCGCCAGCGAGCAGCTTGTACGCGGCCTCCAGGGCTGGGGGCATCAGGCGTCGCTGCGGGTCGCTGAACAGGCCAAACGTCGTCCACGACGGCAGGCCGCGCGCGTCGGCGATCTGATGCGCTAACAACGCAGAGCTACTTGGCGACAGGCCGCCGCCGGCGATGAGGCTCGCCAGCCGCGGCAGCCCTGCTCCTACTGCTACTTGCATGGCGGTGGGGATGTCATGTGCAGAGAGTAGCTCCACAACCACCGCCTGCTGTCCATCTGGAGACTGCTGCGCCTGCACACCGCCTCACAGATCAGCTCTGCCCTTGAGCGGGGGGGCATCATTGACACAACGAGTACACGGTGGCCCGTCCCTACCACCATCAGGAGGCAAACTTGGAGCAAGTGCGCTGTGGGTGCACAAGCGTGATGTTGGTGCACACCTGCGGCAGCGCCTGCGCCACCTCGCGGTCAACCTGCTCCTCCAGCCACTGCGACAGCTCGAGCTTGCGCTGAACAGCCATCAGCACTGCAACGTCATTGCTGTGAGAGTCGCGCGACCCATCTGCAGGCTGCATCGCCCCAAAGAGCCGGCGTATGAGCGCAAACGTGGCCGCGAGCGAACGCGCGGACTCATCCAGAGCAGGCGCATGCTCCGCAACAGCGGAGCGTAGGGGCGACTCCTCCTCTAGCCACCTATCATGGCTGCAGGCGTCTGCCATAGCTTCACATGGCATGCTGTCCGGCTGACAGTGGAATGACAGGTGGGGATGCAGCTCCATGCCTGCCAGGCCGCCTGCCGCCGCCGCTGTATCTACATCCATTTCCGCACTGCCAGGGGACCCCACATCTGCCGTGTCACCATCATTGTCGCGAGCTGCGCTGCTGTACTGACTGTGCACCTCCAGCAGCCGCTGCGCCCGCTGGCGCAGGACGTCCTGAACGCCCGCGCAAGCGGCTGCGCTGCTCCCGGAGCCTTTCTCCAAGAGAACTGCGCCCGGCAGCAGCCTGGCCAGTTTCACGGTCGGGCGGACCTGCGTGCCTGAGAGCGTGTGCGCAGCCGTCGCGATTTGCCCTGTTGGCGAGATGTGTGCACGGCGCGCACGGCTCATCAGCGGCCACATATCTGTCACCACTGACGCGTCACAGGCTGGCATGCATGCTGCACCTGTAATGTGTCTCAGAGTCTCGGGTTGCGCCAGCATGGGAACGCTGGGCAGTCCATCCGACATGCTGGGACCCTGGAGCTGCAGGGGCCGGCTGGGGGCTCCCCATGCGGTCTGCGGCGAGTGCGCATCTGGCACCGAGATGCTGGCGCTCGGCGGCGTGGCCAGCGCCTGTTCGGCACTCAAGGTTGACGCTAGTGGTGCAGCCGCCACGCTGGACTGCTCATACAGCGGCTGCAGTGGCTGGAAAACGGTGTGAGGCTGTGGAGGTGGAGTGACAGGATGGGAGTCAACATCATGCATGTCGGTGCCATCAGACGCATTGTCCTCCGAGTCCAGCTTGTAGCTGTCGGCAGGAGCTGCCGTGAAGTCCACTGGAGCGAGGCTAGACTGGATGCCGGCAGGTCTGGCGGCTGCACGGGGAGCCAGGCGAGCGGTTTCTGCCTCGGTTTCAGAGTCATCTGAGCCTGATCCACAGAGCTCTGCTGGCAAGCCATACCTGCAAGCGCGCCAGGACAGGGTTTCCAATAGAAACAAGAACATACTTGCATGCTTGTGGAAGGCAATGTCCGGTTCATTCCGAACAAGTGCTGGACACAGCGTGCACACATATTGATGCTACATTTCCCTGACACCGTCTGTACTCACTGCATCCAGCAGTACTGCAACCAGTGCAAGACGCTTCAGCCAGGTGATGAAGCCTTGCGATTGGTTGACGTCCTTTGAGTGAATGCTGTACTACCTAGGCGAAAGAGTGCCTATGTGTGGAGCTTAACAGTTGAACGTGTCTTTTGGCGAGAGAGTGCACATGGATGAACATACATCGCGCTCAGGACTGACAAAGTTTTCATGCACATTGGCAACATGAAGGAAAGAAGGGATCATGTGTTTGAACAAACATGTGACGAAAACCATCAACACCACTAAGGAGATGGCAGTATAATGACTTTGCCAGGACACTATTGACAGATACAAAGTGCGGCAATTACTTGAACATGTCCTGGGCGAGCCAGTTATGCCACTAAATCATAAGCCACATGGGAGCGATCGTGCACAAATGACCTGGGTAGCTTCACGGTCCAGGATGAATTTGAGACCCAAAAAAGGCCAACACCTCCCTAACAACGTGGGTCTGAGCGGTCATGAGACATAGAAAGCCAGAAAATCTGGGTATTGACAGCGCCAAGGTGCCTGGTGCTCTGTGGGGCACCCACCATGACCAGCACTGTGGCACATCAGGTGCTGGGCCGGATCATGACAACACACAGGCTCGGCCACCAACTAGCTAGACACAAAGTACATCAATGACAGCATTGCATTCAGGCCACTGCACAGACTCAGCGCGGCTAAGAGTGACATCTCTGCCTCTGCATCTATCCCCGACACAGGGGACACGAACAACAGCATTGACGCAAAGAAAACAATAACAGAGGTTCCTTCAGCCAAGCAGCACAGACAACATAACACCCACACAAGGTGAAGATGCTCTACCACTTGAGATCAACAGTGCCTAATTTGCCACAAGCCTAATGAAGCATATTCGCCACAAGATTGTTGAAGCATATGCGCAACCCAACACGTGTGCTCGGGTGATCGCAACCACCAGACACGCACGACCAAGCACACTCAAGTGATGCACAAACAGCTGCCTGGTACGCATATCTAAATGCTGAAACCAGAGTGCACGCAACCTGTGCTGCGCTGAGTGTGCAGGAAACTCACCTGGACCAGTGAGGGACTTCAAATGTCCACACGATGCTGGCGGAGTCCTGCACTTTCATCGAGACGAATGTGCTTCTGGCTTCCGCATTCAGCCTCTGCAGGCTCAGCTTCACCTTGCTGAGGTGCTCCTCACTGGATTTGCATTCATCACGCTTCACAATGCGGTTCAAGCGCTTGATCGGCAGATTAATCTGAACACGAGCGGGCTGGTTGCAGCCCTGCCCGAACGGCGGCTTTGGGTTGCCTTTCATGTACGCAGCCACATGGCCATCTTCTATGTTGAACACGTCGCCAAGGTTCTTCACGCCTGACAGATCAACGTCCTCCAGGAACATTATCCTGCCGACGCCTTCCTTACCAACTGTGAAGCGGTCAATGGCCTTGATCGACTCGGGATCTCGGATAACCTTCGCCTGCAGGTCCTCTGGCGATGGCTTCATAAACCATCCGTCCGGAACTGCCGGAATTTTGACCTCCTTTGCTGGCTGAGACGCCTGTTCATCGGCAGAGGCAGCGCCGTTGAGGCCAGGCATGGGCGGGGCGGATGCAGGCACTCTTTCGTGTTGCATGGATGCAGGTGAAGCACGCATGCCGGGGCGACCGGCACCGATTGGCTGTATCTCCGGCGTCACAAGGTGCTCCCGAGCCACGGAGCTGGGCCCTGCAGGTGCAGCTGTGGATGGGCTTGCGGCCGGTGAGGCGATGTGGCCATCGGCAGCTGCTGGCGGGCTTGAGCTGGATGCTGTGCTGGGCAGAGGGCCATTGATTATGAGGCCTGGGTCCCGGTAGGAGATCTTGAAGATGGACGGCGATCGAGACGCCAGGTGACGCTGTGTGTCACTGGTGCCTGGGGCCGGGGACATTTTTGGCGAGCGCATGGGGGACCTGACCGGTGTGACTGCGCGCGGCCGTGGCCGGAAGATGACTGGCGGTGGCACCTTCACCGAGCGATTCACGGGCGATGCGGCGATGCCGCTCTTGATTTCCGGAAGGGCCGGAACAGCCGGTAGGGCACCATATGGAGATTGGCCAGCAGCAGCGGGGGCGACTGGCGGTGCCACAGCAGTGGTGGCACCACCAGCGGGCTGGCCAAACATGGAGCCAAAGGGCATACCCGCCGCAGGCTGGGCTGGGGCACCAAACAAAGATGCGGACGAGGCTGCTCCAAAGAGGGATGCAGACGATGCAGGCGCACCAAACAGAGAGCCGCCTCCCAGAGCAGCGCCGGTATTGAAGAGTGATGCTGATGACTGCTGGCCAAACAGGGATGACCCAGAGTTGCCGAAAAGGCCGCCGCCAGCGGGTGTAGCAGGTTTTTGACCGAAGCCTCCGGCACTCGGGTTGCCAAAGAGGCTTCCGCTGGCAGGTGCCCCGAATAGGGAGGTGCTGCTCTGCTGCCCAAAGAGGGATGATGACGCGGGTGTCCCGAACAGGCTGGCAGAGCTGGCCTGGCCAAACAGGCCACCTGCTGGCTGGGCTGGCTGCTGTCCAAAGGGGCTTGCAGCGGTTGTGCCAAAGCCTGGGGGCTTTATGGGCGTGCCAAATGGTGCAGCGGCACTAGCAGGCTGATTGAACAGAGACGTTGACGACGCAGCTGGTGCGCCAAACAGCGACGGTGACGACTGCGCCGGAGCGCGAAACAATCCAGTAGAGGACTGCGCAGGCGCGCCAAACAGCCCCGTTGCTGCCGGCTTCTGGCCAAATGGACCAGCTTGCTGTGCCCCGAACAGGCTGGCTGATGATGCTGGGGCGCCAAATGGAGATGCCTGAGCTGGTTGTGAGAACCCAAAAGCAGATGCCTGACTGGCTGGCTGGCCGAATGTGCTGCCTGCATATGCAGAAGCAATGTGACAGCAGAAGCATATGAGCAATTACACATATTTGTGGGCATGCATTTGCATTTGAACAAGCAGTGTAGCAGTAGCGGACCTCCAAAGGCCGGACTGGTGCTTCCGAACAGTGAGGACTGTGCTGCGGGTTGTCCACCAAAAAGGGAAGCCTGAGAGGCTGGTTGACCGAACAAGGAGCCCCCCTGAGCAGGAGCGCCAAATGCTGATGCTGTGGCACCAAATGCGGGCGCTGAGTTACCGAATGTACCGAATGTGCCGGTGCCACCTCCAAAACCACTGGCACCTGGTGAGCCAAATCCTGGAGTACCTGAGGAACACAACCACAATTATGAGATATAGCGATCTGCACCACATTCTAAGTTGCATGGTCAGGAGAATCAATCAGTTTTGCAACTCTCCTAAGCAGACGACAGCGTGGTGGGCACGCGATACATGTTCACACACACACGGAAATGGCAGCCATACCTGCAGCTGCGGTCTTCGATGGATGTACGATTGGATAAGGCTGAGCTCCTGGAGTTCCTTTGCAATTGTTAGAGTAGTCCTCCAGTCGAAGTTCCTCATGGGATTTGTTGACGTACGCAGGCATGCCAGAGATGGAGCGGAACTGCTGGATGGTTCCATCATTCTGTTTCGCGCTTTCAGGAACAAACGGGGCGACGCGACTGCCCGAACCATTTGTAGGATACCCTAACTGAGGGTGAGGGCCAGCGGGCTGCTGCTGCATTGCATTGGCCACCGCTGGTGCTTGTGGTTGTGCCGCGCCAAACCCAGGAGTGGCCGGGGCCGCTCCGAATGCAGACGTAGGCTGCGAAAATGACCCGAATCCCCCTCCCGCAGCACCTCCAAACAGCCCACCCTGCGCTTGGGGCTGTGGTGAACCAAACAGCCCCCCTCCCGCCGGTGTACCAAGCCCTGCATGGGCGAAGGTGTCAGCAGTACTGGAACGACGCAGCGTTCATGTCCACTGTGAGATATGCAGGTCTTTGGCAGGGCTGTCTGTCCGTCACTAAAGTGGCAGATCAGCCACAGATACGTCATGGAGTGCGCACCGCCCAATGCCGCGCTGGACTGCCCGAACGTAGAACCAAACGCGCTAGCTGTTTGTGCGCCGAACGCCGAACCCTGCATGGTCAACTTCCCATGTTATGCGTCTCTTGAAAGCTTATCGAAGCCAGCTGGATACTGTGTTCCGCTTGCGGGACCGCACCCCGAACCCGCCTGCAGCGGGTTGCCCAAAAGCCGATGAAGATGAGGGCGAGATCCCACCAAATCCCTGCGCGTACAGCTGCTTAAATTCATTCAACACTAGGACAATGCTGGTGTACATATAGCAAAGCAGAACGTACCGATCCTCCGAAAACGGACTTCTGTTGCGTACCCGAGCCGAAAAAAGCTGCATGATCACTCCAGCTTCAAAATTGCTTACACAAGCAGGCCATTTCAGCAGGACATAAGGTGTGAGTGGAATGCGCACCCATGCTGCTTGATATGGGCGTGAAGGCGGAGAGTCAGCAGCTACCGTAGGCAGCTATGAAATAGAGTGCAGAACTGCGCGCAAATTGGTATTTGCAGACGATTCAGATCGAAGATCGTCGGCATCGGATGCCTTTTCATGTACATGCCGAAGAGCACGCCCGCCATCGATGGCACACCATACTGGCAAGCGAGGCACAATGGCAGATTTCAATGGCCAACGAGTCCAGATTATTTATGTATAATCTTCAGAAGTGCTCTCATGTCAAAGGCCTCCATGATCGCCATCTCTGAGCATGCAGCGTCCGAAATGCAGTGACGATGCTGTCGGTGACTACAAGGGGTCATGGTGTTGCTCAAACAATGGCCAGCAGGCATGTGTACGTTGCGGCCGCTCTGAACTGTTCCAGGGTCGTTTCCGACGCAGTGCTGCCACTTTGACGCAATAGCCAACTTATTGGATAGACTTGTCACCGTAGACTAAGAGCTCATCGCGCCACACACTGGAGCATGCATAGCACAGTGCCCGGCTACACAGAAAGGAGCCAGCATCTCTGACACAAATGGCACGAGCTCTAACAGATGCTTGACATTCATGTGCAAAATGTGATACACATCTAGGCGCAAGGATGTACAGAACCAAAAACTGGGAGATCAGCAGGTATATTTGGAGGCCTGATCGAATTATCATGCTCACTGGTAGCAGCGCCTGAAAATGCTTCGACCTTCCCACCCTGTCTCACCATGTCCACAAACAATTGATGCCTGCACAAGCACATTTCTGGAGTCCAGTTTGAACAAGAAATGCCAACAGCGCACAGGATTACCACGATGTGTGCCAGACCGGCAGAGGTTTTTTGTGCACCACTGATCATATGGCATACAAGTGGATTTCTGATCACAGAGAGCCTGCTGCTACTATCACATATAGGAGTGCGAATCGGAGCATACAGCCAGTTTCAGGAGGAGACTCGCACCACCTCGTGTCTTCTGTTAGCTCCGGGTGAAATGCAGTCACGAGCATGTTGCCTGACCTTGCGGCAACGACCACGCTCTCCCTGCCAGCTCGCTGTTGCTCTTCCGGTGTGAGCGTGTACTCCGACAAGACTTTGACATGTTCTTTGTCCACACTCAATATCGCTGGTGCCCTGATGAACACGGCTCGATAGGTACTGTCACCTCCATAATTTAGAAGGTCTTCGTGGGCTGGAAGCTGCTGCTCAAATGATGCGATCTGAGACCCGAAGAAATTTCTGCTTACATGCACTGCCATACATTGAAGCAATGTCTGCCCACCCTGCTTTGCGCCTGCAAAGTCCTTCATTGATCAGCTATCACATGAATATTATCAAAATAGTCTGATTCGGGGTCAGTTTTGGGTTGACGGTGATTCAGACTGCTGTTGGCAGGCAGGTGCGCGCAACCGGCATACCTTCTGCCGACTCAGCGAGAAATATTAAGCCAGCGCACGTCCCCCAGACAGGTTTTCTCTGGGTGATCACAAAATCTCTTAGCTCGTTGAGCAGTCCGTTTGTGTTTGCAACATGTGCCATCGTCGTCGACTCCCCGCCCGGTATGATGAGGCCATCGCACGTGCGCAGCTCCTCAGCTGTGCGAACTTCCTTAGAGGTAACTCCACAACGTGATAGAGTGACGATGTGTTCCCTGAAGGAGCCTTGTAGGGCAAGCACGCCTACCGCTCCCATAGCGTGAACGTGTTCACACTGCACGGCTTCAGCACGCTTACAGATACTGTGGCTACGCAATTGATGGGGCAATGGCACTGATATACGCTCCTGATCATTGCTGCAACTGTTTGCCCCGCACAAGTCGAGACTGTACATTTTTCAATCGCATGTCCTGGTCGTTCGTCGCGGGATGCAGCGTCCTCCAATCGCGTGTTGCGTCCACCACAGCCACGCTGCAGCGCGCTGGTCCCCATTTCGACATTGAGCCTCCTCTGCGAGGAATGGCACATACAGCACCAACTCCCAAGGTGCTGTATGTGTTACGTCACGATGTACACGTTCTGTTGGCTACTGTGCGTATTTCGTTGTCTGGTACCATCGGAGGACACTTGTCGCCGAAGCGCTGTGTTGCTTTCGCAGCTGTGATGGTCCAGGCCGATCGACTGGCATGCCTGACTGAGTTACTGTCGATAAACAAGGTCCTGCAATACGGCTCTGTGGATTTTTCGAAGAAAATCTTGTTCATCAACGTTTGAATTTTTGCGATGCCGCTGCAGCGGGAGTCGGATGGTTCGTGGCAGCAGCAAAAATGCCGTCAACACGCTTCTAGCGATTTGTTAGCCTAACAATTACAATTGTTCCGGTGAGCACTGATCTCCTGCAGAGACACTTCTTTGTCCTCCATGAACATATTGATGCTCTCCGATAATGGCTCAACATTTCTCCCCTTTTCGGCGTCATATTGCTATCACACTTCGCGCGTGCAAGAGCATTACCATGTCTAGTTGACAGCGTTGTTATGCGGCCCCCAGATGGGCGGTCTGGGTGGCTGCTTGGCATCATATGCGATGCACCATACGACAAGGCACACTATCTCAGGCACGGTGGATTTTGCATCAGTCAGGTAGGGGTTTTATCGAGCAGTGAAACACTTTGCATGTTTCGGAGAAAGAGCTGCAACACGCATGCATCCTTGGAGTTAACAGTGGCCTGGTAGATGCGAGACTTCACGGAGTGCCTTACAATCACAGCATCGCCCTTGTACTCGTGGCAATGAGTCACACTTGCGAGGTACATTACGTGGTGTGCGGTCGGCAGGTTCCGTGACTCAGCCAGGTAGAATCGCTCGCAGGAGCCAATGCCCAAGAAATGACCAAGTCTGCACCGGATGCACGAGACGCTCTTGCACAGATGAGTGTGACTAGCCCGTCACACACTGCTACTGTGCACAATAATACCAACGGCGCCAACACTTCTGCGGTACCCCCAGATGCTGTGACACTGAATACTCCAGAGTTTGAGGCATTCGTTGCCGATGTAGCAGCCCGAATCATCCAGACGTATTGGAGAAAAACGCTTGCCAGGAAAGCAGCTACCGCGGCCTCTGAGCCACAAACTGGCCCAAGATCCGCCCCTCCGATGCCACATTGTGGCCCAGAACCCAGTTCCCTACCCCCATTTGAAACTGGTATGTTGGACAAGACACAATTAATTGGATTGCCATTGTAATGCATGCTTCAATGGTGAGGAGATTCTGCAAAACAATGCTGTATTTGTGATTTATGTCTAGTTCACTGTGCAGCTGGGCTGGAAGGAGGCCACTGCCAGCCTGTGGCAACGAGTGAGCGCGAGCTGAGCACAAATAGCCTAGAGAACATTGAAGCCCTGATGAACAGGTATAGAAAAGATGAGCCTAGTGTAGGCGCAGCGAAGCGGAGCAATCAAGATGCGATGCATCATGCGGTCAGCATCCTGCGCGCTGCTGGGATGCCTGTTGATGGATGTCCCCAAACACAACGCGGGGTTGTATCAGGTCTGCGTCAGGGAACAAGCTTGAATCGCTCAAACAGTGTATGAGCAATGGCTTGAGACGAGGAGCAGCTGCAGTTGCGTGTGCTTTGACTGAAACAGGCTTCGATGCAGATTGCGAAGGACAAGGTCCGACAGGCGCTGAACTCAGCTGCACAATTTCTCACACAGTGAAATCTGCAAACAAGTCAAACTCAGTGGAGTGCACCAGACGGTCAAACGCAGCAGATACAATTCTGGAGACAACATCAACTTCAGCTGAGAGACCATCAGCTGCGGGCCACCCTGCTCGACGGTGGAACGTCCGTGAGCGTATCAGCGGCCTCAGGTAAGGCTCTCTTTGCAACCCTGGCAATTTATGTGCATTGTTTTCAGGCGCCAGTCCAGGACTAACAAAGCGTTGCGTACAGAGCAGGTTCCATCGACGCATCACATCTGGAGCGTAACGAGGAGCATGTGCAGTGCACCCATGTACGCTCTTGCTTCATGGACCACCTGATCATGGCCTTCTGCTGAGTACCAGGCCTCCACTGAATGCCACGCCATACTCCATCGCATCATCATGCAGGGCCAATGTGAAAATTCCCAGGCGTCTTTCAACACATTGCCACAGGCGTCTTTCAACACATCAGCTGATCACTCTGGTGTTGATGTGGGCATGGAGCAAGAACATGCTGCTGCAGATCATTGTGGAGTTAAGTTAAATAGTATTTTGGAGTATTTGGACACAGTGTCACAGCAGGTATAAGACCAGCTGGACATCTGCAGAGGCACTCATGTCAAATGCGAAATTGCACATGAAAAGGGGTGCTCTGGAGTCTGCAGGCAGATGAGGAGGCTGCATTGGTCGTAGGAACAGGGCGCAGCCACATGAGTGCGTGCAACAGCAGCAGGCGTCACAGGCCACCTTCAGAATTCCTTGTCACGCATCCCAACATGCGGACTCCTGATCCCGTTTCACTGCCCCGAACCCTTGAGGCTGCCCTTGCAGAGCATGTGGAAGCGAACTTGGCGTCGAAATCGTCAAACGGAAAATGCGCACAAGGTGAAAATGTGGCCACAGGATCGTTTTGCGAAGAAGTGCGAAGCAGAATGCAGAAATTGCAGCAGGAGATGCAGGGTCGAGAAAAGAATATTGCATCTCTCAACGTGCAGATTCAGGCTCTACAGAGTGCCCACAGGCATGCATCGTCTACAGACGCTTGCTCGAGTGTGTATGTGTGTGTGTGTGTGTGTGTGTGTGTGTGTGTGTGTGTGTGTGTGTGTGATGAATTGATTGCACTCTCAACGACATGACCCTTTCGCACCTGCAATGCAGCGAACAAATCAAGGCTATGAAAGTGAGCCACGATGCAGAACTCTCTGCACAGAAAAAGGAGTCAGAGGCAGCCCTCAAACGGCACTTGGATCTCATCGACAGATTGCTTGCTGACAAGGATGCATTATCACACCGACTGGATGACGCAAAGGATCAACTAGGGAGCCTAGAAGCAAGGCATGATGATACTGTTGCTGCTATGAAGGCTGGCTGGGCATTGGAGTTGAGACGGCAGAAGGATGGCTGGGCAGCAGCAGAGAAGGTAGGATGTAGATCTGTCCCTTCCATGCGCTCTCCAGTCCGCGCAATAAATGACCACTGTGCATGCACGCTGCAGTCAAAGCGTGAGGGGTGGCTTGCGGACAAGACCAAGGAAATCAAGGATGCAACCATCAAGGGACTGGAACCTGAGATCCAGTCACTGGTTCAGAAGCATCGCAAAGAGATGGCTGAGCTGAAGGAGTTCTTTCAAAACGATAACAAACGTCAGATGGACTCGCTCAGAGAACAACATGAAACACATGTCAGGTATTCACTACAGCTCCGAATCAGCGCGCAGCCCTGAAACATCTGTACTTCCGGGCGGTGGCAGTCTGTGCTGCACAACTTCTGTTATTTGCTTGATCTAAATGCAAGATGGCAGCATGACAACACTTTGGCAAATCATAGATGCACAGGCATTGCTCCGCAGCAGTCGGATGATGTTGGACGTGCAGACAGCTCCGTGAACGTATGCTGCACGACCGAGAGGTGGCAGTCGAAGGTGAACGGTCGGCAGCACAGAAGCGTTTGAGTGATGCTGCTGAGCGTTACGAGGCATCTGCTCAGCAAGCCAGAATGCACCTGGTCGCAGACCACGACCGCAGGCTCGGTGAGGCAGAAGACGCATGGCGCATGCACAGGCGGGAGCTGCAAGACAAAGTGAAGCAACTGGAACAGCTATGCCATGACCTGCAAGATGGCAAGAGCGCAGCTGTCAGGGAAGCCCTGGACGAAGAGCGGCAGAAAAACAACAAAGCTGTCAAGGTAATCGTTTGTGCTTTGCATGAGACGGTACATACAAGCTGTGGCACTGCAATTGTTCGTGTCCACCTTAAAGCTGGTGGCAAGGCGGTCAAGATTGACAGTCCGACTTTTAGGCCCTTAGAGATGAGTATGATGCTGAAAATCAAGCATGGAGGGGAGCTATTGCAGAAAAGGCCCGCAAGCAGCTGGCTGACAAAGAGAGCCAGCTGCGCACAGTGTTGGGTGCTGAGCGTGATCAACAGATTGAGCTGGTGTGTAGTCGTCTCACTGCTTGGATGTGCTGGTTATCGTAAGTAAATGCCATGTTGGCTGCACATGCGGGGGGGTATGAAGGTGATCCAGAAGTTCGATGCTGAGATGGCAGCTAAACACAAGCTGTTGGTGGACGACCATGCTAAGGAAGTGGCAGACTTGAAGGCGCAACATGAGGTTGCCATGTCCCAGGTGTGATCATATCTGCATTTGTTTGGCCCTCCATGTCATGTCAGAGCAAGTGGACTGGGTACATGACACGCATGTACGCTCAGGCCCGCGGCAGCCAGCAGCGATACTCTGAGCGGCACAGAGAAGCATCGAGTGCGCTGCAAGCAGCACAAGACCGCGCAGACGCTGCCCAAGATCAAGTGAAGTATCTGAAGGATACCATTGCAGACAAGGATGGTCAGCTGAGCCACCTCGAGCAGCAAGTGCAGGCACTGAGGCAGGTGAACAGTTTCGCCGGATACTTTGTATCTAGTCAGCAGGCTTCCGAGTCATACCCAGCCATCATTCACATGCAGGATACTGATGGCAGATTGCACGCTCAGGAACAGAAGCTAGCTGATCAGCATGCTGCCACTGAAAAGGCTTTAGAGAAAAGCCAGGCAGAGCTAGCAAGCACATGGGAGCAGCTCACACAGGCAAGGGCTGAGAAGATGGCAATGGCACATCGACAATCGGACGAAATGGATAGGGTAGAGGACAGGGTCAAAGCTGCTATCCAGAGGAAAGATGACACGATTGAATCACTTCGGAGCCAGTTGACCGATTTGCAGACACAGATGCGAAATGCAGAAAGCATACTTACACTGGAGTAGCGCATGTACAAATTTGGAATCAAGTGGGAAGTAGGAAGTAGCAAGCCCGTCAAGCAAACTGACCTCCCATGCAAAAATTATGGTGTGAGGTCACGTTATAGGCAAACTTAACATTTAGAACCTGGACCCTATCCCGACATGCAAGCGGCCACCAGGAATGCTCCAATGGCCATCGCTGCTCCACTTGGATCCACCTGTCCACCCATACTCAAACCGGATCAAACCCATCGGCGAACCTAGGCGTACACCCATCCCATACCCTACGCCTGTACCTTGCTTGCCTCTTGACCCAGCTGGATCCCCGACCACAGTGACCCCGGATGTGAAATCTGTGCCTGCATCTGCGAACACTACACCCATCATGTTGGCAATAAATGGCAGTGGTCTTTCTGCCTCCAAGTTAACAACGCCCCAATGCCGCGCTGTGCCCAGGTCTCCCTCTGAGTAGCCTCTGACACAATTAACACCTCCCAGAGGATGTGCATCGTATGCGGGAAGATCTCCTTTCTGCAGCCCACCAGAGAGACAGGCACGCAGCAGTCCCATGGGAGTCGGTTGTTCCACCATGGCCTGCCCTGCAGCACAATCAAGCAAGTTCATATGGTTATTTGAGCAGACGGCTTTGAGCAGACAGGGACTACCATACGCGAACTAAACACTTGCCCTCGCAGGGGTTATCAAAGCAACTCTGCGGCACACCGTCTGCTCGTAGGTAGTCCAGCCATGCCTTCGACCCAGGCGGCACGACTGATTTCTCAGTCGAGACTCGCATTGCCAGATGGTCTCTGCGCATCACCAGCGATGAGTACAGCTTAAATGCTTTGTCTACACCACTCTCACTGTGCGCAAGCGGCCACCGATATGCGTCCTCCAGCAGCGTGGTGCCTGATTCACTCACGCAGCGATTTCGGTTGATTCCAACACCTGCGAACTCGTGGGAGGTTCAAGTGCAACACTGGCAGTACAGGAAGTCTGCAAATGTCCCATGCAGCAGGAAAAGACTGAGTGCAGAGCACGCGGAGAGCATACCCAGTGTTCCATAGACTGTATCACTGAGCGACGTTGAGCGGTCAAAGGACACAGTACTTCGCTCGACAATCACGCTAGTGTGAGCCTTGCTGTCGCTTGCATTGTCTCTCACTTCATCTAGAGCTGGCCCAAAGATTGAATCCTGATTGACCCGGTTGATGCCAGCAGATGCTGTCTGTGCGATGCGGCGATTTGGCCCTTGTATCCATGGGTTTACCCACAGGAGCTCGACAGACTTATCTGTCCATTTTCGCATCATGAACATCATGCGCACCCGTTGCAGCAAGCCCATGACGTTGTTGTTGGTGTACGTGAGGGTCCCAATGGGTTCCAGGTCTGAAAGGCCCCCTTCCTGCATGGATCAGCTACGATTACTATTCCATGCACAGCCACACATGCTGGATCCACTGTGCAAGCCACAAATGTGCACTTGCGGATGGGCAACGGCTCGTCAGTGAATCATGCACAGTGCGAGCGACAGTCTCAATGCTGTGGAATTGACACCAGTGCTAGGCGATGTTTCACATGCCATGCATGTCATATTACTCCTGTGCGATATGAACCCAGGAGAGCTGGACATATGGCAGTGTGTTTGCAGATCTGTGATGCGACCGGGATCCAACTTAACCACAAACACAGCATAGAGTACAAAACAGCACCAGAGTGGCTCCGCCTTGACATGAGAATGATCCAAACTTGCGCTTCTCTGTTATCTGATACTCAAGGTCGGCGATGGGATGGCGTGATTCGGGCGTCGCCACTGAGCTGTCCTGGCCTGCTTGCGCGCCAGCGGGTCGAACCATGGGCAAAATCCGAACATCGTCAAACACGTCCAGGTCTGTCAGCTCCCTGATGTCCTTCTGCAGACCATCTGTGTGCAGCACTTCCCCAGAAGCGGTGCGGATGTACCGCTGCAACAGGTCCGTTTTGGTCCGTCCCTGAACACAAGAGGAGCAGTCCATACTGCATTGGCCAATAAATCAAGCACGCCGCACGCTGGGCATGCTGTCTGGCCCGCGTCAAGGACGTGGTTTCAGGCAGTAGGACGATGCAGCTGTGTGCACACCAGGGTTGAAGCTGCACTGAGCGTATCTGCACACCTGCATTTCGTTGCCTTTCTTGTCAACAAACCGGAGCCGCACGTCTCCCACCTCGAGCTCCTCGACCTCGAAAACATACTCACCTGTCGTAAGGCTTTTTTTCCGCATGTCAATGTCCTCTTTTACGCCGCCAAAGACTCCATTGTCAGCATACCATTCATCAATCCTCCTTGCTGCCTGCAAGCAGTGAGGTAGCTCACATACCAGTGGTGCTGCACCCTGTTCAGCATGCGTGGATCATGGTGAGGTCGATGCGTGCCAGCTCGTAAAGGTTCATATCAGAGGTCTTGCCCTTTGCTCCCGCAAAGATGTTGTCAATCAAGCCCGGAGGAAGAACACGTGAGCCTTTCACCTCATGCCCTTTGAACTCTGCATTGGGCTTGAGCTTGAATTCCAGGATGTGCCCATCGCCGTTGCTGTCCCGGTAGACTGACATGGAGATAGCTGAAAACAGGCCGGTGCTTGCCAACGAGTTCCTTGCGGCCAGGATATCAGCCTCCGTGGCATGACTGTTACGAGGGAGTGGATTGGAGGTCCGGGCAACTGCCAATTCGTCCCCTTCAGCTCCAGAGAACACTATGTCAGCGATAAAAAGGCTTGGCTCCCTGCAGCCACATACCACTGTCTGATGAGATCAGCATCACAGCGTTACAATTGAGACATTCAGCATACAAAACACTGTCTTGTTGGTTAAGTACTCACGGGGCGTCCTGCTGCGTAGCCGCGTCCGCTGCACCGTTCGCTGCAGAGCGCGCGCCGCGCGGGCCCCATATAGAACCGCTGACCTTTCCAGGTTTTGATGTGGAAGCTGGTGCGCTTGCGTCTCCCTGACTCGCGGTTACTGATTCGCTGGGTGCTCGCTTCTCCTCCACTTGCGGTGGATTCACGCTAGCTAGCGCAACAGCAGCTCGTGAACCGCGTTGCCGCAAATGCCGACACCGCACAGAGACAGCTGACGCGATGTTCCGGCAAACGGCCTGTTGCACATCAGAACAATGCTCCTTCAGGTGCTGAGCGTGAGTAGCTGCCTGGGCGAGGGACTCATACAGTCGCCGAAAGCCGTCCATTGGCAACTCATGCCCGGCCTTTGTTCGCGCACCCATGATGCTGTTCTGGCCAAACAGCGCCAGAAGCGGCGAAAATTACAAACTATGGCAGCAGTTTATGATCCTGTTTCATGGATCAGAGGAGTGTTGTGAGTGAACCAACAGCGATGACACGGCCAGTCCAGAGTCTGGACTCCAGACGCACCTCGCCACCACATGCCGACGTGGGTCCTTCGAATGGGTCCACCCATTGCACACCTGTTCGGTGCTAGACAGCCACAATCGGGACGAGATCAGCCTGTTTGCAAAGAACACATCATGTCTCATGGTGAGCAGCCCGCTCTGCCAGCCCCCACAAGTCCCAGGAAAAGCGACTGTCTTGAGCATGTGCAAGTGTGTGACGTCAATTCAATGGCAATCTGGAGAGCTTTGTGGTGCCCTGGCCCTCCATTTTGCCACATTTCAGCACATATGATAAGCTGAGTGTCGAATTACGTCAGGCCTGGTCCCCAGATGACCCTTGACTGTCTCAGCACACTGACTGCAACCTGTGGAACCTGTCCCCGAGGCCCAAATCCCAATGTGCTCCTGTTGCCCAAATGCACCAGCCCAGCACTATATATGCACCAATCTTCATCTGGCATGGCCTGCAGAGCCTTCAACGCGACCTCAGGCCCTCAAATCTAATTTTGACGCGTGCTCGATGCCTCAACACGCGCCTGCTTCACCATTGTTGTCGCGGAAAGCTGCTGTTTGTTCACAATCTCATTTCATTAGCATCTACCGAGGCGGAATCTCCTTTCGACGCCTAACACGTCAGCATCGACAGATAATTAGCCTGTGAACATGGCTGCGCGGTTGTGGCGTACGTGGTGACGCGCGATGCACATGGAACGCGTTGCGCGCTTGTCCCGACAGTGAATGGAAACCACTGTGTTCGTCTCATCCAAGTCAGTGATCGAAAGGTGAATATGCAGTTCCAATGTGAGTCTCATATCAGACGCTGCCTTCGTGTGCGTGTTATAGGTACCGTGAGTTATTGACTAGGTCGCCCAGCGTCAGGAGCAGCTGTGCACTCTGAATGGCTCGGAGCCATTGGGTTCGTGCATCTGCGGACAGCAGCGGTATCGCCACGGTCTTTGTCACACGTTCACAGATCGGGATCCGTTCAGTGAGCCAGCATGTGCCCAAGATTTGGGTGTCACCCTGTGTAGCCGGTGAAAATTTTGGCAGCTGGTAGTAATAGTGTTGCAACGTCAGTCGGCGGCACGCCTGCTACGGCTGTAAGGAGCCGGCTAGCGAGCTAGGCCTAGCAGGGCCTGACAAGGTTGGCCCCATGCATGCAGCGGAGCTGTCGTTTGAGAACGTGAGCTCATCGCACAACACTGTCGTTCTCGTCGCGACTGGAAATCCCCTACGTTCATGAAATACATGAGTTCTGAAGTCAGTGGTATAACTGTTTTCTGGTTCCAATTTGCATGCAAGCGCTTGTGTTGCCCGGGGTGCATAGAATTTGAGGCCCTCCACTGCAGAGCTCCACTGCAGAGCATGGTGGATTGCAAGACGCGATCACAAAACTGCACCAGAAAAATTGTCGTAGCTGATTTATATCGTTGCTTTAAGTATGCTATAGGCTAACTGCCGTCACGTACTGCCCATATAATCTCGAACACGATGGCGGATGTGTTCAGTACTCTTCGCAGAAAACGCTTATATCTACTCATCTTCTGCTTCTTCTTATGGATGGCTGCAGCTGGTGTCCTAATTCCACACATAACTCCGATTTCTGTAGACTATTTTGCAGCTGTGAAGGGCGGTGATGGTATCAAATGCGATGGCGACGTGTCCTACCGCGCGCAAGCGCAGAGCCACAATTCGACCGAGGCACCACATCTAGAGGCATGCCGCCTTGGTTCCCGAACAGCTGTGTCATGGGTCGCCATCACGGCTTTTTTCCAGAATGGACTGGCTTTTGTGGTCAGCCCGCTGGTGGGATGGGCATCCGACGGGCTTGGTCGCAAGCCGTTCTTTGCGGCTTCGCAAGTGGCCGCTGTCCTGCCGGCACTTTGGATAGGATTATATCTACGTTTTGGGGGTGCGACCCCGTCACTGCTATGGAAAATGTTTGTGTTGTTTTCGTGGCAGTACTGCTTGTTGCATGCATGTCTGTTCAATGCGACTGTGCACGCAGCAGTGTATGCGTTCTAGAGGGCACACGGTTGACTAGCTGTGCCGGTAGTAGTTCAGAAACCCGGCATTGTATGCTATGGCTGATTCTCCTGGCTGCGCAAGCCGTTGACTGTGACATTCTGTGGCTCCCACCTTCAGGGCTGCATCAGCCAAGGTTGCACTTCACGACCTCCGTCACAGCTCAACCCGCCCACTGAACACTGACTAGACCTCATGTGGGAATGTCTCGTTGTGCCATATTCCGTGATACGGCAACGAGCGTGTGTCTCATGCACCTTTGCCGCCCATCAGCGTCACGTTGTACAAAGCCTGCAGAACCACTGGCACCTCTGCTGGAAGCAGTCCACTCACGACCATCGCCGCATGTGCAGCTATGGCATTCCCCTTTCCGATGTACTACGTGCTGGACGCGCTGAAAGGTTCGCTGAACCCACTGGCAATTGTCATGTCGGCAGTTGCAGACGTCGCGGAGGGCCACCTCCGTGCCACGATCTACTCCTTGCTCATGGTGACCATGAGCATTGCGATGATCATCGCCGCTGGAGTCGGAGGCCTCCTGAGCGCGTCCATGGCTGGGCAAGTCTCTGTGGGCATTTATGCTGCCAATCTCCTCCTCATCACCTGCGCTCTCCCTGGTGCGCTCTGCCCTCTAGGCACTCCACCCGTTTGGGACACAGGCTCCTGTCCTTCCTAAATCTTGCCATCGAGAGCGCCATGTTTTGCACATCTCATTCATACGTTGCTGATTAATATTCCACAGCCATATGAGCCTGACAGGGCTGCCTCTGAGAGCGCGCCAATACAGAGACACTTTCAGAAGAGAACCGACAGTCTGTCAAGGAGGGGAGGCAGAGGGCCAGCAGCATGGGTAGCTGGTGCTCACAGATGGCGGGCGGGCTGCGAGAGACACTGGCGGTGCTGCGCCGCAGTGAGCTCTTTGCTAAGTTGGCGATCGTGATGATGGTGTCAGGCATCGTGTTCGAATGCATCCAGGACCTGCTCTTCAACTACCTCATCATTACCATGGGCTTTGCTGCATCTGACAACGCGCGCATCCTCATTGTAATAGGCATCTGTGGCCTCGGTGTACAGGTGCATCCTCATTTCTGCCAGCGCCACTGCTGTAGCTGTCACCTACCTGTACACAGCTGCTCCACGTGTGTCCATCATGTTTTCACTCTGCCATCCTCAAGAATCACAGTGCGTGTGTAGCCAGCCTTCCGATGTTGCATGACTTGCCAACTCGGACGAATTGCGCCAAAGGCAGGCTCACGATGTGGATGTCCATAGGCTGTCTGCAATGCACTCAACCACTGCACAGAGATGGTTGTTTTGCAGGGCCTGCTGCTGCCAGCACTGCTCAAGTGGGTGAGGCAGGAGCGCATCCTGGTGAGCGCTGTCATTGCGAGCACGCTTGAGATGGCCGGGTTTGCGATTGCACCTGTGCTAGGCCCGTGGTCGGTATATGCTGCAGTGGCCATTGGCAGTCCGGGCAGCATGGCCTTCCCTGTCATCTCGGCCCTCAAGTCTGTGCATGCCGGTGAAGAGGAGCAGGGTCGAGTTCAGGTACAGCTTCCCCTGCCTACACGGCATGCTTTGGGTTGGCCAGATGCATGGAAGATGCCATAAACATGTGACCCAAGTCTTCATCGCCATTCCGTGTCTTCACCGGCGGCTGCAAGGCGGTCTGTCGGTTTGTGGACAGGGTGAATTTTGGTGCCTACCGACTACTGCTCGCATTGGTGTGCATAGAATGCATGATCTCTTGGATCCATAACATGCTGGTCTGTTGACGTGTCCCTGCCAGGAGTAGACGCGTCTGCAACATGCCTGCAAAGGGGCCCCTTGTACATGATTCTGTACAGCAGCACCTAGCAGCTTAACATGCATGGTTGTCCACAATATTGAGTCCACGTGGATCCACATGCAGGGAGCACTGTTTGCGGCAAAGGCGATCGCGACAGGCCTGGGCCCGCTTGGTTTCTCCGCAGTCTTCAACTATACCACCGAGCCCAAGCATTACGCTCCATCCGCTGCGATCTGGGGTCTCTCCGTGGTCATGGCTCTTGGCGCCATTGTGGCCGCCACGATCCGCGTGCCTGCTCCACCAGCGGAACACCCCCAGGGCTCCGCAGCGGAGGCAACAGGAGATGACAAGGGAGGGACCGCTGGAGAGGAGCTGGACGACGAACATGCGCAGCTCCTGGGGAAGGAGCACGCTTATCCTGCAAACCCTGTCGATCTTGTGGCAGGCGCAGTGGATCTTGACAGCCGTGGCAGCATAGAACGCGAGTCCGTGGACGCATCATCGACCGGTCGCCCTGACCTGGATCACCAGTGATTGGCAAGCCGGGCGGACTGCAGATGTCTTGCAGTACTGCTCGTAGCAGGTAGGGCTGGCGTCTTTTGTTTGTCAGCGCGAGAAGATGGTGTTTCAGTCCGTGCAGTCCATTTGGTTTTCACCAAGATATTGATGCGGCCGGCGGCGCCGGCTCAGAACGCTGTCTAACTCCCTGTCCAGTAAGTCTATCTCTGATCTGCACCGAGCGCCGTAGTAGCAATTCGGGGCATGTTGAACGTTAAACGTAAGGGATTGTTGCAATGCTCACAATCAGATGGCGCAATCAAGGCATGGGCGACAACTGCACATTATAGCTTTCCTTGTGAGCTTCTTTGTGACTAGAACCATGTGTCTGAAGGAGAGCTCTTTGCTGCGTCTTCCCCACAGTGGTCGTCCAGACTGCACTGCGCAAGGGCCCAAGTACTAGACCCGCAGCGTACCCTGTACCCTGTCATGATAGTGCAGTCACTCTGCTTGATCGTGTGTCACCATGTTGCATGCAACAAACCTGCACTGGTGTCACGCATGAACATGCCAGAACCATGCTCTGGTCTGTGTGTCTCGATGATGTCCTCTACCCCACTGCGAATGACAAATCAAAACTGGTACATGGTCAAGTCTGTTACTGGTGTGACCCTTGAGGAAAGTGCAGCCTGCACATACATGATAAACTCCTGTCTGAACAAGTCTCAGATTTTTTTTCCCGATGTGGTGTGGCGTGCGGACCACCCATCGGATGTCAAGGGACCTGCCCCCACAAGGTAGCTTGGGGGCAGGAACTACAGCGAGGAGCACCGAAGCTGGTAGCTCATCGCATGCATGGACAGTGTTCTGAGCATGTGGGATGCTGTAACAGTGCAGATCGTGGGGCCGTGTGATGTGTTTGGGTGAGGGTGAAGAGTCATGTTGGGTTGAAGGTGGGGTGTGTGTTGCACACAGATATCGCAGCCGCCCAGCAGTGAGGGCAGCAAGTAAGCAATCTCGTCTGCAGCTAGCACCCAGCAGCAAGAAACAGCACGTCAGAACCCAAACGCTACGAGCACCGCCGACACAAGCACACATACTGTCACACCACTACAACATCCACGTCATATCCATGCATACCGCCACATCCACGCTCCAGCACGCCTACAACTAGTACTACCACGCCGCACACGACCTGGCCCAATGGAGCCCGTGCCACAGGCGCCTGCATGACCCCATTGCACCTGACCTTACCCTGCACCCTCGTGCCAACCACAGCGGCCCCCGTGTGTGTGGTAGCGAGAGTGCCTGGCTGCCTTGATGCCAGCACCTGCTTGCAGAGGCTGGCACACGTAACGCTGCAGCACTGACTTCGTGCCCGCTGGAAAGAACGGGCTCTTCAGGCAGTGCAGGCCAGGTGGCACAGTTTTGCCATTGTAGTGGCAAGAGGCTGAAGTGGTCGAACATGGGTGTGATTGTGGATAGTTTTGGTTGCATCTGTCATGGCTCACTGACTCATGGGTGGGCACCTGATCCATCCATCTCAATGTGACCCACTGCCATTTCTGCGTGTTGTTGCTCCTCAACCATCTACCACCATGAGAAGATAGGGCATCGACTTATTTTACGCCATGCAGCAGGAATGCCTGACCTTCGCGCAATGCCGGAGACAGAGCAGTCAACGGGATACCTGACCTAACGTTGTTACCTGATTGAGATGGCAGCAACTCCCATCGCATTGACCTTTGCAACCTTGAGATTTTCCTGACATGTGAGCGGCAAGCACTGCATGCCTGGCTCAGACATACCTGTGGACAATTCTAAGCAAGTTGAGCACCATCTTGCTGTGAGCAGCACTGGTGAGCAGTTTGAGAGAGCGTTACTGGTCGTTACTGGTCGCCTGACGCCACTTGTCTGTGCCACTCCGTCGAGAAATCGTAATCAGCTCATGAACAACCATGGTTCCTGTGAGCATTGCCATGCATGCCTAGTTACTCTCCCACTTTGTGGAGCTTACCCCTGTAACGTTTCACCTTTGTCCGCACTCAAGGTGGAGCATCTCTCAATTGCTTCTGGCCTTGTGTACAGAAGTTGCCTTGGTTTGTGTGCATGGTACCTACTGGCAGACACAGGATGGGCAACATGGCAGCACGCAACAGGAGAGCCAGGCTCAGATGTGGAGAGATACGTTACAGATGTATGCTCCACAAGGTGGAAGAACATAGAGAGAGGCTCGATTCATGGCAATGCACCAAAAATCAATCACCATGGCCAAGCGCCGTACACAGACAGAAACACAGCAGCTTCTGTCAGACTCAGATGTTAGCAGCAGACCTGCACAGTACAAACTTGTGTCTCCATTGCACGCTTTCGACCTGCTTCCACCTACTTCCCCTATGCCAGTCTGTCTGCCGCCTGTCGACTCAAGGCAGTGCATGCAAATTGCACACCACCTCACATGCATGTATGTGCATGCTGGTTATGACCGAATCGTTTCACCGCTGCACCGCGGCAACATTGACGCACATGTCAGGAAGCCGCGAACTGCTTTGTTCGCTTGTGGACACGTGGTTCGAACGCCGGCGTTCGAACGCGGCCTCGCGAGGTGCGTCCCTCCATGCATGTGTGCACCCGGTCGAACGCTGTCCAACATGCATCATGATGATCTGGGCCCGGTGCATCCTGATCTTCCAGTGTCACTGAATCACTGAAAGAGTGATCGCGGCTGAGAAGATTGCAATGCTGACGTCGACGGATCCGGTGAGCTTGTGCAGGGGTCAACTGCTTCGCGTCGGGACAGGCCAGGCCAAGCCTGCGAAGCGCACGTGTGCACTCGCGCGACACAGAGTGTTACATAGAGACCAACGCAAGAGCCCGGCAGCGAGGCCAACAACAAGCAAGAAAGCAAGCAACCGAATCCAGCAAGCAAGCGCAGCAAGCAGCAACACGTACAGGATCCAGGATCCCTAAGGCTAAGCCAGGGTGAACCGCCACAACCGCACACCAGCGCACATCACGCGACGAGTGTGTTGCAATTGCGCCTTCATCTCGCTATCTACGCCTTCATCTCGCTATCCCGAGATGTAGGCTTGCGCGGCTGCGTGGACCCTTAGGAGGAGAACTGCACATGGACGTGGACCCATGCGGTAAAAACAAGTATCTGTTTGGACATGCAAGGGTGAGACATTGCTGCCTCGATGACATCATGCCGACGTTGGTGAACCGACTCGCTGAATAAACAGACAACCGATGTACCAACGAGAGCTCGCCGCGGGACCTCAGGCGCGTGCCTTGAGCTGTGAAGTCCCGAAAGCCCAACCCTGCGCATTTGAATGAACATGTCAGTGCATGTAAGGTATTGCTGTGGACCTTATGTATCGAGTCCACCCGATGATTTCGAACTGCACATGGACGCTGCAGCGCTGCAGTTCCTCTGGAAACAAAGTATCTCGTGGCGCAAAGTGCGATCCCCGAGCCGGACTGACTAATCCATGCACCTATGCGGCCGGCATGCGGTGATCTCGCTCACACGCTCCTGTTGTGTGCTGTGTCGACCGAACCTCATCTGCGCGCTGCGTGCCAGCGAGGTAAGAGGTATGACAAACCCGCTCAGAGACCTGTGAGCTCATGCACTGGGTCTGCCATCACACTTCCCAGCCCAGTCAGAATGTAGACTGGTCACGGTATGGCCACTCGGTGAGCAACAGGGTCTTCCAGGTCTCTGACAGCTTGTAGTGTGCTACACTGTGATAGGTCAAGGCTTCAGCAGCGCCGAGGGAAACAATCACAGCTTGGATTGTGTGGGTGAACACTGGCTCCATTTCCATGTCAGGATGGCCAAGGAAACCAGCCACCTGTGCAGTTTCTGGCCCAACTTCGCCAGAGGTCACATCTCTGTACATTCATAATGCTTCTGCTAGTGATAGTGTGCAGAGGGCATTCGGCCTTGCTCAAGCCCCTGCTTGCCATGCTGAGGGTGTGGTATGGTTTGCAAAGAATGCACAGTGAAAGCTGGTTTACCTATGCACAGGTGTTACACAGTAATAGACAGGTGTAGCTGTGGCCCCCAACACACTGGCACGCATGCATGTGATACGGGACATCTCTCCCCTCCTGCATGCCTTTCCTGGCGCTCCCACTGGTAGTTCCACAAGCGCACAGCTTGTATGTCCCATTGAGGCCCATACATAGAACTAGCCGCATGCGTTGGACCATTCCGGACCGGTCTGGACCAGCGCAGCAGCCGCACACGAGTGATGGGGACCAGCCTGGTACCGTGCTTCTGGGCTGCTCTGTATCTGCATGTCCAGGCTGCTGTGCTATTCACTATCTGGCCGCTTCAGATTGCAACGGCCCCGGGGAACTACCGCCTCGTTTGAAATGCAGAACACTGGTGCCTGGCAGATCCAGTTGTGGGGCTGCCCGAGTCCAGCCTAGTGCACGACGGTGTCGATGCAAGGCAGCGCCGCGCGAACGTGTGATCAGCGGTTCATCGCAGACCTTGAGGCGGCCGTTCACGGATGCTGGAATGGGCTGGTGGGGAGGCAGCGGTGTTGGGAAATGGAGAGGGAAGCCTTGGCAAGCGCAGCGATGGGCAGCCTGGTGTGGTCTGAAAAACTTGCATCTGCACGGGCAAATACGGAGGGGGTGGGGCATGTGCTAGGCTTGTGTAGCCACCGGTTGGGATATTTGAGAGACCTCAGGGGGATACATCGGCTGGAAGCGACTTGACACGGGCACAGTGTCGCTGTGAGCATCCCACACGTTTCCAGAACTCAAGCCTGCCCCTGAAAGAGTTCCAAATCTGCCAGAGTCCAGCCGGGAGCGAGATCTACCTGGAGCGAGATTTGCGTCCGATGGGACCGCTCATGCGTTGAGTATGTCGGGGAAAGCTATGCCGAGAGTGTGGAGGCGCTCAAAACATACCTTCGCTACAGCAGCGGCAGGAGATGTCATAGCTCTCCACAATTTGGTGAATGCGTGGACCGTGCTGTGGCACAGCGTGTGTCTGACTGTGGTTAGCGTGCACGTCCTGAGGTGCAACCCGCAATCAGCTACTCAGCTCTCAGAGACAGCTACGAAAACAACATTCCCCGGGGAAAACATCTAAACGATTTCGTCGCCCGCAACAATGCTGGAGTTCCTTGGGATTGGGGCGACGTGCCAAGGACGCGGGTGGGGCCCGCCGGAGCCGGACCACCACATGTGCAACGCAGCACAGCTGCCACGGCCGTCTTGCAATATGGACATGGACCGAAAGTGGTATCCACCGCACGTACGAATTTCGTTTCTGTGACCCGATTCAGCGCTCGAATTGCGGCACTTGTGTACAGTCGGGTATCACTGATACGCAGTGTCACTCGGGCACCTGGCGCTCACGACACGCATCATGGTTGCGTTCATCTCCGTGTAACACGCATCATGATGGACCGGGTACCCGTGGACAATGCATACGTCGCCCTGCAGGGCCCCGCCACATGGCCATGTGGCCCTACCGCATGCCAGTGCGTGCCGTACCCTCGATCCGTCATCGAGTCTCGTGCAATGCAAACGCAACAGATCATGCCGGCGCACGGGCCAGCAATCGTGTAGTGCATGCGCTCTGCAATGCAAGAGCAGCTGCGTCACGTTGTGCATCAGCCAGTGCCACGCGAGGTAGCCACGAATGATCGTCCTGCCGGTTTCCGGAACCGCTGTTCGGCAACTACGCCCCGCAGCTGTGCAAGCGGCACCTGAAGTGTAAGTGTGAGTTCGCGGAGAAGTGATGTACGGCCAAAATGTGATGCCCGTGTTGCCCGCGCGCTAGCATCGTCCATGATTTTGAATTGGCACACGAAGGCGTGCATGCGAGCTTGCTCGAGATGTCACAAGACATGGCATGCATGCATATGCAGGTGAACATCCAGCGCACAACGCGATGCACAACAGTTCTTAGCTGCGTCTTGAATCCCATCATTGAGAACCCGGTCTGCAGCCATTCTCAACAGAGCCTGCAATCCACAGAGCAGGCATATGTAGCACATGCCTAGCTCTGTAGGGCAGGAGTGCTCTTCGATCAGTTGCTTTGAATTCTGGTTCCTTACTCAGGACAACCTCGATTCGGCGATAGGCTTGGATCGTTTGTGCTGATCAGGCCGATTGTATTGGCGGGGAGTAAAACAGCCACAACTTGAGCGTTTCTCTTTCCGCTTTGTCTTCCGCAGTTTCTGAAGCAGCACTTTGTGAGTTCTTCCGAGGCTTCTCAGCACACGAAGCCCACGAGATCGCTGGTGACGTCTTATCCGCCTGCATTGGGGTACATACGCTACGATCCGAAGTTGGTGTGCCTCCTCAGAGCTATGCGATGGCCACAGCTTGCACGAGCTGGCGAACCAGTGCCGGTTTCTCAAACCGCCTTTCTCAGAACGCGTGCGTCAAGTACCTACCCGCACATGCTCACGCCATATACAGCACGGCATGATACTCTGCTGCGGACATAGCCGACCTGTGACGGTGAGATTTCTACTGCAGTTGCTGCACACCGACGAGACCCACAACACACGCACGGCCACTGTGGGGGCGTCGAAGATGATCACCCGGTGCTCCATAGCCGCTTTGCTGGCCTCTTGCTTTGCATCGGTTGCGGCACAAGATGCATGCGGAGTGGAAGGCTACAAACCTTGTGATGGTGCGCGTGTTTGATCCGAACGTAAGCTTGCAAGTAGACAACAGCTTGCTATGTGTTCCGGCTTGGCAAACCAAGGGGGTGCCAGCTTTCAAGATGCATTCAGCATACTGGCATATACAAGTTGTCTGGTTGCATGTTTTAGTACAATTTGCTTTTGCGTTGCCGTGGCCACGGCCGTTGCCATGCCTTGAGATGCATCCTGTGTGGCAGCTCGGGGTGCTGATCGAAAGCGTTTGCTTGAAGTGTGTAGCAAATACTGTGACTGAGCTTCTTGCGCTCTATGTGTAGGCTCAGGATGCCGCACGGACTTCATCCCGCAGGAAGGCGAGGACGTGCCCGAGGGGAACTGGTACCCAGTCGGCGACAGTTTTGTGCCCGCGCCAAAAGGATACCGTGTCAAAGAGGGCGTCTGCACTCGCTGCGGAAATATTTACGAGCCAGTTTGTCCTGGACCAAAGGGCGATCCGTTGTGTCTGACGGACATGCACGGCAACATTCAAATGGTGCCCACTGAGGTGCGCCGCGGAGTGCAGCACCAACTTCCGCTCACACTGATAGTGCATATGTCAGTGCACTCACTTGGTCATGTGTGTACCCTGATATTGCGCTGTTGTCGGTTCGCGCCCCACGTCGGGTTGCGTACTACAGCTGCACTCGTAATTTGGCGACACGCTGATGCACATGGAACCTGCGTGCGGTGAGTGCTTTCAGGCTCCATGCTCACCTTCAGATCATGATTTGCTCTGTGTCAGCTAGCCGCTGTCTCGTGCTCGCGTGAACTCTTCGACCCAAACCAGCTGTGCAATGCATGCAAACTCCGACGTGGCGCCCAGCAGGGCCCTGCAGGACGGGGCCTTGTCCTGTCGAGATACGTTACAGATGTATGCTCCACAAGGTGGTAGAACACAGAGGCACGATTCATGGCAATGCACCCAAAATCAATCACCATGGCCAAGCGCCGTACACAGACAGAATCACAGCAGCTTCTGTATTGCGCTAAAGTTCCCTCGACACATTCTCACACGCTACTCACTAGTGCTGCTCACAGCACGGCTCACAACACCCTCAGAACTGCTCCACCGGCCTTGTCCTGTGGACATCATGTCTCATAGTTTGCTCAGTGAGCATGTGTGGCACTCGTGCTGAAGTCAGGGTTGTGCAGGATGGCTACTGTGTCCCTGCCGCTGAAGAGGTGGGGTGTGGCACGACCGGCACACCCCCCTGCCCGCAGGATATCGTTGCAGAGGAAGGCACGCTGGCAATCCTCACCGCGCCCAATGGAGGCGATCCATGGAAAATCAAGGCTTCGATCGGGATCGAGACGGATGGCTGTCTCTACAGGTGCCTTTTGCCTGCCTGAAACGCCACCTTCTGGCACGCATCTGAAGCACACACAAGCAACGCCATCCTAAGCAACGCCATCCTTTGCAACGCCATGCAATTCCAGCATCCAACGCACGATGGCATCCGTCCTCTTGCATGTGGAAGACGCCTGGGTGCTGCACTCTGTACACAGCTGCATTCCCCAGCTCACCTGGTCATATGCGGTACGTGTGTGCAGTGACCACAACAGGCTGATGCGCTTTGTGAAAGCACTGCCTGAGTGGCTGCCCGAGGGCCACAAGTGCGCCAACGTGTGCATTCCCTGCGGCCACACTGGCTATCCCGCTTGCCCCGCTGAGCCCAAGTGCAGCCGGCGCCGCAGCCTTGAGGACACCTCCAAGTTCCTGGACGGCCCCACCGGCGAGGAGGTGCGGCTCCACGGCCCGTGCCATACTGCAGCAACGCCTGCTTCTCCGCAGCCTTCACCGTAATACAGCAGGATGCCCCACAGTGCATGAGTGTGTCCGCGAGCAGCGTGAACCTGCCTTGCCATGCACGCAGTCGTGCGGCTAGGGACAGGCCTTGTGACTGTGGACGGGCTGCCATCACTTCCCCAGCTTTCCGAGGGACGTGGCTGACTGACTGCAAGTTTGCTGACCGGTGGTCGTGGCTACAGGGCAAAATGTGCCTGGCGGTGCCGTGCGGCGCTGACACGGTGCATGGGCCGCTGCCGCCGTGTCCGGACAACTTGCTGGATGAGCTGGATGCGGACAAAGACGGCTGCGCAGAGCCGTACAGCCTCGACAGCAGCAACATGTGCGGCAACCAGCAAAAGCCTGACTTCAACAAGCCACCGCCGCAGCTGAACAAGGAGGAATTCAGCTGCGTGCTGGAGGGCTTCATGAAGCTGGAAGCGGGGACGGTGACGGCCCTCACCAAGTTCAAGGCCAATGCCACCGTGGCCAAGTACCTGAACGACTACGCGGAGGGCGAGTGCGTGCCGTGCGGCCGCTCCGGCCAGGCGCCGTGCACGTACATGGACTTCCTCGGCTGCATGGTGCAGGAGGGCTACATCCTCGACCCGGACATTGTGCGCTGCTCCCCGCCTGCCCGGACTCCATGCCTGGCACCCCTGCGTGTGGATCTTTCTTTGAGCAGCGTCTGTCTGGCCACATGGCAACCCCAAAGTGTATGGCGGCCGCGTGCGGCCGCACCGGCAAACAGCCCTCGCGACTGGCGGCAAGTGTGCACGACGCCTGCTGCTCACAAAAGAAAACACTACCGCCGAGCAGCCAGGACACCTGGTGTGGCCAGCGCACTCTGTGCATGCTGCCAAGGGCCGCTGTGCTTCTGCTGCTGTGATGCTGAGCTCCGCATGCGTGCAGGGCATGTGCTCGCTTGCGCCGTGCGGCGGTGCGCATAACGACTCCAGCAGCCCGCCATGGGACGACCCCGACTGCAAGTGGAAGACGCCGACCTACACTCCGGCCGACCAGTCGCCCATCAACACCGTGACCAAGTGTAACTACTTCCACAATCTCGTCAAGGAGGGTGACAAGAACGTGTGCAAACCCTGCGGCTGGCCGGGTAACATGTGTGAGAAGGAGTGCATATACGGCTTCGAGTTTGACCCGATAGGCGACCCCGTGCATGGCCAGGGCCGCTTCACCGTGCGCCCGGAATTCCGCACCGGCGGCGCTCTGGTGCGTCCCTCCTCAAGTGTCAGTGACAATTATGCGCCTGCTTGTGAACGCTGCCTGCCGCATGGCTCGTGCAGCAGGGCCATGAAGCAGGGTGTGGTGTATGCAGACAGGCCACTGTGCGCCCATCTACCGTGAGAAGCTGTACCCGGACCAGTGTCCGGACGCGAAGCGAGTTGACACCTCGAGCGACTCGCCCGCACCCGTCATCAACGGCACCATCACCGACTCAACCTTCGGCACTGACGACAACGTGGACTCGTGCCAGCACGGCCTGCGGTCAGTCCTGGACGTGTACACAGATGGCTGCCCCGATGGCGGCTCCCCTGTGCGCAAGTTTGCTCAGTGCGGCGGCGTGGACTACAGCGGCCCCACCTGCTGTTATGGATACTCCGTTTGTGTCAAGGTGCGGCTGCGTGTGGCTTGCTCAGTGCATAAGCACGTTCGACATGTGATTGCTTTGCGGCGTTTGCTTGTGTCCGGGCGCGGACACGGCCGGCCACATGGGCTGTGCACAATTTGTGGGGAGCTTGATGGCTTTGTGTTGGGTGCAGAAGACCGAGTTCTTCAGCATCTGCGAGGACGCAAACGTGCCTGGGGGCGTGGTGCCGTGGCACCTGCCGTGCAAGATTGGGGGCATCCCGTGCGAGCTCGGCGCCGAGTGCACAGCCGGTGAATTCGGCACATTCTGCAACCCTGTTGACGACGTGATCGCGCAGAACCCGCGCAACTCCCGCCGCAGCGCCTCGGCTGGCGCCACAGCTGGTGCCGTGCTGGGCGTGCTGGCGCTGTTGATCCTGGCAGCTGGTGGTGGATACGGTGCGCTTGCTGATGTGGCTCCTGTCCGCATGTGTGATGCACATGCGTTGATGGTCATGCACGACGACTGATGGCTGCAGCGGAGCTCCGCTGCACTGATGCATGCCAGTGTGTTCCTCAGATGCCTGACTGACAGTTGTGTGGCATGCAGTGCTGGGGAGGAGGAAGGCTATCCCTCATGGCAGCTTCCGTCTGCGAAGCTGGGCCGGCGACGCTGAGTCATACGCAACACAGAGCAATGCTGCCGCCGGTCACAAACAGGTCGACCACCCAGCGGAGGCTCCCGGCAACACATACCTGGACCTGGCAGCTGCATCTGAGGCCGAGGCTTTGACCAGGAAGGCGTCCAAGGGGCAACCCAGCTCGCCCAACCAAATGCACTTGCCAACAAGTGACTTTGGCATCGGTAGACGGGCGTGAGGATGCACGCCCTGGACCCTTGCTGGCGTCGCCTCAAGGTCACGTGGCGTCAGGTCATGCATGGTTGTAGATCTGCCTAGCAGGTTGTTGTATTTGAGACTTCGTTGACCAGTGCACTGCGGTGGGCAAGGCCGCCTCTGGGGCTGTGCTGACATCAGCCTTGACTGTAGTGGTCTTGTGTGTGTGCACTGTGAGGCACTGGCAGTTTCTGCAAACACATTCTTCACACCTGTCGTGCCACAGTAAGCGCTTGGTGTGGCGCGACTGCCCTAGCAGCGTGTGCCCTAGCAGCGTGCTGCACGCCACACTGCTGCATCTCGTCAGCACACGAAATCAGCCTGCAGCCATGCTTGCCCGATGACCCCGGCCATGCAATGGGAGTTGCCCGACTAATTGGTGTGAACTTGTCACAGGTTGAATCTGCAGTAGCAGGACTACACAAGTTCTAACCTGTGCATGCACAGGTACAGCCAATTGCATCTTTGCGCAGACATCAGTGTTTGTTTTGGCTGCTGGCATCAGTGATGAGCAGACGCTTAGTGTGTCTGTGTACTTGCACAGCCCCCTCCCACACACTGGCATTCCACACATGCTCTAAGCGGTGTGCAAGCACTCTGTGCCAACCACATCACCCCTAAACGTGCTGTGAATCGCCGCAATATCGAACACCTGTGTGTGCAAGTGTGCCACCAGTGGGTATGACAGTTGTTATGGTTGTTGACAAGGCAGGGTCGAACTCTTGAGTCACCCAGCAGGAAATGCACACGTGGGCTTGTCATCTGCCCCATACACAGAGTTGCTGAGCCACTCAAGCCTCCACCTGGAATCGTATGACACCAAATCGTTTGCGAAGCATACTTCAAGCTGCCTCTCACAGCTATTGAGCAATGTTGCCAAACATGTGCCCGACTGAGAAGCAGGACCGCCACTACCGGGCCGTGCAGCCGTAGGGGGCCTGCCCTCTCGCACGCCGTGTTGAAAGAAACAATCACAGGATGCGACCACATGGCAAAATGAGAAGGATAGTTGCTTTGCATCAGTGACTGTTCCCATCAGCCTGCTGTGAGCAGTCCCTCTCGGTGCAGGGCAGGCAAAGGCGAAGCAGCACATGGAATTCGCAAGAGATTATTCCTGTCAGCACTGATCCTGCTAAGCCAGGATCCAGTTGCGGGTTCTGATGGGATCGCCTGTTTTCCTGCCGCCCGACTCATTGCAGCGCCTACAGCAGATATGGTCATGGCGATGTGGACATGTATCAGTGTCAGCTCTGACCCCACAGAAATGGATTTTTATCAGCGCAGGATGGTAGTGCGACACAGCGGCTGCACATCAGCATGTCATAAAGCGTTACAACATCCACACAGACTGGTTGTCGTCACAGAAAAGGGATGCTCTGGCACGGATGCAGCCGTGGTCGAGTGTTATCCTGACAACCACTGTTACTTCACTCTGCCGCCATGGTGACTGCTTGTCCACGAGAAGATATGCCTGGAACGTAAGCATGGGCCTACAGGTCACATGGACTGACTGGCTTGATGCTCTAACAGCTGTCACTCTCTGGGGCGGCGGGTGGGAGATTGCCTCGGTGACGCTTTGCCACGCCGCGGCTATGGACAAGTGCACCAGTACTCTAGCCTAGGCCTACCGGCTCACAGCATTGTAAACCTCTCATCGTCTTGCTTGGAATCTTGCTCACTCGCATCTATGACTTCGACTGCTGCTTCGTCAGCCGCTGGGCTCACCCTGACTCAAATTGCGGAGTATAGGCCTTGCCGGAACCGGTGCTGGAGGCAGAAACGGTCACCAATGTGGCAGAGCAGGACCGCGAAGATCAAGTGATTTTACCTGGGGCGGCTGTCACACTCGTGTTGCTGCTCGTTGTCCGCCTGAAGGGGATCGTGGGTGGGTGAGATTTGTTGCTTTACAGTCCTTGTCTGTGAATGACTGTTTGAGATGCAGAGGTAGAACACGACGTAGACAACAGCAGCGAATGCGAGCTACGCCTGGCAGTACAGATGCTGTTGTACAGCCTGCTGCTAAAAGTTGCATGCGCTGTCTGGGCCCTTGGCACGAGTGCTGCACTCATGTCGAGTGCTCAGGCGCCCGTGTCACCACCTGCGTGGCGCCATGGCCACTCACTGCAATCCATTGCACCATTTGCTGCGTCCTCAAAGTGAAGTAATGGTGGGCTCAGACACTGACAGTGTCAGCCTTTCACCTTACACCACAAGCACCCATGCCCTGATTGCCCTATACACTGCTGGAAGTGCTCCTCGCACAGCTCTGTCCACGGCGGGTGGCCGCTGCACTCACTCTGGCGCTTACACCTCAGCTCGTGTATCCAGCGGGTGTACTCTGTGTTGCCCCCAAGCGACACCACCACCAGCATGGTGTTGGCATGCAATGACTCCCATACAGCATGCAGATGCTGGTCCAGTGCTTCCAGCTCAGACTCCAGCCGCCCTGCACAGGTGCTTGAATACTGTTGAACCAGTCTGACCGATCACGACCATGGAGATCAGGCGTGCGTGTGCATGCTGCACAGAAATGAATGAAACATGAATAAGCATGCACATGACTGCATCACACCTCACAACATATTCGATTTGCATGGTGAAGGAGCTTACCTGCTGGCAGCACAAATTGAGGCAGGTCATGGGACTTTTTGTTTGACGGCTTGCCACCATCTTGGGCTGGTGGCGCCACGCCCATGGGATACTCCTGCTGCAACTCCTTGCACTTGGCTGAATACAAAAACGACATGTCCAACATGCGAGTAAATATAGCTTTATATCGTTCCGTGCCATCCTCTCGCCTTCCCTGAGCTTCCTTTGCAGTGTGCTTCACCTGCACGTCACAAATCTCATGCACAGAGTCCAGCAGAGCAGCCATAAGCGACACTGCCGGTCAAGGCAACAGCTGGGATTGTGGAGGCTCACTGCCTGGATGTCAGATTCTACGCTGATGCCGCTGCTGTCCCCTTTCACGTAGCGGTGCACTATGTGCTGCCGGTCCACAAAGCAGCTGCGGCATTTGTGCCTGCTCAGCACAGCTGTGAGCGGCTCCCCTTGCTGCGCTCTGCCTTGCGGCGTGCCGTAGTCAGGCCCATTCCTAATCTTGAGCTGTGCCAGCTCCATGGCTGCCCGCGCATCATCTATGCTGTCATGTGACCCAGACTGGATTGTACGCTTGAGGAACCTGCGCAGGCAACCTGGCAGTGCAGCACCTGAACCTGCCAGGCAGGGCAAAACAAGCCACACAGCACAGCAGCAGCAGCAGTACAACGCGCGTCTCCTGTCAGTCATCATGTGAGTCACGTAAGGACAGAGTGACAGCCATGCGGGTCGATGCAACAAGGGCGTGTGCGGGCACAGCGCCATGAGCATACTTGCTCGCCAGGTTCCTCAAAGCGCATCTCGCCGGCAGGCCTTTGGGGTGCGGGTACAGGTGGACCGTGTCCAGGATGCGGCCGTGCAGCATGCGCAGCGCCCGCAGGTCGTTCTCCAGGCTGTGCCCCACGAGGAGCGTCTCGGGCGTAAGCAGCGCCTGCACCTGCTGCACCACGTCCCGCCGGCGCGTCGTGACGCCCTTCAGCATCGCCGCCGTGATCCCCGAGAACTGCGTGTTGTAGTCCGTGATGGGGTTGTGCGGCACCACCAGCTCATCGAGCACACACTGCACCAGAGCGCTCGTCAGCTGTCGCCCTCGCGCGCCGCAGGGTGCACACGCCTGAGCATCAGCAGCTCAGCGCGAGTCAGTGGCAATCAGCCGGTGTGCATCCAGTTCCTGCGGAAAGTCTGCGAGCAGGTGTTGTGGGAGGCAGCTGCAAGCGCTGTGGGCGGTGTCGCACCTTTCCCGTGCCGTCCACCATGCTGACTCTCGTCACCTCCATGCCCTCGGCGGTGATGCACATTTCGCAATCCAGCGCAAGCATTGGCACTGTGATCGCTTTGGCACTGAGCGGCATCCTGTATGAGCTAGCGTCGGCTGCTTGATCGCTGTGGCGCGCCCGCTTGGCCGGGCTTGGGCGTGCGGCCGGCGATGGCCGACGACGACTGCCGACCTCCGAGGGCACCCTTGCCTCGGCTGTGGGCTGCCGCTCTGTAATGAACGAGGAAGTTTCTGGCGTGTGGCGAAGGCAGACTTAATCAACCATGTGGAAGGTGGCAAGCAGCATTGCGCATCATGCCAGGACATCAGATATGGCGCGGGTGAGTCTTGGCAGTTGGGCTGTGCGGCACAGTGGGGTATGCATGGGCGCCGTGAGCTCGATATTTGGCCACAGCTTTGGCATCTACTGACGGGACCGCACCGGTGGCGCCGTCCACCGTGTCTCTCACTGCTGCCGACGAATCTTCACGTGGTGATGCGGGCTGATGCACGCGATCTGCGCCTGATGCGTGCCTGTTATGCGCTGCACAGTCTGCTGGTGGTGTGCGCAGTGCCAAGGGGAGAGCGCCGGCCAGGCTGAAGCTTTCCCTGCTAGTCCATGTGAACCCATCGGGAGGGTGGAGCTGCGAGTCTGATCCAAGCACCTGCTGCTGGGACTCCTTCAGTCTCATTCTCATGATTTCCATGCGCTTGCATCTTCGCACGTTATGCAACATCCTGGAGATCATACCGGCATAGGGTACTCCAGCTGATGCATTGTCTCCAACGAGATGGCATAATAATCTGGGGGATGTGGTGGTTGTGTGGGGCGCGCGGCTCTCTTGTTCGAGCTTTTCGTCTGAACGGTTAGCAGCCTGCTCAGACTTGCGCCAAACGGCGCCTTACCATCATCAATGCGACACGACACTGGAGCTCCCAGAGCCTTCTCCGTCAGTGGCATGTGCTTGATCGACGTTTTGTGTGTCTCCATGTCCAGGCCAGGAACCATCACCATGACTGTCTGTCGCAGTAGAGGCATATTCTACACACGGCAGAGTTTCAATACGCCTATGATGAAGGCAAATGGCACTCGCGACCGGGGCTTGGCATATTCAGCCTTGGCAGTGGCCTCCACCGGGACATGTACATGCCACGTGGCACACAACCAGATTTGGCCGAGGGCTGATCGTCACGACCCCAGTCACACCTTCACGAATATCCAGTTCGGCGCGTTTGAGTCGGCGTGTATCCACGTGAGCAAGTGCTGTGCATCCTGGAGCCGGAGGTTCTCTTTCTTATATCGTGTGCTGGCAACTGCCTGCACATGTCCTGGCAGGCAATCAGGGCATGCACATACGCAGTTGAAGGTGTCCCTGCGTGATGATTTGCACGTTTGCCTTACTCGGGTAGACGGACCTGTGGGCCGTAAACGTCTACATAGCCTTTGGCCACTGGACGCGCAGGACGACATTGCTCGCCTTCTTCGGGGCACGCATCTTGTATGCCTTGCAATTTCAGCTTGAGAGCCTCCCTGTCCGAGATTACCGACATTGTGGCGACGTCACCTCAATTCGTTCCCACCGTGCAATTCGAAGCCATCTCGAGTGCGTGTTCCGACCAGCTGGTAGGCTCATGTCGACATTCTACCACTCCACACGCCACTGATGTTACAGGGGATTCTCACTCTGTGATGGGAATTCTTTTGCTTTGCACGGGATCCCAATGCGCGGGATTTTGCGGCCGTGCTCGGTATGCTACGTGTCTACCAGCACGCTGTGATCTGTTGCAAGAGCGCCGCGTTTGGCCTGCAGCATGGCCGTGCAGCAATCACCATGTGAAATGGAAAACACTACAAATACGACAATAATATGAAACAAACTGTTCTACGTACACCTGAGTATTTCAGAGACGCTGACATGGGTGGGCCAGTTTGGCGTAGACGCTGTGCAACGGTGCTTGATTGTGCTGGGATACCGCATGCCGCCAGACACTCGGTTCTGCTGGGCAAGCCTATTGGGTAGAGAGAAGAATCGGACCCAGGGATTGGCCATCACATGGGCATGCTACATTGCAAGGGCACATGTAGTTCAGTGTGGACCTGATGAAGACTGCATGCATGCGTGCATGCAGTCTTCGTCCAACGCGTTTTCACGTGTGTGGGCAATGCAACGCTTCAAGCCAGCATGAAAAGCAGTGTTTACAACAAGTCGTGCCAAACATGACAGAGCATGCACTCATGTGCTTCTTAATACACAACATGCAAGCAACCTAGCATGCATCCGCTTTGGTCTCCTACGGACCTATGCATCAGGGCATCCACGCTTCAATCGTGTCGACTACTAGTACGGGTACTTCTTTGCTTCCGATGACGGGTCTGCACCCTCTAGAACGGACTGCAGGTACGGCAGCGGCCAGTCACCCTCTACCTTCTGCCCATTGATGATCCAGGTTGGAAAGCCCTGAATGTCCGCATCAAGGCACGCTCTTGCAATGCTCTTAGGGCCCGAGTAGCCATTGGGGTAGCACTCCACGTATGGTAGGTCTGCTTTGGCATCCACTCCGAACGCCTGCTTCTGCTCGAAACAGTGGGAGCACCAGAATGCACCGTACATCTTTGCTCCTTTGTCCTGGAGTGCGCGGGCAAGTTCGACTGCCCCCACCGGCGACTCTGTCGTCACTTGTGGCTCTGTGAAGGGGACTTCGCTCCCTGTAGAATCTGGCTGGTGAATTTTGCAGGGCAACGGCATGGCGCAGATGATGAGCCCAAGGCCCATGCAAATCCACGTTCGCATGCAGACGGGCGCATGCATGACAGGGCAGCAGCAGAGCATGGACAAGAGCTTTCTTGACGGAGCTGTAACGGTGAGCCTTGAAGATGACGTAGTGACGCACTTGCTGTGACGTTATCAGGATATGTCGCATAAAGGCCTGTGACTAGCAGGGTTGTCGCCGCAACGCTGCCAAAGGACAACGACTTGCTTTCATCTCGGCTGGTGAAGAAGCTTGTAAAGTATAGAGTCAGTGATGCGGCTATGGACGCCATGCAGAACGCACAAGTTTCATCTGGGAACTGAGTCTTCAGGGTGACTGCAAGTGCAATACTTGTGCCCGCAAGGATTGAAGAGCCTGCAGTTCAAGACCCGCCTCTCAGTAGAATCAAATTGCAAGATCAATCAGCATATCTGGTTTTGTAGAGTAGTGCATGAGCCTACGGAGACAGATTTATTGGCACGGGCAATCTGTTTGCCCGCATACACATCAGCACATTTTGTGCACCCACAGTGGCCATCCGGGACACAAACGGAAGCATACCATACAAAATGCCCTGCTGTGCGCGGGTTAGCCACATGCTCGCTCGGAGCACATCATCCGCTGGCTGCGATTTAAGGGCCATCGAACAGAAGCACAGCGAAGCCACCGTTGTGTATCCAAGTAACCCCAACGCTGACAATGGCACAGGTCCAATTTGCGCATATGGACTGCTCAGTATGCTGGTGCAGCCAGACAGCGGGCACACGACTTGGTTGTTCGTGAGCTTGCTCCACGTCAGGTACCCAGTTAAAGCAGTCCCAAACGAAGACACGGTCGCCAGGAAAGGAAGTGGCAGCGTCTCCTGAACCTCGTCGGCCATCATTTCATTCCTGATCTGATCGTCTATCTGCTTCCACCTGGCTGCGTCTTCCTGTGCCTCCACTGGATCTATCGTGCTGCCACTGTTGTTGTCATTGGGCTCAGCACGGCCGGCTACACGTCGCGCACGAGAGGGTGCAAAATATCCATGCCTGAAGTTTTGTGCAGTCTGAACATACGTTTTTGCGGAAACGACCATTCCGTCCGAAACAGCGGTCACGCAAACAACAACGCGTGCAACCACGGACAGCGGTATGCAAACTGCAAGCGGCACGCAGAAACTATACTTTGCACAGCCAAAAGTTCATAGAGTGTTTATGTTTAGGTAAGTGGTGTAGATTGCGTATGTACGCGTGGCCATGGCCGAGTAGGTGTGTGTGAACAGCGCGCAGCGTGACATCGGGAGAGCCGATCAGCTCACCAAGAACGCGTTTGCGACAATCAAACAACAACGGCCGGGATGGGTCAGCGCTGCTGACATGCGGGCAGCAGCGCCAGTGTATCAATTGTGCAAGATGTGGAGGCCTACTTGGCTTCTGTCCGTCCTCGACCGGAACTGCACATCGTGTTGCCTGTGCCCTGCATGAGAGTCCCAGCAGCCATGGCCGAGATGGTGGATGTTTTTCTACAGCCAATGGGACAAGAAGAGTTTGCAGAATATCACGCAAGGCTGATAGATCACGTCACTCAGACGAAAGCATGTATTCAGGTGGTGCCAGACACGGGGGATGGCAAGGGCAAAGGGGTGCTGGCATGCCAGGCGATCCAAGGTGGTGCCAGGATATTTACAGAAGCTCCGCTGGTCAGCTTCGCCCTCTTGCAAGCCAGCCCTGTTGTGACATTTAGAAATACAGTGCCTACAAGCCATGCTTTGTCATTATCAGCCGTACTTTGTCATTGCTGATTTCAACCAGCACAATGTGCATACACCTCAATTGAGGCATGCTCGCAGGTCGGCGAGCAGCACATTGCAAATCGGCAGCATGCGCTGGTGTGTGATCAGTGCTTCCGATACGTTGGACCCCTTGAGCTGCAGCTCGGATTCCGGCTCCTGTCTGTGGCAGGGCACGGCGCAGCCAACGATTCAGGCGACACGGCCGGCCTGCATGAGGCCGCTCAATCCCTTCTGGCCGGTGAGCTTGCAGTACCGCCCGTCGACTGGGAGCCTGAGGCGCCTGCTCCAAAGGCAGTCAGGGCGTCTGACACGCCTGTGTCCCTACGCAGCCTCTTGCACTGCTGCAGGCCCTGCACGCAGCAGCATCCACAGCAGCAGGACCAGGAACAGAGGGACATATCACTGCTTGGAAAGGCAGTCATGCTCGATGACGGCTCCGATTGGATGTTCTGCAGCCACGACTGCGCGGCGCTGGCTTGGGTCACTTGGGCTGCAGCCCTCAGCCCGGGCCCACGGCAACAGCTTCCACCGGCCGTGAAGAATTGCACCTTTGTGGAAACATTCGAGAGTGCACGTCTGTCTGCACACGTCAGGCAGGCTTGCAGCCTGGGTGGCTCCCTGGACACATTCCCAGCAGTGCAAGCAGGCCCCAGCAGCACCGGGGCGTGCTGCCGGCCAGCCTGGCTGCAACAGGCGTCTGATGCTGAAGCCGTAAGGCAGTTCTACGAGCATGCTGCAGGCAGCAACGACATCTTCCGGGTTGCAGCGCGAGCGGTGGCGCTGGTGGGCAGCGCTGCATGCATGTTTGAGGCAGCGTGCGCAGCTGGGGCATGCGAGGCTGTGTGGGCCGGGCAGGCGATGGGCGCGCGCGCAGCCGCTCTGCGGTTTGCATGGCAGCCCTTCAAGGCGATCATGAAGGCCGTCTGGTGGGAGCACGTGCCAATGCCGGCCGATCTCGAGGACGAGAACAAGTGGCGAGAAGAGCTGCGGTGCGCCGCCATGCATTGCTGCTGCTTCTCGGCGCACAGCGTGTGCAGCAGCGGGTTGTGGGGTGGTCAGGAGCGGCACGGTGTGTGCAGGGAGATGGCCTGCGACTCACTGGCGCTGCTGAAGGCCGCGCTGCCGGACAGCTTCCCACAGGAGCTGCTGCACGAGCGTGTGTGGGGTAGCATCATCGGCATGTTCGAACTGAACAACCTGGACTTGCAGGTGCAGAGCCCGGTGGAGCTGTTCTTCCTGGCTTGTGACGAGCTGCCAGAGCCTCGGCGAGCGGAGGTGCTGCAGAAGACCAGCGCATGGCTAGATGCGCTGGACACCGACTACGACGCGTGCGTGGAGGTGTGCAAGCTCTCACAAGTGCATGCACATGTGAGCTGATGCGATGCAGCGAGGATTGCACGAATGACGATTTTTCAGGCTGGCCTTGAGCACGGACACCGCTCACATACTGTTGATGCCACCAGAGGCACGACGACTATTCGCGACGCTGTCGTCGGGGTCAGTGCCACGCGTTTGTCTCACACCAGCGTGCGGCGGGGTGCAGGGCACGGCGCTGTACAGCCTGCAGAGCTGCATGAACCACTCGCAGGAGCCCAACGCGAGCGCCCTCAAGGAGGACTATGACATGGACGGTCGCGCCGTCATCTGCGCCGAGCGCGACATCTCCCCTGGCGAGGAGGTCTGCATCACCTACATTGATCTCAGCGCGCCGGACAGCGCGCAGCGAGCGGCGCTGCGCGACTACGGCATCACCCTGGCGTAGCGCACCGCCGCATTCTGCCTCCAACTGCCAGGACACAGCTCCAAGCATCTTCCGATACGGCTGAGGGTGCATCAGCCCGCGAGTGCGTGTGCATGTGCGCGCTTCACAGCACATTGTTCTGCGCTTCGCGGTCAGGCCGGGGCAGATCAAAGAGCTGCTTGACCATGCCGTACCTGCATGCGCACACCAGCCGTTCCCTTCCCAGGTCGGTGATCAGAGTGCCGATGGCCACAAACCAAGGCAGTGAAACGAGTGGTTCTCACAAGCAGCTGTGTGGAGGGGGCGCACGTGTTGCCTCCAAGCCGAGAGATGGGCTTCAGCTTCACGGGGTCCACCACCGTGCGGCCGCTGGGGCTCTTGCCAGCCACGCCCTCGTGCACGTGGAACTTGACCACCTCTGCCAGCAGCACCGTGGTCGTGTCCTTACCCTGCACACACCCTTCACCTTGGCGCCCCCTCAGATGCACAGCCCCAGCACACAGCGCGCTGCTCCACTCGCATGCGACGCAGCACATGCAGCTGTCACCACCAGGTGCGCCAGCGTCAGGGTGCAGCAGGGATTCGGACCTCATCGTTCTGCACGTCCCAGTGGTGCCGCAAGACGCACTCCATGTGCACGGCGGACTCAGCGACACGCGGGGGCTTGACGGCCACGGAGGGCAGCGGAGTGAGGCCCGCAATCTCAAACTCGTTGTGCCCGGCATCGTACGGGCCACACGTGTGATTGGCGGCCTCGACGAACCACTCGGACATGATGTTCACGACGCACTCGCGCGTTGCTAGGATGTTTGCTAGAGTGTCCTTCATGCCCCCACCCCGAACCCCGCTCCGGCAGCAGCTTACCGCCACCTGTGTACTAGGGCCTGAGTCAGCGGTGCAGGACCTCATCGCAGATGCTCTGATTGGTACAACTCACATCAGCCACCTGGGAGGTATAAATGGGTTGGGATAGGACGTTGATAGAAAGGGTGGGGGGGGGGGGCGGGGGCGCTCTTGCGGCGCGTACCAGCGCCAAGATTTTTGTTACGTGCGTGCATGTGCTGGACATGGTCACGTGCAGGTGATTCTTGTAAACTTGTGGTGCATGGGCATAGGCATACATGTTTGGGTGGCCGGTGCGGTGGGGCTCCGTACCAGGGGTGGGTCGTGACCCATGGCTCCAAAGTAGCTGTAGGGGCTGAGATTCACCTGCATGCATGTACAGGCTGATTTGGCTGGTGACTATCGAAAATATGGCTGACTGCATGCAATAGGGAACATGCTAGTGCTGTTCGGCACAGTGATCGGCAAGCAGTGGCAGGTAGGAACACCTGGCCCTCCGAGCTTATGCTTGAAATGAAGCCAATTGGCCTGGGAATTACGGCCGATATGACCAGAGGGTAGCAGGCTGCGCCGCCCAGCTCTTTGGGGGTGAGGGTGATGTACTCCCCAGCATAAGGTAAGGGCTGTTTGTCTCCGGGCTTCCATGAGGGATGAGGTGGATCAGTGATGGCACACTGCACAGTCTGGCTGAGCTCTGCCATCTCAAATTTACAGCCGGTGCAGTACCAGTGTGCGTAGGCTCTGGATGCAGGCTGCCCCACTCCAATTAGCCAGGCTGGTCAACCGCAGCAAGGAAAGATGTGGCCAGACATCGGTTTACATGTCGAAACTACGCACCCCTCCGTCCGCATAAGGTTCGTTGCCCTCCGATTCGTTCATTTGAGGGCTTGCCAGCTTTTGTTCATCCGCTGCCGAGCACGCGAGTGCAGGATGCTGTGTGTACACGCGGGGCGCAATACGCGGCGCGCGGTGCAATCACGTCGCACGATGTTAGGGCAGCGCACGAGGCCGCTGCATACTCGGTCTAGCGCGTAGGGCTCCGTGGGATCGAGGTCTCGTCAGGTGACGCAAACGCATTGCAGTTGATACTGTGACCGACAGTCGCGATCCATCCTCTGTGCAGTCGATCTGGGAACGTTAGATTGACATAGAGATCATGATGCATCGACCTCTGTGCGCGATTTCGCGACACATCCTCCCACGCGCAGCAGACGGTAAACGATTCAACAGCAACGAACGTTCGCGAACATGCAGCGTAAACACTCCGAACGGGGGCTGCATGCGAGCGGTCCTTCCATACTGCGGTCAAGAAAGCTGAAAAGCGATGTCTGCGGTCAAGAAAGTTGAAAAGCGATGACTGATGGACGGGCAACCAGACGGGCTACATTGTACCACCAGTGACAACACGCAGCACGTGTGGGCCTCCTCACACGCAATTGCAATGCAGGATGGTCCACATCAGTGCTCCCGCGGGGTCCCTGGACACTTCAGCACATTCAGGCTTCACTGCAGCGGGTTCCCTGGCTCTCAGGCAACCCAGGCGTGATAGCGGATTCCTGCTGACTGTGCTCCACCGGATTTCCCCCTGGGGCGCAGCCCCACCTTGTCTGCTTCGCTGTCATGTCAGCTTTGATGACCAAAGACTGTAAACCAGACGGCTGATCTTTTAGCGCGGCAGCCTCGACCTGTTTCATGTGTGCCCGCATGAATGCATGCCGCAACCTATGGCGGGATGGCTCCAGCTCCAAGGCAGGCAGTGACAGAGAGCGAAGCGAATCAATGCTGCTGATCGCTTTGCCGCTGTAAACAACCTTTGGCGGAACTTTGATCAACATGGAGTCATCAAATAGGTCAGCAAGCGTCTTCCGGACAGGTGGCAGCTTATCTGTTTCCCCTGTGCAGAAGGCCTCATGTGTTGGACGACCGACACAAGGCACATGCAAGTTTGCCAACAGCCACCGTGCAAACACAATCCAAGCATGATTTTGTACCTTGGGTTTGCGGTTCAAACGCCAGCTTGTCTGATGGTCGCGGAAGATGGGAGACGTCTGGACCAACGTGTGGACTTGGGTTCTTCAGCTCTTCAAGGGCAGCAGCCTCCTCTGGCTCACCTGATGCACCAAAGCAGTCTGGCGCAAAGGCCGGACCTGCAAGGATAACCCATGGACGGGTTGCAGCTGGAGCTTGCACGTCAGTCCTACCCACCAGCCAGCATGTCTGTTGTCGTACAATTGTGTTTGGGGAGTGTGCTCGCCGGCTCTGTATGGTTTCCCAAGCACTCTGGCTGGAGTGCTGCCGAATCCTTGCAAGAAAGGCTTTTGCGGTTTGGTTGCTGAGCAACGATTCAGCCTGTAAATCTGACTCACCCACCGGACCAATTGGCTGGTTTTGACGCGCCTTCCTCATGGCTGCAATGTAGCCTACAGCGCCATTGAAACCGTTGACCTTGGAGCTTTCTGCAGGGTGACCAGCCTGTGGAGCTGGTCCAGGTATGTTGTCCACACCCACGTTTGTCAATTGCTGACCACCCAGTTTGGACCCGTCATGAAACGCTTCATGTTCAGGCAGTTTCACCTGGGGCTGCGAAATGAAGTGGTTCTTCTCATCATCCCCTGCATCAACGAGATGTTGTAGCGGCAAACACCAACACACTTGTTGGTAGCCCACTGTCCAACAAGCATTGAAATCAGTTCACCTCGTTCATCACGAATCACCTGCTCGCACAAACGTGACAGCACTCGGATTGTTGGTCGCAAGCTGGCTGGATACTGAGGCTGGTTGTGCAGCGGCTTGGGATCACCCGCAGGCAGCCCCTCTCCCTCTGCAGCGGTCTCCATGCCCAATGTCCGTTGCCAGAATTGTCGGGTGGCCTCCTCCACACTGGTTTCTTTCCCATCAGACACCTGGGAAACTTGTGACAGGTGTAAACACGTGCTTTGCTGCTTGGCAGTTCGAAGGAGGTGAATAATGTGACTGCCAACGCGTGATCCTGCCACCATTCCGTAACGTAGCTCACCTTGTCGTGTTGCCGTTGCAGTGCAACAACATTTGTCGCAAAGACAGCCGTACTGATGCTCCTTGACCCAGCCTCTTCCATGATGGCTTCCGCGACATCGTCGCTGATATGCCTCGGCTTCTTCATCCTGACGTACCGCCAACTAGCTCATCACCGCAGCGACACGTTTTTGTCACACTTTGTATCCACAGGTCCAAGTGTGTGGCTGCGATCGCTCGCCACGACCCCGCGCCCCCGTCTGGAGCACAACTGCACAACTGGGCTGCAGCGCTGATCACCTCCCGTGCGTCGGCGCACAAGATTGAACCTGCTCACGGCTGTAATGGTTGTTATCACACGCCAGAGTGCGCTTGGCAGGGCCGGGATTCGCGATTGATCATGACGAATGTCAGTGTAAGACCTGAATGCGCCTGTAGCCAGCAAAATATTTGACCCAAATGCATGCGAGACGGCGACACATGACAGCATGCAGCAGCGACAGCGTGATCATCGGAATGTAAGCACACTTTACACTGCGAAAGCAATCCCTCTGGAAGCGCTGTCCCGTGCCCAAGCTATGGTCATAGCCCACTGAATGCATCACTTTGCTTGCTCCGCCTGCACTACAGCCTTTCCCACCCTTGCCACGTGCAGATCAGAAAGCTGCATGTCATCCACCCCAGCAGGCGCACCAGTCAAGAGACATTGTGCGGCTGTGGTTTTGGGGAATGCAATGACATCCCTAATGGAGCCACTGCGAGACATCAGCATTGCAAGCCGATCTAATCCCAAGGCAAGGCCCCCATGTGGTGGTGCCCCCGCATCAAACGCATCTAGCAAGTACCCGAATTTGGCGTCGGCCTCCTCGTCCGTGAGTCCAATGGCCTCAAACACACGGCGCTGCAAATCTCGCCGGTAGATGCGCAGAGACCCACCCCCAATCTCTACCCCGTTGTACACAATGTCATATGCATACGCCGTCGCCGTCTTGATGTCCCCGGAGACGTCCTGCGGCGCTGTGAAGGGGTGGTGCAGCGCCTCTAATCGGTCCTCGTCTGCATTGTATTCAAACATTGGCCAGTCCACAATCCACGCCAGGCTGTGCGCAGACTCGTCGATCTCCCCCAGCTGCCTGCCAAGGAATTGCCGCACCATGTCTAACGATCTGCACAGCGCACTGCACGGTCAGGCTTTGGTATGCCTGGTGCCACAAGCAGTGACTGTCACTACATGATCCCATTTAAGGCCGCAACCGCAACAGCTTGCGCACGTGGTCAGACCGCACCTGTTGACCACGGCAGCATCCCCTGCTGCAATCAATAGCAGATCGCCCTCGTTGGCATCGCACAGTTCGAGCATCTGTGCGGCTTGCTGTTGCGACAGGCCCTCGCGGATGGCTTTGGCGCCCTCAAGCTCGCCACCTGCGGCCACGCGCACGAAGGCGAGACCGGCAGCGCCACCACGCAGCGCCTTTGCCGCAACGTCCCCTTTCGGCTTCAGCCGCGAGTTGCTGATGCGCTTACCCTGCACCAAGTGTGTGACTTGCTCCACCCGAGTGGTCCTCCCTGACATTCCTCCTCCACACTCAACAGTTGAACAAATCGTTTCTGATGCGAAGCCACCGCGCAAGTGTGACTCCTGTTGTGCGGCCACATGTGTGTGCACACAACAGCGCCCAGACCCACGCAAACACAAGATCTTGAATACAAATGTATTCTATGGACACCACGAAGCATTGGCATGCTGTGGCAGGGGGCGTGCAACGTGTGGAAGCGCGCCTCGGGCACAACCAGCGCCTTGACCGTTCCGCCGCTCGCAACGGTGTCGGCAAAGATCTTGAAGCCGCAGCCCTCAACCGCGGCACTGATGGTTGCCATGTGCAGTCCATACCGCAGGTCCGGCTTGTCGGACCCATACCTGCACCCACGCCCACCGCTCGCCCCACCACCACCCCGCACACGCACCCGCCCCTCCAACGCGGCTCAGACGTGTACGCGACGACGCGCGCCGGCGGCATGCATGGTGGAGGGCGCGCGCCTCTCGATCGCGTTTGCGTACGTCATGCGCTGGAACGGCGCCTGCAGCTGCACGCCAAGCACGGTGGCAAAGAGGTGCGCCACGAGGTCCTCCGTGAGGTGCATGATGGCGTCCTGATCCAGGAAGGCCACCTCGAGGTCCAGCTGCGTAAACTCCGGCTGCCGGTCGGCGCGCAGGTCCTCGTCGCGGAAGCAGCGCGCGACCTGGTAGTACCGGTCCACGCCGGCCACCATCAGCATCTGCTTGAACAGCTGCGGGCTCTGCGGTAGCGCGTACCAGTTGCCTGCCGAGATCCGCGACGGCACCTGCACCCCGGCTCACACTTAACTCTCTTGACCCTTTCAGTCAAGCGCTTGGAACAGCTAGCACCAAGAGCAGCACGGCGGGCACACACAGGCGCAAGCTTGCGGGTCCAATGTCCGTTCGGGCACGGCGATGTTACCACATATACACCCGCATTGCTCTGTGCAACAACACGCATGAGCTCTCCAGCATGCATCACACAGGCCAGATCATGGGTGGCTGACGCGTTCCAGCGATCTTTGCTGGGCAGCGGGGACCAGACTGGAGGTGGGGCAGGCGCACGATATAGTCTCGGGCGCCCTCAGGTGTTGAGCGTGTCAGGATGGGTGTCTCGACCTCCAGGAAGCCATGGCTGTCCTCTAGTCGCCGCCGCAGGCACTGCACGATGCGGTGCCGTGTCCGTAGGTTGGCGGCCATGCTCGGCCGCCGCAGGTCCAGCACTCTGTTCTTCAGCCGCAGCTCCTCCCTGCACCACACCCCCAGTTCGTGCCGTGGTGCCTCACGAGCTGAGGGCATCTTGACAAGGCATGATTTGAGATTGCAGCTATACGGACGAATATTCAAGCTGCCTTGCTTTCCTGGTCACTGCTATCATGGCATCCAGCTGGCCAAGCGCTGCACACAGCGAATCGCACTCGCCTCACCTCGGGGGTTCCTGCTCGTCTGACTCAGAGATTGGGAAAGGCAGGGGACTCTTCAGTGCATTGAGGACTACGATTTGCTCCGCGATGAGCTCGACTTGACCAGTTGGGATTTTGTCATTGACGTCTTTGCGGGCTTGCAGCGTGCCTGTGACAGAAACGACCCACTCCTGCCGGAGCGTCTCTCCGACCTGTGAAACCTCTTCATCTCCTGTGTCTGACACCACTTGCAGGATCCCTGTGTGGTCACGTATGTCCAAGAACAGCAGGCCACCCAGGTTCCTGTACTTGTCCACCCAGCCACAGACAGTGACAGTTTCTCCGACGTCGGAAGATCTAACGGTGCCACATTCATGGCTCCTACACCATGGCAGTTCACTCATCTCAGATGCATCTCAGCCCCGCTAATGGGCTTGCATGTACGGACTAGACGGCGAGAGCCTGGTCATACCTGGACGGCCATGACAGACCAGCTTGCACCACCTCAGACGCGGGGATCGATGCAAACGGCACAATCCCAGAGCGGCGCGTGAACGATGCTACTCTCGGCATTTGTAAACTTCGATGTGGCGTGACCACGGTGGTCCGGGGCCAGACCGTGGAAATCGCTCGAAAAAACGTGCCCAACATTGGCGCCGCTCCTGCGGCTGCAGACGGCAACGCTCGCAAGAATGCAGGCAGAGGCAGCGAATTGAGCTATGATGTCAGCAAGCTGTGAGCATGCGCAGTGCTATCCCGGTCCATGCTGCATCTCACTGAGCGACGCGCACTGTCGTTACAACGTGGACAGCCGTGCCAATATGTCCAAAGAATGCTATCGCAGCAGGAAGCGCGAGATCCATCTGCATCATGTCACACAGTTCCCTAATCATTTCCGTCTGGCATGCATTCAAACAGCGTGCTCGCAAATGCAGCGAATGGGCGTGCGAATGGTTGTGCGACTTGCGCTTCTGAATCCAGCAAGCCCCTCAGACACCTTGGTGTTACCGGCAAACCGGCACCGTCCGTACTTTGCTCGACTGCAGCTATCATCGATAAACAAGCTTCAACGATGAGCTGATGCCACGCAACGTAAGATAGGCTTCATATGGCCTGCAAGATTCTGCAGTCTTACCCTGACATCAGGGAGAGGTCGGTTGCACTGAGCCCCCGGGGATGTGCTTACACACACGGCTATGGGAGGTCACATAAGACATAAGGCCCAGCCGGATAGCTTGCCTTTGCCATGCTGATTCCGCTGATGCGCCTGTATCTATGTCCCGCTGCATGTTCCTGGCGAATGTGATACGTGACCTGCTCATAACCCTAAAACGCGTAGCCACGCGACAGGTGCTACGCCGTCAGCTTGCTGGCATGTCCGCACTGCCTGGCATGGCCATCCCTGCGGATGCCTTGTGGGCGGCTGCCGCGGGCCGCCAAGAAGCCACTGCCTGGGTTGCACCCAGCCTCCAGCAGCCCCCTCCCTGACCCTAGTTGTGGCTGTGCACTCAGCTCCGCAGAGCTGGCCACCGCGATGCGCCACACTACGTGCGGCACAGATGACATTCATCGCACCCCTGGGACAAGCGGCCACCTCCATTCAAAACAGGTCCTCCTCAGCCCCTTGGAGGGCTGCCCGCACTCGAGTGCCTTGCGGGTCATGGCATGCTTTGTGTTGTGCGTGATGTACACACCCAGGAAGTTGTGTGCATCTGGTGAGGTCAGCGGGTGGATCAGGTGGCTATTGCAGGTGTTATGGGGAAACGCTGTGTTGAGGAGATTGGCAACGCATGGACATGTGCATGCCATGATTGACGATAATGGCATATGCCCATTGTACGTTACTTGCTCTGTGACTAGATTGCGGCACTGTGCGACCCTGTGCTGCTCTCCCTGCTGGCCTTCTACGCCGATCGAAGGGGTGTCACAACCGGGCATGTGTGCTATTCAATCGCCACCTATGATCAGATCAGATTGCTGAAAATTGTTCAAGTGTACTATTATTGCACTGTCAGAAGGTTATGTCAACGACAGAATCATCTTCTGTGCTCGCCAGCCTGCCTGCTCAATGCTGTCTGAATCTCACCTCATAGTACTGGTCCCATCACAGAAAGCGCACAGTTTGGTCTCATCTCAACAATCATAAAAACCTGTGCAATTGTGAGACACACCCTAGTGCAACAGACTCATGCGTATGGACAACTACATCGAAGCAGATAGACGACCTTACTACTGTGCCGCTAAATCATGTTGACCATGTATGGATTTTCTCCGCATGTTGCTGAAAGTGTCGCCACGGTGTCATTTTGTTCAGCAGGATCTTGCGGAATGCAGGGGTTGGCCCTGGCACGCTGTAGACAAGATGCAACCCCTGCACAGAAACGGAGTGCTCAAGGTGTACATGGCTTGCACGTGTGTAATCATTGCTTGTCAGCGGCCTTTGCACACCTCTGGGTTGATTTGGGGCCCGAATGTGTCTTTCACTGCTTGGTAAAACGCGTGCAAATCCCCACATGCATTGACATCAATGTCTTTGGCATGTCCGTCTATTTCAACAGCAACTTTGTTGACACCAACATGCTGTGGGAGTCTATGTCTGCCTGCACTGTCATGCCTGCCAGTATTTGCAGCATTTGTCTCCATGCGTGTATCAGGGTGCGGATGTTGCAGTGGGTGTGTTTGAGCTTGCGCTGCTCGCGGCAATGGTTGCGCGCCCCTTCTGTGCATCCTCTTTGCGATCAGAGTCATCATCTCCTTGCGGTGTGCCTCGCGATCTGAGATCTCTTCCTTCAGCGTACACAACTTTGTGTGAGGCACAGAAGCAGCATGGCACAGCATGATTGCAGTGCAACTATCTCGTACCTGCTGTCTGCGAAGCTGTGCGTCTTTCCGGGCCCTAATTTGTTGTTGATACTCCTCCACGGCTTTCAGACATCTGAGCTTGAGTGGCAAAGGTGATTTGTCAGCATGCTGTGTGTTGCGTCGAATGACCAGTTTCTTGCCCATCTGGGGAGCTGCAGGACGGCCAGCTTGCCCAGGCTGCATCGACATGATATGTAAAGCGTATTCAATACGAATTCGTCCTGAATCTGGTGTCGCACGTGCCTGCAGCAGCAGACAGCGTAGAGGAGCGCACTTGGACTTTGCTGACTCTCCTGGTCCTGGTGCTGGGTCGCCTGGGTCCGACTGCAAACAGATTCTCCAGGTTACTGCGATGATCAAGGAGGCAATTATCAAGAAGGCAAGTCAGGTGCCCGCTACGGACGAGGGTGCTTCGGAAACGATCCTATACGTACGTGTATCTGCAGGAGAAGCATCAGAAATGCCGTGTCCGGTCATAATCCCCCTGTACGTGGTGTATCGATGAATCGATGTAGTGTTTCAAATCTCTACATGCACCCTCAGGCCTGTCTCCCACCACTGCGCATTGTTTCACGGGCGGACAAGCCTGTGTGCATCAACTCCGTAGAGCCGGCGTACAGAACACCGTGGCCGCATACACAATCAGCTACACTCGATGAAATATCAACTTCTGCATGAGGAAATACAACAAATCGGCGAGCAAGCGTATGATCTGCCAGTGCGCCCGAACTCTGCAAATTCCGCAAATGCTTGTACACGCATAGAAGCCCTGTGTCCATCCTGCATGCGCAGAATCATAGGATGACAGTAGCTCAATAATACAGGAAGCGTCGCAGAAGCTGCGCTGTTCCCTCGTCATACCTTGCGCGAGTGTTTACAGTGCGCACACGCCGTGCATGGCTACAAGGTCGTTTAGGCCGTGGCATTCAACAGCTTTGCTATGCGGGCAATATGCCGGTACACACGACGAGTTTATATCCATGGAAAGAACAACACGCCGCCGTCTCCTATGGCACTGATGTGCTATCACAGCTGCTTGTCGTGTCGGTCGGGCCTCGACGGAGATAACTTGTACGTGCACGTGATTCGGATCTACACAACTGTCCCCACGGACGGCCTGCCGGCGCTGACAGGCCATCGCGCATAGGCTTGCGTCGTGCCCCCGCCCCCTCCCCCCCTCCAACTCCGCCCATTTCGCTCTACACCAACCCCCCCCCCCCCCCCCCCACCCGTCCCTCCTCCTCCCTCCCTCTTCCCTCATCCCAGCGCACCTCCGCCGTTTCTCCTCTGCCCCCCCTTCCCGGACACCGCTCGTGCTGCCGGGCTGGCTGTGGCTGCAGCCCCTGGGACCGGCGCCTCGCGGCCTCGGAGAAGGCCGTAGCGTGCGCCGACGCGCCCGTGCAGACTGCTAGTGTCGAGTCGGCACCCGCCGGTGGGCCCGGCGCATGCTGACTGTGTTTGGTGTGCGCGTGGGCTGCGTAGTACTGCGTGGTGTGTGAGTGTCTGCTTTCGAGCCGGCACTAATTCAGTCTGGCATTTGCTCGTGCGGCGAGTGGCCTTGGTGCTTGCGGTGGCCGGTCTGTCTGTTTGCTTGTTGCCTGGTCTGCTGCCTCGGTGCTGCTGAGTCCTAGATCTATCACTGTGTAACGCACAACTGTACACTGCCACAGCAGCGATCATCGCTGCCTGCCAGCGTGGGCGCTCGTGAGGTATTAGTTCGTCGATCTTTTTTCAACCACCTATCTAGCAGCTAGATCTTGCCTGCGCTGCAAAAACTGCCTCAGCTCCTCGTCCTCCCTCTCCCGCTGCTCGACTGCCTTCTGCCGGGCATGCTCCAGCACGAGGCAGTGAGAGCGAAGCAGCATCTGCTTCAGCTCTGCGTGTGTGGCTACCACCCGCATGCACGGCCTCAGCGGCCGCAGCACCTGGCACTGCACGTTCGGGATGCCAGCCTCCTGGAGCAGCCGCACCCGCATCTGGTCCAGCCTTGCGGATTCTACATACAGCTTCATGGAGGCCTGCCACGTGGCAATTTTTCCCATGTACGCCGCCCGCCACCGTTGCAGCGCCTCCTTCACTGCCTTTAACTACACAGCACAGCACCCTGACGTCGGCCGTGGGCCAGCATGAATCACCAGCAGCACCGGTCGCGAACCTTGTACTGGTTGCCGACCCGCTGAGTTATAGCTGACAGCTTGGGGGTCCAGTCCGCGCTGCTCATCTCCGCAAGCGACCAGCTATCTCCACGCAACGGGTTCCGCAGGGGCGCATGCAGTGCATCTGCCGGGGTGTCGCTCGTCACCGTGCCCTTGCTGCTCTCGCTGGGCAGCGTCCGGCGAGGCGTGCTGCTAGGGGCCTTCTCCCGATGCCTCCTGCACATCATCACTGTCTCACAGCAAGGCTACACATCGCAGCACACTGCCCCGTGCTCTTATTTGATGCGGTCTGGGGGAGTGGGGCGCCACCTGTGGTTGGCAGCGATGGCTCTGCTCTCAAACGCAACCAGCTGCGCCAGCAGCAGCCCGACCTGCTCGCGGCGGATTGCATGTAGATTCCTCCATGTCTTCTGAATCAGCCGCATCTGCTGAAGCACACGCATTATGGTCGCCTGAGTGTGCCCAACGCGCTGCGTGCTCCTCATGTACTCGATGATGCGGCTTGCGACCCGCTGCCGGCAGCGCAGCCGGATTCGCGGCACGCGCGGCTCCAGGTGGTGCCTCGCCTGCGCAGCACACAGCTGCCAGTAAGCACCGCTGCAGCCTTATGGCAAGCGTTCTGCTGCATGTGGGCATGGCCTTCTTCACCTGCCTGACGATGTGAACCATGGCCCTGTTGCGGCGCATCATGTCGTATGAGCGCCATGCACGCTGTATGATAGTTGCTGCATGCTCACACCGCCGCTGTGCCTTGCGCTGGTCTCGGGCCAATAAAATGGCATCCTGTATGCATGGCATACTCGGTCAGCCGCCACCATGTTTCTGCATTGACCTTCGCATGAGCATGCATGGTATTGTCTGCTCGCCTCCACCCGGGTACTCTTGATAGTGTGGGGCGCGCCCATGCTTGCGTGATCTGTGCCGTTGCCAGGTCTTATTGTGCAGCCTTGGTGAAGCGAGCCATGCAGCAGCCAGGCCTCCTCCGTCCGATTGGCGACCCAGAAATTCATCTTATTGATCTTTTATCAGGATAATTGTCCATGATTGCCGCGGCTATGGCAGTGACTTCCCATTGGTTCATGCTGGTGGTGGATGCAGCATGTTGTTGGTGGAACAGGTGGCACTGAATGTCCACATCCTTATACAACATTGAAACGATTGGAAGCCTGTGGCATGTCCCCATTTTGCCGGTTCCCAGAAGAGTGCATTGATGTTCAGGTCCCAACACCATGTTCGTGTCCACATGCCCATATGCATCATTTGACAGTGCTGCTGCCCAAGGCTGTCAAGACATTGGGCAGGAGATGTCGAGGCAGTTCTGATGTTTTGCCTTAGCTGTACCTGGATGACTGCAAGCCGCCAACACAGCTCCACAATGGTCATCCACGGCCTTGCACGCTCGTGCATGGACGGCAACAGTGCTGCTTGCTCCTTGGCCTGGGCTGCTGCCGCGCTGCGGCGCGCACTGCGAGTGAATGCCGCACGGCGCTTATCCAGCTCCCTGTCCAGCAGCTCATTGTGCTTGCTTCGGACTTGCTGCATGTGCTGTGCCTGCTTCATGGCACGCTTTGCCACCGCAGCCTGGAATGCAGGCCTGCACAATCTCACATGACCAGGGTGAGGGGGGCTGCTGTTGAGAGGTGTTGAGAGCGGTTGGTAGAAGCACACAGGGCCGTGGGGGAGCCTCCGCAGCCAGGACTGGCATAAGTCCGAGCAATCACATCAAACCGGCTCTTTCGGGGGGCCACGGATCTATCTCTCTGCTCCAGCAGCTTCGCCACATTGTACGACAGGTGTGGCGTGACTGCTGCTTGCGTCGGAGCCTCTTGTGGCGGAGCTTCTGCAGCTGGCTGCTGCTGCAGCACATCATTATTGGAGTCTATCTCTGGAAGAGTGGATGCATGCAGCAGTGGTCCAGGAATGCGGCTCAGCGCAGTTGTTAGGATGGTCTCAGAGTCCATGGACTGAATATGGCCTGACTCTGATGTTTGTATGAACGCATGAGGATCATCCGCAGCAGCTATGTTCAGGGCGACATAATTCAAATCTGGCTGATTCAGCAGCTTCTGTAGGTGCTCCTCCTGCATTTGGGCCCCAGCTGCAGCGCTTCGCGAAGCTGGTTGCACCGTGATGCAACGACATAGTTTGGTGCTGCAGACCTGTTGAGCAGCCAAGACGCGATCACGCAGGGCTTCCAGACTCCCGAGATCATATCGATATGCGTTCAGCTTCTCTTCTAGTGCATCACGCAAAGCACTGGTCTTCAGCTTTTGTGGTGGAGGAGCAGCGTGCTGCTTTTGCGTGTTGGGTAGGTTATCTATATGGAGGGCCTTGTCTACATTGCACTGATCGGATGAGTTGGGGTGGGTGAGTGCTGATGCGATCGATGGCTGGCGGTGCATACCCAGAGGCTCGTGGACTTGCTTCGCATTCACCCATGCTATCTTAGATTGGACATCAGCAAGAGTGGCATCTAGCCGGTGCAGAACGACGGCTTTCTCGTGCTCAAGCTTATCAAGTGCGCTTGTATGTGCTCGAGATGCATTCCTTGAGTAGCGATTGTGCAGTTCCTCGTTCACCCGTTTGACTGTCTCAGTGGCGAGCATTGGACATGCACCCATATTTGTCTCCGCCCATCCACCAAAGCTGATGTACCACGGCAGTGCCGGCGTTACCACAACGTGGCGATGCGCTTACGCCTTGCTAAGGCCTGGGCGTCACGCAGAGGACGTCCGCGTAAGTGCCGGAGTGTGCCGCTGCGACTGGGCCCGCTGCACATGCGCTAACGCATTGGTGCATAAACTCAAAACAGATGTGCGGCTAAAGGCAAGCATTTCAGGTTCCACTAATGCTTGAATGTGCTTCAAAGCAAATTTGCGAGATGCAATACTCAGCCACAGCTGAGCTTGCCGTAGGAGCACCATACAACGGAGCGATCGGGATGCCAAAACGCCGACCGACTGGGGAAAGTACAACAGCCTCGAGGACACTTAACAGGTGCAAAACAGGGGCATGCTGTAATGCTGTTTCGCAAGCTGCAGCGCGCGCTGGTTGAACTCGTCTTGTTCCATGCATTTCGCAACTCCCGATGCGCGTGGAGTGACCACCAGTGATGCCCATGCGCAGCTGTTGAAAGTGTGGTGCATGCTGCAGCTTGCACCTTGCTAGATTTTAAAAAACTTTGCGAGGAATATCTTCCAGATCGGAAACGTTCATGGCACTGCGGTGTTGACTGGACCAGAGAGAGCATTCATGAGCAGGGGCCGATCGCAATCTCGGCCACATCTAGCCACATGCAAGAACGAAAGACGCAAATCGCCATCAGAGCAGCCTAATACATACAAATGCCGGCTTTAGGAGGTTGCAGGGAGTCAGGATGGGTATGTAGGGCGGGGGTGACAGGGTGCCGCCAGGTTCCTGACACCAAGCCTGTTGTTGACACTCGAGGGACAGGAGCAAGCAACAGTGCCTGCAACCAAGGTGAATCACACTGCAATGCCGAATTGGGCGCGCTACTAGTCCTAATTGTTGCTCACTCGTTGAGCTGCTTGGCATATTGCCACATGATCTGCCACCTTGCTCTAGAGGATTCCACAGGGATGCGTGACATGTTTGACTAGTGCAGTAGCTCCCCTGCTCAATGTCATGGTCTGACTTTCATAGACCTGCTGTGACACATGCACAGGTGGTCAAGCCAGTTCACACACGTGTGCGCTACCACGAGATGGCCTTTGACAGTTGAGGCCCCACAGACTGCACGCATGGCGGAACGCAAGAAGAGCAACTACATCGCGATGCATCGGCGGGATCCATTCATGCACAGCTGAGGGCGCCTAGCACAAAGCGCCTAGCACAAAGGCAGCACGACACAGCATTTCACAGAGCCACAATCTCAAGCCGTACACACCATAGAATAAAAAGGAAACACTCCACTTAAGCCATGCAGAAACAGCTACGCATACGGGTCGACACTTCCAAACATCCTATGCCTACACTGCAAATCATTTTGGCTCCACCCGGGCCGTCCGGGGTAACTACTGTGTCCCACTCTGCTGTGGAACTTCATCCGCATCTTCATCGTCAGCTTTGACCTCCTCCACCGCTGAGGTTATCCGCAGCAGAGGCAGGTTGTGAGTCGCATGCGTCGATGCACGCGTTGTCCGAGTGTGTCGGAGCCGAGCGTGAGCCGGATCTGTCACTTGGTCATTCAAAACCCCGGCAACTGATTCAAAAACTTCGAGCGACTGTGTCCGTACGCGCTTTGTCACCGGGATCCGCCACGCGCCCGCACACGGGATGTGAACAACTTTCGTCGCCCGCACTAACACCGTGAATCGACTCTCATCTCCTGCATGAAACACCATCTCGCACAAACTCACACACACGGCTGTACCACGTGCATATCATAGTTGCCGTACGCAGCGAAAGAAATGCGCGGGCGTGCACCATGTGCTCTGCACAAGGCATGGAACGCTGGTGTGCAGCCAGCGGGGCTGCGGCTCGCACCTAGGATGTTGTTGACGTTGGAGCAGTCCAGCAGCCAGCGCAGGCGCACAGTTTGAGCACGGTCCAGGTACTTGGCCTGGCAGTACACCACATGTCGGTTGGTGAGCACCAGCACCCGCCGCGGCCGCACTGTCAGCACGTTCTCCACGCGGTCCCCCCGCAGCTTGCTGTGCACCGAGGCCAGGCTGCGCTGCCACATGTTCTGGATCTCCTGCTGTGCCTCCTGCTGTTCCGCACTGACCCCCTGCATGCACTTTCAACATGACCCTGCTGCCTCTTGAGCCGCGACTTAACAAGCGCCATCGTGCATGCTTATTTTATCATCAGCTGCCCGCGTGATGCGATGTTTTGTGAGAATACAACTACAAATCCAACTCCGACATCCATCCGTCTGCAATTAATACCTAACGGGCAATTCACTATTGCAGCTGAAGTCCACAGCAGCTGGGTGCGCACCTCCCGATCGTGCTGCAGACGACGCATCGTGCCAGGCGCATACATGCGACGCGCCGTGCGGCCCTGGATGCCCTGCCGGCCCAGGCACGCTAGCGCCATGCCCTGCGAGGCCTTGCTGCATGACTCAGCCAGACCTGCCACTGGCCTCAGCCCCAGCCCGACTGTGCCCTTGACTGCACCAAGGCAAAGCCCCGGCACGTTGCCCTTGCGCAGCCCCGCAGCCGGGTCTGACACCAAGCCTACCAGCGCCGACAGAAAGCCCTACAGCAGGAGCTCCTTGTGAACAATGCCGTACGGCCAACCCAAGCGTGGCTGAGGCAGGCACTGGTTGCCATGATGCAGCGCTGTCAGCCATTGAAAAGATGTCACGATGTGATGGAAGCAAGCAGGCTGGAAGCAAGCAGGCTGCGGTGACATGGATCACGGCGAGTGAGGACGTGCCTGCAGGAATGCCTTGGTCGCCATACCGAACGCTTCAACGGCATTTGCGGGCCGCACAAGGTACCGCGCCATGGCCGCCGCGTCCGAGAGGTCACCGGTGCGCTCGTACGGCAGCACTGCCAGGAAGGCGATGGCCATCTTGCTCGCGACGCCCACGAGCTGCGACACGGAGGTGAGCGTGATGAAGCCCATGCGGGGCAGCGCGGAGAGGGCGCCTGCGCGGCGCGAGGCGAGGTCCAGTGTCAGGTCAAACACGGTGCCGCCGGCCCACACAAAGGTGAGCGGGATCTGCGCGATCGCCGGCCCCGTGCCGCCGAGGATCTTGTGCGACTCCTTGACGCCCTGGCGGAAGTAGTGCCGAACCAGCAGCGCCACCAGGCTGTTTGTATTCAGCAGCTTGCTGTCCAGCGCCTTGCCCTGCAGCATGATACATTGCTAATCCGGGTCTGGCCTGCCAGGCTCGGCGAGCAGTTGCATGCCCACAGTGCCGATGGCTTGCTATTCGAAATGGTGTACACACCTTGAGCTGGATGGCAACGTTATTGACGTTGATGAGCTGGAAGCCGGATGACGCTATCAGCCGCGTGAACTGCACTCCGAGCAGGTTGCTGGCCTGCTCTGCAGCCTCCTCGACCCTCACCTCTGTGTCATCCTGGCCAGCCTATACAGCTGTCACGATTAACCAGGCACCCATGTACAGTCCATAACCAATTCCAGGCAGGCCCGTGCATGTAATGAAATGAAATTTGCATTGCGCGGCGGCGGTACATGCTCGCTGTGACACTGTGAGCTTCAAGCAAGCGACGCGATCCTTGGCCCTTTGAGTACCATTGCATGGTCATACTGAAGACGTCCACGCACCTGGGAGGCAAAGAGGCGCGCAGTCGCCATGATGTGACTAGAGATGGACACGGTGACGTTGCTGTGAATGTCGGAGATGCGGAAATTCTCGATGAAAAACCAGCTGCCCAGCACGGAGTCATCCTGCCCGGTCGGGTGCTCGTACGTCCGCAACTCGTGCAGCTCCCGCTGAGCGGCCGCAACGGACTGCTGTGCGAGCCGGGCGTCGTGGCTGACCTCCGTGCTCATGATCGCTGCCCGGTTCCGCTTCTGCCACTCCTCGTCCTGTAGCCATGCCCCCCACATGTCAGAGTTCCGGCTTGGTGCAGTGGGGCTGCTGACTGGTGGTCAGGACACAAGGGCCAGTAGCTGCGCTTGGCAGTGCATGCATGGGACCGAGGGCGGCACCTGCCAGATGTCGTCAAGCGGCAGCTGCATCATGAAGGAGAAGAGGGAGGTGAGGAAGGCCTCGTGAGCAGTGAGGTCGACAGGCGCCAGGTCCACGGAGATCTCCTTGAACGACATCATGGAGCTCAGCGCGGCGGTCGTTCCGGTGGTACCAAAATTGCCGACGTCGTCGGCGCCGAGTTCCGTGGGCTGCGTGGGGCCATCCGAGATGGCGGCGGGGCCCGGCCGGGAGGCCTCCAGCGTGTTGCGGTCCAGCGGTGACCGCTGCCGGTCGTCGTTGCGGTGCGCGAAGCTGCGGATGACGGTGGCGTTGAAGAGGGGCGCGTGCTCCTCATTGACCCCGTGCGCCGTCATATTTGGCACGTCGTGCTTCACCAGCCGATGCATGCCTGCACCCCATGCATGCTGTTGGTGCAGATTTTGCCGCAAACACAGCACACCACACACGTGTGCATAATGCATGCTGGTACGGCACGGCACTTTTGAAGGAGCGGCAGAACTGCATGGCAGAAGCCGTGGACTGAGTCGCAGTTCTGGGACCAAACCTTTTGACATGGGGTTGGCACGGGAGAGCACGACCGGCTGCCGGGCATCCAGGGACTGGTCATCGATCTGCACGCCCTGCACCATGGCGCTCAGCATGGCCTGCCGCTGAGCGAGCTCCGCTGACAGTGCTAGGCTGTGGAAGCTGATCGCCATGAGCTCCTCCTCAAAGCCGGAGCTCACCAGCAGGCCCATGCCGGCGAGGTCAACGCTCGCGACCACCGTCGGCGACACCGTCGTGCGCGGCGTGGCCGCCAGTCGCATGTGCAGCAGCATCGGCGCGTGCTGCCGAAGCTGCGGGTCAAACCCGAGGTCCGGCGGCGCCGACGCCACGCCAAACATGGACTTGAGCGCGCCGGCGCCATCCGACAGCATGCGCAGCACGGCGGCTGGGGCATGGGAGCGGCCTAAGGGTGCCTCTGTTTTTGAGCGCTCAACCTCGAGCCACACATACTTCGGGGTGGTGAGGTCAAGCTTGCCAAGCGCAAGCGTGACCACGCCACGTGTGGTGGCACTGTCACCTCCGTCCGCCAGCGTGATGCGCAGCGTGGCGTCAGCAGGGAGATCCGAGAAGGAGCGGCGCTCGGTGCTGCCAAATGTGGCGCTGGTACCGCGCGCCGTCGCCGACCACACGTGCTCGATGCCACCTCCCAGAATGGCCACTGACGGCAGCGGTGCATCGTTTGCGGTGATTGCCGCTCCAATACTGTGCCGAGAGGGCACGTTCTGCACCTCCAGTACTGCCACGCTGACATCAAAGTGCCGCTGCGGCGCCTGCAGCGTCCAGATGCCGTCCCCTGCATGCCGACCGCTACTGTCCAACAGCCCAACTGCCACCCAGCTCACGAGAGCGATTGACCGAGTCGTTTTGTGGCAGTCATGCATGTACGTTGGCAGCAGCCACACCTGTAGACACCCTGCAGGCAGCCGCGGCGGCTGCGTTATTGGCGCGGTCGTTGCCTCGGTCCACAACGCCGTTTTGCACTGCTTCGTCGCTTTCTCCCATCCGCTGAGGCGCAAGCATGGACAGGATCTCATTGCGGGTCGCGAGCACGCGCTTCAGCACCTTGTACTTCTGGAGCAGGATGCTGGTGGCTGTAATGCGCCAGTCGAACGCGAGTGTGACAGTTCCTGCACTCATCCGCCTCCTGATGCTGCTGTGGACACATCAATGATCACAAACGCAAGCAGTGCACAGCGCACACCCTGCACGCGGTCCCCGCCGTGACGCCGCGACAGCACACACTCGCGCGTCACGCGGAAGCGGCTGCCCGGCAGCAGCGGCCCCGTGTGATTGCCGGACACCTGCAGCGCAGCTGCCGGCAGCGTCTCCGCGAGCGGCACGTGTGCCGTGCCCAGGAAGCATGAGTGCTCCAGCAGCGTGCCCATGTCGATGGTGTTCTTCTCGTCGACCTTGGCCGCCGTGTTCTTGCTCCAGATGTCCCACAACTCTGCTTTGAGCTCTGACGCAGCACACATCTGCACTCACCACTGCCTATTGTCATGGCTGCCATCGCACATGCATACACCCGCATCCACCGTTGGGGTTTGCTCAAAGTCGCAGCGTGCGTGGCACACCTCAAAGAACGTGAACGACTCATTCCAGGTGGGGTCGTCGCTGTTCCACAGCACAGTGGTGTGCTGCAGCTGCTCCTCCGCCTGCAGCCGCACCAGCAGGTTGCCGCGCGCTCCAGACACGCCCACCACGGAGACGGTCAGGTCCCCGGCCAGCATCATCACCACGGCAGTCGCCGGGGCCGCCACGGGCGCGCCACTGTTCAGCGAACGCTGCCGCAAGCGGCCGGAAGCAGCAACGGACATGTTGCGCGACCCCTCCGTCGCAGTCGGCATTACAACCGCACTTGCACTCGGCCCGGCTGGGACGTCCGTCATGATTTCGCGCGGCACAGCGGAGCCAAAGAGGTCGATGCGCGAAATGCCAGCGCCGCCGCGCAGCGCGACAAAGCGCTGATTCGCGACGGACAGCTGCTGCTCGATGCTACGGACGCGCCGCCACGCGGCGACGATGCTGCCGTCCAGGCCGAGCTCCTCGCCGCTGTCCGTGAAGCGCACGACGCGGGTCGGGCCGTCTGCAAAGATGTCGATGTACACCTGCGGGTGGGCAGAACGGTCCTCAGGCACGCTAACCTGATGCTGCTTTGGCAGCAGGCCGGACACTAGTGTCAGTCACGTGGAAATGCTGGTTGCTGGACAGCACGGAGTTGCCAAGCACGACTGTTCAAGGATTGCGGGTTGGACCTCTCCCCAGCTGGGTAAGTTTGGGATGATGTCTGTTGTGCATACGTCAACAGCAGCGTTGTTGCCACAGCACACATGCATGGATGCCATGTGTGCACACAGAGGTGCCGGCCGTACCGTGCGCACAACGGTGGCAGCCAGGGCGCCCTCGAGCCTGCTGCGCAGCTCCTGCGGCCCTGAGAACTGCGAGTAGCTGCTGCTCTTCACCGTGAGCGGGTCCACGCGCTTGGTGGGCAGCTTGTCAATGTCCAGCACCGTGGACGCCTCTGCATCCTCCTCCACTGTGGTCGCGAGCCGCGACGGGCTGCTTTGAACGGACGCGGTGATGCGCAGCAGGTGCGGGTGCGTCGGCTCGTCCCATGCAAAGGGCACCTCCTTGCCTGGCTCCAGCGACTCCGGCTTGATCCGTTCGCCATCAGTCTGCAGAACGCGCCTCCCCTTCATGCCCTGTTGTTGATTCCGACGCCGATCAAACAGCCTTGATGGCAGCACCAGCGTGACTGCCACGTGGGAGGTGCCGTGACGCAATTAGGATTTGTACATATTACATTCAGGTAGTTGGGCGCGAATGAGAAATATGTGGCAGCCATCACGGCAACCATCACTGCACATGCAAGCCGTGACAGACATGAATGCAGGGGCGCACCAGAGACTGGGACACGGAGACGGCCACGGAGGTGCAGGCATTGCAGATGCGGTACGGCGGGAGATTCTGCTGCGACTTGAGGGACACGAGGACAACGCCGGAGGGCTCGACGGAGATGCTGACAGGGAGGATGACGTTGACGCCATCGCGTGCGCCGGCCGCGTTGAGACGATGGATGCGAAGCCCAAAGTAGTCCTCCCGCTCCTGCAGCTCAAAGCCCCCGGACCACTCCCACTGCCCCTGTTTTGCAAGCCGCACGGTGATGCTCTTGGGTGCAGTGTCGTCGTCCCAGAACAGCGGTGATGAGGTGCCGTGTGGCAGCTGGCACGCCGACCGCCGCATTGGGCCGAACTCGATGCCTGGGTCAGGCGTTCCCTTCTGCTTGACCTGCACTTGCACGTAGGCCTCCACACCATCACACATTGCATTTGTGATGCGATCAACGGAGGAGGGATGCTGCCGAGTGTTTGCGGCCAGAATTCCTCATCAAACAATCCAGACGCATGTCTGTAAACAGGACAGGTATCCACGCAAACTGCACCTGCGACGTACATGGTGGCAAGGTAGACGCGGGCAACATACCTCAAGGGTCTCGCCGGTCTGGTTCTCGATGATGTACTTGTCCCGTACGTTGACGATCTTGGTGAAGCGGAAACACGACTGTGCAGAAGCGCTGTTTACCTCGACTGCCATCTCGTACTGCCTGCGGACGCGAGCGCCCCGCGAAAACGCGCCATTACAGCCGTGCCCAAAGCACGCAATGGCCTGGCTGTGCATGGCAGCAGGCTCTGCGGAATTGCTGCTTTCAGCAGGCGGGGTGTGCGGCAAGACTGCCACCGCCCGAGACGGCCCTGCGCCAGGCGTCCCCTCATTCGAAAGCGCCTTTGAGGCCTTCTTGGCAGCAGGTTGCAGCGGCTTATCCAGCTCTGTAGATGACACAGCGCCGCTGCTGCGGTCAGGGGAGGAGCCGGCTGTGACCTCAGACGGCCGAGCCGTATGCATCCTCTGCAGGAGCGGCGCCACGTCGCCCCCGATCACATCACCACTGTCCTCCATCAGCGGCACTGCTGCCACCGCCGGGGTGATTCCAAGCGGGGACGGCACGGCTGGCGCTGCACCGGGCGTTGCCACAGGCTGTCCCGCTGCAGCAGCACCATCGCCCGCCGCTCCCAGCGAGGTTGCTTGCCCTCCGCCCGCAAAAATCGCAACCGGCAGTGGGGACAGCGGCCTGCGCTGCCCGGCATCCGCCCTTCCCCACGGTGGCCTGATAGATGAATCCGGCGATGCCGTCGGCAACTGTGGTAAGGCCGCAGCAACAGCACTGCCAGCCTGGCCCCGGCTGAAGTTGACTGCCCGTTGAGCAGCACCATCCGCGCCCGCCGGACGAGTCAGCTCCAGCTCCGGTGCAGGCAGCCTGGCTCGCGCGTCGACCTCGGCAGGCTGCGGCGTTACAAGGGGCTCGAACTCGACTGTGTTGGCGCCGGTCTCTGGGATCGATGCCGCTGCGAGTGTCACCACCGTTGACGGTGCAGGTGTTGCGCCATTGTTGCCCTGCACCGCGGTGCGGCCCTGGCTGTGCAGCAGCAGGCTGATCGAATCCTCCGTGGTGCTCAGCCGCTGCGCCATGGACTGGGTGTCGGGCAGAGACAATTCGGACACCGGGCGGGTGGAGCCGTCCTTGTCCTCGCCGCTTGAGGATGCCGTGGCGTTGGCGGTCTCTTGGGGCGGCAGGCCAGGTGGGTCATGCGCAGGGGAGGCCCAAGCCGCCAGGGACTTGGCGCCCGGGGCGTGGGGGGTATCGGTGGGGATGTCGGGGCCGGTGAGACAGATGGTGGGCTGGCCGCCGATGACAGAGATGTTGACGCTGCGGCCGAACGGCCCGCGGCGACTGGAAGATAGGTAGCGCTCCGGCACGCAGAAGCGCACGCGGCGCTGCTCGTTCAGCAGGCACGGCAGTACCATGAAGTGGTTGCGGCCCGGCCGGGCGCTCTTCATGTCTGCAGCATGTGCCCAACACTCGTGTCCACCAGCGGTGCGTGTCACGATGGAAATTCTGCAACGGATCCTGACAAACCGGTTGTGAGTGCAGCCGCCCACACATGAGATACACAATTGTGGTATTGAGTACACAGGAATGCATTGCGTGCTGTCATGTTGGAGCATACGCGTGCTGACTTCTGGCTTAGCAGACGTGTGCTAGCACTGGGCATGCCGCAACCACAAACATGATTGAAAGCACTCCCTCCATCGCCTGGCACCAGACCCACTGTGCCTGGATGGAAGGCTTTCCTGCGGCAAATCAGGCGCCGGTGGGGCCGCACCGCGAACGCTGCCAGGGGCAGTCATGGAGCTCATGTCGAGCATGTCGGGCAGCGTCATCTGCGTGTTGGCGTTGGCGCGGTCGTTGAAGACCAGTGGCATGCAGCTCGAGTTGGCCACCCAGTAGTGCGAGTACACCGTGACCTCGCAGCTGCGCCGCGCCTGCGCATGCCCGCTGCTCGGGCGCCCGCTGTTCGCAATGCCCAGGAACAGCGACTTGGGCGCGCGCTGGCCTGCAAGCACCGCTCTGAGCATTGCCCCACGCACAGCAAGCATCCGCGCACACAGGGGCTGGCAGATTGCCGCAGAGAGGCGGGTGAGGGCGCACCTGGCGACACCTTGGCATAGCGCCACGCGTGCAGTGCAGACAGCAGCAAGCGCGCCTGCTCGGGCGTGTACCGCGTGCCTGGCACAGTGTACACCTCATCATCGCTTTCCTCCTCGCCTGCGTTGGTGCGGGTGCTGGGCCCCGCCACCGCGGGTGTCTCCTCCCCTGGCAGGGAAGAGGCAGCGGAACGCAGAGATGCGGCCGAGCTGTCTGCCCCGGCCGAGCTCACGTCCACCTCTTCGCCTTCAGCCGAGTCGCTGGCGTTCCACGGCACCTTGTGCTGCACCGTCTCCCATGCGGCAGCCACGTGCGGCGAAGGGTCCAGCCGGCGCAGGCCAGCCAGGGTCGCGTTGGTGGCATTGTGCACGTGGCGCATCACCGGGTCGAACCTTTTGTCCACGCCTTTGTTGGCCGGCACCATGCCGCACGTCATGTAGTGTGCCAGCCGCCGCAGCACCTGCCGGCGGCGCTCATGGAAGGTGACGCCGTCAGGCACGACGTGCAGAACCTGTGGCAGCTCTGGCAGCGCCTTGGCGTCCTTTGGCACGGCCAGCGGCCGGATGGAGCTCCATGTGAAGCCTCGGCCGCAGTCAGCGTCGCCCCAGCTCAGAACGGACCACGCTGACGAGCGCATGTGCAGGCTGGGGATTTGCAAGAAGACGAGGATGGTGGAGTTGAGGTCGGCGTACAGGTTCATCGCTGCGCCCTTTTCCATGTCCAGCACAATGTGCCGCCCTGACAGCATCGCTGTGGCCTGCAGGGCGGTGTGCTCAAGTACATGCCAGCTGGGGCAGCAGGCGTCATCTTCTGATGACGACCACAAGGCATACACTGTTGCCAACGCTTGAGCCAGGCCACGAGCAGGGGCACACCTGTGCGTGGATGGGGCTGGACTTGTCAAAAAGGGCTTCGTAGAGCTTCGGGTCCTGTGGCAGGCCGATCACCCAGTCCTTTGCCACAACTGCCGCAGTCTTGACGGTGGACACAAACTCAACACGATCTTCGTTCTCGTTTCCACCCAGCCGTGGCTGGTCTGGGTCATGTGTGTCTGTGTACCAGACCTCCAGCACAGTGTACTTTGCTGGGAAGGGGAGCGCATTGGTCAGGCGCAGGGGCGACTTGAGCGTTAAGCTGGCCAGCACTCCAGAGCACGCCGGCTGGAACGAATCGGTAGCGACCTGTGGTGGAACAGTCACTGAGAGCAGGCGGGCAGAGGCTAAGATACAGGTATGTTCAGGGAGGTGACCGGTGCAATCAGCATGGGGACATGCCTGCTCAAACTGTGACAGAGCGCCGAGGTCTCCAGTGGCCCGAATTTTGTTGCTGACCCGCAAGAAGAAGTGCGTCATGCGGGCAGGGTCGATGTTGCGCTGTGGCTGCTGTGCCTCAGCAGCAGCAGCAGTGAGAGGAGGAAGAGACGTGCAGCGCAGGTAGCCCTGCTGGTCAGGCAGGGCGGCCAGGTCATTGTTCAGCTGCAGCACGTCCCGCTGGTTCTCGTAGTGCCCTGCACCGCCCAGCGTCCACATGGGTAAGCAGCACTTGACCTCATGTCCCCACACAGGCTGCTCAGCCAGCTTTGTCTGCCCAGCCACATGATTGTGACCGGGTCTGCATCAGCCCCATGGTGCCACCCTTCAACGCGGAGTAGCGGGTGCATATTGCAAGTGCCAGGTTGTTGATATCACTTGAGTCATGATCGATGGTGAGTTGAGGAAAGGAACAGACCTTGTGCAGTGAAGCTGATGGTGCTCTGCAGGACCGCAGCCAGGGGCAGGTACTGACCCGAGCCTGGTCGCAGGATGCGGAGGGTGACATCTGAACCATTGCCGCCCTCTGCGTCCCTGCTGAATCGGTCAGAGTCACGGCCGCTCCTGCGAATCTCCCCCTCTTGCTGCGACCGCTTGCCATACGCATCCATCTGCTGCCGGCTGGCGGACCGTGTGGACATGCACCCCACGCTCGTGCTGCGGCTCGGATGCTGGGCCCCTGGGCCCCCAGACACAGTGCGGGCAGCCCCCATGCGGTCATTCAGCTGCGCCAGGTCCACAGTTGGGGTGACCGCCAGCAGCGACGGCGGCAGGTGCAGCCGCACTCGCATTGGCAGGTCGGTCGAGTTTTCGAGCCACACTGTGGAGTGCAGCGAGATGACCTTGGTGCGGCCGACGAGCATGACGTCCACGACCACGTGCACCGTGGCGCTCTGGTGCGGGGAGTACATGCAGTAGCGGTACTTGCCGACCTGGCTCACGATGACGTTGGAGATGGGCAGCCAGTTGCCCTCCACGAGCAGCGAGATCACCGACTGCACGCGCGACGTCTGCACACACAGCCACCCGTGACGTCGTATGCTTGGCGGATGAATTGGTGAGACTGTGCAGAACAAGGAAACTCCATGACCATAGATGTCGGCCGTGGGCTGTGGCGGCGATGGCGGCTCTCGATGCCGGTACGCGTCTAATATGTCGAGGTGGAGTCGTCAGCACAGACAGCACTGCAGATGTGCCCACGTGTTGGAGAAACATCTCGTTCTCCAACAATCAGCGTCGGCGCCTCCGGCCCGTGCCACCACAGGTGATGGACGGCTACAATTTGAGCGACATTTCGGGGTGACTAAGCCTGACGAGACTGAGCGTCAGGGGCACAACACCACAGACCACGGTGCATGCCGAATTGAGAGGAGGCGTGCGTACGTGCAAGCCGTCACTCTGTGCCATCGTGACCTGCTGCGGGTGCGGTTTGCACAGCATCTGCTGGCTCTGTCCCGGCGCCAACTTGTGCTTCATCAAGCTCGCATGCGGCCCCGGCGCGGGCCGCCAGTACCACACGTCGAGCCCGAGGTGGTTCTGGATGCAGTACCGCTGCGGCATGCGCTCCATCAGCGGCACCGTCAGCGCCATCTGCTCGTCCATGCTCGGCCGCATGGGCCGCGTTGCCGCGCCCAGCACTGCCGCATACACGCTGCCTGCCGGCATGTTGTTTGCAGGTGCCCCGTTGGCCGCGGGATCACTGTCCTCCTCCGCCATGAGCGATGTGCCGTACGCGAGCGCGTCGCCAACGGTCAGCAGGCTGGCCGCCGTGAAGTGCGCGATGGCGTGCTGCCTGCTCTGCAGGTACACGATCTGAGCGGGCTCGTTGCTGGTGGAGGGGTGCATTTGCGCCTGCGCGGCGGTGACGTACAGGTACTCCGCCTCCATCTGCCACGGGCACAGCAGCCACTGCCAGTCGCCAGACGCGATGTCCAGGAAGCGCATGGACGTGCGCAGATCCCCGCGCACGCGCACAGTTGGCCGATCGTCGGGCCGCAGCACGTTCACCTCTGCCCGCACTTGCATGGAGGTGATTGACCCCTGCAAAGCAACACGTTGTCGGGCAAGGGAGCACCACGGTCGAGCATGCCGGAAACGGATGGCGTATGCATGGGCAGACAGCGCACCTGGAGGACGTCGGGTGCGCCGAAGCTGTGGCTGCCATCGTTGCAGAGCCAGGCGCTGACCTCGTGCTCGATGGTGAACTCGACGCTGTTGAAGCTCTGGCGGAAGCGGTTGGCCTCCACCGCCGCCGCGCCCACCTGCTGCGAGGCCTCGGAGCTGCTGGACTGGTCCCGGCCATCCGCGGGCTGCTGCAGAGCCGCCATGATGACGGGCACTTGAGCCTTGACCAGGCGGTGCAGCACGAGGTGGGAGATCGCGATGCGGAGGGCGCACGACTCGACGGCGACCTTGAGGTTCCGCTTTGTGGACCCCAGAGGCAGGCCAAGGTCCATGGTCGATCTGCAATTAAGAGAGCGGGTTGAGGCCGCCTCACCTGACGCCAGAGCTGTGTTCAGTTGAGCAGTGGTCAACGCACGACCACTAAATCACTTCCAGATGGCCCAGCTCAGCGTCATACAGGAGTTGTCATACATGGTGCAAGGCAGCAACTGCTACTGATGTGAAACAAGAGGACGTTGGACCCAAGATCAAGCACGAGGCAAAGCGCATGTATGACCAGGGAGGGCTGAGTCAATGCTTCACAGGTCCGAGCCGCACTTCTGCTGCACGAGCAGGTGGTCCACGCGCTCTCGGTCTCCGGGGTTGAGGCGGCGGTAGATGAGATCGTCCACAACCTTGCTTGCCGACTGCGGCACCGCCACCATGCTCATCGCGCCCAGCCGCCCGCTCACCGCGCCCCACGCCACCACCGTTGCGCTGTCGCTACTGTCATATCGCGCCATGTCTGCAGCACAGCCGCACGCTCAGCACAATGCCAACCTGCAGCCAGACATTTGTGCACGCATGGAAGACACAGAGCCCCTCTAGCTCCCTATGACAACGCCCGCTCTGGTGCAACTCTGCAGAGCACCATCTGGCGTGGCGGATCAAGCCACCTGCCATGTGCGCACTGCCAATACCTGTGTGTGACCCTGTGAAGGTGGAAAGATGGTGCGCGCGCATGTGCATGTGCAGGCATGCAAGGCGGGGGGCGCACCGGGGCGGATCATGCCGGTCTCGCGGAGGTACATCATCATCTTTTTCGTGCGCCACCAGCGCTGGATCCTGACGGCGGCCTGGTGCAGCAGCTGCAGCTTGCGCTGCTCCTCCACAAGCGGCGTTTCCTGCTGCAGCTCCGCCGATAGCGTGCACGGCAGCAGCCAGCACTCCATGCACACATCCCTGTGCACTGCATGGCCGGCAGCACTCCACACATCCGCCAGCTGCATACACACCGCATGTCAATCTACATCTCTGGACCTGTGTACTCTGTGCCCTGTGTCAGGTGTCAAGAACAGTGCAAGGTGGTGAGTGCATGTCAAAGTAGTACCAAATCCAGCCTGTCAGGACACGTACGGTGATGCTCTTGCCGTCCTCGCCGTAGAACAGGCCGTATCGTACGGCTTGCACAGTGAAGGCAAGCGCCGGCTCCACCAGCGCCCGTGTCGGCGACATGGCCTGGGTCATCGACGCCAGCGAGTCCTCTGGCAGCATCAGCTGAGGCGGCCTGGACAGCTGACCGGACCCGCCAAATCGTGGCGCTGAGGCTGAAAGGAACGGCGTTGACAGGCCGAACGAGTCAGTCTCCCGCTGGAAGCGGTACAGTGGCGTGACGTCGCCGTCTTCAGCCAGCCGGTTCAGCATCGCCTGCAGCAATGCCCCTGTGACTCCGTGCCGATCACACCTCAACTGGCAGCGCCGCCGCCGATGGCAAACTGTGAGCGCATGTAGCACTGCTGATCGAGACCACCGAGCCTACGACGGGGACTCACCTGGGCCATCAGTTGGAACATCCGTGGGCGGAGCATGACGTGCTTGCCGACCCGTGCGGTCGCGCCGCTCGTGCGGGCGACCCGGGAGGCGAGGTGCAGCAGCGTGCGCGAGCCGGTGCCGAACGCCTCCTGCTCGGACATGCACGTCTTGACAGCTGCGTCCACGTCCAGCAGGTCGAGGGAGATCGGCACGAGCGCCTGCGCATGCTCGAGAACGATGTTTACGTACATCCATGGCTGCAGCTGCGGCGTCGGCTGCCCCTCGGCCGCTTTCTCTGCAGGAGTAAAGATTGCGAGGACTGCGTCCAGCAGCCCGAACTCTGCCGCCCACGGCCAGAAGGCCTGGAAGTGTCGCATCGCTACATCAAGCCCCATCGTCATGTCACCCTGCATCACGGGCGGGCTTGGCAGTCGCAATGATGGCGCATTGTAGACCTGTGCAGTGCTGCATGCTTGGCCGCAAGGTGCCACAGGAACAGCAATGGAGTCGCACAAGGACGCAGAAGGCTGCCTCAATTGCAGCCCCGGGCTTGTTGTCGCGCGGGAGGTGCGCGGCCCACGCGTTTCTGGCCACATGATGGTCGACGGGCGCGGATGTGAGGTGCACCACAGGGGTGCGTGATGCCTCCCTGCGCCTGGCGGGGGGGAGCTTCTCGATCTCGGACACGCGACTGCGGTACTCGGCAGCATCGTCCCCCGTGTGCAGCACGCCACTCTCATGCAGGTCCTGCAGGTAGATCAGCGGCGGCGGCACCTGCAGGCATCACAGCCTCGTCACGCCAGCAAGCATGTGCTGCGGACGACCACTGCGTTCTGGATTACCCCGGTTTGCACCCACCACAAGTGGACGAGACAACGCGCAGGCAAGCCGGTCGATGCGTGCTGGAGCAGAAGGCAAACGCACAAAGCACAAACGCACAAAGCACAGACGCATGGCATGTGGACAGCAGTCAGTGCAGGACATGGTCAGCAGCGAGATGTACCGATTCGTGTGAGTCGCCAGAGTTGGAGTTGTCAAGGCCAGGCTGGCTGGACGCCACGCGGGGCAGAATCCCTGCCAGGCCAGGCGCTGTGCGCAAGTTGCCGGTGGACTGCGACTGCTGCCGCTGCTCTGGTGCGTTCTCGCGCGCACTGTTCTGACGCTCCACTCCAGACACGGCCGCGGGCCCTTGGCCCCAGGGCTCATACAGGAGGTGGTAGCGGGCCAGCCGCAAGTCGTAGGTGTGGCACGCTTGCGTGTCGCCCAGCACAAACGTCTCGCTCTGGCCGTTCTGCTGTGTCACGAGGACCGACAGTGCAAAGTCAGTCACGTCCACCTGCACAAGCCCGCCGTTACACCACGCCATCCGCAGCAGTTGGTGGCTGGTGATGCAGCAGCAGCCGAGCTGCATTTCTGGCACCGAACTGAGACACTGCACGTAGCATTAGATGTACAATTGCAACACAGTCTTGGCATAATGACAAGTCACCCGCGAGACAGCAAGCCGGGCAACACACCCGGGCAAACGGCACACGCGGTGCTGTCAGAAGCTCTCGTGGAGGGAGACCGGCCTCCCAGGTCTGCGGGTCGCCCTGGAGCACCAGGTGTGACTTGGCACACATGACAGTGACTGTGGTGAGCAGCTCGGCTGTTGCTGCTGGCCACATGCTGATCTTTGGTTTGTATGGCCGGTGCTTCACCGAAGGACCCACAGGGGGACCGGGTTTGAGAACTCCGTTCTCCAGGAAGTTGCCTGCATGCACCACAGGCGTAACAGAGCCTGTATGTTGCACAAGTGATGATGTGCTGAGAGAGGCAGAGCCGCTCGGCGGATTGCAGGATGCAATCAAGCAGGTGCCATAGGATGGGGTCGTACCTGTGCAAGTGTCGATGATGTACCAGTAACTGGCAGGGCTCAAGAACACCCAGACAGGACTGGACGCAAGGTGAATGTGCACGGCAAAATCGTTTCGCATCGCAAATGCACACTCGGCATTCCCTCTTGCAATCAGGGGTACCTGCACGCATTCGCCCACTGATCATCTGCGGTCGCACCAGGCTGGGGCAACAAATGTGGCAAGCGCGTACAAGCAGGGAAGCTTTTCAGCTCCGTGCCACATCAAGGCATTCAATTGCTGCCCTTGAACACAGGCATAGCAACAACTGGCAAGGTAAATGGCACAGTGTGCACGCTGCTCAGATAGTGAAGCTTGCAGTGTGAGTGATCCGAGGGCGACAACTCAAGCCCAGCAGGGACATCGCAGCAGACCATAGGCAGGCGCACAATGTCCCCGTAGGTGCAGGAGCCCCGCCATGCCTGCACGCCATCGCTCTGCCGCGATGATCTCGCGCCGCCGCCGCCGCCGCTTTCCTCCACAGGGACGTACATGCCGCACGGGCTCGCCGCTCGCAAGCCGCACGATTGCTGACGATCTCTGATGACTCGGCAGCCAAAGATCTGCAACCGCACAGAAAACGTGGTACCTTGGCAGGCAAGGCTGCGTTCTCACATTTGGAACTCGTAGGTGCATGGCTAGCGCCGCGTATGCGGTCCCCGCACACGGAGCTCACCAAGCGGTATGACACTGCACAGGTGCGTGTGGTAGTTGCACACTGAGCGCAGCACCGACCATTGGCCACGTTCACGCACCTGGTACCCGGAAGCCACAAAGCAAAACATTGGCTCAGAGATTTGATCAACGCCCGTCTTCAAGGGAACGTGAGATGCGTCATGGCACCCCAGCCCTGCTGTGCTGACTCGCGTTGCGGCACCAGAGCGCACGCCATCACCAGCACTCCCCGGTGGGACCTCTTCGCCCTGAGCTGTGCTGCCGCCCACCCGCGCGGCAGGGAATGCGCTGCTCCTGAACATGACCCGACGCTGCTGCAGCGACGGTGCAGAGTCTTGCCCCACCCCCTGAGGGGCAACGGACGGCACCGGGGCCTCCCCGGACGCACTTGGTTGCGCAGCGTGGTGCCCTGCCTGCTCGTCTGCAGTGGCGCCAGCCACAGCAGTGCCAGCATCATGCGCACGGCGCTCAGCAGGATCACCCTCATTTGCAGGTGCACTGCCAGCAGCACTCGCAGCCTGCTCTTCACGATGCTCTTCCGCACCATGCAACTCATCACCTGACTGTGTCAAGCCCGACACGACCCCCTTGGCCTGGCTGAGTTTGTCGTGGAACCATTTGCGCATCACGCGGGCCCCAGAGGACACAACGCCGTCCATGCCGGAACGCTGTGGCCGCGGCGCCGCGGGCGTTGAATCGCCGCTGTCGCTCTTGGCGGGGCAGACGTGATGCACCTCGCTCATGCGTTGGTGCCGCTCGAGTGTGCGGCCACTCGCTTCCATCATCGTCTTTATGGGCGGCAGGCCCAGCAGCGCTGTGTCGGACTTGTGGCGCGTCTCATCAGAGCTCGGCGGCGCGTCCATGGGCTCCAGTACAGATGATGGCATGCCTATCACGACGGTGTCAGCGGTCACAGCGACAGCTCTCCGGGAGCCTGTCGACTCGGGCACCAGGAGTGCCCCATCCCAGACAGTGACCTGCACATTGTGGATGAGAGCGTGCCCAACAGGAACAGTGTCAGCTGAGTCGCATGAAGCCTTGTGTAGGTGCAGAAAGCATGCTCACCTGGATGTCAACAGGGAGGTCTAGGTGAAAGGGCTCTGGACGGCGGCTGTCTGCTGGCGGATCACCGCCCCGGGTGCCTGCCGGCCCCTGGTCAGCCTCTTCGATCTCCTGCTGCCCAGAGTCGTCCGAAGCCAGCCAGCCAAAGTACTTGTCATTCAGGCTCCTTACGTGCTCGATGATGTGCAGGATGTCATACAGGAAGCGCATCTGATACCTGATCAGCGGTCGTATGGCCTGCACACGACCCACGCCATATAGGCTGGACACGGACACGGCACGTTTCACATGCTCACAAATAGTGCACCTGAAGCATTGGCTTATGTGACTGCCCAGATGAGAATTGTTCATGCCCACGTAAGAGCTTACTCGTCTGTTTTGGCGCACTGGGGAGAGAGCAGCGGGTGAAACCAAGCACAACCATGAACTAGAGCAGGGGAGGTGGTACCAACCTGCAGATGCACTTGTGCTCGAGGCAGGCTGACCACAGCGTCTCCTCCCGTCATGTCCACCCAGTGCACTGCACCGGCACTGAGGCAGACATCGGCGTCCGCGTGCAACTGGGACTCGCTGCGCGAGCGCCGGCTCCGTGCAGACACGCCACCATCGCTGGAGCCGGAGTCAGCCGGCCCCGCGTTGGACGACGCCGCGTCGGCAGTGCAGACGTCCGGGGGAGCGGGCAGCAGCAGGATGGCACAGTTGACGTCCCCGCTGTCAATCATGTCGGCGCCATGCTGGAACGACACGGCCGCGGCGGTCACGTCGCAGCGGAGCTCGCCCTCCGGCGCGATGTGGGGGTCGTGCGCAAACGTCATCACCAGCGCTGAGTCGCGGAAGACCGCGTCCATGAAGCGCCTACGGGCGGCCTTGACCCTCACCTGCACCATCGGCGGCCCGATGAAGGCATGGCGTATAAACACTCTGAGCGCCAGTGGCATCGAGCACTGCTGTACTCTTTGAACACAGGTTGCATGTCCATCAGCACCTCATGCCTGTTTGTACGCCGCAACAATGACAGAAGCACAGCCTACAGTGAACAGGGCTGCCAAGCGGCGCAACATCTCGTGGCGTGTGGCCACGCAGGCGTCAGGGATCTGAAGGACACACCTGACATGACACGGCCAGCATGGACAGCCGCAGCTTGATGCATGGCCCAGGGGCGCTTGCACTCTGCCTGGCGCTGCTGGAGGGACTGCCTCCGCTGGTTGGTGCCTCCTCCGACGCGGGTCTGTCTCTAGCTGCCGTGCTCTCCTCAAAAGCCGCCTCCAGGAGATCAGACACCCCCCGGAGCAGGCTCTCGCTGCCTTTGAAAATGACCGAGCTGTGCAGCTGCTGCAGAACGAAGGAGGCTGAAGCTTCGATGTTGGCAGTGCTGCGGGAGGCGGCCAGGTCAAGACTCACCATTGGCTGAGAGGCTGCGTCGCTGCGCATGACATGGTCATACACTTGGTTCCACGTGCTGAAGGTCGGGTCGGCTGCCTGTGACAGTGCCGCTTGCGCCTGTAGCAAGTACCCGCACCGGTTCTGCAGCCACAACCTGCACCACAGAGAGCGTGTAGATGCCGCCACAGGCTCTCCACGAGCTGATGCATGAGCCCACACGTCTACTGCAGACAAGAATGGAGGTGCGGGTACTTGCAGGCATGGTTAAACGATGGGCATGGACACCACGTGCTGGAACCTTGCAACATGGATATGCGTGAAAATCAGCATCAGAATGGTCGCGAGCAGCGTACTCGCCAGACAGGCGGCGCCAGAGGCTCGCGGCAATGTGGGCGCTGGGGCCCTGGCCTGCATCCCCCAGCGGGTGGCTGCTGCGCTCAAGTGACGGTGGCCGCAGTGGAGTCGACCCCGTGAGGCCAGCCTGCCGGCTTGAGCTGCCTCTGCGAGATGTCAACCGCTCAAAGTTGACAACTGTGGCAGCAGGGGGCAGGCCGAGCATGTATTTGCGGGCCATTGCAGCTCTGTTGGCAATGTTGTTGGCGCGACACGGCAGCGGCCCCAACAGCAGGGCGTCCTGCGGCAGGGCAGATGTGGCCCTTGTGGCGGCGGGCTGCAGGTCCACCAGCAAGCAGCCTCCGCACGTCGCGGTCACCGCACCGGCAGCGGTGCCGCGCACGTCACAGCCAAGCCTGCGTGCACACGGTCATTACTGGGGCGAGCAGGGATTGGCCGCCCACAGCTCCAAGAAGCGACCACAGCTACTGCCAAGCAGCTCATGGCCTGGCCCCTTGCAGGCTGATTCTGCATGGAAGCGCTGCGCACGGGGTTTTCACTACGGTGGTCCAGCACAGACGATGCTCGCCAACACACCAGTGCACAGCTGGTGGTCTTGCCTCAGTATGCAGGTGGCAGATGCTCAGTACAGCGGTGTAATGCACATGTATTGAACCATGTGTTGGCATCACTGCAGACGTACCTCATGTCAGACACAGTGAACTCCGCGAGTGGCGATAGCTTGGACGCCCATCCAGCCGCATCCTGAACCTTAGACGACCAAGGGTCGCCGCTGGACAAGACTTTACTTGCCCAGGGGGCTGTACGTAGGGGCGCTGTATCCTGCGAGCGCGGCGCAAACAAGATCGCCGCTGCCACTGGGACGTGCACTGCCACTGTCACATGCACGTTGCCTGCTGGCGGAGGTGCTGACTTTGAGGACTGCTGGCCTGAGGACCTACGCCTCTGGTAACGCGGCGCCTGCAGGCACCACGGCAGTTCAATCTTTCAGTGCCAGCACTCTGTAAAGAAACCACATACACTCATTGCCAGCATGAGACTGTGCAAGCTGGTAGACTGCCCTACGCAGTACCAAGTCAGACCAGCCGTATGCGTGTAGCGTGAGCCACATGCGGGTCACACCTCTTGAGCGGGCGTATCTGCCCGCTGCGAGACAGGCAACACAAGCGCTGCTGTGCGGTTGTTTACACTATCGTTCGAGGCGTCGATGTTGTCCATCAGATGCCGCAGCAGCCTGACTTGCAGCGGTGACACTGCCGCCATGGCACCCTTGGAAATCGCCGTTAAAGCAAGGTGAGCATTGCCAGCCACACTGGAGGCCAGGGGGATGATCAGAGTGCTCCGCGCCGCACAGCCCATGACCTGAAACAGGGGGAGGACGGGGAAGTGATTGTCGGACGGCTGCAGCGTCACGTGCGGAAACGCCTCCCTCACATACCTGCACAAACACAGCGATTGTGCACGCACACATGAATGTGTGTCCTGTACAAGGGCAGCCATATGCATCCGACTCTGGTGGCCATGCGCATGTGGCAGCAGCTGCAGACAGGCAGGCCGTCTCGCTGCGTTGCTGCAGGTGGAGTCTGCTGAAGCAGCGGCACACATGCATGCCTTTGCACACGGAGAAGGCAGGGGCATACTCTTTCCGGTCTGAGTCATCAGCATCAAAGGCGCCACCCTTGTTGAGCTGCTGCAACAGCGCATCCCCATCTGACGGGTGCTGCCATGCCAGAGTGGCGGCTTCATGCGCATCGCGCACAATCGCGGCCAAGTCAGAATCCTGCAGCAACGGCGTGATCCCCCCTTGCATGAAGCCCGCCTGGACAGCCACAACAGTGGCATGCATGTGGTACGCCGCACTCGTGGCGGCTGCATGATGCTTCAGGTCAATCTTTGGGACCAGGCTTCCTGCATACACGTTAGCTTTGCTCATGTTGCGGCGGTAACCATGCCAGTAGCATGGTATACTTCTTCAGCCACACACAGCTGACGCTGCGCTTGAGTGTCAGCGCCAGTGAGCACGCAGTCAGAGCCCACACAGTGGGTGCCAGGGCAGGTACATATGCCCCACGCAGCATTCATCGAACGCACCGTGCAGGGCGGCCACGGAGAACACAAACTCGTAGCTGCTTGTGTCCATTGTCTCCGCGCCCAGCGCCTCCGCTCTGAGGCTTGGCAGCAAGTCCGCTGTAGCCACAGTGGCGTTTTGCATGCCCAAGCGTACAATGATCCCCCCACAGTCAATTGACATCAGGGGCAGCAGTGGCGGAGAGGGGCCTTGGATGGCAATTCTGTGTCGCACGAGGCTGGTGTGTACAAGGTTGGGGAGCTTGCCAGCCTCAAGAGCCGCCAATGTCGTGTTGCCACACCCAGCTGCCCTGCACAAACCATGGTCAACGGAAATTCTGTGGGTGAAATCAGCGAATGGGTGTGCACTGCACGGGAGGCACACCACCTGGTCAAGCCCGAGCACACCTACAAGGGCTGGCAAGGGCAAGACCTCCAGGCTGGGTGAGCCACCGGCATGGTCAGCGCGTCTCTCCCAGCTGACGCTGTTATCGACAGCGGTCAATGCAAATGCCAGTGGACAGAGGATTCGCACTGTTGCATGAAGATGTCGCCCTGGCGCAGGTCCGTGCACAGTTGCAATCCCAGCTCTAGGATGCGGACGAGCGCCGCAGAGTCAATGAAGGCCTCCACAGGAGCCACTGTGGCCGACACAGTGCCAAACAGAATGTCCCCCCGCAGTTTCTGGATGCGCTGATTCAGGAGCTCCGTGGCGCGGGCCTGACGTTGCCGCTGCGATGACCGCAGCTCCTCGTGGATCACCGGCACATCGTGCGAAGTAGCCGACCCGCTGGGGCTGGGTACATAGTCTCGGTCTGAGTACGACTCGCCTGTGTGTGAGCCGCCCCGTCCAGACAAGCCAAACCCGCCCGCCGCTGTGTGAGCATTGAACGGTTGGTGGATCGTATCAAACGGAGCAGATACCAACTCTGAGTCGACATCCTCGTGGTTGCCACATGGCACAAAAGTGCCGCTGAGGAACGTCTGGCAGCCTGTGCTGTGCGGCAGCCGCGCCTTGGTCCCCCGCGCGTGCTGTGAGTGGTGGCTGTCATGCAGCTGTGCAAAGGAGAAGCACGGGGAATGCAGCAGGTGGGTGCCCCGCGCATGAGCATCTGTTGCCGGCACAGTCGAATGGCCAGACCGTATGCCTACCTCGGCGGTCTTGAGGATAAACGCACAGCGCGACGACATGTCCAGCGTGACAGAGCAGCCTGTGAGCATGCCAAACAGCACGGAAGGCGCGGGCCGCTCCAGGAGGATGTTGAAGCCGATGCGCGGGATGTGCACGCATGCGCAGAAGCGTATCGGAAGCGATGGATTCGACAGCAGCGGAGTGATCTGCAGCACCAGCCCGGCATCAGCACAAACGGTCTTTAAGTACTTTTCACGCATTGGAAGCAAGCCCTGTGCTAGCACCCTGCAATTCGCCAGCGACGCTGCAGAGGCAGCTGCACACCGGTTCGCCCTTCATGATGGCTTCTGTGTTGTGTGGCAGTGGTATGTGCGCGTTGACCGCAATGGTGTTCAGGATGCGGATGGTGGCGCTCGCATACTCCCTGCTTTTTAGGAGGTGCGAGTAGCGCATGGCGGTGCGCAGCCTGTAATGCAGCAGCTCGTCTAGAGGTAGCTCTGCATCGAGGTCGTTCAGCTCCTCCCGGGTCAGGCCAAAGCTGGGCTTGCGTCTTTGCCACAGCTGCCACACCTTCCACCACCTGCAAGCAGTACGAACACGCCGGTCACAGTGTGGAGTCACCTCACACACGCTCTCGCATGTGCGCTGTGCGATCTACACGACGCCCCAAAATCCTGCATGGGCAACACAGAGGCTGCAGCACGGTTGTGGTGCAATGCGGAGAAGGTGGCGCCAGGTGCACTGCTGACAGGGTGGCGCTGGGAGGATGGGTTGCGGTGGCGAGGGGGCGCGCCTGCGGTCTGGATCGGTGTAGTGTGCAGAGTCCTGATGCAGGCGGCGATACAGGGCCTGGTACTTCTGCCGCACCTTGCGCTTGCGCGCTGCTGCAAACAGCGTGACGCGTCGTCGCCGCACCTTGCGGCACTCGCGCAGCACCATGTGAAGCGCATGGCGCCACCACGCGCGCGGGTCCTCGCTGACACGCACCTTGGGCCGCGCTGCCCAGCCGACCTCCATGGCATTGTAGAGGTGAGTGCGCAGCGCCACGCGCGACAGCACGCCCATGGACCGGATGTCGACGCACGGTGCCAGAGCCCGGAACTCGAGCTGCACATACACCTGAAGCACGTCAGTACTGTGCGCATGTAACAAAAGACAGAACCTGCGTAATTACATGTCCTTGCCGGTGATGCGCCTTTACTTGGCTGTTGCAAACGAAATCATCCAGTCAGATGCGATGCCGCACGAAGGCCATGCATAAACATGCCCTGTGCGCCCACAATACCGACACTGGGACCTGAAGCCATTCTGTTGTATGGCTGCTCGTACAAACGTACATTCTTGCGGAGACTGAGAATTGGAACCATGGCAGTTTGAATGTGCACTTCCGTCGAATGACGACAGTGTCCCTTCCTTTCCGTTGCATGTATCGCTTCACGATGCAAAACTCCTGGATACATGTACATGCATGGAAGAGCGCCGAACATTCAGATCCAGCTGTATCGAGCCTGTGCCTTGGCCATCTTCATCACCCTCAAGCGCAACATCCCACCCCTGGGCCTTGTGCTCTGGCGCTTCACTGGCAACATCCACCGGCACAGACTCTGTGCTCTTGTCAAGATTCTCAGTTCCAAATGTGCGCATGAACGACGGCAGTGCTGACTGCGGTCCGAATGCGCGCGAGCTGATGCCTGGCTTGTTGTGAGGAGTGGCCAGGCCGAATGATCGCCTGAAGCTAGAGGCACGGTTACGGCCGAGCGGTGTGCTGGGCGGCATGAAGCGCGACAGGCTAGAATGGTGGCTCAGCTGGGGGCCGAGTGGCATCCTGCTTGAACGGCTGCCTCCTTCCGGAATGCGTGCCAGGTGCTTCATTGTGCCCCGCTCCTTCTGCGGCAACGTCATGCCTGCAGCGCACTGCTCTGGGCAAACATGTGCTGTAGGCTGAGCGATCACATTTACGGCATGATGCTACCACAGTGGCCAATGCATGCTTTGCTGCGTGCGCATGCTCACCTAATAGCTGGCGCTTCTACCCGATACCAACGGGCAAAGCAGCGCTCACCGTTCTGTATGACTTTGACACCTACAGTGGGATAGACGCCCGGACAGAAAGAGTCTCGCACCTCCAGATGGCACGTCCTCTGGCCGTGCATGTGCACGACTGCGCTTCACGCCGTCTGGCACGGATGACAGCGTAGCTGTGAAGCCCCACTGCTGGAATAGGGCCCAGTTGACAGTCCACGCCAAGTAGCGCTGTCCTGGCGTTGCTGCTGCGCCATCCACAAGTGGCTGCACATCGTTGGAGCCAGGGACAGCCATCTGCAATTCAAAGAGCAGGTCTACGTGGGAGACATCGGGAGGTACCAAGGCAGGTGGGATCAATGATGGTGCACAGCTACGGCACACAGCATGCCGAGGGCCCAAGGTGCATGCCATTTGGTGACTGTGGCGGCGGGTGGTCCGACACTGTGGCATGTGAACAGAAGACAACATAGAACTTTGATCAGAGTCAACAGATGACATACCAGAGGCGCAGCACTGGCACGTGCCTCGGGCTGCCCCAACGCCGTTTCGGGGGCAGCAGAAAACTGGGCAGGCATGGCTGAGCGCGTCGTGGCGTTATCCAAATCCACGAGGTTGGGCAGGGTGCTCAGCACAAATGCGTTGATACCTTCCACAGACAGCCTGACTTGAGCAACAGTTTTCCTGGAGTGTGTCACATCCAGAAGCGGCTGGGGCATCATCCTCTGTGCCCAGAGTTTTTCGCGCGGGGGTTGCTTGGATGGCTTTGGGCATGGATCCACCACACGCTTACTGGACAGCGGCAGCAGGGGGCCATAAGAGATTGAGCGGATTGACAAGGACAGGCCCTCCCTGTGCTTCTGACCTGCAACACATCGCATAGTTTGAGGCAGATGCATGCTCTGCAGAAGCCTCGGGTGCGAACAAGGTCAAACACCGACACGTTTTGGCTGGTCAGAAAACGGTGCCCACAGAATGGACCCGGGCTGGCAAAGCACCCGTTACAGACTCCTGCGGCTGCCATGGCCCAGGTACAGTGTCCTGAAACATTGTGAAGTCCAGCTTGGTTGCTTTGACGCTGACGGAGTTCATTGACAAGGTTAAGGCTGCATGTATTAGAGCGGCAAGCCACCCAGCCCGTTTACGGGGCGGCTGGCTGGGGGTACTGCCAGGCTCTGTGCCCCATAGCAGGACATCGACCAGAGCTAGTCGCCTCTGCTTCTCGCGCATGGTTCCCGCCAAGCGATTGTGGTCATCAGGGGTGGAGTGACTCTGGATGAGACATCAGTCTGTTGGGGGAGCAGTAACAGATTGATCGAACAAAATCATAAGCTCCTGTGACCGGTTCCACCTGATTGCGCACAGCACACACCTGTGGCATGGCTTTCTGTCTCAGCTCAAGTGTACCACCGTCACATTCTATGTCAAATTGCCAACGGAAAAAATCTGGCACCCCCAGACGGAGGCTTTCAATGCGAAGCGCCTCCACATAATAAGGCAGCCCTTCGCAAGCAGACTTGATCTGTTGACCAGACAGCAGATCGCAGATGTCCAGGTCTTGAATGCAAATCAGCCCTGTAACAGACGGGAAAGCGTACAATACACCACAACACGCTTGGATCTGTGACACAGGCTGATTATTTATCATGGTATTGCCTGATTGGGCCTGGCGAGTGCAAGGAGGTCGAGCCTGCAGCTGGCCAGCACACACCTTCAGCATTTCTGGAGACGATTGGCTTCCCTGAGCGGCGTCGACCCTTCCACATAAACTTCACACGCAAGGATATCATCAGCGAAAGAAATTGCGACATGATCGCTATCCTGATCGGCCGACTGATGATGCAGGCGATAATGAGCACCGCAGCGCATCGCAGCCCAACCACGAGTGCGAGGGCAGCCCAGCTTAACATAAAGTTCCACATCGCAGCGTCGACGCCTACATCCTTTCCAACACTCATATAGCGCACGATACATTCCGCATTTTGCGTTGTTGAAGACTGTCGTAACCGACGCGTCAATAGTCCGGCCCAACTCGTGTGTGCTTTGTCATGGCATCGTCCCCGACGCCGGAGACATTGCAGCGCAGCGCGCAGGCGTCATCGTAGCAGGCTGTCGATTGAGCTGACCGGATGGCCGTAGTATGAGGTTTTGGGCGTTCGTCGGCAATTGCACAGGGAGTGTGTATTAAGTGTCTGTCGTGCCCATCAAGCCTGGCAGCACTGTGGCACGTACTTCAGCATCTGCCACTGCCAACTAGCCACAGTACAGCGAAAGGGTGTCGAAGAGGGTCTCCATGTGCCCCACCGCCTTGTGAAATAGGCAGCGCGATACCGTAGAGGTCTTACGTATGGTGCGTGGGTGACTGCGGTGAGGTATGGCAAAGCATTTGCAGACACGGGAAGCTTATCGTGAGATACTTGATGACCATTCTTGACTGGCCTGGTGTACGACCCTGTGGCTCACAGCCACGGATGCTTCGTGGTGCCCGACACAGCTGTCGTTCCATCTGCAGCGTTCCATTTTCAGATCAGCTCGTGCCGGCACAGTCCTCGGGAGTCCCAATCGGGCTCTCCAGAACCAAAGCAAGTCTGACTTATGCTCTCTTGTGATCATGATGTCCCCATGTCGCTCCCGCGTGCCAGAGCCCGCCACGACGGCAGTGTCGCTGCCTCCGTCACTCTGCACGTGCGAACTGTAATGGGCGACCGGTGACTGGTGTATCATGGTGTTGCGCTGATCAATCGCTCACAAACCGCGGCATATGTGAGGCCTACGTAACAGCTCGCCGACCTGGGTGGACGATGCATACATTACTGACCAGGTGCTGCTGGACATGCCCCTGCGGACTTTGCGCAGGACTTTGCGCAGACATGTACATCAGCTTTTGTGCAGCTCTACAAGCAACATTGCTCTTACCAAGACAAGGCAACAGGTTTGGGGAAGTGTCCTCTCGAACAGTGTTTTCAGCTCGTGCGCAGATGCATTCACAGGCATTCACAGGCGTCCAATCACAGCTATCTGCCTGATTGTGTACATCAATCACTCAGACCAACTTGGGTTGACCTGTATAGTTCACCAGCATTGAATTCCCAACATCAAATCAGGGTGAGATGCTGATTGCATGCCATGCAAGCCCCTCGGGTCGCACTGAAAGATGCGCATTGATCAAGCATGTGCAATGCAAAAGCATAGATGCATGGAAGGTTGACAGACCTCCAAATGAATTTCCCATCATCACGACGCCACTGCCCATCATGTCAACGATACGAGCATATTAGAACCGCTTCTTTTACACATGGTTGATACACATCCTGCTCAATGGCATGCATGTCAGAACCTCACTGAACACAACTGATATTCAAGGTGTACTCGCACTCTCGCAAGGTGTACTCGCATATGCGGAGACCTGGCCATGATCGACCCAGGTGTTTGCAGCGACTTCACCACGTACCGTACAGTCTACCTGTACATTCTCGGCATGGGCACAAGTGGACTAAACTAGGATGCACTGGTTCCTACTTTCAGGATATCATGCACAGAAACACTGAATCAGGTCCACTGGAAACGGATCTGATTCTGCTCAGTGGGGAAAGACATGAATGACGGACTCCCTGACGAGCCAAACGACTCATTGGAGCTGTTGCTCTGCCCTGACTTGTGGCGGGGCAGTGTTAGCAGGTCGGAATGGGAGGTGGCATCTGAGTTGCATAGGGACGCTGGTCCCTGCGGAGAAGGCCGAGCCTCGGCTAAAACATCGTCAGGGATCTGCCAGCTGGTCTGCGGGAAAACGGTGGAGCTGGTAGTGTCCAGCCCTCCACGGACAAAGCTGTAGCCCGATAGGACCGCTTGCAGCGGTGAGGCCACATGCGGCTCAATGCCAGCTGAGCAGTTATCAGTCACCAGGTTAGGCCTGGCTGTAAACGGGATCCCCTTCGGTGGCAGTGGTCGCAAATTCAGTTCCGATGGGACCTGGACGTGAGTATCACTCGCCTCACATTGCCTAGCCCCACCAGCTCCTGGTTCATGTCCCGCGCCTTCTGCACCTCCTCCAGACATCGCGGCGCCATCCCTGCTTGCGATGCTCGCACCCGCTGGCATCTCTGCTGCTGCATCACCGAGGTTCTCATCCTCATGCGCGTCTTCATCCTCAGACTCGCTCTGGCGTAGCTTCATGTCACCATCGGCTGCTGAGCTACCCACAGATTTGCTGCTGTTTGCACGTCCGAAAAGGGGATCGTCTTCTATACTAGTTGCTGCCGCCTTTGCCGCGTTGGCAGCCTTCTTTGCTGCCACTGCAGCACTATCATGCTCTGGCATGCGCTCAATACAACTCACTTCACCGGCCGAGGTGTTGTGGCAAGACGGATTGCCGAAATTACTATTCACGTCGACTGCCTGTGCAGAAGCTTCATCTACCTGGTCTACATCTCGTGCAAGCATACTATGATGGCTGAACGTCCATTCGCCATCTCTACAATGTGCCGGAGCCTCAGGCCCAAGCTGCCCCATTCTCAGCAAAGACGGAGCTGGCTCCGATGCAGTTGGAGTGCTGCTGCCATCAGTATGAACTGATTCAGCCTCAGCATTCTCTCCAGTCGCAACGAAACTTGACGCGTGTTCAGGAATGGCACTCCAAAGAGATGCCAGGTCTGAGCCCGGGCTGCCTGTGAGGTCCGGCGTGTGTGGCGTGCTTGGACATGACAAGGCATCACTGTCATTGCTGGGACTCGCAAGCAACTGTTGCGCTTTCTGGTCCAGCAGCAGAGCAGAGGCTGCCCGGCAGTTCTCTTCACTGCGCTCAGGCGCTGCAAGCGCAGTAGTGGGACGAGCGTCAAGGCTCACAGCCCGTTTGCGACTTCCAGACCCATCATCATCAAATGCCAGTGTGTTGTCTAGATCACCCAGAGGCGATGCGAGACCACCAGACGCCCAGAACCTCTGTAGGTCTTGGAAAGATGAAGAATCACAGTTGGCCCGCACTCGCAGGTCTGGCAGTGGAGCGCTGTGCGTCCGTGCAGCTGCCGTTGAGAAGCAGTGTGCGCCGGGACTGTACCGCTCGGGGGCGAGATTTGGCACAGTGTCGCCAGCAGCAGCCTCCTCCTCGGACACGTCATCGGCAGCCGCTGTCTCCTCTTGCTCATCTTTAGAGTCATGCTCGACCCCATCACTTCGTTTGGAAATCATCACTGCGAACATGCCAAGAGCCGCAATCAATACCCAAACCTGCACAGTGCGGTTCTCAGGATGCAACAAGCATGGCGCCGACGGAAGCATGAGGCTGCTGTGCCAGACGTGTGGCCGCATTCGTACCCACGACATCTTGAGCGGATCGTGATGCATCTCCACGACTGCCTTCTTTGCCATGACCATCTTTTTGCTAGGGGGCAGACTCCGCGCAGGCGCACCAGGACGCTGCAGCAGGTGGCCCGCCTCAAACATGACACATCCAGCAGCCCAGCCAGCAGCCGCAGCTTGAATACAGAAAAGCCACCACGCTGGTCCGGGTTCGGGACTGGGTTCGCGGCCACCACCATCACCACGACCTCCACCACCACCGTTGCCACTGCCAGGAGGCTGACCTCCGCTTACCGCTGCCACGGTGACATGCGCAGGCCCCGTCTGTCCCACGGCACCCACTCTAGATGGCCTTCCTGTGATATAGCCCTGCTCAAAGGATGATGTGAAAAGGCCGCGCAGCGGTGCGGGTGCGAAGCTCGGTGTAGTGCTCGAGCCGGAACGACCAGCACACGTGCGAGGACTGTGTGTCTTGCCGAACACCGAGGCATGCACGGTCCAACATGTAACATAGGAATTCATGTCGGGAATTGATTTCGGAGACTGCGTTTTCAAGTCGAAGAGCCGGTTCTCATGGGGCGGTGTGGATGAGGCATCCAGCAAAATCCGCTCACGGAAGGCATGCGTCAGCTACCTGCAACTCAAACACCCCGAAGCTGTTGCGCTTGAACCGTAGACAATCATATTGTAGAGAAGAGCCGTGGGGTGTGAACATGCATATCCCGCCCACCGGCATGTAGCGCTGCAAAGACTCTTCCCGGGCCAGGGAGGTATGATCGGACGACGCCACACGAACCAATGCACGAGCGTGAACCGAGCCACAATACAAGCTGCAGTTGAGTTAGCACTCAGGAAGGCAAGCGAAATAGATACAACGACCATCGTGCGCACGTGTAGCTGACACACGAAATCGTAGGGTGATGAATTCAGTGCCATGCCGGTTTTCCTAACTGTGCATTCTCCTAGCAAAACTCCAAGAAACTTCATACAATCAAAATGGTATTGAAACAGAACAGGTAGCGGCAACGCGGGTGGTGACACATCGCCACATGTACTGCTTGCTCAACGTTGCATCGATGATGTCGCGGAGGGGCAGTGTTTGCGCAGATGGTTAAGCCTTCTTATCACAAAGTCAATTCCAGATAAAAGATAGGCTTCGGCATACCCGGGCGCGTTATAGATGGTCCACAGTGACGACGACTCAATAGCACCACAACATCCGAAGAAGATTTCTGGATCGGTGTGGGGCTTGTCAGGGACCTGCACACACGCTGTGATCTACAGTCCCATTGCCACTCGGCAGATGGCCAGCAAATGCCAACACAATTGTACACCACAGCAGCGTAGATCACCTGCGATGCTCCGTCGATATGGCGGGAGCCTGCACGGCTGCGTTCCTACGATTTCGCGCACAGTCGTGTTCAATGATGTGCATCGCACATAAATTGAGCCTGCGCAACGAAGACTGAACCCATCTGTGCCTTGTTGCTGTTAACAAGGTCTCACGCCTGGCCACAACAAAATCTCGGCGTTGCGCTTCTATCAGTCGCGGCCATCTCTTTGGTCGAACGCACATCCGCCACTTGCCGCGCGTTTCACACCGCCTGAACGAAAATCGGATGCATTCCAAGCATGACCAGATGTGCTTACAGATCCTGTCGAAACCTGATATACATCTAATTGATGGGATCGCTAAATCTGCTGGCATTGTTCGAACCTGAGCACAGCACGGCGCGCTCGGTCTCGTGCAGCGATCTTTTGTGTCGTTTAGAGGTTGTTTCTACGTATGGGCTTAGCGTAGCACGTGGATACACGATTTGTGGTCGATGTTCAAGAAGCCCGGTGTTCACAAGCTCCACAGGCGCGGAAACTGACTGGTAGACCGCGAAGCTATCCGGCCCGTGTTGAGGTCATTGACGCATGAAAGAAAAAAGTCAATGCAAACAACTGTAACAGAAATAGCCCAGCGGGAAGACTATAGTTTTCAATCGCTGGAAGACGACCTGCTACACGCCAGACTCCAGTGCGCTCCTTGGGTAGTTCCGCTCACAGCTGCGGACGACTTTCACCACGTAACCACTGCATCGACCGTTCCCCACTCCCCGCTTACCAACAGGGCTTAGGACATGATATCCAAGCAACATCCCAGTCCACCGTGCACCGTTGAACCGTGTCATGGTCATGCGGGGATGTTGTTCCAGAGGCACCTGAACAGACATAGACTCAAAGATGATCTAGAACGCACCCTTGACAGCTTGACGACCTGGCTTACGGGCTTTGCACGCTCAACGGTATCTCTGGCTTCAAGCCTGGCACATGATGCATACAGGCAAGAGCATGCAGAAGTTGCAGCAGCAGAGGTTCGGGAGGAGCTGCAAGATACACGGCGAGAGCTTGCTCATTATGACCAGGAGCTGAGATTGTACAGGAATCTCAATGAGAAATACAATGCCCAGCAGTTGGCATTCACTGCTCTTCGGCAGCAGCTACATGACTCAGAACATGTGCGCCTGTTGCCATCTGCTGGTATGCATCATGGTATCAAAGCCCATGTGCCACATGCCAGGAGTCTGGAGATGGCACGCAGGAGAGTAAAACAGGGAGTGGTTCCAACACTGGTCGACTCATCGACGCAAGTACCAATACTTATACCATGTACTTGGATGGCTGCACCGCGTCTCAGGCCATGCTTGCAGACTGTCGATACCAAGCAGCTAGCAGTGAGCTGTGTGCAGCTGTCAAGATGCTGGAGATGCATGAAACTGCCATTCAAAGCAGTGTCAGAGCTACTCATCAGTTTCGCTTGTGGCTGGCACGCCGAATCCTCCGATGCTGGCAGAACCGCTGTTCCAGACAAAGGCAAATCAAGAGCGCCTTCATTCTCGTCACTTTACATAATTATGATCAATGCGCTAGCAGTGAAGATGTGTATGATACAACGTTTGTTGCCCATGGATATCAGGCTCAGTTCTGATCCACAGCTCAATGCGTTTGGCTGCTGGACATCACAGGTGCCTGTGCAGATGTGTCTTGAAAAGTCAAGATCTAAATTTGTACAAGTGATGCTTGCACAACCTTTTCAATGATCCCTCAAGCGTCTGAGTTGGGAACAGGCAGCAGCTTGACTGTTTTTGTTGCATTTCTGCATGTCGTTGTTGGCTATGAGCATTCAGTTTTGGCTGAGCAATATGCAGGGCATGGTACACTACAAAGTTGGAAGCCAGACACCGGCTGTTATTGCATGGTGCACTTTGGGCATGGCAACAACGAGTGGCCAAAGCTTCCGTGCTTGCAGCCATCATCAGAAGCGCAAAGCTTCATCATGCGTCCTGTCTGAAGCGCAAGGTGATGCAAGGCTTTGTCCAGAATTCAGCATTGTGGAGGAACCTGGGTGCGCGAAAGACCTATGTATGCACGACGGTCCAATGCAAAATTGACAAGCAACAGTGGCAAGCAATACTTTGGGCATCATAGCAGGCAGTGTCCCCAGAGCACTCGAACAGACAGCCCTCATACACAGCCACAGTCGCTTGTTGCGGTGTGCATTGGAAGGATGGTGGAAAAAGACACGATCAACAGCCGCTTTCAGCCGGCAGATCCATCGTTGGCAACTGCAGTCATGCAAGCTGATGCTCTTGCGCTGCTTATTCCTATGGCACAAGCAATCTGCACATGCTCAGGTACCTCCGTGCGCAGTGCAGCTTGCATTTTAGCCTTGCAGCCCTGCTCACTTGTATTGCACCTGCCAGGATAATCTTACCAAGGCAGAGAAAATCCTCGCCGAGCGGCAGAAGTGGCGCATTCAGCGGATGTGGTGTACATGGCAGATTTTGGCGAAAAACAAGCAACGTGAGACATTGATCACTGTCACCTTCAGGAAACAATTGACTGTACAAATACTGCTGGAATGGCAGTGGCATCTGCAAGGACGCAGATGCCACATGAATCGGCTATACCGGAAGTGCATGAAGAAGTTCATGGCAAACGCGGCGGCATGTCAGCAAAGAAGATATGGAATGGGACTTGCGTTGCAGTTCAGGCCCCGCCAACTGTTGGAGCATGCAATGCGCCAATGGCAGTCGTCGAAGCATAGCAGAGTGAACGACTGCAAAGCGCTGCTAACAGGCTGGCATGAACAAGCTGTACACAGCAGGTGTGCCTGTTGCTGTGTCACAGTATCAAAGGAATTGGAGCCATACAAGGTCAGCGTAACTTTGGCATGTGGCACAGGTTTTTGAGAAAGCTGGGCAACATGCTGGTACATCAGAGATTGCACGTTGAAGTGACATGTCTGTGCTACTTATGGAGAATTTCATGGAAGGCTTTCGCGAACAGTATTCAAGAACCTGTGCAGCTACAGGCAATGGCATGGAGGCTGTCAATGGACACGGAACAGTTACAAAGCACATGTGAATTGTATGACCATGCAGGTTTTTTAGGTATGCCACATGGTCAGGAGCTTGACCGTCACTCTTGCCAGTGTGCAAGAGGACGCAATCCCTGAACATACTGGATGGTGTCTTGTCCCAAGATCTGCCGTGTGGCCATCACAACTTCGCTGCAACAGCTGACTGGAAGCTACCATTCACTGTGAATGCCATGCCAATTGCTGATCAATATGATGAGATTCCACATGTTGATCAACAGCTCGGTCCAAGGCCGAGATCACCCTGCAAACTGCACAGCAGAATGCTGGTATCACGCGGAGAGAGCTTCTGACTGACTGGTGGGCGTAGCTTCGAATTCAGCATACATCAGATGATGTCATCCATGGCCCTTGGTTGGTGCAGAGTCACATCCCTGAAGACTGGTTTGGTGGTTGACCAGGTGGTTGTGTCATTGGAGCAGACATCGGCATTGAAACCATGTGCCCGTTGTTGCTACCTGGAATTGGCATGTACATAACCATAGGTTGCTGCATGCCTTGTGCAGACATAGAGCCCACTTGCTGGCCAGGGACTCCTTGCATCGGCATGGGAGCATAGGTGACATATCCTGGGGGAGCTGCACCAGGAACCTGCACATGGTATGTCGTCGTGCGCACGGTCGCGCCAGCAAACACAGCAGACGAGCACAGTGCCATGACAGCATCAGAAACAGTGTCCCACCATTCCCGGGTTTGGGTTTGTCGCTCCAAGTGTTCCAGTGGCACCATCACGGCTTTCAGCAGCTGCACTCTTCGCGCTTTTTTCGGCTCCCTCAGCCTGCAGTCCCACGATTCCATGCTGTCACCTATATCGCCGGTGACAACAGACAAAGTGAAGGAGCTGCACTGCCAGACAGAAACATGCAAAGAACACAAACCTCTCTGATCTTCTGCAAGTATGTTGACAAGACCACCACAGCATCTTCAAAGCCAAGGCTTTTCATGGCCCATAGGATATCATCACCATTCACTGTCTTACGCTTTTCTCTTTGGCACTTGTCACTGGCTCTGCACACGAAGCCACAACTTTATGTCTTGTAGATGCAAGAATCAGTGGGAACGGATTTGTGGGTCACACGCATCGGATACCTGCTTCACAGCATGACATGCACACAGTTGTAGGACCACACTCACTGGTAATGAAGATGATAAAATCTGAGACACATTGTTGAACCAACTCCTTGGCATCTTTCGAGATTTTCGCATTTTGTGGGAGAGCTTCTTTCATGATGCGACTGATGTTTGCGATGGGCAAAAACTTGTCTTGCTCTCGCACACCCTCCACCTTGTCATCTGCTTTGGCAGCCATAAGGTGCGTGTGGATAGAAAGTTCAAGACAATAATCCGGCTTACTAGCCCCTAGCTTCACTTTATCGTATTCAACTCCTTCTCACGTAGCAGAACACAGCCTCTGAATTCGACATGCTCGCTACAGATGACGACACCGTTTAGGCGACCGCGCTTCTGGTACGGCTCAGTTTCACTTCAAGAAATACACAGCAATTGATTGATTACGTTTGCAACAGGCAACCGGACTAGACGGAAAGGATCATAAGTCATGAACTGACAGCACAAACGTGTGGTGGGTGACGCTCGCGTCGACCAGTAAGGCAATGCAATGCGCGGGTTGTCGCAAACGCACAGCCCGACAGTGCACTGCAGGGATGAACCAAGTCACCATTTCCTTTGGTTTCCAGAGAGTTTCCGGGTTTGCCTCGATATTGAAGAGCCCCCGCGATCGCGAGGCCGGATGTGGGATAGCATGCATGCGGCACAAGCACATGGCTAGCCATGGCTGGCCAGCCAGGGCTGGCCAAGCACTGCACTGGCGCTAACCCAGCGGCTATCACGGGTTACAAGCGGGCTCGAATACCAGACATCTCAAACCAAAATTCGATGACCGCAGCAAGATACATGCTGCCACAATTTTGCAACCAGCATATTCTCCCGCGCCCTCGTCCGCTGCACAGCGTGCGAGGCGTCGTCTGAAGCGCAAGTTGCTTCTGATTGTAAGGTCCCTTAAGGTCCTGTGAGGCCGTTCACGCACTGTCACTAGTTGGCCATGCTGAAGTGTCAGGCTACAGCCCACAGTGCTGCCTGGATCCCGTTGAACGTTCGGACCACGTCAAGAGTGATCAGCCGCGGAGCAGGTGCCGCTCCCGCCTGGCATGATCTTGCGATCTTCATAGCGAGTTTCTGAGCGAAATCTCGAAAATAGTATTCAGCACCCACTCGTGGTTGATGTCGCATGACTGCTTGTGATTTTGCTTGTTGGTGGCATGTGATCGCGTCGTTGCTGTGTTGCTCTAGACTTCCTGTGTGACCTTCAGCTTGCAACAAACCTGTATGAGGATTCACTCAGCAGGCAATTACAGGATGTACACGTCTGGGTCGGCCACGTACTGCGCTAGGATCGCATGTGACAGCCACAGATCAAACTTACATGGCTCGAGCTCTGGAGCTAGCTGGAACAGCCAAGGGTCAAACGTTCCCTAACCCAGCCGTCGGCTGCGTCATTGTGCTAGATGAAAATGTTGTGGGTGAAGGCTACCATCCGCAGGCTGGTGCCCCACATGCAGAAGTTTTCGCACTGCGTGCAGCAGGTCAGCAAGCTGAAGGTGCAACAGCTTATGTGACACTCGAGCCATGCAACCACTATGGCAGGACACCGCCGTGCAGCTTGGCATTAGTAGAAGCGGGAGTTTCCAGGGTCTGGTTCAGTCAGCATTCAGTTGAACATATTCTGTTTGCAGCACAATGAAACTCTCATGCAACACACGGACTATGCTTTGTGATGACCGCATGTATGTATGCAGGTCGTGGTTGGTGTGATTGACCCCAACCCTGAGGTTGGAGGTCAAGGCATAGTGCGCCTTCAGAATGCGGGTATTACTGTCGATGGTCCGTGTTTACAAGACCAATGCTATGACATCAACTCTGAATTCATGGAGCGGATGAAGGGCGCATCTATGTAACGCCAGAAAGTAGAAGGGAAACTCAGAGAGCAGCTGTTGCAGAGCAAGTGGTGTGAAAGCTGTCCAATCAATTGGGAACAGGCTTTCAACCGGAACCGACCTTGTTGAGGTTGATGCCTACAATGGAGCACCAAGATGCGACGACAGTCGAAGCAAGTCAGAAAACACTCCAGCTGCAGTGACTGCCGCTCCTGCACCAGGTCCCCGCACAATCAGGGGCTGCTCGTCGTACCGTGCAGTGCGGAAGGCGATGATGTTGTCTGTGCCGGTCAGCTGGCAGAACGGATGATCTGCTGGGAAGGACCGCAGCTCCACGTTGCCCTTCTTTGTCTCGCAGTCCACCGTACCGACAAAGCGGAGTTTCTCCCCCTGTGACGAAACGCAGCGTTAGGCAGTGGGGGAACACCAACATAGTCTGCGGCCCGTTCAAACAGCGCACCTTCTCCGCTGCGGTTTTTGCGCGCACCGACATATCCGCATCAAACTCACTCAGCTTTTGCATATACTCGTCAACAGAGACGTCCTGAAGTTGTCCTGGCACCAGTGAAGACACCGGAACATCATCTAATTCAATATCTAGCCCAGCCTCACGACCAAGGATGACAACCTGCAGCAGATTTCCCCATTTAGGGTGACAACAATTACAGTTTATGTTCGGGGTTCCATGTGGAGGGCAACTTGCGTGTGTGTGGGTGGCACCTTGCGAGCTACGTCCATGCCAGACAAATCCTCCCTTGGATCAGGTTCGGTAAACCCAGCCTCTTTCGCTTGGATGACAATGTCAGAAAATGAGCGTTGGTCAGTGCCGAACGCATTGAACAGGTATGAAAGAGTCCCCGAGAAGACGCCCTCAATGGAAATGATCTTGTCACCCGTTTCTCGAAGGTGCTTCAGGGTTGCTATGATGGGCAGCCCGGCTCCAACAGTTGCCTGTCGCAGCACAATCCAGTAATGGGCCTGGTATGGAACAAGACATGACAACATGCACTTATGTACCAGGCCAACTACACATATGCCTCCGAACGCCTTGTCCCGCACCTCGTAGAACCAGTGCGTGTAAGAGGTCCGCGTCAGATTTCGAACGGTGTGATACCTCTCAAGCGGTCCTGCGCCGAGCTTCTTGTTTGGAGTCACGATATGGATGCCTTGGCGCATCCACCACTCGTACAGCGTTGCCGGGCCCTCTGAGGCCGTGCAGTCCACAATGATGCTGTTTGGCAGCGCACTGCTAGTCAAGTGATCAGCAATATCCTCCAACTTTCCTGCTTTGGAGTTACTATTGAACTCGTCCCTCCAGGTGTCGAGGTCCACACCTGCATAATCAGGTCCACACCGTCAGTTGACGGACTGGGCCTTGCCATGAGAAGCTTTGATGTGGAGGCTTGAGGGACAACCAGAGACAGGAAGCCTGACACCACAGCATCTCTCACACCCTCACACAGTTGCAGTTCATTCAGCACATATGAAATCAAGGAGATGTAGGCATGTGAACGCGCGAGGCTGGTGTGCAAAAGCGTGTGTACACGGTGGACCATACACTTGACAACATTCAACTCATACACCATCGTACCTGTCTCCGACAAAAGCACTTTGGAGGAGGTAGCAATTGCAAGCACCCGCACATCAAGCCGATACCGATCCCGCAGCAAGCAGCACTGGTCCTTGAGCTGGTCCAACAGTTCCCCACCTACCAAGCCTGGTCCAACAACGGCAAGGTTCAGGGTGGTGGCTGAAAGGAAGAAGCGAGCGTGCACGGCACGTAGTGACTTTGTGACATCCGACTGCACACATCATAGAGAATCATAGAGATGGAAGACTGTCGCCCCTGCAGGCTGTGAGCTCATACATTGCGACACTGCAGATATGGTGGGAGTAGGACTAGCACCTGCTTAACGAGCACCGTGATGTTGTATTCGGAGGAGCCCTGCGCCATAGCCTTGATGTTGACACCTGCGGTCGCCAGGGCAGTGAAGAACTTGGCAGCCACGCCCTTGTTTGCCGCCATACGCTGGCCGACAGCGGCTAGCACTGCGCAGTCCTTCTCCACGCCCACGTCCTGGATGCGACCTGTGCGGATCGCACTAGCAAACTTTTTGCGCAGGATTTCCTGTGCGCGATCACCATCCACTCCATTCACCGCAAAGCACACAGAGTGCTCTGAGGACGCCTGCACATGGCCTGCGTGTGGACATGCACTGGTTCCCAGCGCCGGCGACTGGCAGGTGGGCCAGGCAGGTGCGCGTGGATCGTCAGCATGTGCAGTACGCTGTACTGCGTCTGGTACAGGTCAGGGCCGCGCCTGAGAGATCATGATGACGTTGATGTTGTGGTCGCGCAAGGATGCAAAGATGGAGGATGCAGTGCCTGGCACGCCCTGCATGCCAGTGCCCTCCACGTTGATCAGCGCGACCTTCTCAATGGTGGCAAAGCCGCTGACAGGCAGGGCCTTGACGGAGGGCGCCTGATCGGTGAGATCGCGGATGCTTGTGCCAGGGGCATCCAGGTTGAAGAAGTTGCGGATCACGACCGGAATGCCGTACTTCATCGCCGGCAGCGTGGTGCGTGGGTGAAGCACGTTGGCGCCAAAGTAAGATAGCTCCCAGGCCTCGTGATACGACATTGACTCCAGGCAGACCGCTTCCGGCACCTTGCGTGGGTCCGCCGAGTACACACCATTTACATCTGTCCAGATGCAGATCTGATTGCAGCGGGTCAGTGCTCCAAAGATCGTGGCTGAGTAGTCAGAGCCGTTGCGGCGCAACGTCGTCACCTGCAAGGCCCAGATATTGTGGCACGTCAGATATACCAGAGTATGCTGTGTAGTTCATAAGCTGCACCCCAGAATCAGGGGAGGGCAGGGGGCAGGGAAGGGGGGGGGGGGGGGGGGGGGGGGCACCTGCTTCTGCATGTCACGCGCAATGAATCCAGTTGCGATGATGATGTCAGGGTCCCCATTGACAGACGCCCACCTATCCAGGCCGGCCTCAGAAGCTTCATAGTCGACATCCACTGACTGGCCATCGGGGGTGGGGTCCACAACTAGCACATCGCGGGCATCCAGCATGACAGCTTTGTGCCCCTTTATACGCAGGCTCGCGGCAAACAGTCGCGCGCACCACAGCTCGCCGTGGCCAACCACGAAGTCTGAAAAGGCCTCTGTGGCAAGGCCGGCTACAAAGAACACACCCACCTGCTTAGACTGCGGACACTGTAACAGGCGCATGCAGCGGATGGCTATAGTGGACATCAAGACGCACCGATAGAGATCGCCTTCAGCATGGATTTTAGATCGCTGATGTCGCTCAGCAGTTGTGCGCTGAACTCTGTCAGCTCAGCCGGATCTTCGCCAAGGAGCTCTTGTGCGGTGGTCATGTGCTTCTCTTCCAGCGCGGACAGGTCCATCACAAATCCGTCGTCCTTCTTTGCGGCTTTGGAAATCATGTTCAGAATCAAATCTGTGACTTTGACAGGGGATTTCGGGTGCGAGCCCATCGCGGATACGACCGCAAACGTTTTCGGACTGCCCAACTGCGCAGCATGAGCCTTCACGACCGATCGACATTGCAGCGCCTGGGAGCTCTCCGCAACCGTACGACACGAGATCACAGAATTTCGATGCGAAAAACCGCGCTCTTTGTAAACCGCACTCCCTATTTTACAGGAAACGCTTGCTATTGGCATCGAACACACCTGTACCAGTACATCACCAGCCTGGGAGATACGTTCCGCAGCGCTAACACAGGTACCGCCAAACTTGTGGAGCGTCCATTGTTCGCCTCTGGGAAACTCTAAATTTTTTGCAGGTGCGTCTGCGATAGGAGCGGCGTGTCGGACAACAGATCCGCGTAGACGCCGACGTTGGCCGGACACCTCCTGGGTTGCGATTGGTGCGGCAAGGCGTTGTTTAAGCCTAGACGTATCAATTCTAGGAATCACTGAGCCACAGCTTTGTTGGCGCAGACGCCCGCGGCAGGTAGAATGCTGCGCCTGCATTGCAACCCTGTTGTTTAACATTGGCAATTCCGTGCAAACGCGCTCCACGCCTCGAATTGAATTGCCTGCCGTCTGAACAGGTCGGGGCCACTCTCGCTGATGTGTTGCGAGTGGCGGCATTGATCTGTGCGCTCTTCGCTCAGCTGAGCTCAGTTTCGCACCTATTGCCATCCGCTTCCCCGGTAGCCACTGCAAAATGTGTGCACAAACCATGGACGCCGAGAAACCATACAGGGGTATGCTCCACAAACATACCAGCTGGCAAAGCAGGTAGGCAGGCATGCATGGTAAGGCTCAAAAGAATGCACTATGGCCAAGGCCGTCCACGAGTCTCAACAACACAGGCAATCAGTGCCGTTCTCTCGAACTTCTCACTACTGCTCCTCACAGCACGACGCTCTACACTCTCAGAGGTGCTGGATGGGCACGTCTTATGTACCCATGAAGTGTTTGCCGGTCACATGGGCGATGGCCATCAGCGACTGTGCATATATACATGTTGGCATTCCCTTTCTGTAACTCTTTTTGTTTAGATTACTGTTTGTTTCACGTGTTGTGATGATACTTTGTGTTCGGTTGCAGTCAATGGAATAAGCCCTAACGCACAAGACCGTGGATGCTGCCACTGCAAACTGAAGCAGCGTGTGATCACCGGAATTCCGCGGCAGACAGGCAGCTGTACAATCAGCATGGATTGCGCCAGAGAGGACGTGCTGCACAGATAGTCTGTGCGACATGACCTCCACCAGGAAAAGGCATGCTCGCATGCATGCGCTGCAGCAGCATCACTGCGGCCGGCTGCACACCCCCGCGCGGCCCCATGCGGATGTGCTAAACTTAGATCAATCAGGAACTTAGCTGCGCTGAGGGTAGGCGTGCAGCAAACGGCGGGCAGAAATCATAAATAGAGCATACTGCAGGCGGCCGTGGGCAGGCATGACCAACAATCAATATGGCAGGCTTGGCAACATACACCCTGCCACACACAGCATCATGCCGCACGACGCACATCTCAAAACAGCCTCAGATCGTCGCAACCACAATCCCATCGCGCGCTTGCATGCACAATCTACAGATCCATGCAATTTCACACCCCAAGAGCGGTGCACTCCTTGCCCACTGCATTCCAAAATTTTCGCAGCCCCCTTTGCCAACCCATGTTCACATTTCAGCCCTTACTCATGGTATCGTGTCATGCACGGTTCGCGCAGAAAATTGAGGTGATTGAACGAGGCCTGGTTGTGAAGCGGCGAGCGGGAGAGTGTTACCAGAGCCCGGGCGAGTGGCAGTGATCAAGCGCATGCATGGCCTTTCGGCACCAGGCAAACAGCGTAACTGAGACTCTGCTGCAACAAATCACTTGCACAACATACATTGGTCATGTAATCCACTTGGATTTCACAGGGCCGCGGCCGGCCAGTCACAAGGCACACCACGAAATTGGATGACTGCCAAGCCGAATTCGAGCTGGTAGATGGATCCGGTGGGCCGCATATCAGTACTTGTGGACCATGCATGGCCATGATCACTGGAATAATGATCATTCTATGTGCCATATCAAATCCTCAAATCCTCGTGCGGTTGCAAACACTTGAGGGCAACATGACAAACGTATGGACGGTCAGCAGAACCCAATGCAGCCTGCGGCTTGGATATGTGTTAAGAAAGAACACAACCTTAGCGGCGCCGAGGACAGCAATCACGCAGCAGAACGAACAGCACAACCACCTGCACAAGCTGTGAGCCGCACTCACAATGATAGTAACACCAGCGCGGCACACGCTCCCGCCACAACAGACACCCACCCACCGCTGTTGAAACAACTGCAGCGCAGTGCCTTTCAGCTTTGTTGTGCTGTGCAGGGCGCACATAGGTTGCCACGGATCCATTGCCGCATTATATTAAAAACTGGGTCGAATCGAGTGAGATTGTACGACCCAAACAGGACGATCGTACGACCCAGCTGGGCCCAGGACATGCTTAGCATGGCTCATGGTTGCACGCTTGGCATATCATGCGTGCTGCCAGGAGGAAATGCACTCCCTAACCGCGCCACGGAGATGCTGATGCGGCACAAGACATGAGAAATCATCTTCAATGGGTGTGCTCTTGGAATAAGAACTCTGACGTCGTTGCTGGGCGGGATGTTGGTTTTTGAATGACGCGTCCGACGTAATGAGGTAACATGCGCCAGCACATGTCCACTTCCTAGGAGTGCGGATACGATCGCCGGAAAGCTCAAAGCCACAGTCTATTCCTGTATTGTCAGGCTGTACATATGCACGGCCCCGGCCTGATTTTGCTGCACATGTGGTTTATGTTGACAACATGCAGCAGCCATGACAAGCGTTGAGGTTACCGATGCCGGAGGGCTGGTGCGCACACGCTTTGTTGATATGCCTTGCACCTCCTCGAGGGTAACAAATCATAATGTATCGTTGCAGGTTCTGATGAGGGACAATTCCTTAAGCGGGGCTGACCGGCAGCGCCAGCTGAGCTCAATTCAGGCCAGAATGCATTCGCTATGCCCGATGCCCATTGATTCGCTGCCAGCCGACCGTGCTCAACCTACAGCGAGTGATAGCGCCCCTAGGCGACGTATACGGTCCACATCAGTGATGTCCGGATCAGGTACGCCGGCGGGAGCTGACAGGCGTTCATATGTACACCGCTGGGTATCGCGCGTGCACGATTCATCATGACTGCCGAACGACCTGTTTGCTGCATGTAGATGATTCTCTGTCGTTTCATTCCGATGACAGCGGACATCGTAGTTTTGGAGTTGTGACACAGAAGGATCAGCACAAAAGGCGAAAGGTTGACGACGAGATGGTTTCTCCGCGAGAAGGCAATAAACAGGCGTAAGCATCTGCGTCTGTGCTGAGTCTCTGCACTGATCGATGCCACTGTGCGACTTCGACGCCCTTCAGAGCTCCGCGCGTTTGTCCAAATGTCGCTGCTGTGTAGGGCGACCACCGGAACCTCACCAATGCTACAGTCGGTTCCAGAGACCTCGCGACTACGAGTTGCTCTGGAAGATTTCCACATGAACTTATGCACGTCAAGAGATGCGCCCATCGGCTGCAGTGAGGACTCGAGGCCTACTGATGCAGAAAGAGAAGGTGAAGCTGCCAAGAACTCAAATCACGGACCTCGGATGAAGGGTCAAAAGCCTATTGAAAACTTTTTCATCAGAGCCCCGGGGTCAGGCAGTGGTTCAAGCGAGCGGCATGATCATGCAGCAGCAGGGTCTGCGGCAGGTGATGGCGAAGGTGCGTGCAGTGCGCTGATCTGTTCTGATCTTTGCGAATCAACGATAGTTGAACTCATGATGTCTTGATGATCATACGCTCTGATGCTGTGAGGATGGTGCTGCAGAGGCGAATGGGCTTGGCGACAGGAAAGGAGGAGCCCATGTCGGCCCTTCCAAGAAAGCAGTGGGCAGTCTAAATATGGTGGGCAGTACTGCACAGTTGCGGCGTGAAGTTGACTTGCTTGCGGCAGAAAAAGCGACTTTGCAAGGCGAGTTGAAGCATGAGAAAGAACTGCGACAAAAACATCAACAGGTGCGCATTGAGAGCATGCTACACTGGAATGCAGCATGTGTTCCATGTTTGCAGTTTTGGCAACCTGGTATGTCAAACTTGCTGGCGACAGACCTGATCAGTGAGGCTGTAATACTGATGCCTGTGAGTCCTGCTTTGTGGTGATTGTGTAAGATGGAGTTTTGTGTGGCAAGTATTGTGATTAGAATACATACCAACTATATGCATCCGTGGGTCTATTCACAAGCAGGCCTTCAAAGGCTACTGGGTCTGCACGCCTCTGTTGCTAGCCAACCTCAGTGTTCTACCACCTTGTGGAGCATACATCTGTAACGTATCTCTCTGTTGCTAGCCTACAGCCAAGTTTGATGCCCAGGATGTGTTGCACTGGCAAAGATTCTTTCTTCAACTGCAGGAGCTTCAAGACGCGCAACGTTCACTGCAGACTCTGACTGCCGAGCGCGATGGGCTGCTCCAGCAATCCAGAGTCGAAGTTGGTCGATTCGTAGAGGAGATTGGCATTCGCAAGCAGCATCAGGAGGCGCTTGCCAAAGCTTTGGCGCGGCGAGAGGGTGAGATCGCCACCATGCGCGTGCAGGTAATGTCCAGGGCAAATTTGCCGCACAACACAGGTCGTTCCTGGCAAGTGGTGTGATGTGAAACCCCAGAAGCATGCAGATCAACAATCACCGGCTTGGCACAGTCGTCCAGAAGTTTTCAGGTACAATGGCAGAGGGAGTCATAGATTCGTTTGAGCCTGCTTTTGCGTACCACCAGCTCCAGCAGGTACGCCCTGCTAGCAACGGCCAAAGCTCACTGTGTCTTTGCATCTAACATTGAATTTGTCTGTGCAGCGAATTAACGCTCTTGACCAACAGAAAGCAATGATAGAGCGCAAGCGGGTTGAGATTCGGCCTCGGAGGAGCTCAGTCGCACAAGAGCCACCTCAAGGAGATGTTGTACAGCCTTGCTCAAATATGGACGAGATCCTCAAGGTTTGTGCATTTGCCCTCATGATGCAGTTGCAGCCCAAATGGAGCCCAACATTAACCTAGCCGCAAGTGCAGAGCAAAATCGACTCCTTGGAAAAGCAGCGCAAGGACTTGATGGCAGACAGGTCCAAGCTAGATGTGGCGAGAATGCGCCATGTGAGGGAGGTCAAGCTTCAGTGGGACAGCAACAAAAGTGATTACAATCCTCTGGTTAATACATCTCTGTTGGCAAATCGTTATGTCCTTCTGAACATGTTTGGGAAAGGGGGATTCGCAGAGGTGTGCACCAATCACAGCCAATGTACAAAAGACGGTGATGCATTGCCTTGCAGTTATGCTCATCTGCAGAGTGTGCATTGATATATACAGGTGTTTCGTGCATACGATATTGAGGCAGGCTCTGAGGTTGCGTTGAAGATACACACAGTGGACAGCAAGGTGTTCTCAGGTGCAGCACAGAAGGAGTATGTACGCCGTGCAATCCGAGAGGTTGCGATTTTAGAAGGAGTAAGGCATCAGTGTGTCGTCAGGCTACACCATGTCTTTCAGATAAGTGACACATCCTTTGCAATCGTCATGGAGGCCTGTAAAGGTATGTTTTAGCGTGTTGCAGGTCCACAAGCTACAGGCTGCCCAGAAAGTAATTCGCTAGACGTGTGCTTTCAGGGGGAGACCTCCAGACATATCTACAGGAGCGAACGAGCCGCCAGATACCGGAGCGCGAAGCGCGTACCATTATCTCGCAGGTGTTTGAGGGTTTGGTGTATCTCAACTCCAACCATGAGTTTCGGGACTCTGCGGGGGAAGTGACTTTGCACAGAATCATTCACTACGACCTTAAGCCCGCTAATATTCTGTTTGATGATCTGGGCATGGTCAAAATCTCAGATTTTGGGTTGTCTAAACTGCTCAGTGTGGACAGCGGCCAACAGAGCTTGGAACTCACCAGTCCTGGTGCAGGCACACTGTACTACCAGCCACCTGAGTGCCAGATGGTTGGTCCAGGTGGCCAACGTCCAATGATCAGCAACAAAGTCGATGTTTGGGCAGCGGGTATGACTGACCATCAATGACCGGCAACTGCTCGGCGATTTTGTGCATAATTCACTGCTGAGCATTTGCAGGAGTGATCTTCTATGAGATGCTGTATGGCAGACGGCCTTTCCATGCAAATGTGGACCAGGAGACCATTGCAAGCAGCCAGCTGCTTTTGCATCCAAATGCTCTTTCATTTGATGCAAAGCCTGGTGTCAGCCAAGCTGCGAAAGATTTCATCAAGCGTTTGCTGACCTATGATCACCAACTCCGCCCAGATGTCCATGAAGCAGCATCTGATGTGTATTTGATGTCTGCGAAGGATCGACGCCGTTCTGTTCCGACTGCAGCACTGCGGCCTCCAGGTAATGCATGTACACTTGATCTCGCCTATGAGTAATCATGATCACCAACGTTGTAATGTTTCTTTTGTTTGCAGAGCCATCCGCTGGTACGGGGCCTCAGCATCATCACGAGCAGGCGGCTGCCAAAGCGGCCGCTATGTCAGAAGGTCACACATTTTTGCCTTGATGTTTCGAGATCATACATACATATGCTCGATGTGCTCTTACAAAGACATGCGCGCAATCATACTTCGACAATGAAATTGAATTCATTATGGACAGATCAGCTCCAAAAATCCTTAGTTCTAGAGAAGCTGATGAACCAATGGAGTAGCCACTGTTGTGCTGACTTGCTGGAATGTGAGAGTTTTTGTGAATGGGGTTGACACTGTCACCTGTGAACAATACACATTCAACCTGGCAATAAATAGACATGTAGACAAGCAGGTAGAAGTTGAGGCCAGACATACCTTGCCATGATACTGATCAGGCACTTTTGCTGATATGATGTAACCACGAGTTTCCGCTGGCAATATTGACACGTTTAGGCTTGGCCAGGTAGGGAACAGGCCCTCCAGTGAGATCCGGATATCGCTGGTGGATACTTGTGCTGGCACCTGGTGTGGGAAGTGCAATCCAAGGCTGATTGTTTGCTTTGAATTGCGAGGGCCACTGGAAGAGAGCTCCATGTGCAGGGGAAAGAGTCTTGCATGGAGCTGCCCTGTGCCAATCGGAACGACCCTGCTGTGTGCCAGGGGTCCCAAACGACTTTCCGACAGCTTAATTGCGTTGGGTGTGGATGCATCCAACATAGCTTTACGTACCTGAATGCATGCCGAAAATCAGAGTAGAGCGTGCGTGTGCTCGCGTGCAGCATAGCAGATATACGAGCAGGGCACCTCATCTGGGCCTGCTGCTGGGAACACGCTCAAATATGTCGCCGCAACTCCTGCCACAACTGCAGGGGCAATCACCGGGCTGCTGACCATGACCAGCTCAGACGTGGCTGGGGACCGGCTGGGACCAAGAACGTCTGTCCCCGGGGCATAGAGTGCCACACAATCCCCCGTGCGGGCCTCAAAACGCCTGCCGCCTACTGAACCTGCTCGGCAGACGCAGCCGTCGATTACCGACAAGTTTCCTCACACACGCACACACCATTTGATTGCCTGCCAACATGTGAGAAAACCGACTCGGTTGCAGGGGATACCTGATGGCATGCGACAGTTGAAGAGCGCATGCACGGTGCTCAGAATTGTTCTGTTCTGTGATGTTGCAGCATGTCACGATCAAATCGGTCACATAATTCAGCGATCACCTCAGGCAGCAAGCATCGTTACCATCCCAACACAGGCACATTACAGTTTGAGCTTGTTGTTGGGCTTAGAACCTGATCAAGCATGAACTAGGTCAAAGGCTTTTCATGACGATCTTGAGAGCGTCATAACTGTGGTTGCATGTTGCACGGTTCAGTTATGACACACTTTGTGCTGGAAAGCCCTGGCGTATTAAGCAGCCACAGTGTAGTTTGGCTCCATGCCTCCGTGCATATGGTGGCACGATGCAATGCCGCTGGGGCAGACCGCATGGGGCAACATCATGATGCACATGCATCACAAGATGCAAAACAAGGCGGACTGCTCAGCCTTGCCATCACTGAGACGACCGCATCAATAGTATTGTCCCACTACCGTGCATATGACACCAGCATTGTTCTTCAGACAATTCAACCGGCCGTACCAAATGCATCTGCCCAGCCCAGCAAACAGAGGAACCTGCATTCAGAAGTGCATACCTGACGCAAGCAAGTCATTCCTTGAGGAAGATGAAACTGTGAACGCCCGGGCACTGTTAGCGACGGTGACACTGCACGCGTCAGCCGATTCTGCGCCAGCCGTGTGTACAGGGCTGAAGCCAGCAGGCACAACCACGACGAGGCCAGCTTGTGTCAAGTTGCCCAGCACTTCCTCCTTAAGAAAGTCGTGTCGAATTGGCGAACTTGAAAATGTCAGCCAAAGGACAACAGCTGGCTTTTCATGGTGCTCCTACATTGGATGCTCTGCTTACCACATGTGCCTGGTGAATTTGCTCCAGATACAACTGGTTTGTTCACTTAGCGCTGCCATACCACAATCCAGGACAGCCCATCTAGTACGTCTTGCCTGGGAGCTGTGTAGTCCAGCACATCATCACGAAACACTTTGACAGAGTGAAGCGTTGCACCCTTGGCAACACCATGAACCGCTCCAGCAGCAGTTCCTGCAGCAATTGTGCCTTCCCCTCTGATGTCCAAGTCAGCTGGCGAAGCAGGATCCACAGTATATGCTGCCTTCACCCGCGAAAGTTGATCGCCACTCTCGGCCCGGAAGTCGATGTGTGCGCCATTGATACCAGCTGACACGATGTATATGTTGACGTTTTCTGCGTAGTTCTGAGAGCCGACAATATCAGTCATTTCGTCTTCACCGCTCCGTGTGGCGACCGCTCCGTGTGGGCATGTCCGCTCCATTACACAGGCAACTGTGGCAGGTTTGCTTTTAATAATCAGGCTATGCCCTCACCTGAGGCGTAAAGGTCCGATCCAGTTGTAAATTTCGTTGGTCTATCCTGTCCAGGTGCCATGGTGCCGTGAACTGAGCTTGCGCGCTATCTTGCTGTAGCGAAGCTGACCGCAAGGGGGCATACAACGGGTCCACATTACGAAACAAACTTCCAAACGATGTACCTGATTCTTTTTGTGCATCCACGCAGCACGCGCAAACATGTACAGCCAGGAACAGCTTCGACATCATCGGCAGCATGAACTGTTGGCCGATCATACCTTTCTTACTCTTCGACAACACTGACGGTACAGCCCATCGACAACGGGGCAGGTGCTTGCTAAGCGTGTCACTGCGTTTCAGTGCTTCGAGCGCGCTTCCGGCACTCATGGATCGAGATACGACTGTTGCGTGGCGCCGCGGGCTGGACACGTGTGTGACGAGCGCATGCACCATAGATGCGCCGATGTGCCTGATCATCTGCGCCACTGCAAAGTTCGTTGTCTTGCCCCAACGAGCGTAATCTGGTAGGACTTTGCCATGTGATACTCCCTACACGTGGATGGGATGGCTCCGTCGATGCTGATTCGCTGAGGTGTACTTCGAGTTCATGCTGGGTGTAGAATAGGGCATATTGGCAGCGTTTCCGTCGCCTACAGCTTCTAAATACCATGAGAGCCGTCGGTACTTCATTCTCGCGGAGATCGCTCCGCGATCGGGCCCTGAAGCGGAATGCCGTTGTCGGGACCTTGGGGCTGAAGCAGAGCCCCCGTTGCTGTAGGACCTACGCAGCAGAGGGCGAGTCAGACATTTCTGAAATACATCAGCTGCCAATATTCCCGCTGGGTGCGTGAACCGCGACGCAACCGCCTGCATGAGGTGGACAGTCTCAGCTGCCTTGTATGCGTGCCCGATCGTGTGTGACACGAATGCCTTCGATCCAGGAATGGTGGCTCTCCCGCATCAGGATGTACAGCTTCAGATTTTCGAAGCTAGATATCGTGTATTGTTTCACACCCTGTTAGCTGGTGGTGACCGGTGTGATTCTGGACCTCATGCGTCTGTTTACCTAGTGGCGCCGTAAACATGTATGCGACACATAGCTGAGCTTGGAAGCTTGTGAAGGATTGTAGAGGACCTAGTTCAGGAAGATTCGCCATTCAAGGGTACCAAGCGCTTCGGATTGTGTCTGTTGACACCGGATGGGCTGTCTACATACGGAACAGTGCTGGAGATTCTGCACCACAAAGTTTTTCCAGACGCAAGGTTGCTCACTGTCAGCAAAGGGCGTGAGCGCTTTCGGCTTGTAAAGATTGTACAGGAACGGCCAGTCTTGTTATGTGATGTCGAGTACCTTGAGGATGATGCAAACGAGGACGACCTGTCGCCTTCGGCAGAGGAGTTAAAAAGTCTGTTTCGGGATGTCCTCAAGCTCAATGCAAGGTACAAGAACATGCCTGTAGACGAAGAGTTCTTGGTGCGGCGCCTGCCCTGCCTATTATTCGGCTAGGACAGGCTGACAGCAGTCACGAGGAAGTGCTAATCTTGCTTACAGGCACCTCCCGAACTAGAAAAGCTGCCTCCAAGCCAAGTTGCATTCTGGGTTGGCTCAATGTTCTCAGGGGACCCTGAAGGGCAACAGTCACTGCTACAAACGCAGTCTCCACAGGCACGGATTGACATGGTGAAAGCCACCCTGTCAGAAGCACTGAAGCACACTTCTGCGGCATTGGCGATCGAGAGCGTGTTTTCGGCTCCATCTGCGGATGCAGAAGATAAAGCGCAGGACCCAGATAGCCCAATCCGTGCCACTGGTGACACTGGTGATGCCGGTGGAGCTGATTCTGGAGATCAGAAAAAATCATAGTGGCAACATAGCTGGGTTCGATGATAGCGTGCAGTGTCATAGCTTTGCACAGGCATGTGCGCTCTGTGTACATTCACAAAATCATGGCAACAAGGCCCACTATTGGTTCATAGTGAAAACTCAAATTGGCGAGCGTGCTGTCAAGACAGAGGGAAAATGGGGTGTGGAGGAAGGGGGTGAGAAGTTTAGGGACTTTTCCATTGTATACGTTATCAGGTATGTCAAGGGCTGGACTGGCGATCAGCAAGTTGAACGCATCGACTCAGAATGCAGCAGCTGAATGGACTCTGCCCACCGCAGCCGTGTGTGAAAAAAAAAAAAAGTGTTTATGTGTCGCCACATTCTCCCATACAGGGTTCATTTGGTGCCATTCGATGGATATGCGTCCTAAAGGGGGGGGGTGCGGTAAACAAAGCGAGTGGTGGCTTCAGTACCAACATATATGCTGCTGTTGTCCTGTTGAGTACATCTCTACAGGGGAAAACTGATAGCATAGCATGACTGTTGTTGTGTTGCATGGCAGAGTCGACGCCACTGCGATCAGATTCATCCCAAACCATGCCCAGTTCCACTGCATTTCCAGGGCTGCATTGTCCATGGACAGGAGGGCTGAGAACATTGCGCTTCGTATAAACCAAGAGGATGGAGTCTTCACATATTCCCTGCGGAGAGAGACTGTGCTGGGGTGTTTATGTCTCTGCATAATTCTTTGTCTGCATAGGTGTCAAAGTCATCCACGCTGTCGATATCCATATCACACTCATCACCCATGACGAACACGTGATCCGGATCTGAATCGGTAGCAGAATTACAGTCCTGCATGTGTATCGGCAATGCTGGGGTGGCCAAATGGTGTCTGGTGTGTCACAAGGAAAGCAGTCTCTGCAGCATGGGACACCTCCCAGTGTGATGGATGTATATACACACCGAGTAAGTACTGGGCAATGCGTTGCTGCTGCCAGCCATCAAAGCACCAGCTTGTGCGAGTTTGCCTGTGGCCCAATGCCCATTCCGAGCATGCACTTTGGAAATGCGCCTCGATTTTAATTCTAACATTGCTGTCGTAGTTTCCTGTACCCCGAGGCACATATCTTGGGCCTGACAGCTTCACCATACAGAACCATTCAGCAAGCAGTGAATGTGACCAGCAGGATTGCAAGCAAACACCTGATCCAAGCACTTGAGCTCGCCTCCTTCATCCTCAAATACAAGAGTCTCCTCCACGTCAGCCAAGTTGAAAAGTGGCAGAGACTGATCCTGTGATGCAGAGTCCAGGCAGCTTTCGGCCAGTAATTTTTCTTCTAGCCGAGCCCAAGCTGTTTCCTCAGTTTCGGGTGTTTCATCATTGCGCATTACATCGATGGCATTGCCCGAATCTGTCCGTGCCAAGTGATTCAGTTGTGGCAGTGCCAGATTCCAAGATTCATGCTGGACACCAAGTCCGCACCTTCCAACTGGATTGCAGATGAAGCGCATGTGGTAGACCGCGATACGTTGGGCACCTTCGTTGCTGCTGTCGAAGAAACAATGGAGTGCCTCAGGTCAGGACTGCTGAAACCACGGGCCGGTTGGACTTCAGTATCCAAGGCCTGTTCCCGTACTGGACCATATCGTGCACTGGGAACGAAATCGCACGTCTGGTCATCTGACCCAACAGGTTGAGGATGATCAGCACATGCAAGAATGCTACGGCCACGTGCCTGATCAAAGAAAGGCTGAGTTCGATTTCCGTCCGCTGCTGCAGGATGCCCCACAATCCTGCAGCAGATAGCATGTGAGCAATGCTGTCTGGTGCTGAAGCTGGGTGTGTGCATGGCCCGTCCTGAAGCACCTGTCAGCAGCGATATATTGCCGGTCCTGTATTTGTTCAGGAGAACGCTGTTCAACGTCACCATCTCTCCCCTACATAAACTGAGTTTGATTCCGGCCCCGACTGATGCATTGCGGCTGCGCATCATGACGCATGTGTATGGCAGACAGACTGTGAAAACTTGATCGGAACACAAACCGCACATCTAAGAGGAGCTCTTTTGCTTGCGCCTTGTTCCAGATTGATCCGTCAGCTGGCAGGTGCGTCTCCTCATCGGCTTTGTTGGTGCCATGTGCCTGACCTGGGGGAGGAGCCTCACCATTTTCGGCACTGATAAGGGGATCTGCAATAGACTGCAGCGTTGCTTGTCCACCAGAGACATTACTTCACCCTCAGGAATGGATTTGGTGCGCACGTCGAGATGATGCGCAGCCCATATCCAATCTGAAACAGCCCAACAGCCGTCTGTGTCAGTCCAACAGTCCCCGGGCTGTCAGCTGCAGAACGCATACCCCACCATAGAGAAAGAAACAATTATTGTCACGTGCATGCTTCTAGGCCCATAAAGTATGTGCGCAGCGATCTGCAAGCAGAATCTGGCCGCTGAGCCCGCTGTTTTGTGTGCACGACAAAGCCCACGCGTCAGTCAGTCATCGACATGCAGTGCCTTACTTACAAGCACGGTGCCGGCTTGGCATGTATGCTGCCCACGTGCATGGCCACGGCCTATGTAGCGATGCAAGCCAACATCTGTGCACAACAGCTTGCGGTGTCTACACGAGGAATTAGAAACGGACGCAGCTGCATGCAGCTGGGCCATGGTCTTTCACAAAAAAAAGTGCAGTCACTCTCATCCTCATGAGGCCTCATACAGTGGACTTACATGTGTGTGCCAAAAACTAAGTAATGCAGGACGACGCGTCGCCTTGTACTGTCGGAATAAAATTGCTCAGCGGCACATGCCACGCGTGGCCACGTTGGCACACGCGATGGCATGGACACCAGCAGATGTGCAGCGACATCTCTGACGCAAGCATGTATCTAGGCTGCGCTGCTATTTGGCACTGTGACTTCGCAGCGCATGTCTGCGTCATGTGTACCGGCCCCAATCCCCCTTGTTTGCTTCACCGGATTCCATTCCCCCATTTGTACACAGCTTGGAAGGCCTGAGATCACCCTCTCAGAGCCGAGGCAGCCATGCGGCGTTGAATGCTCCGTAAGGCACGAGACGGTGACTGGGATATCTCATCAGCAGATCTGCAGAAAAAACAGCGACATGCCCTATGCAACGGCAACCACAGGATTCAGGCGGCTAGGGTGGCACGCTACATGCCAACAGTCATCAAAGCATGGGAGAACAACGATGCGGTCCTCAGTCATAGCAGTGCATGAGTGGAGGCAGGCGAATTTGCAACACCCAACGACAGAGGAGCCAGTCATGCAGTGTTATCACCCCAGGGGAGGGCAAGCGAACGTTAACAAAGAGCGCATTACACCGCTATTGCAGTATCACAGCCTGACCTTGACACAAGCATGAGGCTGTAAACCAGCCACGGCCCATCGCATTCACGTGAGTGCACACTCGCGATCCTCCAAAGCAGCGGACGTGAACCCGCCTGCACCAGGTGATTGTGCTCGCACTGGTGCTGGCTCTTGTAATCACGCCACCCTGATGACCATGTGACTCCCTGTACCACTCACTGTGGATCGGTGTGCCTCAGTTGACAGCCCAGCCGATCCGGCCAAGGACGTCATGGGCAAGATCAACTGCCAGACGCCTGGGGATGTCCAGCCAGACAATATCGGCCATCCTTCCATCTGCAGCCACATCCACTATACCCATCCAGCTTGCGGCACGAGCACTACTGAGTTACTTGCGCACAGCCTTTCCATGCTTGACTCGAAATCTTGGTTTGGCTTTCTGGCCTTGCCATTCTGACTGTCGCTCTTTTGCACTGATTTCATCTACGACCGGGTTGGCATCCGGGAACATGTCCGCGGAGAAAAACGTCTGCTCCTCAGACTCATCATCACTGTCATAAGCTGAGTCGCCAACACCTTCCAAGAACGGATTCTTCGAAACTGCACCGCCCTCAGATGCCCTGCTCTCAGGACTCTCGTCCCAGAATCCGTCACCCGAGGTTGCGGGAAGTACGCTGCCTTGCACTGACATATTCTTCGACGAGTCTACCTCCCCTGATTCGACTTGTTTCAATAGTGATAGAACACGTTCCCCTCTTGCCACAGCCTCATCGTGCACGAATCTGATCTCTGGGGTAAGTCTGAGCCTGACTCGTTCGCCAATCCGCCTCCTGACATATCTGCATCAGGGATGAATCGTGAAGCATTTGTCATGACAAGCACCTTGCATAGTGTCCATACTCGAAATAGTCGCGGAACCGATCGCTGCGCGCGACACGGGAGCAGGCTGCATACCCAGACAAGCCAGAGAGGCGAGCCAGGATGCGCTCTTTGACAGATTCATCATCAGTCAACACTGACATATACACCTTCACCACTTGTAAATCATTCGTGACATGAATTCCTGAGCAGCTGCACAAGGACCCCCCCCTTTTCCCGTCTGTGGATCTCGCCTGTGTCACATCCATGAGGACCTTGTCTGTCAGCATTATTTGACCTATCTCCCGCTCAATCTGCTTTGACACTTTGGCTACTCTCCTGGGATGAGCCTGCACAGGTCCATTTTTGTAGCTCGCCCAATGGCGATCGAGATTGCGATTTGTGCGTTGTTGCTGCAGTTGTGACGGGACATCACCTGGCACAAGGCTGTTCTGGCTTGCATTTTGCTGCGATCGGTATGAACGGGTGCATGTGTGCCTACACATCATAACAATGTGTTGAATGCCGCACAGTTGGGCTGCCAGTCTGCTGCTGGTGATGGCTTGGCGACGACGGTGTCTGACAGCATCAACGGCCAAACGTCACAGCGCTGTAGCACAAATGTTGTGATATCATACACTGGCAGGCACAGAACGTACATGGCCTTGATATACTGTGACTAAAGCGGATGCTGTGCACGAGATCGTGCGCGCCAGAATATGAAGCAGCGCGTGCCGGCATGGACGGCAAGGGAAGAGCCCACATTGGTTTACACCCTCTGCGCTGCACTCCGACAATAATATCTATACCCTCCGAATTTACCTGATAAATAGTTTAGAAATGCCGAATCAAGAGACAGAAATACGTCTTGGATTTTACGGAACGGCACTCAGGGAAGCATACAAATTGTTTGGGTGACAGCATGTCCATAGCAGTACCGGCAACAGTGTTCAGGATTGTGACGTTGGTGCTGGTTCTGTAACTAGAGGCCATGCCGAGCTGATTGTCCTCGGCTCACACCAGCCGTGAGACCTGTCAACTGCTGCCTCGACCACGTAGTCGCACGATGGACACCCAGACGGCGCGGAGCATGCATGTCGGGCCCGTTCGCCGCGCCGAAGTCACTGTGTCCTTGAGTGCGACCAAGACATGCCTTCGCGCGCTGAGCTCCGCAACTCACTAATCCACGAGGGAACAGTGCCCCGGTGCGTGCATCGTAAATGGACGTTGCATTGCGGTATGATTCCTTTATCTCTCCCGCACCGCCCTGACTTGTGCTCATTCCTTTGGTTCACTGCGGTTTCTCTCAATCCACCACAATGCAAACACTCTCCAGTGCACGCGTGAATGTCAAGGCAGCACCTTGCCGCATGCGCATGGTGGCTGCCAAGGTTGCTGCCGCTGAGCCATCTTTGAAAACCGACGAGTCCGCCAAGGTGTGTGCCACTCTGCCCTTTGGCCTGGCGTAGGGTGCGCCCGCGCGGGTACATTCTGTGAGCCTCGATCATCCGTGTTCTTGGCGACCATGGCGCAAATTTTATATTGTGGACATGTTTGTTCTCAAACGGTTGCGTGCGTGTTGCTGTGTCTCGGCGAAGTGGAGGGCGTCCTCGGATCTGCTCTATGATCCTGCTACGTCTGGCTGGTCGGTGAACGCGTTGCATCCGGCTCGTGCTAGATCCTGCCTTTTACAACAACAGTCGTACAATTTCTTTTCTTGAAGAGCTTACTCTGACTGCTACACATGGGTATGTAGCGATGCCTACGGTATGCATGCCGAGATGTCTTCGAATGCAGCGCTGCGCAGCCCCCAGCGTTACGCAAGCGTCTAGATCTTGCCCGCCAGACAGATCGCCGTGCTAGTGAACGCAACTAACTAGTAACTTGTTGTTCAATGACGTAATGCGTGATTCACCCGTGCATGTCCAAAGTTGTATGCAGATTTTCAATGAGGCTCAAGACCTTATGCCTGGAGGCGTCAACTCGCCCGTGCGAGCGTTCAAGTCAGTTGGCGGTCTTCCGGTCGTTTTTGACCGTGTGAAGGGTTCGAAGGTGTTTGATGTGGATGGAAACGAGTACATTGATTATGTGGGCACATGGGGACCTGCAATCGTCGGCCATGCTAATGATGAGGTGCTGGACGCAATCAAGGCTCAGTTGGAGAAAGGCACATCCTATGGAGCTCCTTGCGCTCTTGAGAATGAAATGGCGAAGATGGTCATTGAGCGTGTGCCATGTGTTGAGATGGTTCGCTTCTGCTCCTCCGGGACAGAGGCGTGCATCTCCGCCTTGCGACTCATGCGGGCATACACAGGCCGTGAGAAGCTCATCAAGTTTGTCGGCTGCTTCCACGGTCATGGTGATGCTTTCCTCGTCCAAGCTGGGTCAGGCGTGGCCACACTTGGCCTGCCCGACTCGCCAGGTATGAGCCCTGTGCTGGAGGGCCCTGTGCTGATTTGACTCCCCCTGGCTCTTGTGAGCTTGACTTTGGCTCCCTGTGTACCGGCTTCCTCTGCACCGGCTGCATGGAACCAGATGCGGTTTCACTACGTGCCTTTTTTCAGGTGTGCCAAAAGGTTCCACTGCTGGCACACTGTGTGCTACATACAATGACTTGGACTCTGTCAAATCCATCTTCGAGGCAAACAAGGGTGAGATTGCTGGCCTGATTCTGGAGCCTGTGGTGGGCAACTCTGGCTACATCGAGCCGACAAAGGAGTTCCTTGAAGGCTTGAGGAGCATGTGCACGGAAGAGGGTGCCGTGCTTTGCTTCGATGAGGTGGGTTTCTCACAATCTTGAACACGACCACTTGGATCAGGCTGACCAAATGTAATTGTTGACTCTGTGAAGTGTGGCACTGTTCCTGTGCTACATTTTGCAGCCATTCCGTTCAAGCCTGCTTGGTGCCCTGCAGCACAATCTCTGTGCGAATGAGTCAGAACGTGAAAATCGTTTTCAACCCACACTTGAACCTTTCATCTCATTCTTGCAAGTGACGTGTGGTGCGGCAGCTTCCTGCGAGCAGATTTCATGGCGCGCATGACTGTGTGGGCATGGTGCATAATGTGAGTATGTGTGCACATGTAGGTGATGACTGGGTTCCGTATTGCTCGGGGCTGCGCTCAGGAGCACTTTGGCATTACACCGGACCTGTGCACTATGGGCAAGGTGATTGGTGGAGGCCTTCCCGTGGGCGCCTTTGGCGGTAAGCGCGAGATCATGGAGACTGTTGCGCCTGCTGGCCCGATGTACCAGTCAGGGACACTGTCTGGCAATCCCTTGGCCATGATCTCTGGTATGAAAACGCTAGAAATTATGGATCGCCCAGGGGCATATGAGCACCTTGACTCCGTCACCAAGAAGCTAATCAATGGAATTTTGGAAGCTGGCAAGGAGTTTAACATTCCAGTCACAGGCGGCTCGATCTCTGGTGCGATCTCTGGTCACTGAATGTACTGCACCATCTGGTCACTACTTTAGCCCGCCACTCAGCACGCTTACATATGCCCCGAACTGCAGGGATGTTTGGCTTCTTCTTTTCCGAGAAGCCTGTGACTTGCTTTGAGGAGGCGGCTGCAAACGCAGATGGGGAGAGGTTCGCAAAGTATCACCGCATGATGCTTGAGCGTGGAATCTACCTTGCACCTTCCATGTATGAGGCAGGGTTCACATCACTGGCACACACAGAAGCAGACATTGACACAACCATTGCGGCTGTGCGGGACGTATTCTCAAAATTGTGAGTCGTCACATGTTTGCAGTGTGTGACCATGACAGTACACGTATTGTGCGGCTGATCATGTGCCTGTCATTACAGTATCAGAGTAGATTCAGCATCTTTCAAATGTAAATGTAACACTTGTACACAGGTCACATCTGTATACTACATGTGCTTGATACATTTTCTTGCACAAGGTGACATATCATGGACACAGTCATGTGCAGCATGACTGGTAATGGGACGTAATTTCTGGTCTCAGCTTCCATCACAGGAACACCAATCAGGGAGACATCGTTTGTGCTTGGGGATAGTGCAAATTATATAGGCGCCAGCGGTGAGACCTGCTGACCCATCATACACTTTATTGTGTGAAGTCACCTTGAACATTCAAATCATACATACCATTCCGTTAAAGTGTTGTGCAAACATTGTCAGATGCTGCAGGTTCTGTGGTCTAGCGTCGTTAAGACATGAAAGGTAATACAAGAATGATTGTAACACATACTTTCGAAAGAGATTTCGTGAGAGTATTGGGCATACGTCAATTTCAAAATTGATTGTTGACATGTAGCTGTTCCCTGAAATCGAAAGAACTTTCAGTTCGATTGATGTCACAATTTTCATTCCAGGTTCAGACATGGTGTCTCTGCAGTAAGCATTATGCTGTCCATCTGTGCACGCTACCGACATATGCAATACACCTGTGATGTATATACATGCTTGCAACTCCAGATCAGCATTGACAGCTTGTATAAGTACCTTACGCAGCTACCAGATAGTGTAGCTGATATTGCGGAGCAGGAGTGCAGCTACACCGTACTTGTGAGCAGCTCCTGTTTTAATAATTGGATTGGCACATTTTGGAGTATCCACTGATTGCAACAGTACCTTTCTGACTGTCATGTTCTGTTCTTGTATGTGAGGTCCGTAACACATCCTAGTTCCTTACTCAACTTGTGAAACAGGTCATTCAATGCGTATGATCGCATGCAGCCTTGCTGTCAGAAGGTAAGCCTTTACCAGAGGGTATGTAGAACCATGCGCATGCAACGACTTCACATTGTGCAGAAGTTTATGTCTTGGGCACAAAGGCATGGGTATGTTGTTGCGGTGGTACATGACACACGCTTTGGCAGCCTGACCAGCACCCTGCCAACTGGTAATTTGTGAGCATTGGGGTCAGCTGAAGTGGCAGGAACCACTTGCAAACCTGCAAGGTCGAGCAAGGGAGTGCTTCTCCCCTGCACTCTTCCCACTGACCTCTGTTGCGACCGAAAGTCCTACTGTGCCGTTAATGTGGAAGGTGATCGTCTCGATGGTTCTGCTTGGGCAGAATAGAGACGCGTCCCCATGCAATGCGTGGATCAGAACAGCTTGAGTTATTCGAGCAACCCTACACCACGCAGCTCCATGAGACAAGTCCAGTGCTGCACAGTTTGACTGATGTCAGTGCATATGCTATCACAGCATTATCTCCCTTTTGCTCTGACTTCAGTCGCCCATATGGTTCAGTGCCAGGACATACTGGTGCTACAATCGTTCAGACAGTCCACACTGTCATGTTCCTAGTCTGTGCGTGATCCTGCCAATCCAACGAAGCAGGAGCAAGACATATGATCTGATGTAGCAAGACCAGCCAGAAACGTTTACGTATGATACTGAACAGGATGCAGCAATTATCTAAATTGCAAATGCTGGTGCAATGTGCCACCTGCAGTGAGTGGTAGCGTAAGACTGAAACTGACTCGTGGACAATGGGATAATTTACTTGTTCATGCAATTAAATTCTGCGCATAGTTGGTCTCTGCCTTTCTGGTTCGCTTTACTTCAGAGGGGCCTGCTGACGCACGCGGACGTGATTAATAGTGCGTGTCAGCCAATGAAAGCTGCTGCAGGCTTGAAGCACACCTTGCGCTCTTTGGTATTGAAGGCCGCCATGGTCACCTTTGCAGGTCGCACACCTGTACACACTACGTGGATACAGTCAGACACCCAAGTGTGCAGCAGAGTGTGTACGGACTAGGTGCGAACCTGGTGAAAGCCGTCCATCGCTGGGAGGAATTCGTAGCGACTGCCTCTTGAGGTGTATGCTGGAACGAGTGGGTCCTACCTTGAGAGACTTGAAGTTGCTCATGCGTGGCAGACAGCTTACTGAACCGGGAAAGTATGGGTCGATTGCACGCTGAACCACTTCCTCTACCATCTGTGGGATCATGTCTTGCAGGACTGCTCCATGCATACCCAGGGCAGGACATGAATTCACCTCAATCAGAGACACCTGCACCTCCAACACTATGATGCAAGGTCAAACAGAACGATTTCAAATCCCAAATCTGACCACACCTTCCCAGACATGTTCACCATGAAGTCGAGACCGAGAAGCTCAAAGCAGGACTGCAGCTTGTCCGCATTCAAACTTGGCAGTGTGGCACCAAATACGAACGCTGCGGCTGTGTGCATTTGAGGAACAATGTCATTCTGTACGCTGATGTCCAGACCTTGCCGATTAATAGCAGTTTGGAGTGACATCAAGTTCAGTTTGTTGTGGTCCTCAAAGCTATTATAGTGGCCATACTGACGCTGTACAGCATCATTGGTCAAGTGCACTGACCTGCACGCATCGAATTTTCATGACGGGCTAAGTGGTGCCATTGCTGGAGCAAATATGAGATGTATACCTATCGCTCAAGTCGTCCAAACAAAATGTGGTGCTGCTTGTTCTCACATAGCTTTGCTCATAAAAAAGGATTTGCTTGCTTGGAAGTATCAACACAAAAGATCGGATGTCGAACTTTCTTCCATCCAAAAGCAATGGATTTTCGATGTATTTCTGTATGACGCTGATGGCTCCAAGTTTACCGGAGTTGATGTGATCCAATGCATCCTCTGCAGAGCGGTGTACTGTGGACTTGCAAGCTAAAAGAAGTAGTCGGGCAAGCATATGCGAGTGCACAGCCAGAGTGTACTGTGGCTGGTCTGAAAGGGCACACGCATGCTTTTGTGCACAGTGATCCCGATCCCCCGGTTGCGAGATTCGGGCTTTGCAATCCATACGCTGCCTCTGCCGTCTGCTATGGCATTCTGGGCAGCTTGATGTAGGCGCTTAGTTTCTTTGCCAAGCTGCAGTTTGGAGGAAACGATATGTGTCTCCGGAACAAATGTGCACTCTTCTATGCACAATGTTCGAAGGTGCCGACTGACGTGAAAGGCAAGCCGTGCTTTTGTGGCGATTTCGCGGATTTTTGGCACCCGATTGACAATCCGCTTCGTGTTATCACCTGAGGCATTTGCATGCTCTTCTTAGCACACTCCTCATAGCTGCGCAAGCTGAACTCATCTATGGGCCGAGTCACATTGCACGCCTCACGTCGAAAAAGCCCGGAGAGCGAGGAATTCCAATCGCACCAGTTCGGAGCCGTTTGAAAGGACATGCCTGTCCATTAGATCCCCACCAGAGGTGCCAGGCAGACTGTTCGTCCACCCCACGTGAGTGCACTCTCCAGACAGGCCGCGCCTGAAGACAGGTTTGGAACAAACCCGCGCCATTACCCGGCAGAATGAATGCAGTGTAAGTCTGGGCCGGGACTGGCAAGACGTGTTCTAGTGCTGGCTGATCCAATGCCAACCACTGGCTCCGGTCCAGCTCAGCGACCTCTGCGCAACCTGAATCCCTCACACGCGTGCAGTCTGTATTGGCAGCCATATGAGGTGGAATGAAAGCGTGCTTTCGATCTGATGCGTCTGCACAAAGGCACCACGCGTTCTGAAGTCAACGGCAACAGATTGACAGGGACCTGGTCACCTGTCTCGGGAGCGGCACGACAGATTCGGGGCTGCATGAACATGCCCGCTGGTGACGTTGCTCGAAGTGCAGTCACCAAATATTGCTGAACAAAATGGTGTGGAAGCTGAAAACCCATGCACACAGATAATTCGCACCCCTCCATGGACGCGTCCGGACGTCCACAGCTGGACAACGCATGCATTGCGCTAACCAGACGTCTAGACGACGCATCTGCAGACGATCGATTACAATCGAGTTCTCCATGCGTAGACTATGACGCCCGTTGCACTTGCTCCCTCCAGATTATTGCATTATGGATGGCCACGCTGCACTCATTACGTTCTTGCTTACGGCATCACCACAAACGAAAGGAATACAGATCTCGACAAGCTACTGGACGCTGCTTGAGGCTGCTCCCAATTGGTCAGGTGCGGGTCAACACTGATCCCGGTCATATTGGTGCCGTTAATGAACTTGCAATCGAGGACTCGCCTTTGTCTGTAACGTATCTCTGTCTGCAAGGTTTCCTAAATGGCTCCGAAGTCCAAAACCCCAGCTACAGGCTACGATGGTCCCATGGAAGGAGATGGAAATTTCTTCTTTCCTGATGGAGCGTTGTACACAGGTATTGCAGCAGACTCTACTGAATTCACGTATGAATGAACTTGGGAGTTTACGAAAGGAGCAGCTCGACGGCGGAATAATCAAAAGGAAGCAGTGTTGACCTCCTGCTGGGGGGACATGTTCCTGTGGGAAGCCCGTCCGATGATGCCGCCCGTTGCATCTTGTACACTGGCAATGTGATGGTCCCAGTCAACTGAGCCCTTCCTTCAATGCAGTGGATGCGACTGCGTATGCTTGCGTCATGTGCACGATGGTCTGCACAGGTTGCAGGTGCTTGGAAGATGCTATTGCCAGAGGCTGAAGATGCAGTCGACGGTGTCCTGAAACCCAAGCGTGTGAGACATGGACATGGAAAATTCCAGGATCATGACAATAGCTATGTCGGCTCTTTTCACGAGGACTGTTTCGATGGCAGCGGCACCTTTACATTTGCAAGTGGGTCAGCCTATTCTGGAATGTGGAAGCAAGGGCAGTACTGCGGACAGGTACACGAATCGTCAAGGTTGTGTTGACACTACACTCATGCACAGGACGTCCGGTCACAAGCAGCCGCATTCCCGGCTTGTATGGCCGCCATCGATTTTAGCAAACATGTGCAGGGCAAATATGAGTGGCCAGATGGTCGCAAGTATGAAGGCGAATTCTTGGCCAACGTCCCTCATGGAGAAGGGACATATACAGATCAAGAAGGCCGTTCATGGAGTGGCAAATTTCATAACGGCAGTGGCCCGGGACTGACTGAAAATCTGCCATAACTCCACCTGAAGTCTACAAGCTCTGGAGGATACCGCACACGATCTCCTACGGAGCGAAGCGGATGCTTTGCATCACAGGTGTAGTGTCCGAGATGTAACGCTTCCAGCGCCAACTATCTGCAGATGGTCGTGATGGATTTCCAAGACTCCAAACGCCGTGCTGTCCGGGCCGCTTTCAAGCATGGCCTCAAGGACCACATGATGTATGCCACTGGAGTATGCATATGCGCCCTTGTGGTCATGTCCAGACAGGACTGCTGCAACGCAGCCATAACTACTCAGCATGGCTTCCAGCTCTTGTGCCGCCCACGCGCGATGTGTTGGTCTGCCAGCCACCTGCACCAAAGCGCTCTCCATTCGTGCAATGGGGCGACGCGAACTAATTGCGATCAAGTAGCTGAATGGCAGTGGGTTGGAAACGTTTAAAGCAGGAATTCGTACAATGGGGTGGTGGCATGCCACAATACATCTATCATCAGCATCAGAACACTTGTTGAGTACATTTTGGAGCCATTGCGTTTGCGCTTTGCAGATTCCTCCGTTCCAATGCTTTAGATCGGCATCAGCATGCTTTTGCATGTACTCCACTGATTCAAGCATCATTAGTGAATCCTGGACATCAGTGTCAGGAGGCCATTTGGAATTCTGCCGCTGTGCAGCTGTAGATTAGGTACTCCGTGCATGTTGGCTGTGGTGCACACCTCTGAGTACCCAGAGTGCAGGCTGAGCTCAGTCGTATCCAGCACAATCAACACCCACCCTGCTGCAATGTCCTTAGTGTAGTAGCATGGCTGTGGGATACCCAGGCAGCTGGTCAGTGTCTGCCTCCCCACTGTCAAGCAATGGTTTCCAACAACATGGATCACAGGCATCCGCTGCACAACAACACCCGCTTGTCACTCTGTTGATGAACACAGCAGCGCACCCAAAAAAGCTGTGATGCCTCCACCACTTGCTGCACATGATTGCGATATATGGCACTCTTAACGTGCATTAATTTGTGACCATATGGGTGCCGTTTGGACACTGGCTTATGGCACAAGCCCTCTGAGCACTGTCATGAGAGACTGTGCGCAGCAAAATGGGGACAGGCCAGCATATTGCTGAGTGCATTATGGAGGGTCTGCATAGATGTCCAGGGAAAACAGATTTGCACTCGGCAGGCCCTGACGCATGACAGCCAGTTTGCTGATGCGGCTGGTGGAGGTCACAGTTGGACACATGAATCGCTGTGAGGTGTAACAAATCAACCAGACGCTGCCAATGGACAAGTCTGCTCATGGCACAAGGTGTGGTGTGGTTTAGCCAGAACACCAGAAAGGAGTTCAGAACAGCCTGCCGTCAGCGTTGCAGACAAGGCTGCATGACGGGTACAGCTGACCATGACCATGGTATACATACACGACCGCTGGTTACATTCCAAGAGGACGCACCAGCCTTGAAAACTGGTGCGCAACTGCGTCCAAATCCTTGCGGGTGAGGTCGTCCGTAACGTTCCCATCTATGGAGTCTCCAAGGTTAAGCACAAAAGCCAACTGAGTCTGATGTGCATTGAAGCTCTCCACAGCAGCAGCAAGTTTATGCACTGATGAAGCATACTGTTGCATTGCCTCATCCGAGCAACCGTCTCCCTGGAGCAGCAGTATTCATGCTTACCGCTACCTTGGTTGCACATGTCTGCTGAGCACTGACCACTGCAAATCACGAACCACCGCAAAGGCACTGGGCCAGCCAGACCTAACAGCATGTTGTCCTAGTACAGTGTGAAGCGGTATGGCACAAACAGCTGCAGGCGCTGCATCTATCGGTTGTGTCACATTGCCGCAGTATCCATGTGGTACACTGTGACAGATCGCCAGCCGCGCGGAGGGAAGAAAGCACGGCACACAATAAAAGATCACAAGCAGCACGGTCACGCTACACGTCAGCATGAACCGCACCCAACAGAAACACAACGGCAGCGCAAACACACAGCACACCGACCCAGCGCAACATGGCGCAGCCTACGTACAGGCACCAGGTGATGTGGATCGCGGCACTTATCCGGCGCGAAGTCGGCGCAGAGCCGGCCACAGCAGCCAGCAAGGCCATGGGCATGACACGATGTCGAGCTGCACCGCGGCCATGCGCGATCGCCTTACCCCCAGTCCCAGAACTCATGGTGCAGGAGCTACTGCCGGTCAACACCGCGGTCAGGGTCGTGGCTGCAGATGAGCCAGGGTGGGAGGTGGAGAGGAGGGTTTCGGGGGCGAGCGATGCAGGAAGGTAGGAAGAAGGGGGTTTAGTATCCATGTGACAGAAACACAAAGCATAGAACACGGTAAAGATCGGTGCCACATGGATACTGTCTACGGACAGAAAATGGGACGCGAGCTCGTATGTGACACGCCACCTGAGATGCCTCAACCAGTATGGTGTAGTGGAAAGACATGCCAAATCTGCAACAAACAGTATGTGAGGGATAGTGCTTAGGTCATTGCTGCTATCAACTTCCAACAACGTCTGTATATGATGGTACACACTCCTAGCTTGCAAAGTGGAAAGGCACACGTCTCCCTGCATAGCAATGTATACATATTGAAAATCGAACACAATTGTACCACAGGCGATGGAAGCAATGTTTGCTGTGATCAGTACTCTTGCTTCGTCCAGCATGCTCATATGATCCTGCAAGGCCAACTCTATATGCACCTGCTGCACATCCGTGTGCTCCCTTGCGATCGGTATGTTACATAATGTGCACGCTGCGCCACAAGTTGAATACACCAGGTCTGGCTTGGACTCTATCACCCTATGCATATTCCAGGTACCCAGGTTGGTGCTGCTGAGCAGACAGCAACACATGTGTGCATGCAACTCCCGAGCAGGCTGGACAAACTGTCGGGGCTGACCCACGTCAGCAGATCGCAAACAGAGGTCCAAGGTCCAGGCAGTGTGATCGCAGAGGTGGACATGGGGCCTGGTGGCGGTGACAGGGAGTGGCCAAGACACGAACAGAAATATGCTTTGTCACAGCACATCTTTAAAGCTATCAGGTCCGACGGAAGAACTATGGACCAATTGGTATTGATCTGGTGAGATAAGTTTGGGCAGCAAATCGTGGAACTCCAACGCGAAGGGACTGCAAGCCTCATAAAGCGCATGACCAATAAGCGCACCTTGTCGGCATGCTGCACGTCGGCGACGATTCCTATCATCACTATGTTAGTCATGGTGCTGTGCTCCAATTCGACCAGCTGCAGCTATCTGCGCCTCCCGTGCTGAGCCGGAGGCGGGCTTACGCGTGTGCCCTCTGCCAACGTGCTCCAGTGCGCTTTGGGTCGCAAAGCAGAGGGACACACAATGACGAAAGCCATCATCAAGGTTCCAGGGTACATGTTTCCGCTCAGCATGACACAGTGCGCCCGCCCTTCCATTTTCCTGCTCATCATCCACCTCGCTGTCGACGTGCGGTCGCGGTCCCACCCGCCGCCAGACTCATCGCTCGATTGTGCGCCGGCGAATGAGCACGGCCTCACCAACCTCAGCTTTGACTGGTATCCTTTGTACAGGACTCCGCCGCTTCCGCAAAGCGGTGCGCATTCACCAAACATCACTCGTGTCCTAATGTCCTACATTCCACGCCCTAGGGAATGTCCCCAGCTGGCTTGACCCACGAGGCACCACTGAAGTACGCTGAAGTCTGGGCTCGGCATTACGGGACCAGTGCCGACAATGACATATATGTGGCCTCCGTGTACATGCCGTGTGCAAGAGGATCTGCCGCTGGTGAACTTGCATATGAAGTTGCCTTGCGGGACCTCCACAATCGCGTCCAGTCTGTTTGCCGCAAGCGCGGTACGGTGATCGTGGCGGGCGGCTTCATGTCGCCAGGGTCGGGTTTCAGGGCACCGAAGGCATGCCCATGCCAATCGATGCGGCGGCATCACCACATGGAGAGCCAACACTGGAACAATACGGCAGGTCTCTACTTTGCCTCTGTGTTGCGGTTGATCTACAATTCCTGTCTGACAGTTCAGCTGCGCCGACATGCTTTGGATATGGCAGGCAGGTGGATGGCACCTGTGCCGGCACGTCGGCCATCGACCACATCCTGCAACTGCGGGGTCTTTCCGCCTCTGGCGCCCCTACTTGCTACGTGTTGAACCATGCTGCCCACCACGAAGCCCTTGACCCAATTCAGTTTGACCACTGCCCAGTGATGCTACACACGTCCCTGCGTCGGTGTGCACTGGCCTCTTGCGGCACCGCTGTGACCAAAAGGGCGTGAATAGGATTGCCACAGCGGTGTCAGATGCGCTCCTGGATGCGGCGCGGTCCGCTGTCGGGCAACGCACAGTGGTTCCTGGCATCTCCAAACCCCGGTTTACCTCGAACTCCGACGCCTGCGCAGTGAGCATCGCTGGGCGCAGTAAGAGGCGACTTGCACCCCAGCGGCAGCACCTGTCGCAATTGAACGCCGCGTACCGCTCTGCTGGGGTGCGCGCGCGCCGCTCCCACGTGCAGAAACGCGGACGGGAGAAGCCCGCCCATGCATTTCGACGTATGTGCTAGAGGCAGGAGTTCAGCAACCCAATACAGACGCACGTCGGAGTGCAGTTGCCGAATCGCAGCAGGTCCAAACACAGTCAGCACCGACTTGGGGACGTTCAGGGACCATCCTCCACACTGCCTATGCTCCCGTGTCGTGTTAACAATAAGTCGCCCCCCCCGCGGGCGTGCCAGCAAGGCCGCACAAAACATCAGCATAGCACTCACCAGGGTATGGGCGGTGCCAGGCGGGGGCGCGAACTGCCATCAAGCCATCCTGTGGGAGGGCTGTCATTGCGTCCAGCACAGAATGGTATAATACGGCATAGAGAAGAGGGGACAGAGGGCTGCCCTGGGCAACACCGCGTTGAACCGGGAAAGGGCCAGACAGCTCGCCTGCCACTCGGGCCACACTGAAGGCATGCCAGTACAGCCGGTCCACAGCAGCAAAAGCATTGCCCGTGACAAATTTTGGAGGAAGCGGTACAGTAGCAGGTCGTGAGGGACTGAGTGGTAAGCTTTCGCAGCGTCAAAGAAGCAAGCAGAAGTGGCCAGGCGTACGTTCACAGCTTATGGGTGAGGTTGCCCAGTGCTTGCAGTATACCCCGGCCAGGGCGAAATGCGTACTTCTGGTCATGCAGGGAGACAGTTGCCATCAGCATGGCCGACAGCAGGGCGGCAATCAACTTGTCAACAACGGGTCGAAGCGTGAGCGGGTGGTAGTTTGCGCAGTCCCCTTCATGACCACCTTGGGGTAGATGCGTTACCACGCCTTGACGTCACTTAAACGGCGTCCGGCCCGAATTGTAGACTGCATTGTACAAGTCAGTGAGCAGACGCAGGTCTGCTTCACCCGAACACTTGAACAGCTCGACGGGCACGCCATCCCCCCAGCCGCTTTGTGGTTTTCAGCGTGGACAGCGCGGAGCGCACGACGTCATTCGTGACAGGATCATCCACATGGCCTGGGTGCAGGGATGGGGCTAGCACGCTTGGCAGCAATGGCCACCCCAGCAACGGCTTGCATGCGCGCCTCTGCCGCTGTGGCTGGCGCACGCGCACGTGCAACTTCAGCCGTGTACACACCAAGCGCGTCAGCCTTGGCTGCTGGGGTGCTGCCGAATGCGCTTGTGCGGCGGTGGCACAATTTGGGGTGCGGTTGGCCAGTGTGTCAAGATAGCGATGCATCCGGCACAGGCCACCGCCAGGCAACCGCCTACAGGCGTCAGCGCCAGCCCGCTCCTGTCGCTGGATATGCGTGCAGCGCGCATGTATGACTGCCGTGCGGCAATCCTCGTTGAGGGCCTGGTTGAGGGCCCGGTCGAGGGCCCGGGCGGAGACCCGATCGCGCAGCCCAGATGCGCCGCAGGTGTGCCAACCACCGCACTGTTTTGCGAGCGCACTGCGGCAAGCCGTCTGCAGGCGACAGATTCCCCGGGGTATCCAGCGGTTCGTGATGCCATGAACCACTGTGCGAGCGCTAATGGTGTCATGGGCGGCGCGTGGGAGGGTGCACAGCACGCAGGCGGCGAGTGGGTCAATGCCGGGCTGATCACCCGGCTCCTGGCAGACTCCTGCTCGTGTGTGGCACAGAGAACAGGCACTTTGGCGTGGTAAAGGGCGCGTGTCTTCATACAGTTGTGCAGCAGCTCTAAACGCCACATCGTGACACGGCGGATGCGGCTGACCTTGCATATGCGGAGTAGGTTTGTGTGCAGGCGCACTGCGCCCTGGTCAGACTGAATGGAATCAAGCAGCAGCAGGTTGGCGTCATGCATGAGGGTGAAACAGGCGGGGAGGGGGTGGCATCAGCTGGCGAATGGCCGCAAAGGATGGGTCCACAACAGAAGTGCCAATGCCGCACCACGGCCGTAGCCAAAGCATGGCGGCACGGCCGCGGTCGTGCCCGACAGGATCTGCGCAATAGCAGACAGAGTCTCAGCAACGCTTTCCCACGTTGGTCGATCATGGCTTTCCCCTGCTGCGGTGCCACCGAGGCCAGTGCAGCAGGCACGCCAGGGTTTCCTTCGGACCCGACACGCGCGTTGAAGTCGCCCGCGAGCACCACGGACGCCGGCTTGCGGTCACAGTAGTCGATGTTGTGGTGCAAATCCCGCAGTGCAGCTCCGGGCGCATGCTGGGCTGCCGCCGTGCCCTGGCGCACGGCATGTACACCGACGCAATACAGATATCGGCTGCGCGGTGCGTGCTGTACAACCGAGCCCACACGGCAGCGTGTTTCAGTGGCGCCTCATGCGCCGGTGCATTGCGTGGACCGATGGAAGAGATACAGGCGAGGCCAACTGCATGCGCGCATGGGCCACACCGTCACTGCAGAGTGGCACTGCGGGACCGACATAAGAGAAGAAAGGCCATGCGCCTTCCCGGACAAAAAAGCCTGACCACCAGTGTCATGTTCGCCTGCATTGTGGTGCAAGTGCCCTCGTATGGAAGGCTCAAGGCACTGGGCATCAGTTGGCCAAGGACCTTATTTGCTTGCACTGCCATCACACAATATGGTGGTGTCACATCAGATCTGCAAGGGCACTCACCCGGGCCGCACTGGCATGTCGAGAACCGATGTCCGTGACATGCATGCATGCAACATAGTAATGGCGCGGCGAAGTAGTGTGCGGACGCGGGGCATGTGGACCCACCCAGAGGCGGTGGGATGCACAGCGTCCGGGGGCCAAGAATGTGTTCCCAGAGATGGCGCGCCCGTCGTAGGGGCATGCACAGTGGGATCTTCCCCTGGCGTGTTAGCGAGGACTTCTCCCAACTGAAGGAGAGTGCACATAGGTGGCCGCATCCGCGCAATATACCTGCTATGCCTGTACACACTTTCCGGACATGTGTGGGAAGATGACACTGGATGCTGCAGCCGCAGGCTCTAGGCTGCCTGTTCCCATTCGGACGTGCGTGGCTGGAGCAGCCTCTGGGATCCAAAATAGGTGGAACAGTCACTCGTTTGGTGTCAGACTCACATTAGTCTCTCACATTCAAACAACAGGGCTGGCTCCAGCAGTCACAGACCTGAAATTCACGCTTAGATCGAGGGGCTCCGGGCCAGTGCAACAAGGGTATGTACAACTAGTCCCTAGACTCATGCTCATATGCTGCCCAGCAGGTGTGATCCTGGCCGATGTCGCTGCCTGTTTGTGGGGTTTTGGTTGTGTACCTGCCTGCCGTTGCCCTCGATGCCTGGCTCTTGCGTCGATCTCCGTGTAACGTAGGGGTGCCGTAGACAATACACGTCCGGGCCTGGCTTGACGCCCGAGTTGGATTTATACTCTTTTGAACCAAGGATCCGAAATGCACTTGACAGGCAAGGATGGTGCATCGCTGCATCATATCACAGGGAATCCTCATTAGCACCTGGACGGACGTATAAGGCATGTACCGCCCAGCATGCAGCATGATTGACTCCGGCTGAGGCGCCTGCGTGCTGGCCGCAGCTCCGCGGAGGCCGCCTGAGCCCAGCTGGGGCGCGGCCCATGGCGCCCGCGCACAGGTGTCTACAGGAAGAACGGCTGTGTTTTACAGCGCGCAGCGGCCCCGGCAACGCAACGGCTGCCGACTGCAGCCTACACATGGAAGGGCGAAAGCGTAATCACAAAGGTCACCCCTACCTTTGAGATTTCATCAGCATGCATGTGCGTACGATATGCCTTCAATCACTTTTGCACATGTGCACAGGCCCAGACGTTGCGAGGCGTGCGAGGTGGTTTGCATGGGCAGCTCAGCTTGATCAGAATCCGGTTAGTCCGTAACCAAAGCGCTCTTTGCGGTGCTGTCTCGTAACTTCTGTTCGCTTTTGCGCAACCCAGGAACAATCGAGGTCCAGCCTGTTGGTTCGCGTTTTCTTGTTGATTCACTCGCGTCTGACGGACCGAGTCCGTGCCAACTGCTGCTGAACATTGCATCTCATATGCGTCGACAGCGGCCAAATGAGAGCACCTCGCCTGAGGCACTGGAGAATCCATTCAAGCGGAGAGGCCCCGGTGCCGCTCACGCAGCACCACTTGCATCTGGGCCGGTGTTAGGCAAGCATGCCTGTCCGCCCGCTCCTGTAATCAAACCGAAGCTACCAGTTGAGAAACCAGGCATTCGGCCACTCAAGCGAACGTGTGCGGCAGATCTCGCCGGCCCGTCCAACCCGGCACCATCAATCGTGGACGGCATGCAATCAGCGAGCTTTCCCAGGTTACGTATCGAGCCTGAAGAACGGGATGTTCCGGCTGAGTTGGAAGACAGTAGCAGCGGCGATGATGGCATGGTCTTGGATCCGTCTCCATCGCCGAATTCCAAGTCCGATAAAACTGGCGGACGGCCTACGGAGTCCGCCACGGCATCGGCCGGTCAAGACGATAGTGCACCAATTTTGCCACTCATCGAGACTGTGCTCGCAAGAATTACTCCGGATGTTGATGAGCACCCACCTGCTGTTGGTACTTCAAATATCAATAGCCATGATAATGTGGCCGCAGTCGCAACTGAGCTGAAGTCGGGTACGCGCTTGAAGTACTTGCTACGTTCGTAAAAGGGATCCACGTATGTAGCTGCTCCAGAGTTCGTGACTTTCGTGGGATTCCATTGCAGGGCACACCACAGAGGTTGACCCAGAGTCTTTGCAGTGTGAAAAAGCTGGCTTGGCAGATGCACTGGTTGCAGGTGGATCCGGTGCACAGGCAGCGTTGCTGTCACCGGCAGGGCGATTGAAAGCAAGTTCGTCCGCAGCGCGAGCTGTGGCTGTGGACACGTCTGAACCACCACGGCCAGGTCAGCAATCAGCAACTCACGCTGCGTGTCAAATGCCGGCCCCGCCTCAAGTGGACCTCATTCAGGGGATTGCGCTGAACTACAGTGTCCAACTTGATGAAGCAGCCGTGAGAGCAAAGCAGATGCGTTTGAAGACATACCGGCAGAGATTTGATTCGCTTCGCGCTGAAGGGGTAAGCTCTTCTTGAACGATCATCATGGAAATGTCATCATGGAAATGTCGTTTGCATTTCAAGGTTTTAAGGGTAAAGTGCACTCCATCTTGTGATGACCAGTGTTTTGACGCCTGGTGCGACATCTGAGAGGCTGTGAGCCAGCACGACTCATGGTGCGCAGCATTCATGCAGCAGGCAAAGCCGGACCTCACGGCAAACAAGGAGCTGCGACAGGCAGATCCACTGCAGCTGTACCTGGGTCATCCTCGTGGTGTCAAGCCAGGAGACCGCTTTGAAGGCCGTGGTGAGCTAGCGGCTCTGGGGATACACAGCAGGCCCTTGCAGGGTATAGATTTCAGTCCATCAAAGATTGCATTTGCTGTCTGCATGTCAGGTGGATACGCCGACGATGAGGACACAGGCACAGAGATATGGTACACTGGCATGGGCGGACAACAAGGAAAGCGGCAGGTGAAGGCACAGCCACTGACAAAGGTAAGTGCGCTAACTGCCATACGCTGGAACCTTGCAATGTAGCTGGAAGCTGGGGGAATGCACAGTGCTTCATGCTCAGCCGCAATGTCCTTCGGCTCTGCCTTGGGGGAGCTAGCCACCCAGCGAAAAACAGCAACTATGGCGCAGGGCAATCTTGCTCTGAAGAACAGCCTGGACATTAATACGCCAGTTCGAGTATGCCGAGCAGCGGCAGTACAAGAGCGGAACGGTCACATGTACCGTATGTACGCGTACGAAGGCTTGTACCTGGTCAAGGATATGAAGTAGTGCGCTTCTGCACATGATTTGACACTACACACTATTGACTCTGTGCAGCAAGTGCCCATGCCGATTTTTGACAGGCTGGCACCATATGTGCAATTCGTCTGCCCATGTGCATTTACAGCGAGGGTTACATATGTACCTTGCAGCGATGGGCGTCGAGCCACTGCATGATGCACATGTACAGCCGCTCTCAAGTCTCACTGCACACTCAGCCAATCAGCGGATGTGATCCGGCCAGGTCACCTGTGTGCATTGAACAATGGACATCAACATCTACGGGTAACATGCAGCGTGCAGTCAAAGGATGGGCCCGAGGTGTATAAGTTCAGACTTGTTGCTGTGGCAGGGCATGCCGTAGCATCAGCAACTGTCAAATTCAATCACTTTTGTGGCAAAGGCGCAGTCATGTCCCGGCGTGAACTGCAGCCTGCTCGCGCTGCACGTCCTGCAGCCAAGACGACCTCACGCAAGGCCACTCCAGCTGACATTCCCAAACCCACCATCAAATCTGGGAAGGGTGGGCGTGAACTGAAGTGGCGCTGGGATAACACACCAGTAGAGATGAAAGAGCTAGAAAAGATGCGATGGGCAGGTCATGGCTGGAGTGGGGCGAAGGCACAGGTGTGCATGCCGTGGGCTGCGTGAATTTCTCATCTGTATGTTTGGCATGTGTTCTGTGCTCATGTCGAAGTGATGGCTTGTGCATTGACACCATCCATGAATTGCGTCATGGCAGCAGTCGCATCCTCGTGATGTGTCCTGATTTTGCCATTCAGGCTGGGTTGCTGTGTGAAGACATCAGTGAAGGCAATGAGCGTGTCCGCATTGCTCTTGTTAATGACACCGGTGAACCAGCAGCGCTCCCTGAATTCACATATCGCAAGGACTACACATTCTCGCCAGCGGCTGTGGTCTTCATGTCTGAGCTCTTTTCAAGACGGCTTGTCCAGTGGTCCGGCAGCAAAGCGACTAAGCCTGCGGCTGGCAAGTCAATGCCAACATTCACCTCAGAGCACAATGTGCTGTATGATCAACAAAGCGGCATGCTGGAGCGAATCCAGTTCACACCCTGCATGGAGGACCGGCCACGAGGTCTACGGCAGCTGCCCAAGTGCGGACCGTCACTTGATTGCAGTGAAGCCTGGCCTCCTAACAGCCAATGTCAGGTTCGATGTTGCTTGCCTGCAGTGTGGCAACAAAAGGCATATTTCTTCCATTGCAAGTATTCTATACCGCCAACAAAGGCTGGGGCGTGCGTTGTGAAGTGGATCTTCCAGTGGGGACTTTTGTTTGCTGTTATGTCGGCCGTATATGCACAAACTCCGAAGCCAACGCCTTGCGTGGGCGAGACGAGTACCTCTTCGATCTGAACCACTTCGAGCTGGTTGCCCAGCATATCGCAGGCAATCCAGACGATGTCTTGAAGGTATTATCCTATCTTAATGTACACTGCACTGTTGCATTGCTTCACATATGAAGATGAATGTGCATGAGCGACAGTGGCTCGCAGGATGAGCTAGACTTGCTGCCACGCCTTCCCCCAGATGATTTCTTTGCATGGGCACGCAACATACCTAACAGTGACAAGTTTTCGGCTAAACTGCCATCTGTCCGTGATTTGGTGCGCAATAGGGGCAGCTGCATAACTTCTACAATGAGTGCTCATGATACCAACTTGGCCGACGGAGGAAACATGCCAATGGCACACGGCCACGATGACGAATCTAAAGCACCATCAAGCAGACCTGAGTCAGCTGGTAGCGGCAGGAAGAGTCAAGAATCGCAGGGTCTGCCATCAGCAACACGAAAAGCCCGATCATCTGGCGACTGCGAATGGTCAACAGACAAGGAAGGACAGGTGTCAACAGATGCAGCCAGAGTTTTACATGAGTGTCGGCAAGCTTACGGAGGACAAGCTGTGTTCACAACCTATGAGTATGATTCACTATGAGCATGCTGGAAGTGTGATTTATTGTTTTCATGATTGTTTGTATGACTTTCAATATTGTGCAGAAGTGGCAGAGAGGTTGAAGCAACACTTTCAGACTGTGATGTCCTGTCGATTGATGCGATGCTGGAGGGAAACGTCGCACGGTGAGCCAGTCTAGACCAACAGTGCTTGGTTTGTTGATTCACTGTTGGATCTACCAGGCTCAGCTGGAACACGCATGAAGCCGCTGTTGCTGTGCAGATTCATCAACCACTCGTGTGAGCCAAACTTAGAGAAACAAACGATCATGACGTATGAAGCTGGGAGTTCTGTTTATTATTATGTTGGATTTTTCGCATCGGTCGCAGAAGGTATACCTGCAATGACAGAGTTGCATTACGACTACTTTTACTCTGTGGAAATTGGCAGCACGTGGACCTGTCAGTGTGGTGCCCCCTCATGCCGTGGACATCTTCGCTGAAATTTGCATGGTATATTCACTGTTTAATAATGATTTTGCCACCTTTTTGGTTTTGTTAAAAAGTGAATAAGCAGCGACTGGAAGGGTTCCTGACTTGCATGTGAGTGGACCAAGGATGTTGAAACTCAGCTGGATGCATTCCCAAGGGATCTAACCTCCAACTACGTATTCATCACAGCTGGGTCGGCATGTGGTCGCTCTGCCACTGTGGAACTTGTTAGCAGGTGCCTTACAGCTGGCATTAGCTATGCGTCTCTTTATTGTCACATGTTTGACCTCATGTAACGTTGCTCGGACTGCAATCGACAGATACTGATTGAAGCCTAAAAGCCCAAACCACTGAGATATACCGCATAAGATATGTTTATACACGTCATACAGATACTCACAGTATGCCTTCGGGAACACTTGCATCATACGGCATGATGTGTAGCATGCACTGCACAACGGCCTTGGAACCATGGACGTATGTACAGCCTTGCAGTAGTGTGCAACACTGCCACAGGCGTGCGTGCCCAGCAAATTTGACTCACGGAGCAGAGGTGGTACAAGCATAGGATCTGTTACATTGATGCAACCATCCTGGCTGAGATCGGCAGGATCTAGTCCTCTTTGCGAATCTGGCTTGTACCACGCAGACGGCCAGTACGACGGGCAGCAATGAGGCCAACCTGCAAAATCGGACACACATCAACAGGGCACTCAGCAGAACCATGTAGGCACATTCACTGTGACTGGCATAGCATACGGAAAGCAACCACCACCGGGCACCTAATTCATATGGTCTACATATACCAATACTCCCAATCAGCTCAGAACAACACACCTTTTTACCCGGGGGAGAGTCCCTTTTCACAGTCGAAGCATGACCAATGTGCTGATGGTTACCACCTCCATGGGGATGCTCCACAGGGTTCATCGCAACGCCACGGACCTTGGGCCAGCAGTTACGCTTAGCCTTGTATTTGTGGAAGGCCTTACCAGCTGTGAGCAGAGGCTTTTCAGTGCGGCCACCACCGGCGACTTGGCCAACCATGCCGCGGCATGTCGACGGGATTACCTTCCGCGCACCAGAAGGCAATTTGACACGCGAGAACCCAGTGTCCAGGTTGTGTGACACGATGAGAGCGAAGTCACCAGAGGCACGGGCAAGTGTGCCACGATCTCCCTGCTTGGCCTCCAGATTGCACACAATTGTACCCTCAGGCAGCTCCCCGACTGGCTTGATGTTGCCAATCGTCAATTGTGCCTTCTTACCCGCATATAGAATCTACACAAGCATATTTAACCTATCTCAAGTGTTGCAACGCAACATGCGTGGTGAGTGCGGATGAATACAGCGTACACGCACAGAGACCATTGGGCCAACAGAAACAGTATGACAACAGCATCAATGCAATGATGCGGCCTACTGATAAACACGAAAGTTTGAATGATGTCGCCTTACGCTGAGTGGTGATGCACATTCGGACATGTGCATTGCTGCCCGTCCTGATGCTTCAGCCCGCACAACTGGTCAGGCCAGTGGCACCCGTATTTCAGTGGGCCAGGGGATCACAGCAAGTGATCACGCACCTGGCCCGTATGCATGCCTTCAGCGGCACACATCAGGTGCTTCTGCAGCTTGTAACGGTTGGGATCGCGGAAAGTGACACGCGCAAGAGGCGCGCCACGCCCAGCATCGTGAATGATTTCTGTCACAACCCCCTTAATGTATCCATTGCGCTCGGCAGTGTCAAGCGTACGCAGACGCGCCTCGCCCTTTCTGTGAGTCGAATGCGACCTGAAGATGGACCCGCGGCCCTTACGCTGCGCCCGAATAATACGCCCCATCTACAACAATTGACAGACGTAAATAGTGATTGCATGCTTGGCGCACGGCAAACGTTTGGAAGCTCAGCAATCAGCGTGCTGTAGTCCGTGCAGGCAACAAACAAGAATATGCAGGACAAAACAGAATGCAAGTATGGCCGTTTGTCATGCAAATCTAGAAAGTGACAGAATCAGGCGTGTGAAATTGACGTATTCGAGCATGTACAGTGCCTGTAAACTCTGGAGGTGAATCGACGGCGAACCTTGATGCTCCGTGCTTGATACGGGGAAAGAGGGCGACACTTTGCCACACGGTGTATTTACTGTATTGCTGTATAGCGGCGGGACCACGGCGAGCCCGGACAGCGATGTCACTGGTGGCCGCCGGGGGGCCTGCGCAGCTGCGCAGGAAAGCCAATGTTTACCTGGCCAACATGCATGGTAGACAATCGCGCGCGACGCGCGCATTACGGCGCGACGACGTCTGGGCACGCGCTACGCTTACGAGTTCTTGACAGCACCAAAATCAGGTTGATGTTGGTGACCTTGACGGAAATGATTTGCGTGGCACAGGCGCGACCTAGACAGGCAAGTTCCGGGTGTGTTCGTAGACACTGTTGTCAGTCCGGTGGGGATGGCAATGATGCTCCTTAACAGGCTCAGCAACAGTTGCCGGCATACTTAACAGCTAGGCAGACTTTCCGACAGAGCTTCTTGGCAGATTCGCAGAAGGTTTCATGTCAAGTACTACGGGGGACCCCTTCATCGGCCAGTCACGCCGCTAGCCGCGACATGCGTTTTGCATGTTACAAGGTGGAGCGCTGTTCCTGTCTGGGGATTGCAACGTGGTCTTGCCGGCTGCAAGTCTTCCCATTGCCATGCAATACGAATGAAGTATTTGGTACTGTACATCTCATGCTCGTCAACACTTATCTGTGGATGGGAATTGTGTGTCAATCACTAGAATGACTCTGTCGACAGTTTTCACACAGAGTCCCAGTGTCTGGTAGATGCAATGTCCAACTATTGCCTTCTTTCGGTGCTGGTGGCAAACCCATGATGGGTCGGCTCACGTTGGTGGTTATCACATATGGATGATCACATTGACAGCACATGACTGAGCTTGGCATTGTGCGGATAGCATCAAGTCCGCACCAAGCATCTGCACCAGGAACAGTGCCGACCATGCAACCAGATCTACATGTTCGGTGTGTATGTGCAGCAGCCCTGCGGTGCACATCTGCATACAAACAGAAAAAGTGAATGCTCTAGCAATCTTCAGCCGTTGTTGCTAGTTGTGGCAGCCACCTTCCACTGGGCCCACCATTTTGGCCCATCACACAGGTTGATGGTCAAGTTGCCAGAACCTAAACGAATCACAGGATGAAGGAAGTTCTTATCATTGGTGGCAGCTCGACAGGCTAGACTTGCATATTGATTGCCACAACCGCATTCTCCGCTTCATCTTGAGTGCAGAAGCGCGTGGCTGCACTAATTTCTTGGAAGAGGCAGTCCGCTTGGAGCTGAGCCTCCGCCATTTCGCTGCGGACATCCTGCGCAATCAAGGCGAATCCTCTCAAACAGTCCACCACCGTGCTCACGCACGAGAGGATACATACATGGCATCTAGAAGATCGATTCCCTTGGAAACAGAACGACACCCACCTCGGTTTGGCTTCTCAGCATGTGCAGCTCAGACAGCATTTTGTCACGTTTCCTGCAAGTCAGCGGATTGTAGCACTTCGACCAGGAGTTCCTTTAATGCAAATGTGTGTATGAACTTATCAGTGAGCCTCTGTGTTCTTCCACCTTGTGGAGCATACATCTGTAACATATCTCCACTTATCAGTACAAACTTCAGGGTGTAGCACATGAGCAAGTAATGAAATTACCGCAGTTGTGCTGTGTTCTGGGCCACGGCATCTCTGAAGCTTCCCTACACATACAACTGAGATCAGCAATGGATCACATTTGGCTTGCCACACGCTGCAAATGGATTCTGCAGGTTTGCATTCGGGTGCTCAAGCGAGACAGGATCGAAGGTCGGATCCAAAGGCAATGTCTATGACTGCGCAGTCATTGATTGTGAGTGCTAGACAAAGTGGCCCTAGATGTCCCTAGACATGCAGTTGTTAACAAATGCAAGGTCGCGAGGAATGGGATATGCGCGTCAGAACGTCTTTGAACTGCTTGGTGCCTGTATCAATCTGTGCAGCCTGACGTACTTCTTTGTTCCCCGCCGCGGTGTGTGCAACGGTCTCCGCCAGTTTTGAAACGCCTGCCAATGCTCTCGCAGCACCGTCAATACTATCGTGGAGCATGTGAGTACAGTGCATGCTTCAGAAGCCTCTTGCGGTACACAAACAGTGTATCGTTGTTAGCTGTCGCTGGGAGACGCAATGCAATGCAGATTACCACATGTAATATTGCATTGACGTTTCAAATACATGCTCATGTTATGTTAATGTCACACGCACGACGAAAGCAACGCTGAAGAAATGACATAGCACTCGACAATCCGATGGCGGGTGCGACGCGGACACGGCAGAGCGCGGCTGATTTCAGCAGACCATAGCGAAGATACGACCTACCGATACGTGCAGAACAGCCAACGTCGCAGGATTGTGAATCTGAGAATGGCTTTGAAATGCTGGCCTCCACGTTGTTCGTGGCCTGCCTGAGTTTGTTGGACTCACACTGCAGTGCACTTGCCCAGTGCTTTGCAAAGGGGCATCGCGCGCGATCGCGACACGCATGTACACAGGTCATGCACACACTGCATCGAGGATGCTGCAAAACGTTGTTGCATTGAACGCCCAACTGGGAACAGTTTCTGGCTTACGCGTACATTAACGTCGAAGTCGTCTGCTATGCCAACGAGTGGCGTTCGTTCCTGTACGCACGGTAGCACCGCGACTGCTTGCCGTAGTCTAAGTGGCCACGAAGCGTATTTGTAGACAAAAGCAAATCACAATCCCATCAGTCTCAAATGCATCCTTGTCTGTCGAAGACCCTAGACTCTGGAGTGCGAACAACGCTGTAGATGGGGGGAAGCAAGGGGGATTCCAAGAGCAAGTCGAAGGCAAACAAGAAAAAAAGCAAGGGGGTAAAAAACGTGCGATCAGCAGCGTTGTCATCGCACAGTAGGTCATCTCGAGCGACTTTCATAAGTCTGCACGACGAGCTTGCCGCCCTGGGGCTGCGAATCCAAACGGTGAGAGATGCACCCAGAGCTCCTGGATTCCAAGTGTACCGCACTATGGTGCAGAAACGTCCAACGTTGTAGCCATCCACGAGCAAGCTGCAACCGGTGTTTTCTGTGTAGGTCCTGGCTGACGGGAACTGCTTTTTCAGAGCAATTGCAGACCAGGTTTGGCCTCTGCCATTGTGCTGGCTACACACCTGTAGCTGTGCAGCATCACTCAAGCAACTGCCACAGTCTGATGGACAACCTAAACCTGTTGTGATGCTAATACGGTGCCGTGCTGTTTCATCGCGCTTTGAGTGCAGTCTCTGCCATGACCAGATGCATTGCAGCGATTAAGCACTCCCAAACCATGCCTCCGCAACACAGCTGCAGTGTGCAGACATCATCAGTGCCCGGTGGATGATCGCATCTTGCAAATTAGGTGCTGCTTAATTTACATTGACATTGCTCGGTATTCGTGCACTGTGCCATAGATCCATCTGATCTGCTGTGACACGAGCTCGTTGCCATGCAAGCCTGCGTAGAATAGAGCCACAGCAATTGTTGCTTTGACAACCTCCGTCGCTTGGTCCTCATAAAATGGCTACAGGGCAGGCAGTTACTGTTGACATGTATGGATGTGAAGGCTGTGGTGTACCTCTGCTTTTGAGCTACTTTCAAACCTCACGCACTGTGGCCTGCAGCCCGAAAGTACTCCCCAACAATCCTGTTGCATGTCATCTAGGTGACTGGGCATGAAGCGGATCACCACGCAGTCCGCTCGAATGTTGTGAACTACATGCAACAGAACTCAGACCTGTTTTCGCCATTTGTGGAAGATGATGAAGGCTTCGACAAGTACATTGCACGCATGCGTAAGGTACAGATGAATCTCGCCAAAAGAATGATCCACCATTTTTTGACAAATGGTGGATCATCTGATCTGCGCCAGGAACTGTGCATGTTACAAATGATGCCTGATGTTGGAGTTTGACTCTGGTATATGAACATGGTCAAGCATTCAATCATCGCAACTGCTGATACAGGAAACAACTTGGGCAGGTCACATGGAGGTGCAGGCAGCAAGCTTGTGCTATGATGCTAACATCAACATTTACCAGAGTGGGCAGCCAACTTGGCGAGTGATCAACTTCACTCCCACTGACCACTATAGATGTGTACATTTGAGCTATCATGATGGGCAACATTACAACTCCGTGAGGGGGGCTCATGACCCAGGCAATGGTCCGGCAGAGACAATCACCATTAAACCATGTACATTGGACAGTGCAGCGCTCGATGGCGAGGTACAATCCTTTTAAAACCTACATACGCTGTCCTGCGCTCACCGCGATACCAGAGCACCCGATTGCCTTTGTCCATTCTGGTGTGTTGTGCAGAGTTCATTTGGTGAACTGCAAGTCAAGATGGTAGCTGAAAATACGCTTTGCTTCAACAAAGAACAAGTCGTACATGCACTGTGCCAATGTGGAGGCAAAGTCGATGATGCAACAGAGCTGCTCATATCCCAAATGGCCTTGGCTGGAGATGAGACATCATCCACCTCAGGTTTAGCTACTGCCCATAGGGTGGTCGAGTCACGCTCTGCAGATGCAGACTTTCAGTGCGGGGCGGATGCATCTCCAGAATCAACCGTGCGATGCATGCATCGTGGAAGTGACACTGAATTCACAGCTGAACCTCGACCAGAGAACGACGAGGTATCGGTACAGGTTCGTGTCCATGAACATTCAGTCGAAGTTACAGTGATACACATGGCACGGAATGCAAAGAAACCAAACGGCACGCCCACTTGCAGCAGCAACGACGTAGTGCTGCCGGGCGATCACAGGACGGGCCGTCCAAAAGGGCGCGGGTCGAAGCGCACACAGGATCGCCGCGGCCCAGGCAAGGCACAGCCAGCCAACAATAAACCATGTCCGTGCCAGTCGGGGCGCCGCTATAAGCACTGCTGCAAGAAGCGTGTATCGACGGTGGTCACACAATGCAGTGTCCTGGCCGATCGAACAGTGCTAGCACAATTGGAGATGCTCGACATATGAAAGTCAACGACAAGGAAACACGGAATGGAGGCTGTAAGCCGTCGTGTGCAATACTGTAACATGCCACCTCGGGATCGTGCCAACATCCCGAGCGGTTGCCACTGCTTGCAGACGGGCCCGAGGGAGCACATGTTCCGCGTCAATTGCACGTTGGCTACATTAGTACCCGGATGAGGCGCGATCTCTTGCCATGAGTGCAGTGCAACCGGGTTGCCAATTCGGCAGGGAATGTGTTCCTGCAACAGCCCTTAGCGACCACATCCGGGACGCTCGAAACACGCATGCCATGTGCGTGACGCGTCGCCATGATTGCCGCCACTGCCCATGTCGACTAACATGTCATCATTCTCTCCACGCACGGTGGAATCGCATTGATTGGTGATTCCGTTCCGGTGAATGTTGCTGAATTGTGAATCTGAGTGCCAAGCAGCTTTCCGCGAACAAAAGCGTCAACCAGGCGCGAACTCGGGGGTGAGAAATGGAATTAGAGGGAGGTTTGCAGCTTCTGAGGCGCAACTGCTCAACAATGATCAAGCATGGAGCTAATGCAGTTCAGGGAGGGAGCCATTGGCAGGAGGAGCACGTGAAGTTTTGGGCTAGGCCACGGGCACTGCAGGTTGCAGACCATGAGAGCAGGTGGACACGGGTCGTTTGGGGAGCATTGCTGCCCTGAGGGGATGGGTAGCTAGTGATTTGTGTTAAATTGGACCTCCAGGGCACCACATAATGCATCAAGCTGAATTGGAACAGGCAGTTGGGACTTGCACAAGCCACACAGACGCGGTTTTGCTGCCGGTTTTGGGGGTTGGGCCGGCCACATGATCTGCTCTTTGCACATGACATCTACTGGAAGTCAGCCAGTTTAGTCCCGGATGACTCTGTAAGGGAGAGGCAACACTGTACATACAACTCATGTCCATGCAAGCTTTCCGCAAGCAATGCCGGTGCAGGTCCCATCCGGCCTTCGGAATGTACGCGTGTGCGTAGGTTGGGCGTGGTGCTGAAGACACCCGCAAACGCATTATATCATTATGCGCGTGCCGACCTTGCCAGCTTACTGTTGCAGTCGTTGATGGCCCAGCTGGACTGCTGCGTCCATCTCCGTGAAACATCTACTCAATAATATTAGTTCTAGCGAGATCGTGGATCAACCTTTCCTTGTAACATGCTGCGCACCACTTTAACACGCGTGTGATAATAGATACGCAGCGAACAACGTGTCCTATGCGGTATGAAAATTTGCACCTTCAACGTGGAATGCGGGGTCTCATCAGATTTGTTCGCGCCTGCGTGTGCACACACGTGTCGACGGCGTGTCCTAAGCGCAGTGATATCGAGACCGCGCGTCAAGCGTTGTTGGGAGCCACGCGTGGCCACGCCCGGTGGTCAGACCTCCCGCAATGCATGATCGTGGTGTTGATGGAAGTGGGCCCGTGGGAGCGTGTAGCATGGCCTGTCTGCAACATAAGCTTTACGAGACCGTCGGCGCCGATTACCTGGGTGCTCTTGCAGCGGCTGCTTTCATAATGGAGCTTGATGAAAGTTTCGAGGCAGCCCTTTTTTGCCAACTCCCCGGGCATGCGCTAACGAAACATGAGGTCGCTAACTTTGCCCAAGATGTGCACACTTACTTTCCCGCCCGAGATTTGTGCTTGCAATTGTGGCGGAAGAAGCCGAGCGAAGTGCTGCCTTTCAGCAAGTGTATGGAGGAAGCCCAAAGTCGAGGAATCTGCGTTCGAGATTTATTGCAGGCGTACAGATTCCTCAATTCGCATGGATATATCAATGCGGGTGTGCCTGAGGAAGGGGACTCCATGCCACAGACGGATAGGCTCGTGCTCACAGCCAACATTGTGTTGAGGGAATCGAATCTTGACGTACGTTATCACTCACACACACACGCCAGGACCGCAACTTGGTCATGAGGATACTTCCTTGATACTTTCCATGCCCAGAATCATGATATGCTGTTGTGTGCCGCCTGAACACACTATGTGCCTATTGGCCCAATGGGTGCGCAGTTCGTGCCAGGTGATCGCCTGGCCGGCTCGCATCTGCTGGGTAGCGTGTGAGTCTAGAATCTAGTTGTACATTCGCTTGGTGCACTGTATCGGAGCCTCTCGATGTAAGAGTGCATATTGACCCAGTGGACATGGCCAGGTATGCGTGAATGCCGTTTCCCTGCAGACCGACTCAGAGAAGGACATTCGTTCCAGAGTTGAGTGTGCACTAGGACTAGAAGAGGGAGGCATCAAACGGCAGCCTTGTCTGAAAGATCTGTTCAAGGATGTTGTTGGCCTTCACCTGGGCATTAAGAAGGACGTTCCTCCTCTAGTGAAGGCCTATCAGGTCTGGCCGTCCTTGTATCTGCAACGATGAATGACTCCAATGCTGTGTCAGATTGTCACTGGAGCTTGGCTGCCGTGCCGTTCAGTATTGTTGCTGATATGTAGAACAATGCTTGCAGCTCCCGATCCGACAGAAAGCTGTCGTCGTCATCGGAGCTGGTCCTTCGGGTATATCTGCAGCTTGGCGTTTGCAATGCCAGGGTGCTAATGTGACTGTGCTTGAGGCGCGTGACAGAGTTGGAGGCCGAGTTCATACTGTCGATGGAGTCCTGTCGGTTCCCGTGGACTTTGGTGCACAACTGTGCACTGGCACCAAAGCAGATGTTGGTCGAAGCATTCCACCTGATCCGAGCAGCCTGCTTGCAACGCAGGCTTCTGTTGGCATGATTGATCTCGGCTCCAATGCCCCACTATTCGATGGTATGTCAGTTGACGCCATTGTGAACACCACCGCTCCCTATGTCTGATATTGTGTTTATGGACTGAATCCTGATTCTTCACAGGAGAAACGGGAACCGAGCTAGTGCAAGAACTGGATGAGCGGGCCTTTTCATTTTTCAATGCTATTCTGGATGATGTCATGCGCAACGCCAGTGTGTCAGCCTCAACCCACGAGTCGTTAGGACTGGCCCTCAATGACGCCATGGCACAGGCCAGTGAAGTTTGGAAGGCCTGCACAGACAGCAATGAACACACAGATGCAGGCCCTGCAGTTGACAGCGCTCATGCAGATGCCACCACTGGACCACGGGCATTGAATCCGGTCATGAAGGCCGTTGTGCTGAAGCACATGCGACCGGGCGATGAACAAGCCCACAGTGCATTTAAGCGTGCAGTTTATTGGCACTGGGCCAATTTAGAATATGGCTGCTCGGCAGATCTTGATCAGGTAATCTGCTGCCATCGAGACTGTCCTGATGAAGGTCACAGATAGATTTGACCCAAGCATGCACGAATCCTTGGCGTGTGCACATACAAGCAAGGGCCGCGCAGAGTTCAACTGAAAGTACTCCTCTTGACATGCGTTGGTCGGAAATAGGTGATGTATTATGATTTACTGGATGACATTTTGCATCCAGGTCTCGCTCACGCAATGGAACCAGGACGAACGATTCGGCGCCTTTGGAGGCCCTCATGCTATGCTAGAAGGAGGTTATGGTCAGCTCATACAAAACATAGCCTCCAAGGTGAAGAACGTCCGCTTAAGATGCCCAGTTGCAAAGGTGTCGTATACATCAGATGGAGTGGTTGTCACAACTACCGCTGGAGAGGCAATGAAAGCGAACGCTGTGATTGTGGCCGTACCAATTGGTGTTCTACAAAGAGGGGGCATCACATTTGATCCTCCCTTGCCTTCATGGAAGTCCACAGCCATGTGTAACATTGGCATGGGGAAACTCAACAAGGTGTGCTTCGCTCGCAAAGTTCTGGTTTTGACAGTCGCCCTGGTAATTTTATCACACCATTTAACAGGTGTAGGTGTTTCTTGAGTTTGAGGAGCCATTTTGGGAAGAGAAGCTGCCACAAGATACACAACAGTTTGGGGTTGTACTGAATGGGGCAGCTGGTGACCGAGGCTTCTGCTCCAATTTCTGGAATTTCAAGCCTTTCACCGGAGCCAATATTCTATGTGCACTGATGACAGGATCTAGCGCTGTGAACATGGAGGGAATGGCGGATGAAGAGATCGTTGCCAACGCCATATCGGTCCTTAAGTCTGTCTTTGGCGATGTCCAACCCCCTGTCCGTAAAGCTGTCACACGGTGGGGTGAGGATCCTTATGCATATGGCAGCTACTCTTTTGTCGGAGTGAAGGGCGGGGGGGAGGATTATGATTTGATGGCGCGCCCTGTTGGCAGAACCCTTCTGTTCTGTGGCGAGCACACCTCCAAAGAGCACCTGGACACCGTGGGTGGTGCCATGCTCACTGGCCAGCGTGAGGTGTGCCCACCACATGTAGCGCATGCAGTTTGCTATCACAAAGTATCAGCTTAAGGCGCACGTCACACATGCTTCATGAGTACTGGTGCTGCAGGCGTGTCGGCTTCTTGCCTTCTTTTCTGCAGACGCTTCCAGTGCGGCAGAAAGGGTTGCAGCTCTTGCCCAGCACGAAGGTTTTCTTGATGCATCTCCTGTTGGTCGGCCGGTTGCTGGAAAGTCCCCTAGCAAAGTGGGTGCAATTAAAAGGCGGACCCCCTCTTTGGGTGACGATGCTCCGCACAACAAAGCGAAGCAGGTCAGTGCAACATGCTGTCACACATACTGGTCACATTCCCCTGTCCCAATTATTTGAGCCTCAATTGTGTGAAGCAGCAGTGATGAGACTATGCCAAATGCAGAAGTCGAGGAAGCGCACGAAAAAGGATGATGTGGAGAAGAACAGCGCACAGCAGGCAAAACGGAAGCTCGTGACAGGTAACTCCTTCCAAATATGAATAATTGTTCTTTCTGGGAAGACAGCGACAGTGCATCGCCTGGACATGCCGGATCCGGCTTGGTGATCAAGAAACAGCACATCTCAAACACGAACTGCTGAAAGTTCCTGTTTGCCAACATGCAGATGCGGTGTGGGAGAGTGAAGTCTCAGCAATGGAACGCAATGAACTTAAGCGCTTTTATGAGTGTTTGGAGCGTTTCAGCAGCACTGCAGCCCAAACGCCAGAGTACGTAGCTGCAGAGCAGGAGCTCAGCAATTTTCTGGCAGGCCTCAATCTACCTGAAGATATGAGTCAAATAATTCGCTGTCTCAAGAGTGAGCCGGAAGCTATCAGGACCAAGATCGCCCACAGCGTTGTTTGCCTCAAGGCTTTTGGATTATGGGCCAAGGTACAACTGCCCCAGGAATAGAATGCCATCTCTGTTCAGGCGTACTCGCTCCAAGATGTGCGCCAGAGACTGGAGTGGATCTGTGTGCAGGAGCTGATGGATCGACGCAGCAAGGCGTCCGACCGAGCAATTGCTGGTCTAGCAGACATCCTGCAGCTGCTGCACATATGCAGCCGCACTGCTCAGCATGCTCAGCTGCCTCAGGCCCTGAGCCGTCTTACACGGTTGGGGCCGGATGTAAATCGCATTGCGATTAAGCGGCTGTGTACGTCTTTGACACCTCCTCCTGCTGCCCTGCCAGACAAAGGGGTCACTGAAGAAAGGACATTGATCAAAGCCGAGCCTGCTGCCAATTCCCCAAAGGCATGTGCCGGCAGTATACAAGCCATGGATTCAGAGCATGCTATACCAGCAGATGGCGCTCACTTGCTTCACGCATCCGTCGAGGACGCGATGTGGGACCAGATGGATCCGGCGGCGGTGCGCTCGAACACCATACACAGTGCCGATCAGAGCAATCCCATGATGTTGAATCCTTCTCAATTCAGCGTTTTTCCAGGCTGAGAAGTTCAGGACGCAAGTCGCAGAGTTGAAGCGGAAGCTAGATGTGCTGCAATCAGCTCACGCAACAGATGCTGAGCTGGATCCAGAAGCAACGAATGGTCAGCACCCCTCGCCACCACAGTCGGTGGATGGCTCACACAGCCCTACCAACAAAAAGCGTAAATCGGCGATCGGTGACAGCTTTACAAAAGCTGTCCTGGGGATTGTGAAGAAGAAGCTAGATTCTGACTACAAGCTTGGTACGAAACCCTATCCATGCAGAAGTACTGTTTGGTGTCTTGCAAATCATATATGCTTGTGCGTCAGAGCAGTGATGTCAATCTCAACTGCCTTCCAATTTACAGGAAGAATCACCCGTGATGAGTACCGTGCGATCGCAAAGAAAGCTACAAACAAAGTCAAAGTGAAGACTAAGGTGCGTGTCAACAACAGATTCGATTTCACCTCGCCACAAGCACATTGTTGATGTGTCAACTTTTTCAGCTCAATTTGCAGGAAAGTTCACCAACACAACACCTGGCTGAAAAAAGAACAGACAAGATTATTCGTTTAGTTGAAGAGTATGTCGCACAAGCAATCGAACGGCGAGCTTGATCAGAACCAATGATCTGTGCCGCGCATGCAATTTTTTTTATCTTAGTCTGGTTTTTGGGGAAACTGAAGCGATTTATCGCAGTGTGGCGCTGTGATCTTGAGGAATTCGGATGAACAATTTTGCCGGATGGTTGTGATGGTGAACAATTGAGTACAGTTGCATATGTAATATGCACCTGTGTGCTGCATCGTTTGGCCATGTACGCCCAACAACACGCCCCATCGTGAGTATAGTAGTATATGTGTGTACTTGCACGCTCCCAGTTGCAACACATGATCTTCGTTCGTATAATTGCGGTGAGCAGGTCTACTCGGGCTCCAGACTTGCTTGAAACATCAAGCTCTACGTTACTATGGCATCTTTTTACAACTCAACCCGAACACCAGAATGATGCATAGCAGAGCATCAAATTGAAGAAACAGAAACACAAGCCAGTGTTCAATGTGATATAAGAGAGCTCATCACACACAATCTAGGTGCCAACACAAGTCACATATGTGACTACTATTTCATTGCTTAGGTACATACAATGAACATTCATGCAATGCTGCTGCTATCATCCGGTCCTTTCACGATACGGGCCATGCTGGGGTTTCTCCCATTGAACCGAAGTACCATGTTCACATGAAATCGATGTCCAGCTCTGCAACAGAAACACTCTCCGGGTGGATCTATCACAATGCGCAACCTACTGCGCAAGCCCTGGTCAGCATTACCAACATTGCCGCAATTGTACCAATACAAATGGCAATGGTCGTATGTAGTTGTTGAGAGCAAAGTGTAAGCAAAGAGCGTCCAGAGGTCGGCAACATGACTGCATCGTACTAGTGCCTGCGCGCACCTGGTGAGTAGGTGCAAAAGCATCGCCTGAATCCCTTGCAATCAAAGCATCGCCTTAATCCCTTGCAATCAAAGTATCGCCTTAATCCCTTGCAATCAAAGCATCGCCTTCATCCCTTGCAATCCTGGCCTCTAAGAATTTCTCACGTGGCACAGACACGAAATCACAGTACTTATTTCTGAACAATAAAAATTGCTGTCGCAATCCTGTGGAGCTGCTATGCAATGGAGTATCACTCACTGGGATCCTGGCCCTGTGTGAGCAGAGTTACAGCATCCGGGGCGCTTGGAGCTTCATCACTGGCTTTGTACAGCACATAATGCTGCACCATGAACAGCACATCGAAGCTTAAAGACACGAAGCCTAGACCGAATTTCACTGGATTCCCAGCAATCTGCCTCCAATCATCTAACACAGCGCACTGCATGACCAGCTGCGCCACTGAAAGCACTCCACCCAGCCAGTCTAGAAGGACATTCATGATGGACCAGCCCTCCGTGCTTTGGCGTTTGATATTGAGAAACACCTGTGCACCAAAACTAGTCAGGCATACACTGTGCTACAGTCAAGAGCTTTTGACAACATTTTGTGCACCGTACCTGTGGAATGTACTTGATCAGGCTGACCACCAGCTTGACTGTGCTCAGTGCAAGGAGAAGATTGATCCAGGTAAAATGGGGGATGGGCTCAGCAAGGGATTGTGAAGCTGCAACAGCACAGCACAATGCTGCAGAAGCACCCGCAACACCAGCTGCTAGCCGGCCATTAAGGGTATCAAACTTCTGCTCACCACGCTCATAGACGGCGCACTGTATGAGGGTCAATGCTGTGATGACGACCGCATGTACTGAGAAAATGACATCCTCTAAGCCAACTGGGATTTCAGGTCCAAAAGCATCATGATACTGTTGCTGGACCACAGGGCTGAAGAACAAGGCAACGTTATATGTTGCATAGCAGAAGAAGCCCAGAAGGTTCAGAACTTGAAAGTCTATAGATAAGCCGATCACACTCCTGAAGCAGCACCGCATGCTGTCTGTTCGATGCCACGACACACCGTTGAGCACTGCATCTACAGTATCAGACACACAAAAGACACTGCAAGTACGATGCAATGGCCTGACAGCGGAAGATCTTTGCCTGATGACTCAATGAAGTCACCAAGTCGGTATCGGTCGAGCTAGTGTGAATGCACTACACTTGATGTGCGGTCTCAGATTGCAGGGATGGTCCGATGCACCTGCGCTGAAAGTTCAACAGGAACTGTGGATAGAACGATATTGACCACGCCGCTGTGTACGTGAATCCCATCGCGTCGGACACATATCTCCATGGTGCCGGCAGCCTGTGGGATGGGAAAGCATAAGCCGTGAGCAGTCCACAGATGACCAAAGGCACAGCGATCTGCACAGCAATTTCCACGTCCAGGCCATCTCTAGCATTCAGAAAACAGAGTTTCGGTCCCATTTCAATGATGCCTTCGTGCGCAAGAAAGTGCGTTGGCACCCAGAGGGGCGCAAATCACCTTGGCGATGATCGTGATGTCCTTTGTCATGCTTGGTCTTCCTGCTACAAGGTTTTGCTGACGGCTATCGTGAGGTATAACTATTCTCACTGATGTAGACTGCACAGTTTTGATGCGACGATCAGCTAGAAGTATGCAGCCTTGTCCGCAGCTCACGATAAAGCGGGGTGTACGCTCCGTTGTTGTGCAGAGCTGTCTACAACACGATGGAATACTTCTTCCGGCAACATTCTGTAGCATAGAAGCCTGGCGTCAAGTATGCTGCAGGTGTGTTATGCTCGCGAATACCATCGAGTACCCACTTGGGAAGGGGCCTTACGGTCGAACAACCGCGTCAGGCATCTTGCAGAAAAATTCACGGATGAAGCTGTAGGAACATCACGTGCGCTCTGCCGTATCACTCTGGTTCAGTGCGGTGTCCGAGCACCTTGCTACCAGCAGGCCGTGTACCGGGCCCCGTGGGCGCATTGGCACAAGTAGCCACGTCCACGACCATAATGGACGGTGCACGCGGTCGCATACTGGACTGCCGTGGCCACCACACTGTCCACTTGTACTGTTGAAAATGCCACTTCCTCCAGCGACAATTCTTCCGGGCTGGTGATAGCCAGAGAGTGTTTCAGATCTGTTCCAGGCGATGCTCACTTGATCTGACACATAATCACTCGTCGCCAAAATCAATAGCACGCGACGTCACAATAGGTCATCTTTGAAAAGTTGAAAGGTTGGCGTTTCCCGTCATTTTGGATTGCCGTGTACCGCGATGCGTACCGGCCGCCTCAATCTGGTGTTGCATCAAGGGCTGCCGCAAATCTGGACATAGCGGCGCCTGCAATATCTTCAAGCTGGACCAAGATAGAGTGATGTGCAGGCGCAAAGCAATATGAGCCGTGTGTATGTGGGGAATCTTCCGGTCGATGTTCGCGAGCGCGAATTAGATGATGTGTTCAGTCGATACGGAACCATCTCATCGGTAGATATTAAAGGCGGAAGGTGTGCGCCACGATCGCTGTGTTTTCCAGTGCTGGTTCCTGCGGTTCTTCTGGATCCGGAGGTTTACGCTTCGCCAGACGATTGCAGGGAAGGCACCACGCGATTTGCGTTCCTTGAATTTGAGGATCCTCGTGATGCTGAAGACGCTGTTCGGCGGGAAGACGGCGCAGATATGGGTGGAGCGCGCATGCGAGTGCGTCGGCCTTCCCGGGATAACATCGTGAAATACGGTTGTGTGTGATGCAAACACGATGACACTCTGCGGATTTTCATGGTCCATGTTGAATCTAGCTCTGCATAGCAAGCGTTTTTATGTCTTGCACTGAACGACTCCTTTCTCACTGCAGGTTGAGATAGCCCGCGGTGGCAGGGACAGATTCGACGATCACCGCAGTCGTGATCGGTTTGACGATGACTATCGAGGTCGTCGTTATGATGACAGGGGTGACGATCGCAGACGCGGTCTCGGACCATCTCCCTTTGGCCCAAGCCGCAAGACGGATTGGTCAGTGCAGGTCAGCGGTTTAGAGCCCAGCATGAGCTGGCAGGACCTGAAAGACCATTTCAGGTCTTACAAGTTGGAGGTAACACATGCTGACGTACGTCCCCGAAGTCGACGTACTTTGAATGCTTTGTCTGTGTCATGGTCATTGCTGGGAAGTAAGACAGAGTTCAGTGTGTGGGCTGAATTCGCTTTCTGAGACAGTTTGCCTGGATATCAATTTTACGCACGGTATGCAAATTCTGCTCACTAGTGCACTACGGTGGCTGCCATGACATGCACAGTGTTGTGGCAGAGTCCAGTTCTCAGACAGACCTCCTGTTCTGTTGCGTGCAGCCCTGTTGTATGGGCTCTCCCAGCATTCGCGTGGCTGGCTCTCGAGGTTTCTCGGCAGGGTCTAGCATGATCCTGGCCTGAGCATCATGTATACGGATGCATGGCTTGGCGCAGCCTGGTGTTTCAGTGGCTGGCATGTTCGGGATGCTCTTTCGAGGCTGACCATGGCAGGACTACGGATCCTTGACCCTGTGCTTGGCGTGCTCGCTCCGTAGGCTCCTGTTGTATTGAAGGTGGCTTGACTATGTGGTGTCTGGCTTCAACGTTAAATGGGTGCCGTGGCCTGCCTTTCAGGGAGATGCGGCGTTCAGGTATGGCAGACAAACACCTTGACAGTGTTGGCAGCCCAATGAGCACAACAGGTGACATATCTGTGTATTGTCAGCCAGATTCTCATCATTTGCAGATTCTGCACTGCCAGTGTCAAGACGGCTGGGTTGACTGTACAGGTGGACCGGCGCGGATATGGTACCGCTATGTTTGCATCGCAGGCGGATGCAGAGGATGCTGTCAAGCTGGTAGATGGCTCCGATATGAAGAACATGCGTGGCAGCTGCGTTGTGCGTGTGGACCCTGAACGAGGGCAAGAACGTGATACCCGTCGCCGCAGCAGATCCAGGTGTGCCCAATGCTGCATACTCCACGCACATGTAGCGCTCTCACAATGATTTATGTACATTACTCTGTCGTATATCATGCTCCGCTTGTGCAGGTCTCCGTGATGTCGGACAAGATGCAAGGATATCTTGTTGCGTGGCTCAATCAGGTATATTTGTATATGGAGCCTGAAGGACCGCAGTAGCCCACGTTGGCTATTCACACAGCGGATGTTTACATAGGCTGCCGTCCACATCAAATGCACGCTTATGGTGACTTTGTTGATTGCCAACTGGGTAGGAGCTGTCCCTTGTTTGATGCCTGCAAGCATGATACAGTGTTGCGATATGTGTGTTGTTACAATTCATATCCGAAAATGCGTTCACACCTGCACCTGCACAGCTCCACCTTGTTGGGTATCGAACATGTTAGGCTTGTTATAGGCCATTTCATGCCGAGCCGGAATCTTGGATAGCAGTTGTTGTGTATGCTTGTTTTGTGACTGACCCTTAACATCCTGAGCTCGCAAGTCTGTAGCTGAGAATGTCCCGGTAGACGCCTTGCACTGGGGTGATCCACCTGTCGTTATGGTATGTTTATGGGTTGCAATGGCCTGATTCAGCTCTCGTGCCTTGTTGTGTACCAAAGCTCGCGGTTCCATGACACCCATGCTCAAGTCGCAATTCTGTTGTATCCATGGGTGCAGCTGTAGTTCGTCTGCTGTGCCACGTTGGTCAGGCAGAGAATTCATAGCTTTTGCAATGAAATTCTGTATTCGCAATGAGTGAGCAACACCTGGTACCAATTCCAATGTAGGCGATGCGATTTATCATGATCGCACCTGTGCCTCCGCTGAAGAACCTGCTCCAAAAGTTAGTTGACCTTTTAGAATCAGAGCCTTCTTCTCAGCACGATCTCTCCTATAAAACGGCGGCCTGCCATAGATGAATTCATATGCAATGGCTCCAACCGCATATATGTCCACCTGCAAGATGCTGTAGCACTGTCTACCGATTCTATGGTGTAACTCACTGCAGTGCAAACTCCACAGGTATAGGATACAGGCGGTGGTTTAGTCGTGTGCTTGGCGATCTGAAGCACACTGAATAGTCATAGCTTCCACCATGGTCCACACAACCATGCTCCCGAAAATTCACTCCAGGCTGGATGGACGGTGCCCTGAGCACTTCAGGTGCCATGTAATCGAGCGTTCCCACCCTTGAAACTGGCCGCTCCTGCATGTTATCGATCCCAAGTCCCCAGTCTCCAAGCAGAACCTGGTGGGAGTCTGATAGAAAAATGTTTTCCGGCTTGATGTCACGATGAATTACTCCTCTGGAGTGAGCATGCTGCACAGCTTGAAGCAGTGGAGCAATGATCTTCTTGACCAACTCCTGCTCATTGAGTTGCACACGCCGTGACAGATAGGTCTTGTACACATCACCATTCATTGCAAGCTGCTGCACCATATAGATGAATGTCTCGTCTTCGAAAGCCCCGTACACCTTAAGAATGCTGGGGTGATCCAGCAAAGCTTGTACATTCATTTCCCTCTCAATTTGTCTGCATGTACTAAAGTTGCGGGGAAGCATTTGTATCCAACGCAAGCATCTGGAGAATTTGAACAACATACTGGTAATTGATCTGGCTCTGAGATTCTTTGCGATAACACTTTAACGCGCATGGCATCCGACTGTGCTTGCAGACAGCATCGTACACCCAGACGACCTGTGTCTTCCCGATGAGTGCTCGCACATCAAAAGATGTTTTAGCCCAAGTTTGTGTGCGCATTGCGTCTTTGACCACCTGTGGTGCCGCCGGTCCAACAAAGATTGTTCGAGGCTCTTGCTGCCTACATGACGTTTTGAATATGGCGTACATCCCCGACACAATCCAGAGTTGTAGTTTAGCAGTAGCAAATCATGGTGCTCATGTTATAATCGGCCAGGCGGGTTGTCGCGCAGCTTGCCTGAATACAAGCCTTGCAAACGCCCGGTGGCTGGTTGAGCAGTCGCCATCCATCGTCCCCACAGAATATGCACCCGATCGCAGGAAAGCTACCACAGTACGCGACTACCTCAGTCCAGCTGCCGCCAAATGAGCGATTCTGTGGACGTTACGGAAACGGAATGGTTGCTGCTGGTAATCCACGACCATCAAAACTGCCAGGAATGGGCATGGCGGACGAGCTTCGAATTCAGAACAGGATTAAAGAATACCCAAATGCCTGTCGCAGCTCAACTGGCCGGCAAGATGGATGCGACGCACACCAGCCTATCCCGCGAGCCGGGAACGAACAACGGCAGTGTCACCTTTATCACCTTTAATTACACCTATGCGCAGCGACAGGACACATGTGTACCATTTGAAGCGGCGTGAATTCCTGTTACCGTACAAGGCCCTGTCAGATTGCATATCTCCAGCTGGGCAAAGCCACAGCTGTGCACAGTAGTTCAGAACGCCGCTTATATGCATGAGCGGGCATGCATCTAGTTTTTCCGCACAGCGCTGCACGTGCTAAACGCACGCTAGGTGGAGTCACACCGCCCGGGACGACCATGAATGTTCTACACATAACTAACTACCGCTGTGTGCCTGACATGCGATTGCCGTATTGTTACCAGCGCAGATTCAGTCCGGCGGCAGGTCACCTGCACAGCTTCAGGTACTTGAGGGGCTTGACAGGATGCACCCTTTTTTAACTAAATGCTCATTTACCCAGGTACGAGTGACTCGATGATACCTGGTTTTCGTGTTACCTGCAGAGACAGTATCTGGAGCGCACTCTTGCAGGCACTACCTATGTTGCCCTGATACCATATATTTCCGAACTGCGCAATGTAGAGTAGATTTCAGCACAATTCCAACAATCTGGCGTGGCATTTATGCGCCATGTACCAATCCTCATTGGTATGCCTCATGGCCAAGTGTTACCACGCACCAGTGCCATGACCAAAGTCCATGAGACTTGCCAGTGCTTGAGCCTCTCAATGACATCCGCACCGAATCACTTCATAATGCTGCAATGTATCATCAGAAGTGTGTTTCTGCCAATGTATGGTGAGTTGGCATCATACCCATCCACACGGTGTACCCTCGCATTCCCACATAAATGTGACTTATAATCCCTCCTGCGGTGCGCCATGAAGACTTGTATATCGTGTCCATCCGCCTCGCTGATTCATATCCGTTACTTGTATTAGTCGTGTTGGTGTGGTTTTTTGTTGAGTAGCGTCCACAGCTGATACTGCTACCTACACTGTTATGGTTACTGCCTATCTGAAAGCTGATATGCCGAGAATGTCAGCGCAGACCTTCCGACCGTCTAAGCTACCTTGACTTTTGGTTTATCAGCTTTTATTTTCGGGGACGGCGGGAAGGCCAGCCTTGTCCCAACTTTTGGCTGCAGCGCTGTGGACAGAACAACCAAGTTCACTGGGCGTTTGTAATGACCGTCAATAACAGCACCCATGTACCTTTATCTGAACTAATTCCTGCACACCGATGTCGATATCTTCGTGTGCGCTCGATTGTCTTGTGTATGTATGACTGCCTTGCCTGTCAAGGGCCCAGAGCCTGTCAAGGGCCGGCCTTGCCGGTACAAGCCTGCTGTCTGGGTAATCTAGCTGACACCGATATCAGACAGCTTTGCCTCGGGCAGCCTGATACGGGTGGTGCTCAATCTGCGCGGGGTGGCATGCTTAGCGGCTGTATTGTCTACATGTTTTCAGTGCCTGATCGACAAGTATGTCGGAAACACAGCCCCGCTGTTGTGCGCAGGATGAGCTCCCTATTGCAGCTGCTGGACCGCTCCGCACTTGGTTCTGCTGTGTGGCACATCAATCTGGGTTTTCACCACCTTGCCAGGTACTGAACCTCTGCAACAGTCTGACTATGCAGCGTCCATACTTCATATAATCGCAGTCATCATAGCGCGTATGCTACATGGATTTTGGGGATAACACGTTGGGGATAACACGGGCAAGCTCCACAGCCTCCTATTACTTTTGGCCGCCTGAGTCATCTCGTATTGCCTGACCTCTGAACAGCCTTTCGCGACGCAGCTGCAAACAGCAAATTCTAACAAGGACTATCTGCTGCGCTAGTTCAGGACATAGAATTCTCCATACCAAGGGGAAAACTGGGAACCTGACGTTCTCAAACCTTGTGCACAATGACTGAACAGTCACAGCACACTCACAGTAACTGGAGACACGTGATCTAAACGCATTGGAACCATGGTGTGAAGAAATGCCACGTTAGATAGAGAACGTGCGAATCAACTTGTAGTACTGAAGGCACATGAAATTTGTCGCAATTGAATACATTCTTGATCTTCAAAGGTCTTCCAAAGTGCCCATGCATCTTCAGTTCCTTTCCTACTGCGGATTGGTGGATTGGTAGTGTACGAGGCTGGCATGCACACTGGCCAGTGTTGGCCGGTCGAATGGGTTGTCCTGCCAGCACAACTGGATGACCTCCTTGACCTCCGCAGGCCACGACACAGGTACCCGCGGCCTGCATCACCATCTGGGTCAAGAACAGCCAAGAGCAGCCCAGTGCCCTGACAGGCTATGGATATGCAAAGGTTGCAGCGGGAGCCCGGCGAGCCTCAAGTGGAACAACAAGCCGGGTGCAGGTCACACCTTTCACCATCCACAATCCGGGCCACATGAGACCTCAATGCATCCTCATCACTGAGGTCGTTGAGGTCAGCGTGCATAGCAATGTCTGCGGACACGAGCTCGCGCTTTATGACCTCATACATGATAACGCCGAGTGCGAAGCAGTCTGCAGCGGGGCTGGCCTCCCCCCCCTCAAGCACCTCGGGCGCCAGATACGGCAGGTCATCATGCCAGCGACCTGCAAGCACACGGCACATCTCAGCCTTGCCTCCCGACACAGCTCGCTGTCCAGACCCATGCAAGCCAAGGAGCAGTAAGTCAGTGTGGCTCGCACCAATGTGCATGGCTGTGCCACACTTACTGCCGGGCCGGAGCAGCCCAGAGTACGACGCCTTGCGGCTGAGCAGGCGGCCCCGCCACCGCTCCCGGTCGTGATCGCGGGAATGCTGCAGCAGCTGCATGACGGAGAGACCACCGCGCTGCTTCTGCTCCCCTAACGAGCGCTGACCGCGTCTGACCTCTCGGTCATGCGGAACCGCTGTAGCCTCTGCGTCAGCCACCCGATGGGTGACATCTGGTTGTGGCTGCCCGGCTGCTTCCGCCCTGCCTGTGGCGGCATGCAGCACAGTGGAGCGGACCCTCGCCAGCACCGGCGCAGCGTACCGCAACCGCGCCAGCGCAGTGGAGATCCGCATCCCAGGTGGCATGCCCGGCCCACTGCCATCCGCATCATCCCCTGATGCCGCTGCATCGCCCTTGTGCTGGGCATCCGCCGTCCGGCCATGGCCCACATCCACCCCGCCCAGTGCGGCTGGCTCCGCCGCATACGGCATGGCCTGCCTGGCCTGCCCCGGCAACGACAACACCCCAGGCGCCCCCAGGGTGCCATCAAGGCTGTCACGCGCTGAGGCGCAGTCCAACTCAAGGTCTGCATGCTGAGCTGCACACCGTGCCTCAGCTCCAGGCAGCTCCACCAGGCTGGGCAGACGCTGCGACAGCCCGCTGCGCGACCGCTTGGCAGCGCTGCTGTTGCCGGTAGGTCGGCCAGGCGCAGCCCCGTCATCTGACCCGCGCTGCATGTCCCAGAACGGAGTCACCGGCAGTGGATCGCCCTGCGGCCTGGGAACGACGCGTGTGAACCACGCACCTGCCGGCGACGGGCCACCAGGCACATGCGGCAGTGGCTGTCCCATCTCCGCTCGTTGCACCACAGGCAGCGGCAGGTTCGGGGCCGCAGGGTGGCTGCTGGGGTTCCATATCATCGGATTTTGCAGTAGCACGTGTTCTGTGTCTGCAGCATCCAGTTCGCGCTGGGGTGTGGAGGCCACAGACTGCAGGCCGCCATCGGGTGCGACGCAGGTGCACTCACCGGAGGAGCTGCTCTCTCGCTTGAATAGCGGCGCGCTGTGACTGTGGGACCCTGCTGAAACCTTTGCACGCGCAAATAGCGCCCCACCATGCTGCTTGGTCTCGGACCCGCTATCTGCACGTGCAGCGCCTGTGTCACTGGTGCCGCTACGTACTTGTGCCATCCGACCTGACAGACGGTGGCACTGGTTCAGCTGCGCAAGCGCAAGTGGAGCTCCACAGGGATCGCATACACACCTGTGCGCGCCCAGACAGCAGCCTCCGCGACATCGTGCAACGATGACCTGCTCGACACGTCATCGCTTGCAGGCAAGGACACCTTGAAAACATTGGCCATGCCCGGCACCTGAGCTATTGACACGCCTGCCACAGACTTCTTTGGCCTCGTGTCTGCGATGCTCAGCCGCTGCATTGATTCATCCACGGCCCAGTCCCGGGCACGTAGGTGGTCCGAGCGCCCCCACGGTGCTGGGATACTGTCCTGCGTCTGCTCATTGGCAACCTCCCCCTGCGAGCCCGAATGCTCGGACAGTTCAGACAGGCTGAGCTGCCCTGGGACGCTGGATTCAGGGGATGGTGAGAATGCAGCGGAGATGCTGGCACTGGTGCGGCGCAGGGGCATGCTGCTGTAAGACCGCCACTCAGGCACACTCGCGCGGTGCGGCCGGAAGGCCTCCGGTACCAGCACATCGCCCAGCGGCTCCATCGGGGGCAGTGAGCAGGCGTTCATGACGTGCGCACGCTTTGAGCTCGGGCTGTGGTCGCTCCAGCCCGCCGTAGCGGTGACGCAGCGGCCTAGCGAAATGTCGGCAGCCGACGGAACGGCAATGACGCTGGCGCTGAGGCGTCCATGCGGCATCTCTGGCGCAAGCGAGTGCAGGTGTGCCAGAGCAGACGCAAGCTGCATGTGCATCCAGTGTGAGACTGTGGGGATAGGTCTGTTCAGTGCGGCATGGGTGCACGGGAGGCTGGGCACACCTGGATGAGCCAATCGAGGGCCTGCCTGTTGGAATACAGCGGGCGATCGGGGGATTGCATCTGCGAGAGAATCATCGACTGCAGCGACGACGTCGAGCGTAGCTGCTCTATGTAGAGCAGGCAGGTGGTGCCAGAGGGAGCGCGGCAGGTGGATAGGCCAAGCGGGGGCGTGATGCAGCGATGCGGGTGGCGCCACAGAGCACGGATGCGCTGCTGCACCTCCTGCACACCCAGAGATCAGTTGCTGCCGCAAGAGGCCGCTGCGGGGTGACTGGATGACACAGGTCCGGTGCAGGGTGGCACCGAGATGCGGGGCGCACCTCAGGCACATCATGGTCATCAGACTGCGCATCATGGGTGCAGGTGAGGCTGCTCACGAGCACTGTGCCAACTGCGCCATCGTTGTGCAGCAGGCAGGGCACGCCGTACGACGGCTCTTGCAAGCCATCCGCATTACTGTACCCATCAGAGCTGAGCACCAGGCAACCTGGGTCAATCAGCAGGCGCCTGCTTCCGGCTGTAATGCCGGCATCACTGCTGCCAGGTATGGGCAGGCTGACTGACATCCGGGCAACAGCTGTGACAGCTGCTTTCTCGGATGCACGGGCCAGGCGCCAATTAACGTCCGGCCTGGGAACTTGGCAGAGCGAACTGCATGCACAGCATCATACCATATCGCGATATATCGGTGTGCACTGTCGACACGGCAACGCGTCATGCACAAGCACGCTGGCGCGCGGTCATAGCCATGCATGATCATGCCAAGCTTACGTAGACATGTCTAGACATGCATGCCTAGGCCTAGACACCCCACGCGCGTCGACGCCCCAGTGCTTAATCGCCCGGGCGCGACCACTGATGAAGGCAAGCGTTCATGGAGCATGTAGGCAACAGACGACACATCTTCACCAGACACAAAGAAGCCGCATGACCGAGCCATACGACTATGGAGCCCAAACAGATGCATATAGCACCTTCAAAACGTGCCCGACAGGCGCTTGCAAGCGACTGATGGTGCGCTGCAATTGCGTCGGCTTGGGACGAATACCAAGCTTGAGTTGAAACCGTGACCCTCGGATAATCGCGCAGGATCCAATTTGACGCTGCGACCGGTCGCACAAAGCAAGCCCAGCATGCTGCAGCAGCGCACTCTGCACGTAACTGCGCCACGCACCGCGTGCCCTGTGCAAATCAGTTCTAAACAAACTAGCATAAACAACTTGCACTTCTCGCACCGGAAACTCTCAATTTGCAGCAAGCATAATGCAGTGTGGCTCAGACTTGAAGGGAAGCACGCTGTGTCTGCACGAGCGACCCCGATGTGCGCTGCAGGCCGCCGATCACTCTCTGCAACCAGGCAGTTGCTCAAATGTAGCTTACTTAACCACGGCAAGTCTAGTCGTTAGGCCGCCCGGGCGATCCTGTGAAACAGCGACCAATCCGCAACACTCGCGGGACTGGCACGGCAATCAGCGTAGAACAGCACCACCATGTCACCGCGAGGATGCAGAAGTAACTGTAAGTGTCGCGATGTCGTCTGGCAGGCGATCTGAGGCATGCATGCGAAACTGAGCTTGGCGTGGTGCTCTGGAACAGAACAAAACCCCGACGTACTTGCGAAGTACAGCATGGCTGAAGAAATACATCCCGCACCAGCGTAGACAATACTTTTCACAAAAAGGTCGCGTTGCGGGGGTGATCCGTTCCCCCGGTGAGCATGCTTGTGAGGCCGTTTGCGTGTTCGCCTTGACAGCAGACAATAGGCAAGCTCCTACAAACGGCACAGAAATCCTGACAAGGACCTGACAGAGAGGAATACAAACCTTTGAGGATTGTCGCTGGCGCGCTTGGATCACCGTTTCAACGCAGAAAACTCTTGATTGCTTGCTGCACGATCAGAGAGTCGTCACTCAATTCCCGACGTCAAAGACGATACGTAGCTTCAATATTACAAAAGCTAGCCGCAGCGTCTGTACTGCGTAAGCCTTGTTGTCATCTCGCACGTTCAATCGCCGTTCTTGACATGTTGCACAGGCATACTCTATACTACACGACCGGAACGGGATGCCACCACAGTCTCTTGCAAACGCAATGTGATTTCGCTCACGACTTGCAGATAATACACCAGATCCGTGCCGATACTGTTCTTTGGACACCGTGTCCATCCCGGCCCTGATGGTCACGCTAGTCGCCTTGGCCAAAAGTAGTCCAAATATCGCCGCAACATACTGACATCTACATTGCCGTGCCCTTGTGGACACTGCGTGACGGTACACAATGGTGAGCCTTGGCCAGCCGAGGCCTCGCCAGGCTGTACGTTCCTTGTAGCATCCCTGTACTAGTGGATCGGATGTGCACAGCTGTGCAGCATACCGCACCAGACCATTCCACGGAATTCATGCTTGCGCCTGAAGCGTCGCCAGCACCACCATATGTTAGACAACCCTGTGCAGCCATGTCCCAGCAGACAATTGCAGTGGAACAAACTTGATGTGGAACACAGACTCGCGACCCTTGTTTGCTGAACCCTGTTTCTGTGTCGCCCGCGCATGCATTAGCATAGCAGCAGTTACAGCGATTCGAGACTGGTTGCAACCGCAAATCAGAATTGGCATCAGCAGGGAAATAAGTCACAACACGGCTGCGGTCTCAAGGTTACACTGCTGATGCCGGCATATGCCTCAAGGCCTGCAATTCCTCACGCATGAGGTCAGCTGATTAAGACCAGAGTCTGGTCACCAGACGTCCTGTAAGCATCATGAAACAGCTCCTGAAAACATTCTTCAATGGGCTACCACCAAGCCAATTTACCCATTAATCAATTGCGACACCCTGATGCATGCCCCTCCTAGTACTTCAGACCCATCTTACATACAGCAGTAAAACGCATTCACACAAGTCTGCTAACCTTGTGCCCGGGCAATGCTATTGAGCGCCGGTAGAATCTGTACAAGGCACTCTGCTGTGCATCAACCCCAAATCGAGTGCCAGACCATATATGGCGCACACTAGTGGCCAGCACCAAGCCACAGGCGGACTTGGTTTGAAAGTCAGCGGCATGCCAAAATCATGGCATTGCTGTGCCATGGCACCGCGAACCAGCGTGCTGGAAACTCAGGCGTGGCCATGGTGGGATCACCGCCGATCTTTCATGCTGATGAGCAATGCTTGGCTGGCCGGGCAGAGACACACATGCAGCTGGACGGCACGATCAGCGTCAGCTGACAAAGTAATCTTGCGTGATGCTGCCTGCTATATGTCTCGGTGTATCGATTTTCGCCATCGCTCTCGCATGATCGCGCAGGTGTATCAATCCACCAGGGCTACTGGCTGCAACCAGGGGCCTTGGAGGCAATCATGTGGACACTGAGGATTACATTGTCTCCGTGTGGCGCGCGTACAGTTCGTTGCTTCTTCAAGCTGGAATGAGCTCAGCATCTTGCGAGTCTTCGCCTTGTGCTTGAATTTCTGAGAACGCTGTATGCGCTGGGGCCGCTGGAAACTCAGCCTCGCCAGGAGATGTGGAGACTTCAAAGCTCACCCCAGCCGAGTCGCCATGGCCCTCCAGACGAACGTGCACATGAGGCTCGCCTTGAGCAGTGACTGATACAGTGTCTGCTGGAGCAGTCTGCATATAAATGTGACCCTCTGCTGAAGCCCACACACGCAGAAATGCGGTCCACACATAGTCGATCGAGGTATTGAGAACTAGTGTCACACACACTCACACACACACACTCACACACACACACACACACACACACACACACACACACACACACACACACATAGCTGTAACCACACACACACACATATGATCATGACTGGTGTGTCTGGAAAGGCAGCCGTGGCGGGCAGAATCCGCCCAGTTGCTGAGCTGTGAGGTAGTGTGTCGGATGTGCCCCTGGCATGCCTAGCGCATAACGACTCTGTAACTACACACACATATCTGCAGGCATACCGTCAGAGCTGTTGGCATTGTAGCAATGTCCTCATGCAGGGCTTCGGCTTCCAGTGCATCAAGCTCTTCATCCAAGCCGGTGACATCCACATGCTGTACTGCCAGCATAGTATTGACCTGCTCCTGAAGAACATGATAGCATTAAGCAGTCACCCTGATCAGATGATCAAAGATCGGAACCATACTCACGTGGGTCCATTTCCATCCCTCCACACTCGCAGCACAGAGACAAACACGTATGGCCCGTACCATATACGTGTTAGCTTCTGCAGTTTCGTCCATCAGCTGTTCAATCTCCTCAAGAGGCATCTGCTTTTGCATGGATTTGATGGCTCTATTGGCAGTCCGCAAGGCATCGACTGTGTCAACTTGCTGGGCTGTCGTCTCCAGTGCAACAACTTGTTCATCTAGCTTCAGTATATATCTGTCAATCTGAATTGCCTGTGCTTCGTGCAGCTTCTTCTTCTTCAAAGCAAGCTTTGCTCGATCACGTTTGCTGGCCGCTAGCAGGTCGCCAACTGCATTTTGGCTTCTCTCGGCAAGTTGCTCTTGCTGCAGCGATAATCGACTTTCAGACAAGATGCAATCGTATTGACCCGGGTCTCTGCCTTTCAAGCCAACAAGCTCATAAAGCGTAGAAATCTTGGAACATGCGAAATGCACAAATGCTCCACATCAAAGATGCACAGAGGTATACATGACGTGCCAACTGACTCGAACCTGACTCCTGTACGTAACCAGCTGTTTACGCGCTATGCGAATGTCCAAAATTGCCTTGTCGGTGTCGGTGACTTGCAGCGCCCTGCACAGCCATGCGCGCTTTCACGTTCTGCGCCGGATGTGGATTGACCTCAAGATGAAACTGGCGTCATATGCACGCTTACTTGTTGCGTGACGACTGCGACTTGGAGTAAGACAGCAGATTCCCCATCTTGAGCTACGCCTAGGCCTGGGAAAAACTGCGATAGGTAGCGGGCGATCGATACACGGTTCTGTACCTGCCTAGTAGACCCTCCCAATACTAACGCTCGCCCAGGGAGAGGCTATCATATCGAATATGACACTTCCATTCCGGTTGAAGCCGCGCGGGTGATGGAAATCTGCAGCGTCAGTCGAAGCCAGGACCCGTTCCAGCCCACAATTGATCATTCTGTCAGAACATCTGAGGTCTTCCTGCAGTGACTCTGCTTGATGGTACGCCGTTAGCGTGGTTTATTTCGACTTTACCCGAACGCGCCAGTAGGACATGTGGACACAAAACCGATCCAGCTGGATTCAGCGGCACGCAATGGCATTTCGCACATGAATTCGACCACATCGTTTGCCCACTGCTATCAGATGCATCCTTGAAGATACCCTGAGCAGTGATTGCACCACTTCAATGAATATCACCACCCAGCAACTGCTTGTGTTACAGACGCCTGTCGACATGCAGGTCAAGCACATCGATTGTCCAGCCGCTTTCTTGTTTAGTACATGAAAGCTCGGCTGGCAGGGTCTGCAGTTGCTTGATCATGCCAGTCAATGTGGCGACCTCCTGACACACGACACTCGCGGCTGACAGGAGCCGTGCAAGCGCTTGGAGCCGAGGCTTGGTTCTGAGAGCTGCTCCCGCATTTATGGCTTGCGCGTCAATTGCGGCTTGGCACCATAACAGAATCTGCTTCAGACTTGGCACGCACAGATCTCCATGCCTGCATATGACTGCCACCGCAGTTGGGCACGAGGGAAACGTTCACAGCATCCAGTGTTCATGCATCCACGACATGAGGGCTGGATCTGTAGCGGGGTGATCAACTTGCCTGGAACTACGACCAAAATACATGTGCAGCTTGACTCGCACCACAGCACTTCATTAAACCATGCTCTGCTGCCATCTCCGAGCATGCGCTCCAACCATATCTGCAGATACGCAAGCAGATGCTCTGTTCCAATGCTATCCAGAGATCTACATGCATCCAGTATCTCATGCACATCAAGCCGGCATGCTATTGCAGCATGCATGACGATCTGCATCCCTGAAAACCCGTCCACTGCCGCAACAGCAGCCGCTGCGGCTTGGGAGCCTTGCAAGCTTCGCTTTTTGTCCTCCGCATGGATACAAAGTCTCCTTGCAACACCATAGGCATATGTCTGCATCGCAGCTGAAGCCTGCTGCAGCGCTTGCCTGTCCACCTGGCCAGTGGCCACCTCAGTAGTCAGCTCACGCAGCATGGCGATGAAGTCTGGCAACGCAACATCACTGGCCTCCCGCAACAGGCAGGAGAGAATGCGCAACTGACCTTCCTCTGCACAGGTCGAGAGGATGCAGGGGCAGAGCGGTAGCGACCGCAGGGGCCTGCGGCGTACAAGCTGCTCTAAGAGCGTCCACTGCTTGCTCTCCTGCAGCCGGCCCGCCAGCTTCTCCAGCAAGTCTCCGGTCAGAACCATGCGGCTTGGCCCCAGTGCGTTGATCAGCTCTTGTACTTCGGATTCGTTGTCTACAGGCCCTGTCGCAAGTGCTACCTTCTGTAGCGTTCCGATGAGGTCTGGGTGCTCGACAGAGGTGTTTCGCTCCCAGGTGCTCTGTGCTTTGACAAGGAAGTTCGTTTGCGAAGGTGGTCTGGATTGCTCTCCCCGGCTACGGGCAGCGCTGCAGGCATCCGTGCCCACTCGGCGTAGCGCCTGTGGGGCACCTGCTGTCTGTTGATGTATGATGCATTCCGCAGAAAGCACTGCAGACTGTGCATCCCCTCTTGCTGGGGCAAGGCACCCAACCGCACCGGCAAGGGCAGCTTCAGGCGCCGGAATTGATGTCCGCACAACTCGGCCATCGAATGCCAGGAACACACTGTTGCCGCTGTCCTGGCTTGCATTAGGTGGGCGGGCGGCGGCAACAAGCCTGCTATGCTGTGACTTTCGAACAACATTTGCGTCGACCAGCCCAGTGCTCACAGGAGCGCCAAACAAAGTGTTGATGACAACGAATCTGGTCTCTCTCGCATCACCAGAAGAAGCAAACAAAATCACTGAATGCTCATGTAGAGCAGTGACGTGGCATCGGCCTGAGCTGATACTAGGGCTGACCCCGTTGGGAGCATTGTGGGTGCGCCGCTTCTTGCTGGAGCTGGCCATATCCGCCGGTGTAGTTCTGGCGGCAGGGATGTCCAGTGTGTGCTGTTGTCGGACCCCTCTGGCAGGACTCACACTCAGAATTGTTATGCTCCCATCGACCCACACACACGTGAGCGTGATTCCGCTTACGACGAAGGATTGCAACTCTGTGGCATTCTGCGGCGGCTTGACGTGAGCTGTCCACACATCTTCGCTGCTGCTGCTGTCAAAGGGTAGCCCGATCAAAACGAACGACTTCTGCTGTTTTGCTGCTTTGCCGTTGCCGGCAGCGGGCATGGTCTTTGCCATGACATACAGAGTTTTGCCATCTACGCACGCATGCAACGTCGTCGATCCGACGTGTCCAAAAAGCTTGGACATGCTCCCCGCAGAGCTGTCCAGAACCATAACTGTGCAGTCAGCCAGCACAGCAATGAAGTCATGCTTGCTGCTGGAACTGGGATGTGGAAATAGCCCAGATACAACTTGATCACTTCGCAGCTTGAGCGGAACAGATGATGTGACGTTCAGAAGACTGCCAGAGAAATCATCGGACCAAAACAAAGCTTTGTGCCTTCCAGTAGTCGAATCGGTGACCATAACTGCATACTGCCGGCTTGCTTCGGAGAACACAGCAGCTGATGAAATCGAAATATGTGCACCACCAACAGTCCAGCTCTGCAGATACAGAAATAGGTGAGTACCACTGTAGAGACAGTGAGTTGGACCGCAACCATGCACATTGGAGATTGTTCCGGGTGGAGATCTTTTAAGGTGCCAAGGTGCGCCTGGGAGCGGCAGCTCAGGCTGGTTTGCACTGGCAAGACATGCACGATCAACAGCAACTTCGCTGTCACCAGGGAAAGCATGACAAAGGATGAACAGGATAGGCGCAACCACTCCACTACAGCTACATGCGATGACTCCCCAGTGGCTGTACACATGTTCGCTGAAGGCGCCGACGGTGTTGTGTCACGGCTGCGAAACGGGGTATCAGCCGCGATGTGGCCGATGCCTGCCGAGCTAAGGTAAATTACGGAAGAAATGGGTACCTTGGTTTCTTCACCGATTACGAATACGGCTTCTGGGGTTGTCGCAATCGTTTCTTCACCGCTCAGACACCACAGTCCCAGAATAGGCGCGGCGCCAGAAAATACATCAACCGAAGCCATGATCCCAAAAATTATCGACAGCGCATTTAGTTGATCATGCTGACACAAACTTTAGTGCTGTGTGATCGGAATTCCGCGCGCTGCGCGTAGCAAACATATCCTGGACTGGCCAATGAAGAGATGTGAAGAGTTGATTCGACGTTGCGGAAGGCTCCTAGGAACAAACAATGGTGTCATACAACTTACGGTTGCATAGTGTTCTACTTTGTGAAATTGTCTTGAACGGCTGCAACACATGAAATGTGCCGAGTTCAGCAGCCGGCGCGGCGGCAACGGATGCAAACAGGATGCATTGCACTGAGACAAGAGTTGGTGAACTGAGTTAAAATGCAGCGGACCATGCCCTCGTTCCACTGCCGACACATTTTCATGCCCTATCCATTCAGTCGCCAATATGTCTCATGTGAACAGGCTCTTCTACCGCGGTATACCGCGACTGCCCATCATGACAAGCGGATGCGTTTCAGGCCACAGACGTATGTGTGATCATCGATGATCCGCGAGAGCAGATGCGCTACAATTATGCGAACCTTATCATCCTTACGTCCTGTTTATTATACCGAAATCTCGGTGCGAACAGCTCACTGTGCAGAGCCCAGCGGGCGTTTGGTCCACAATGGCACAGCTCTGGAACAAAACTTAAGAATGAAACGAGCACTGCACACCGCTTCATCCACCAATGCCCAAGGCCGCGTGCCTACGCCAACGTCAGAGCCCACAGTAGTTTGACGGCCGTTGATGGCCACCTGCAGCTGGTGTGATACGTTACAGATGTATGCTCCACAAGGTGGAAAAACACACAGAGGCTCGATTCATGGCAATGCACCAAAAATCAATCACCATGGCCAAGCGCCGTACACAGACAGAAACACAGCAGCTTCTGTATTGCGCTATAGTTCCCTCGACACATTCTCACCTGCAGCTGGTTAGGTGGGGAAAACACCATTAGCCACTGCCACCTGGATCGCGATCGCCTGTCCGTAGTTTGCCCACTGGCAGGTCATCAGACGCAAAGTTGATCCTCTGCAGCAATAAGACTGTCAAATAATTTGTCATTTGTCAGCAGCATTTAAGAAAATTTTGTTTGTAAAGATCAATCTGGATCCATGCAGTCAATATAAGCTGTAGTCAACAAAACCACCGGAACGGTCAACGATTCCACCGTCAAAATACGGCCACGAGCAAAGGTGCTCTTTGGGCAACGTACCACCGACACTGCCAGCGCAACGGAGCTCCTGATGACATGTGTATCCATTTTGCAGATCCCAACAGCACGGGGCACCTTTGACGCCACATGGCTTGCACTTACGATCCACCACCTCCCTGATGTAGTTAGTGCATCCCATTCCAGGATCGCACACTCCCTCGTTCATCTCTGGCACCATAGGGGCACAGCACAGCTGATCCTGTTGCCCACATTCTTCACATCGCGAAGAGTCTGCAAAGTTTATTTGTAAAATCGCTTCGATAATCGTACTGCATCGCCACAAGGCCATTTCCGTCTAGAGTTGGTGCCACACCCAGGTTGCATGCGAGCCCACTGCCACACCGAGTAGCCAAGTCCCCAGTGTTGCAACAAGGCTGTCCAAAACTCCCACACGCCCCAGGTGATGCACGGGGTTGCCCAAGTGTGTCTGGTACTTCTGGGACACATCTATAAAAGTTCCTTGCGTCTTGGAATGTAAGTTCATCTGTTGCCAGGAACTCTGCGGAGCAAGTCGCTGTTATGATGTGTTTGATAGTGTGGGCCCAATGGCAAAGTCACTCCAAATAGATCTGACCTTGACAAGCCAATCCTGCAGCTGGACATCTCGGGATCATGACATCCATTGTTGTGTTTTGCACCGATGACTCGAGTGATGAGCGCTGGGTCCAGCAGCAAGGATCTCCTTCATTCTGGCCACAGTCAGTACACCTACACCATCACCCATACCTCAGCACCCTGCAACCTGCTTTGCCAGCCTAGGGGAGACTAGGATGCTCGCACATGCCAAAGTAATCTGCACTTCCTGCATCCAGCATGCAAGCCTGTGCTTCACTGTGGCACGCTGGGAAAGCTGTGGCCAGGTCGTAGCTGGTAGCGACTGTTGCATCGGTGGAGCTTGGAAAGCAGCATGGCTGAGTTGCACCACCGCACGTCTCGCATTGAGCAGGACTGTCGCCCTCGGTCAAAAGATTGCATGTCAACCTGTCCATGTCTGATGAACAGTAGTTGACTTCAGACGCAGAATTATAACAGCAGGCTTTTCCAATTTGGTCACATGGGCCCGGAACCACTATGCAGACACCTGCAATAAGGTTCCAGATGTTCCAAAGCCATGCGCCGATGGTGTTACACGGAGATGAACGCAATAGCCCGGCAGCGAGGGCAACAGCAGGAAAGCAGACGGCGCCGATGGTGTAGGATGAAGCATCATTCACACACCATCACTGCACTCCATGTTGCTGCCGGAGCAAGCAACACCCTCAGAATCCATGCAGCATGGCTGTCCTTCGCCACCACATCGAATGCATAGGTTTTCTGCATGTACGGAGGTTAGTGGTATCCACAACATGCCCAACTCATACGTCCAACTTGTCCGTGTGATTGGCGGTTCATACCAAACATGGATTCCTCGTCTGTATCACACGTCAAAAACTGTCCCTGGCAAATGGACCCATCACAGCACACATCACCGGGCTGAGCACATGATCCTGGGTCTTGCAAGGAAGTGCACACTCCAACTGCAAACCTCTACTGTTATGGACACATCAGGTGTACAGCGTGAGTCTTGTTGTGGATAGGCACGCACAGTTGCATGCATTGATGCCATCACAAGTGTCGCCACTGCAGCACTTCTCAGCTAGTCCACCGCATCCAAAAGACTGCGACAGGACTGGTTCTTCTGGACGCTTGCACACTCGCTTTTCTTGACCAGCAGTCTCCGTGCTCATGCAGATCAAGTCATAAAATGCTCGTTTGTTGTCCATCAGATCCTCATTACAGTCTAATCCATTACAACAAGGTTCATTTTCTCCTCCGCACCCTGGCAGGATTGCAGTTTGGTCACACACTGCTCCTGTCGGACAGTACTCAACATTGCGGACGCACAGGGAACCTGAGCAGAGACATGGGAACAAGTTGATGTCGGCTGGATCAGGCCCAGGGATGCCCGGATTGCATGGCCCTGCCGCACAGAGTTCCTCTCCGTCTCCATAGCAGCAGTCCTGGTTCAGTGCTCCGCACGTTGCCACAGCCTGCGGAGCACTGCAATTGATACATGATTATGACAGTCTAACATGCCTCGTTATTGCAGAGGACCGTCAGAGCATGTATGGAGCGCACGGATTGATCTGAGACCACGTCTTGTGCGACACATACACTGTCAATGCATTCAAGTTCAAGGTAGTCATTCTCATCACACAGTTCATCATCACCGATGCATGCACCACCAGGCGATCCCGGGGCTGGTCCACTTTGGTCAATCACTGGCTCTTCATTGATGTTAACGCACGTCCCTTCCGCGCAAGCCAGGTCGGCCCCCGCGCAAGTTCGTAGGCAGCACGGTTGCCCCAACATGCCCATGTTGGCACACAGCCCCTCGCCTGGTCTGGCTACGACACACACGCCGCTCTCACAGATACGGTCTGCGTCTTCGCAATAATTGGTGTCGCAGCAAGCGCTTTCTGCTTCGCCGCAAGCGTTCACGCCGCTGAGGCAAGCAGCACACAACAACGCCAACAGCAGGCTCTCCAGTCTGCATGCAGGTGCTGTCGCAGCTGATGTGACTTTGAAAAACTTGCTTTGAATCATGGTTACGCGGAAAGGATTGCCGCTTCTGACTCAGCATGTTGACCACATCAGACAGAGGGTATTGCAAAGTATCCGCGGTCATCACATTTTAACAGACAGTGAGTTCGGGCCGGTGCACACCGTTTGCGCGTGGCACGCATCGAGTATCCTGGAAGCATCTTAAGTGAACTGATTTCCGTGCCTAACCCGTGCCACAGAAGTTGACCCTTCAACAGCGTTCCAATATTCGTTGTAGATAGTAAGCTTCCAAGTTAAGATGGCCCGCTCTGACAAGCTATATTGATGATTTCTTGTACTGCTTGCTGGCAGTTGTGGCTGATTGGGCTTCGGAGGTCCACCGACAAGTTCGAAGTGCACATGTAGCCATATCTACGAAAGCGTCAGACGGGCGCGGTATTACGCGCTTCTAGAAGCATGTCATGGAACTTATGCCAGATCGCGACAGATTTGATAGTTCAAAGATATGATCGAGATAGCGGATGTCCACGGCCAGGCATCGCTCAAACGAAAGCCCTACCAAAGCCCTAGATGTGGCACGAATGCCACATCTTAGGCACAACGCATCAGTCGACCGTGCACACTGGAAGTGGCAACGCGTTGGAACGGTCTGCCGTGAGGACAATTGGAATTGTTAAATTGAGTATGACGCTACATGCAGGTTCACAGATGAAGCAGCAAGCAAGCTGTGATTCCAGCTGTCAAATACTTCTATGTGGCCATGGATGCGGACGATTGACTGAATGTGGAGCTGCACCGTTGTGGCCATCCGGATTAGTCACACCACCAGTCTGCCGTGCCGACCTGTTGTCGCATCGACGCTTGCGCACATACAATCACTACCATGGAGATATAAAGAGAACTTTATTGATTTCTGACCTAACGTGCGACATCGGGGTGTCCGGGCCAATCCAGGCCAACAGATCTGCTACTACTGGAGACTCGCGCGTCTGTCGGTCACGTTGGAATCAAGCGGCACTAATATCAAAAGCAGTGTCTGTATAGAAGCTGATGACAGTCGTGGAGGAGCGTTTGCTGGACCAGAAAGTCCAGATGTCAAGGCAAGATCGCTCCGTCGACCACAGACGTATGCACTCGTTACCGCCTCGGGGCTCATTGTGCAGCACCGCCATGGTGCAACGGCTCTTAGAAATCGCTTATCCCTTATCAGCTGTAGACCGCTGAACTTGATGTTTAAAATCAAACCTGTGCTGGCCGCTGCGCCATTTCGCAATCAAGGCGTGCGCAAACTTGATGTGACGAAAGCTTGGCATTGGACGTGCACACGTTCCATATGCCGTCTGCCTCGCGACTTGCTGCCACGATAAACTCTTATTTGAAACCGCAGATGCTGCAGGATTCAAAAACTACGGACTCAGTGCGTTGAGGCTTGGCTTTTGTGGAGCATTGCTCGCGCCAATCGGCAATTTCAATTCAGTACTGGCGACCTCGTCCAGACAACCTGGCGATCCTCCAAGGGTTGCGGCGAGGGATCTCTTCGAATACCGGCACTTGCAACGTGCGTTTTGCCTGGTAGCAATGCAATATGCAATCGGCAGGTCATGTGATCATGCCTCCCTGCCGGCAGTTGGGTACGAGTTGAACCAAGCCGGATACCCGCTCAGTGTCTGGCACGACCACGGACGACGTGACAAAGGCGCCCTAGACATGACAATTTTAGCTTTGAAACACTTTCATGTCGCGCGTATGTCTTCTGCGGGCGTGTGCATTGTTGAATCGTCAGATGTAAGTCGAACATGCACTGCGTCACTGAGCGAGCTGCTATTGCATCACTGTTCATGCAACAAATCTCGCCAGCACCTGCTTGATCTTTATCAGCCTCTCTGTGGCTTGAGTTGATTAGCAGCTCAGACACCGTGGACCTGACAACTTCCCAAGCCAACAGTGCATGTCAGATACACTGGCAAACGCAGATCACGGTGTCCATTAGTAGGGCGAGGAATAAAGATGAACTTCGCCCTGTACATTCCCCACTCTGGAACGTGAGTCCACACTCGAACACCAATTGGTGCCCGATCAGCATGTCCTCAGATGCAATGTACTTCTGGCGAAGGTGTCTATGTGAAGCAAAAACATCGCCAGAGGCTGAGTGGTAGTGCAGACACGCACAGCAGCTTTGGTATGTATCATAAAAATGTGATTGGCGATCAAGCGTTATTCTGTTCAATGCTGTAGTGCAGTCGCGGGTACCAGAACTGGCAGACCTGGTTTGAAGCAGTCAGGTGCATGCGCGTACAGTAGTTGAGCCAGGTCCGGCAGGATAGCAAACATGGGACGATTGATCTCATTCGATCACATCCATTGCTACACCATGCATGTCTAATCCGCAATATGCATTGTTACATTGAGGGGCTCCGATCCAGTGCACTAAGCGAACGTACAACTAGAGTCTAGACTCACATGCTACCCAGCAGATGCGAGCCGGCCAGGCGATCACCTGGCACGAACTGCGCACCTGTGAGCCGTGCTACCCTGGACATGGACTTTCTGCATCCGCAATCCGCAATATGCAAGTGTATATCATTCATGCGGGCCACTCGCAGTGAACGCAAGAGCATGCCAAATCCATGTCATGCTGTGTTCAGCAAGTTACAGTTGTGCGTTGATTTGATGCAGTCTACAACCAAGATTACATAAAGTGGGTGAATGACACCATCAAAGATCTGGCATACCAGAGTTGGCCAGGGCTGCTCGAGGTTGGCTGGGATGAGGTGGCTGGGACAGCAGTGAGCGAGGAGCCAGTGGTGGTCATGGTCACTCAAGCTACTGTTTCCAGGTGTTAATTCCATGCATTCACCTGTCCGATGGCTCAACAGGCAGAGCTGTTGTAGTCACCAGCAGCCTACACCGTGCAACTGCAGCTGGTTGCAATCCGACATGTTGCGTGACCAGTCCCGTGTTTGTGCCTTACGGCTGCATACATAGGGCGAAATATGCCTCAGAACACCCGAACATGCTGTAGCCTTTGTGTTCTGTTTTCGCCCCTATGCCTGCAAGTGGGGCGTGGCCATGCCTGTACGCGTGCTAAAATGTATGATGTCCGCATGACGGCAAAGCAGTCATGGGCGTTCCCTTACCAACATGGGTAGTTCACATCATCAAACGGAAGTGACGTGCAGGTTGCCAGCTCTTCGGCTAGCAATGATCGAATGGGGCGGCCCTGTGGCTGTCTCGATCTACATTGAGTATCTTGCGGACACAGACGATGCAACGCACTGCACTCACAAAGTGACACAATACCTGGAGCAGGAAATTCAGAAGATCTGGTTAGCACCAGCAGCGAAGCCAGCAGTATCTGTCTCGTTTTTGTTCACAGCATTCCGCCTGAGCCATCCTGCCTGCAATGTACCAGAAACTGCGAAGCTCGAGATTCAGGCCGGTCCAAAACGGAACACAGCTGCCATTGTGTCACGTTCCGCCGCTAATGCGCGATGGGGTGCACCGAGAGTAGCAGGTCACATACTGCGCCGGTTCGGTGCATCATTGCTTTCTGTTGACCCTGCAGCAAAGGCTGATGCCCCAGCTGGCCCGGCGGTCAGCCCTGCTTGGCACTTCCATCCTAACAGCAAACATCATGACTTGCCCATTGGGGTACGCCCGTGGAAAGACGAGTATGCAGAGTTTTATCCTGTCAACGCCCTGCGAAACCTTGCATGGAGCCGGGTGCTGTCCCTCCCTCACTGTGAGTTCTGTGTTATGTAGTGACAGTCCAATGGAACTGTTGTCTTGTTTGCGACAAGCACAACATGATGTCACGCATAATCGTTGCAGTCATGTTCATCCCACAATTGTGCAAGACGTATGATGCATTCTGTGCAATGGCCAATCCATTGCAGTGTGCGTACAGCTGCCGTTGCAACAGCGTCAGACTGGCTCAGATCCCATTCTGTGTTCAGCTTCCATTCCTTGTTCAGGTTCCATCAGGCGCGTTCGTATTTCTTAATGATATTGACTTTCTCCCGACCCCAGACCTCCACAAACAGTTGACAGCGGGACAGTGGAAGGGTGAGCTGCAGCAGATGAGGACAGCGTTCTTCAATGACGGCAAGCGTGAGACTTTGGTGGTGCCTGCTTTCGAGCGCCTCGCACAGAAGGCTGACAAAGGCCAGGCACCAAAGGCTGTGCCATGGAAGGGCCCATGCAGGAAAAGGGAAGGCTGTGAAATGATTAATGGCATGGCTCTTCCGCGCACATTTGGCATGTTGCGGACAATGTTGCAGAAAGAAGTGACTGTGGACATATTCCATCGCAAGGAGGTGCGTGCCTGCTCAGGGTAAGCCATGGTGGTGCGACAATGCACATGTGCCGCCCGGGCGCAATCATAATGAGATTAAGTATGCATACAATACGTTCATCTTGCGGCCGTGCTGCTCAGTGCAGAAAAATGTGACTGCAGTCTGCATTGCACTCGTGTGTTCGTGATGCTGTAACAATGCAACACAACCCACAACTTCTGTGCATGTAACATGGTGTATCTGCATATTTTCATAGTTTGCTTGCTGTGGTTGCAACTGTCTTTCTGAGGCCAGAGGTACGAGGTTGCGCTGAGACTGTGTTCAGACAGTCATGGTATTTTCCACCAGATGGTCGGTGTGCAGTTCTTTCAAGGCCATGGTTGCTATTCATGGTTGACATGGCTGCAAACACAGACTCCTGAAGCTATGGTGCCAATGGAGTATTCCAATCCATGCGAGCCTTACGTGATTGCGCTCAGCGATGCACTGCCCCGTTACGATGAGCGGTTTCGTGGGCGAGGGCAGAATAAAGTGGAGCAGCTGACGCACATGGCGATGTGGGGATTCAAATGGCGGCTGCTGCCCGGACACTTCGTGCTGCATGTGCCTCACGCGCCCACAGCCTCCGCACAAGGAGGCTGGGATGCTGTGACGACACCGCTGGTGTTGATGAAACTGAAAATTCAAGAGGTTGAACAAGAGCCTGAGTTCAAGATGCATGTTGTGCAGGCTGTTCCAGTGCCAGTTTTCTAGTCGATGTCTGACAGATCTTACAAGTACCATGCCATTGGTACACCATGGAATAATCCCATTATGAGAAGTCTCCTGAGCCCACAGTGTGTTGCATGTGTATCAGTTGGCAAATTTGTTTATAGACGGCTAGACGTCTTGTTGTTCAGGATGAAACGAAACGTTGCAAATGTCAATAAACTGTGTAACAGAAACGGAACACCAACTTTCAACATATACCCCGCACACTGCCCACAATTTTGTTTCTCACATCTGAGAACGATGAAGCCAATGGACAACGCATGTCTGGCTTTCAGACCACATGCGTCGCTCCTGTTGCTGAGCCACCCCATGCATGTGTAAGCGTAGTGCCTTGGAGTTGACCTTGAAGGTGTTTGTGTTCCCGACACCTGCATGGTCAGCTCAGAAAAAGTATCGCGATCACTTGATCAGACCAGTCAGCGCTGCTAGGCTTGTGTGAGCCGCAGCATGGCGCATTACATCAGCCAGACAGGTTGTCATGCACGGGGGGTTTCTGTTACCAATCAAATCACAACGGTGCAGTGCACCGCCCCCCCATGCTCCTGACATTGAACTATACAGCTGTTCAGACTGGTCCCAGCAATACACAGCACACATGCCACCTCACATGATCAGACATGCTGTCACGCAGCAATTTTGAAATGGAACAGTACATGTAACGGGCCATGGATGTACAAGGTGAGGCAGTCCGTAGTATGTTTGAATACCACAGCACATAAAGCCTCTATAACCCCTTGAACACTTTTCACTAACACGGTGTCTCTATCAAAACAGGAGGACACCGAGCCGCTCTCAATAAGCCAGGACTTGTGTGTCATTCCACGACAATTTGTTTCAGACTTGTCTTTTACCTCGGTCAAACTTATCTTGTATGTAAATTACACGATGTGACGCAGCTCCGGTGCAGCAGGCATATGGGCACCTGATCTCTATGCTCGCACACTCATGCTGCTCAGTCGGTTAGGGAACGCAATATGATGTAGCGATTGCCAGCCTCAACTTGTACGCCTGTGATCTATGTTTCCCTATTGAGTTCCCGAATGTTACATGAACCCGTAAGTTTACGCAGGGGACCTTGTCAGGCCAAACCAGCGTTCGAGAGACACACGGTTCCCCACACAGGCAATCACTGTGGGCCCAATCACTGCATGCGTCATGTGACATGAGACATGTGACATGAGTCATGTGCGCTGCCCTGAGACTCATCAGGAGCGCAGCAATGCTGAGGTTGGGCCATGGCCGCTGTGAAGAGTACATGGCAGGTGCAAAACGCACAGCGTGCCACTGCTAGCAACCCACCTGACCGGCACCGACGACAGGACGCGCACTGACACAGACAGACATGCACAGGCATTGGAGCTGTGAAAGTGCAACTGGTGTGATGCAACCCAGACTGCGATGTCACTGCGGCGGTGTGCACGGTGCCCTCCCTCCTGGACCCTTCGGCCGCCCTGCCTGCTTGTGTCAACCGAGCTGTCCGCGGCGTTTGCACCCAACTGGTGGCTGCGGTGTGGCGGGGACGGCTGCACAGACCTCTACCCTCTGGATCTACGCCAGCGATTGTGGATGCAGTGGGGCTTCCTCGTTGGGCCCGGTTACGTGCCTGGTCGTCAGACGTGTGCTCGCAGGACGTTCCTGCTGCGGCTGTGGCTGACACGGTTGCATGTGTTGCTCGAACTTCCGTCCACGTGCGCCAGGGTGCCATGGCATGTGCCCGTTTAGGATTGGCGTGATACTCGATCTCTTTTTTTGGGGGGGGGGGCGGGGGGGGTGGGGGGGGGGGTGGAGGGGGTTAGAACGTGCACACATGATGGGCATGTGCAACTCTCAGAGCATTGCGCACTCTGCTCTCTGGTACAGGACGCAGTGAAGTAACCGTGGATGTAGGACCGTGTCCAGTTGGCTGTAACACAGTGACTGGACAAGCTGATTTGAATTTGTCTGTTATGGATGCCTCCAAGCATCCCGGTGTTACAAACAAATAGATGCGGAAACGCAGCTTGCAGTCTGCAGAATTCATGACACGAACGACACACCAATACCACATTATGAAGTCAGTCGCAATCCTGGTCAGCAGGCGCGACCTGCACAGCCGGCCCGGACCTTGAAAAACTAGCAGAGCATTTCACACGAAAACGAAGCCCGTCTGCAAACGCTCCAATCAGTGTCAAGGACAAACCCCGATACTGAGGAGAGATCTGCCATATCGCAGTCATTGATTACCTGCATAACGCGGCGGCGTCGTGCTCCGTGCCCTCTCTGAAGCTTTCGCGGGGGTGCAGCTAGCAGTCACACTGCTACAACAGCTACTAGCAGGGGCAAGCAACAGTGGAGTGTACCATCACGTGTAAGGCGCAGACGCGAAAGTGATTCTTCGCATCGGGGCACTACTTGTTTGAGCTATTGTGGTTCGTGAGCTCAGCTCAGCGCTGCGGAATGCAATCCTGCGAAGACTCGAGTGCATGCACAGCTGAAGGCGCGTGGTGCCATGGCTTCACGAGTTTCAACCATGCCTATCTCGACATACCGTGAGCATCACTAGTGACAATTTTGCTGATTCTCGTTCCAATAGCGTTGAACAGGCACACACAGGCCTGCAAATCAGCTTGCAACGGTGCATGCGTCGGAGCATCACAGGCCGCACATGATCTATGCGAACAACGTGAACACGCTTTTGTCATGCCTCGTGAAAATTCGTGCCGCACCTCTTCAGAGAGTGTAGTTCGAGTATCGCTTGTATCTGCTTGATGATCAGTTGCGGCAGCAGCATGAACGGATGCCGTATGGCGCGACTCAGCCACCGCGCAGCTTGGGCCATTCAGGGCGAGGTGCTAGAGTGACAGGGGCAACGCAGCAGGCTCTTGCTACTTAGCTCTACCATGCGCGTCTGTCGTCATTTCGCGCGGCCCTCGCGCTGTATGTGTGGCCAGCCCTTTCGGAGCATGTTCAAATCGAAAGCACGATTTGATCACTGCACAGACAACAGGCTAGCGCCATGCACGCTGCGCAATACATCTACTTGTCGTCAAGTAGCGGCGACAAAGTCTGCCGTCAACACAGGGCCAGAAACGCTTCCGCAGCGACAGGTACGACGATCGCCCACCCAGCAGCTGCCGTCCGCCCGCCTCATTGAACCTATCGCGTCACCAATCGAGGATGATCATTATGCTCCCATCAGCCTGAATATGATGTTTTGCAGTCTGTGTTTCTGTTCGGCACGGGGTCAAGAATCCCAGACAGAGGTGAAAGGACGGATGATGGGAACATGGAACAGCTGCTGGGTGGCAAAGGCCAAAATCTGGCGGATATGAGTAGGTTGGGTTTGAGAGTGCCGCCCGGCTTCACAGTATCTACGTCTGTGTGCGCAGAATATCACAAATCAGGTGCAACACTCATGTTTATGTCTGTGCGTGTTCATGTCTGTGCCAGCGATTGGGTGCGGCAAGCTAAATTTGACCTGACAGGGTTTGCTCGTGCCAACAAGGTATTTATTGAGAAGTAGAGATTCCTGTTGCAGATAATCGAGTGCCACAGGAAGTCTGGAGTGACATCATGTGTGGGATTGCGGAGGTCGGGGAAATGATGGGTCAAAGATTTGGCGACACAAACAAGCCACTGCTTGTGTCCATCAGATCTGGCGCCGAGGTGCGACAAGAAAACCACAGTGAGTCCTGTCGCGCACACCCCTGTCCGTGTTGCGAGTGGGTGCAGTGCAGGTCTCCATGCCTGGCATGACGGACACAGTGCTCAATCTGGGCCTGAATGATCAAATAGCTGCAGCCTTAGCATCCAAGGCTGGCGAACGATTCGCCTGGGACACATATCGACGCTTCTTGGGCATGTTTGGCAACGTTGTGCTTGGCTTGACTCTTTCTGACTTTGAGCAGCAGCTGGAGGCGGTCAAGGTGATGCCTCACATTGTCACTCTGTTTTCATCACATGTGCCTGTACTGTGCATCTTGCAGTGCAGCTGCACTGCAAGATCCTTGCACTTGCACTGCTGCAATCCGTTCGAGGTTGCAGGGAGAAAATGATGTGCGCCACGATGAGTCGCTTTCTGCGGATCAGCTGAGAGAGGTAGTGCGGAGGTACAAGCAGGTGTACCATACATACGGCCACGTCTTTCCTGAACAGCCAGAGGAACAGTTACGGCTCGCTGTCCAAGCAGTGTTCAGCTCCTGGGAGTCAGAGAGTGCAAGGCTGTATCGCAGTGTTAATGGCATCACAGGCCTAGCAGGAAATGCTGTCACCGTGCAGGTGCGCAGGCGGCAAGCAGCTGTCCCATGCAGTGGCATAGCAATCAATCGTAACTGCCTGAAAGTGGCAGGGTTTTTATTCCGTGGACCGAATGCAGGCCATGGTCTTTGGAAATCTGGGGAGCAGTTCTGGAACAGGGGTTTGCTTCACCCGTAATCCAAGCACGGGCAAAAGGCAACTGTACGGAGGCATGCTTCAGAACTACGGTCGATTGCATGCGCTGTGCACTGGGGCATGAAGTTCGCCTTTGCCAACCCAAGGCAGACGTACCAGCTGTCTTCATCAACAGATTTCTCAAATGACATGGCATGTGAGGCTTGCGAACGACAGCATCCGGTATGCAGAGTACCTGGTGAATGCCCAAGGCGAGGACGTGGTAACTGGCAGACGAACTCCATACAACATCGAGCACATGTGCGACGAGCTCCCGGCGGCATACCAGCAGCTCACAGAGAACTGCGAGATCGTCGAGCGCGAGTACAAGGACATGCAGGTGGTCATCGTGTCCTTGCCCATCATCCGATGGATCCATGTCGCATGTACCAACTGCAGAACCACGAGTCACCGGCTGTGCTGCCTGCAGGACATCGAGTTCACTATCCAGGAGGGCTCGCTGTACATGCTGCAGTGCCGCAGCGGCAAGCGCACAGGGCAAGCTGCGGTGGCGATAGCGTGTGATTTCGTAGATGAAGGCCTGGTGGGCATCCCGGCGGCGGTGATGATGGTGGAGCCGCGCCACCTTGACCAGCTGCTGCACCCACAGGTCGACAGTGAGGAGTCGTACTCAGAAAATGTAGTGGCGCAGGGCCTGCCCGCATCCCCCGGCGCTGCAGGTGTGCCGTGCGTCGCCTGCGTTCCAGTCACCTGGTAAGCGTCTGCTGTGGTGGCGCAGGCTAGTCCGCCATTGTGCTGTTCTGCACACATGTGATCGCGCGCCTCTTGTCGCTGCAGTTTTGCATGGTGTCACAGGGAGTAACAGAGAGCTTGTGCAGTCGGGAAGATCGCCTTTGACTCCGACATGTGTGAGCGCATGGTGGCGGCTGGGGAGCCGGTCGTCCTGCTGCGCAGGGACACGACCCCAGAAGACTTTGTGGGCATGCATGGCGCCAAGGGCGTTCTGACGCAGCTGGGGGGCATGACCAGCCACGCTGCAGTGGCCGCCCGCAGCTGGGGCAAGCCCTGCATCACCGGCTGCAGCGCGCTGCGGGTGGACGAGGCTGCGGAGGTCGCGACGCTTGGCGGCGTGCAAGTCAAGCCCGGGGACGTGCTGTCCCTGAACGGCTCCACCGGGGAGGTCATCATGGGCGCGGTGCCGGTCGCGCCGGCGCGGCTCAACAGAAACGTGCACCGGTTCCTCTCGTGGGTGGACGAGTACCGCACCGTCGGTGTGCTTGCTAACGCGGACACCCCTGCTGACGCAAAGCTGGTGCGCTGACGTGCCGCAGCATGCGCAAGTGCTGTGTGAGGGCCAATGGTGGCAGCGGCGGGCCATGTCGGGATTTGTGCAGGCTCGTGAGAATGGCGCTGAGGGCATCGGGCTTGCGCGTACAGAGCACATGTTCTTTGCGAGCGACGAGCGGATATCCGCGGTAAGACGCATGATATTCGCGCGCACCACAGCGGAGCGTGAGGCAGCTCTGCTGCCGATCGAGGAGTTCCAGCGGGAGGACTTTGAGGCGATGTTTGCGGCGATGGACGGCCTGCCCATGACCATCCGCCTGCTGGACCCGCCTTTGCATGAGTTTCTACCTGCTGTCGATGACGCTGCAGGGCGTATGGAGCTGGCTGAGGACATCGGGGTCAGCGTGGACGACCTCGAACGCAGCATTGAGGCCATGCAGGAAGTCAATCCCATGCTTGGTTTTCGTGGGTGTCGCCTCGGCATCGCCTACCCTGAAATTCCTCGTGCTCAGGTGAGACGGCGGCACTGTGTGTGGCTGTTTTGACACCACGGTTCATGTGGGTGATAGCTGGCACGGCACGCTGATGCTGTGTCACATGTGCAGGTGAGGGCGATTGTCAGGGCTGCCTGTGCAGCTCAAGATGCCGGAGTGGCCGTGCTGCCAGGCATCATGGTGCCGCTAGTGAGCTCTGTCGCCGAGTATGACAGCCAAGCGCAGCTGATTCACGAGGTAGCACAGAGCACATTGAGGGAAATAGGGACTAACTTGCGGTATCAAGTTGGCACCATGATTGAGACACCGCGTGCAGCGCTGCTGGCAGGCAAGCTTGCAGCCACAGCAGAGTTCTTCTCTCTCGGAACGAATGATTTAACACAGTGCGCCGCCATGTCGCCAATTGTGCAGATTCATCACACTTACGTCTGCCTGACATGAAACGCTTGTGTATGTCAAGCGGCCTGTCTGCATGCTTGATGTACCACTAATCTCACTCAGGTTTCAGACTGCATGCAGGATGACGTATGGTCTCTCTAGAGACGATGTAGGCAGGTTTTTGAACATGTACATCAGCGATAGCATCATGCCAGCCGACCCATTTCAGGTGTGCAAAGTGTCTACATGAAACATGTACCAGTTCCCACTTGCTACTGTTTGGTGCAGGAGCGGTGCTTGGGAGCGACATCCTCACTGTGCACTAGCTGCAGGTATTAGACACCGAAGGTGTTGGGCAGCTGATTGCCATGGCTATCTCGAGGGGTCGCGATGTCAACCCAGAACTCAAAGTTGGCCTTTGTGGAGAACAAGGCGGGGAGCCGTCGTCTGTTGCATATCTTAGCTCGATTGGTGTAGATTATGTGTCTTGCAGTGCGTTTCGTGTGCCAATTGCACGACTAAGTGCAGCACAAGCCGTCATCATGGCTGAAAGAAGCCAGTGATGCAGCTTCACCATACATTGTCTGCGCCAGGTCGTGTCCACATGTCTCATCATGTATCCATTCGACTCTAGTTTCGGCACGATTCTGTGCCGGGCGACCCTTGATGGTTTTGAGGCCCGTTGTCCTGGCTTGTTGCGGACTCTGTAACATTGTGTGATGCAGATGGCGATTGCTGTTTGCTCGCTCTTGACTGTTCGAGTGACCCCCGATAACTAAACGAATCCTGCATGGAAATTATCTCTTTGCATCTGGTGGGACCAATCCTACGTGTGAATTTCTGAGTTGATGCTCACCTCTGTCGTGCTGACCGGCTGCAAAGGCACAAATCCGGTCGGCAAGCTGCTGTTGCGCTGAGTTGTAGCATTGGCTGCATGCTGGGCCGGTACTGGATGGGCTGGGAATGCAGGCAGCTTCCAGTCCACAGGTGCAGCCGGACTCGGGTGGCTACTTGCCGGTCTCACTGGTGCAGAAGCTCCATGTGCTGCTGCCAATCCCAGGTTTGGAGGCTGTTTGGGTGTTTGCATTGGACTTGGATGTTGAAGAACGATGTGACTACTACTCAAATGGTTCACAGGGAACACTGGTGCATGGTTCTGCCTGCATGTCAAAAGGCCTTGTACGCCTGCTCTCCTGAGTTTCTTGCAGAACCCAAACAGTATGAGGCTCTTGTCTCTGAATTGCCTGAGCAGGGGTGCACACCTTCCCCATGCCAGCGTTTCCGATATGCCCAGCTCTCTGTGCCGCGTTCGCATGTCTGCCATAAACTTCATATTTGCATCCTGCACTATGGCCTGCAAGTTGCTGCTCATACCCATGTGTGCATCGCTTTGGCAAGACCAAAGCGCATGAATCCAGCTGCCGCATGGCATATTCCGGGCATGCTGTTGATACATGTGTCTTGCCTCCACCTCGTTGTTTGCTGTAGTTTGATGGCCAATCAACAACTGTTACTGGCAACAATGTCCAACATCGATATCTACCTGTGTGTGTGTGTGTTCAGGAACATTGGCGTTTTGTTGGCTGAACGGGAACACACATGCTGCTGTGGTGCGGAACGCCTCTTTTTGATGATGGATTCCAAAACAGACAGCTTCTGAGTCAGAAAAGCCATCTGCTCCTGCTTGACGTTCTCTTTGCCAGTGTCATGTTGCCCTGTCTCATCTTTGTGGGTTTGGAACTCGGTATGCTTCTTGTCTGTGGCCTGGGGATGTGGCACTGCTGTCACCACCTGCCCATCCTCTGCAGTGACCAGAATGTCCCACATGACGGCAAACTTTGGGAGGAATTGCTGCTGGTCATTCCACTCACACAGCTGTTTCTGTACCTGTTCTTGTAACACATGCCACGCCGCCTGAATTCTTCCATGCTACAGGCAGGTGGAGTAATAAACTGCAACCCCCTGTACAGCTCGTCACAAACACAGCAGAAACCCAAAGGGCATTGCTGGACTAGAACAGTGCATGGACGGTACACCTTGACTGTCTCAGTTGAAAGCTGAGAACGCTTTTCGGAGAGTTTGATCCTGAGTTCATCTAGTTTCCTCTCTGCTGCAACGGCGGCTGCCGCTTGAGCTTCGGCAGCAGCCTGCTCTGCTCTGATGGCATGGCGAGACTCTTCTAGCTGCTGCATTGCGGTAACCACTTGCTTTTTCTCCTCCGCCACACCGTCCCGCAGCTCTCGCAGCTGTTGGGTGCTTGTGTGCAACATCTGACTGTCATTCAGGAGTGCTATGCGCTCGCTCTCTACAGCGATTTGATCAGCTTCCAGCTGCTTCTGCTGCCTGCATTTGGTCGTGAGTCTACACATATGTAGCATGTGAACACATGCAAGCGCGACAGCATAGCAAAGGCACTCATGGGCACGACCACAAGCCGAGGATGCACACATCCGTAATTGTGCCTTGGCCTGCTGCGCGTCCATATCCGCTTGAGCCTTGCTGTCCCGTGCTTTGGACATCTCCAGCAGGGCTGCAGCAGACTGAGCTTCCAGTTCCACCACCTTGCGCTGTGCCTGCGCTGCCTCGCTGTGTATACGGTCCATGTCTGCCCATGCTGCTGTCCGCTCCTCAGCAAGTCGACGACGCTCCTCTGTCACCTCCTGCATGAACCTCGTCCGCTCCTCATCCCTCGCAGTACGAGTTGCCTGGAGCGTCTGCCGCTCCATGTCAATGCCAGCGGCAATCTCCTTCCGTTGCAGCTCCAATGCACTGACAGCCGCATCCAGGCGTGCAGCATCATGCTGCAGCCGCCGCCGGTCCTCAGCAGCCGCCACAGCGTCCTGGCTCGCAGCTGCCTGAGCCTTTGCAGACAGCTCGAACAGCTGCTTTCGCATGACATCTCCATCCTGCTCAGCTGACGCTATCGCAGCTTCTCGCTGACTGACGGCAACCTCTCGCTGCTGGCACCTGCAGTTGCCTGAGAGCCTCAGAGTCATTGCAAAGTCACACTCATACGATATCATAATGTTGACCGTGCTCGTCTGTCAAACCGACTGCCAAATGTCCCTCACGATCAGCTGCACACTTAAATTGGCCCACAACTTAACAATGCATCAAGTAAATCGGTTTGCCGGAGCGCCTCCCCCTACGTTCTCATCCATAAGTGCTGCTATCCATATTCAGCTTTACATCTCTGATTCATTGATTGGCTCATGCGTAGGTGCAGCGTAAATGGGAAGGTCACTGCAAGAGGTTCCATATGGGCCTCCTTCCTGCGCTCCCGTGGTGTGTGCAAGTATGTTCCACATCTAATCAGCCACCACCATCAGCACAGCGCAAATTAGATCGACCCGCGTCCCAAATGTTGCTGAATGTTCATGTTCCAAGGCACAGACGCCAGTGTACATTAGGCTACGGAACAGGTACATGAGCTTACCCTACACAACAGTTGTCCTCCAGGTGGCACTGCCATTCAGGCGTCTGCTGGAAGTGAAAGTCTCACAACAGATGCCTGTAAGATACTGCATGACAGACCCGGGAGGTGCCTGAGACATGCAGCTCCCGGTAGAGCCACGAAGGCTTTCCAGCAACAAGGCTGCACTGTGTGCACAGCAACAATGAGGCTGCGCACGCACCGCCGCTCCCGCTCATGCAGGTCTGCCTCCAAGCGTGCTGCCAGGCGCTCCTCGCGCTGAATAGCAGCAGACGAGGCCACTTCGACACGGGCACTCAGCGATGCTAGCGTCTCGGTCGATTGGCGGTTCCGGTCAAGCAAAGCACGCTCTTCCTTGACAGCTGCTGCCTCCGCCTCCAATTGAGATTTCCGGCTAGCCAGCTCTGCATCAATTCGAAGTCTTGCTCTGGAGTCTGCATCACGAACATCTCTGGCTGCTTGATCTCGTGCATGGGCTACCGTCGTCGCAGCCTCGTCGGCAGCAGTGCTGAGTGCTAGCTGCAGCTCCCGCAACTGTTTCTGAACGTGCACACATTGAAATCAGCATGCTGCATACCCCCAATCCCGACTGCAACCGCCTACAGCGCAGTATCAGATGATGGACGCACACCTGCAGAACTGCTTCGCGGGTGGATGCATGGCCTTTCGCCGCTACAAGATCTTGCTTTGCCTGTGCTAGCGCTGCCTTCATGCTTTCATGCTCAATCGCTGCAGCAGCGCGTGCAGATTGCGTAGCCGATGCGACCTGAGCTGCTGCGTTAGCTTGATGAGCTGCAACCTGCGACTCCAGTGTCTGCACCTTTGCAAGCAGGAATGTGATATTTTCATCTTTTTGCCGCAGCTGCTCGGCAGGCGTGGCAATAGACCTGAGCGCGCGCACGGGGGCACTCTGAGGCTCTGCGACGGGGGCATGGTCCGTGCATGATGTAGGTTTTGCTTTTAGGGCGGCTTCATGTGCCGGTCTATCTGATCTGACTGATACAGGAGCCAAGGTAACGGTGGGTCTCCTGGCCTTGAGACTTGAGGAGGTTTGCGAAGGACCGTTCTGAGTCTTGGGAGGGACTGTCGGTAGCATTGCTCGGCTTGGATCTGGGGTTTTGGAGCGATCTGATACACGATCCACAGCAGCGCCATTTTCTGCTGGTGGTAGGAGCATATCGTCTGTCATGCCAAAGTTCATTCCCGCATCCTCGTGCTCAATATTTGTCGCCTGCAGTGGCAAATGCAGTGCTCAAGAAGCACAGCTATATAGCATAGTCCAGGCATTCCATCAGCACCTGCTTTCACACCTTAAACCCAGCCCTGCTGAACACTACAAGCCACGTGGTCACTGGAATTGGAACATACTTGCACGCTTGAAAGCGCTGTGGCATCCATGGGTGCTCTGCGCCCATGCACAGGGGTCGAACATCTGCTGGTAGCTTGCACCCTGGCAGCATCAACAATTCCACTGCCAGGCGGCACATACTTGGCTGTAATATTAGCATTCGATTCACCATCCGCAGGGGAGTGGCTGTTTGATCTTGCCTGGGCTCCCGTTGGCCCTTTGCATTCAGGGTGGCTGAGACTAGCATCATCAGGCTTCATGGCTTCTGTGTTCCTGGTTTGAGAAACCTGCAACCCTGAAATATCTTCTTCTGAATCAGAGTCGAAAATTGGAAGCCTGGTTGAGGACGATGCTTGTGGACCTCGTCGATCCAAGGTGGCTTGTGGTATAGCTGAAGGTAACATTTGGTGTTGATCATGATCCGCATGATTGATCGGACGCATGATGCCAGTAGCTAGTGACTTATTGGTGCTGGGCTCCCCTGGAACTGCCATTCTGCTGATTGGATTACCAGCGTTTGATGGCTGATTATCAGGCATGCTGTGACACAGCAGTGAGGCAGAGCTAAGGTGTCCAGATGGTATGGCATGCGTAGATGTACTAGGCGATGGGCTGCCTGCAGGCATGTGCTGTCTGCAACTCGATGCACCCTTCCTATTGGCACCCTCAACAGGCCTGGACGAGCTTACATCCAAGAACAGCTCACCCGCAGGATGCAAACTAGCCAGTACGTCATTACTATTGACAGCTGTGTCTGCTGCTGCATTATCTCCGGAGGGAAACTTTGCGCCTGCACCAAGCAAAAGGCTGATCGACGATGCACATGCTTTGGCGGTGCAAAACAAACACCTGAGCACTTGATCAACATATCCGTAGACACAACAAGTACCTCAGGATCAGCCATACCGACTACCTGCACCTCCTTCCCCGCGCCAGCGCCAGCGGCTACAGTGGCTATCAAACCTTGGACACTACCTGAAGGTGATTCGCCATCAATGCGGGCGTCATCATCTTCAGACGATGTATCCAAAATTCCGGCCAGTCCCGCGAACCCGGCCGAGATAAGCTCACCGCGGGACGGCATTCCGCGTTTTCAACACAGGCAATACGCTGCAGGAACCTACACGGACGAGTTCACAGTAAGCATGCCTAACGCATGATTCATCAGTCATCGTGCCATGAGCGCTCAATTATGTGCGCTTCGGCTGGTACTCCTTGCGGGCAAATGCGATCGACGTGAGGTCCGTGCGCATGCCGGCGATCAAGCGGGAGTGTGGCTTTCTTCTGCAGCTCTCACACCCATATATGGCCATAGCACTTATAGTAGTTGCCGCACCCGAAGGAAACCTTGCATGGGAGAAGAGAAATCTCGTCTTAGAAATTTTAGGGTACGTGTCGGTGCCACACATGCAGGCTGGCCAGTGCTCCAAAGCCTTGTCAATTGTCAATTCTGACAATCCATCCGAGAGCCTTGCTCCGCACATCACACTCACAAGCTTCAAATTTCCGAGCTATTGACCTTCGTTTAGGCTTGTCGCAGCCTGCCTGGTCAGTTTGTGACACCAACGCGGGAGTATGGCGAGACTGGTGTGAGCCAACCTCTGCGTGTCCAGTGGAAAGAGATGTACACATTGAATTGAACGCATCCCTGAAGCAATGAACTGCGTGCTAAACGCTGACATCGATTCTCATTACATCCATTGCACTCCAGGACAAGGCACAGAAAGGACAAGATGGTTCAAGCTCAGACCCGTTGCCACCGCCGCCTCCACCCATTGGTGAGGATTTTGCAATGGTATGTGCTCTCGTAGTCTCTGAGCGCAGTCCCCGTTCGCTTGGGGCATTCAAATCGACCCAATGCCTTGATGGATAATACCAGCATTGTTCAGCCAAGCCTCATTGCATTCACCAAGGCTTGAGCATGCAGCCTGCTGTCGAAATTCGTATACCAGACAATCAATTGAAAGATGTGGATCTCGATGAGGAGATCGCGAAAATGCTCACAGCTAACAATCCAGAGGCGCCCAAGGCACTAGTGCGCTTCATTCAGAAGGAACGGGCTTATAAGCCCGAGGCCATGATCGTCCAGACTATGACCCACTATGCAACTGATGGCTGGCTCTTACATCATGAAAGCGAAGAGGCCACCAAACAGCAAGATATGCACAAGCAGGAAGAGGAGCTCCAGAAGAAATTTATGGCCGAAGTTGACAAGGCTACAGCTGAGCCATCAGCAGGTGTGGAGTGTGGTCTGCGTAGCTATGCAGTCCTAGAAAATTGCTCTGAAGTCATGCTATAGCTGCTTCTGACAAATTTTGTCATGCCAGCACTGACTCAAATGCAGACAACGCATACGATGACTCAAAAGAGCTTCGTAACCAGTTCAATTTCTCTGAACGTGCGGCTCAGACGTCATCACTACAGCCCAAGGACAAAGCCACTATAACAGAGCCACCTCCTACCATGTCTGTGACTGGAACATGCTGCCAGTCTGTCATATACGATGCATATGTGGCAGATCAAGAGCGTATGGAACAACAAGACCGCATGGCAAAAATGAAGGCTGCAGCCAAAAAGGTGCCACATGCTCTCGCAACAAGCCCCACATCATCAGTGATGCGCACCGGCTACAACAGGGACGGCTATGCAGGGAGTAGTGCAGAAGGAGGATCCTGGCTTCATGAAAGATGCTGTTCAGACGGATGACAATGTAATGGAATCTGCTGAGCTAGCGTTGGCTGCGAAAGTGTTGGAACGCATGGTGAACCAGAACACATACGTTGACATCGCCATGGACTTCAAGTACTGGGATGATGCTAGTGATCAGTTCAAGTCACATGAGGGGACGCTTTTGCCGCTATGGAAGTTTTCCAACGAGCGTGCAAGAAAGAAGACTGTGACTGCGATTGCGTGGGACCCAAAGGTAGGTGACCCAGTCTTGGATGTCCCGCTAGTCACGTGATTTCCGGCTGGCAAAGAGTGGGATTGCTGCATGTAGTATGAAGACATGTTTGGAATTGGGTATGGGTCATATGACTTCTTGAAGCCAACTTCTGGTCTTATATGCATCTTCTCCCTGGCCAATCCTACATATCCGGAATACTCATTCGCAACGGACTCCGGCGTGCTTTCCATCGATTTCCATCCCAGCTTCACAAACCTGTTGGCGGTTGGTTGCTACAACGGAACAGTGCTGGTGTTTGATGTTGCAAGAAAGGTGGATCCCTTGATCTACAAGTCCTCTGTGGAGTCGGGCACGCACAGCGAGCCAGTGTGGCAGGTGGCTTGGGAAAAGACAGATGCCCAGAAGGCACTGCAGTTCTACAGTACCAGCTCAGATGGCAAGGTGTTGTTGTGGGAACTCAGCAAAAAGGATCTAAAACCGGAATTAGCCATGCAGCTGCGGATGCAAGGCTGTGATGAAGAGGAAGGGCAGTCACTCGCGGGCGGCTGCTGCTTTGATTTTAACAAGGCAGGTTGCTGGCTTGCCTGATTGTGAGGGCGATCCCTGTAGTATAAAAGGTCGTACAGTCAACGCTGATGTATATATGTCACCTGAAATTGCTATCATTGCGTTGCAGAACAAGGAGGACATCTATATTGTTGGAACGGAGCAAGGGTTTGTTCACAAATGCAGCAAGATGTATTCGAGTGAATACTTGGCTTCGTATGCCGGCCACAACATGGCAGTCTACAGTGCTCGCTGGAACCTTCTTCACCCGGATGTGTTCCTGTCTGCGTCTGCAGACTGGACTGTCAAGCTCTGGGATTCAAGCAAGGATGGGACTGCAATCAAAGCGTTCGACATGAGCACGAGTGTGGGCGACATTGCGTGGGCTCCATATTCAAGCACAGTGTTTGCTGTTTGTATGGCAGATGGCAAGGTCTCAGTGTATGACCTTGCACAGCACAAACACGAACCACTGTGCCGTCAGAAGGTCGTGAAAAACGCAAGGCTCACCAAGATTGTATTCAATCCGAAACATCCGATTCTGTTGGTTGGAGATGATCGGGGATGTGTCACCACCCTTAAACTATCGCCAAACTTGCGGAAAAACTGTGGGGCGATTGGCAAAGAAGGGTTTTTGGACAAGGAGAAACAAAAGTTAGATGCCTTCATCGAAGTTGCATTGAAGAGCCGACATGGGGATAATGCCAATGCGACATCGCAGGATTCATAGCAAAATGTGAGAGAACCTGTTCTAGGGTAGACTATGCACGTTGAACAATATATGTTGATGCTGCACCGTCAGAGCTACCGTCAGCAACTGTTTGACAACTTCTGTGTATTGCCGTGACAGTTACATCGAGGCCCCACGACAAACCTACGACACTATGATAAACAACATGATGAATGCAAACAGAATGGCAAAAACTTTCAGTACCAACCACCTATTTGAGCTTATAGTTTGCAAGTACTTCAGCAACTGCGCTTGTGCAGCGTCCACATTGGTCACCACGTTATCGACGTTTTCATCGATGCGAACGGCCATCTCCCCTTGTTGCTGTACCATCTCCGCCATTTGCGTGAAGATTCCACCCAGCTCCTGAATTGTCGAGTTAATTTGCCGCAGTGCAACATCTCGACTCTGCAAGTAAGAATCCGCTTGAGGCGCATGCGACTGCAGCAACGCCTGGCTCTCATTATTCCTGCACAGAGCAGCTGTGACGAAATGCGTCGGATTTATTTGCAAAGAGCTGCTCACTGACACAAATTTGAAATGCACCTCGCATGCAAATGAAGTCGCCGCCTTGGCCCGACAGTGCCATCTGTCCTACATGTCAACGCAATCTTGCATCAAGAGCAAGATTAGTGCGTGGGATGAGCGTCCATGTGAAATGCACCACTACCACAGCACGGGACTACACCATGACCACAGATCAGGGCATTCATACATCTTCTGGAAACTGCATAGCAGGCAAGGATCCGACGTCAGGGTGCCAGATGGGGGAACGCACGCATCACTGGTCGGGCCTTCATCAAAGAAGGACGTCTGATAATGGTCTGCATCATTAGATAACTGAGTTGTGCACCCCGCATCAAGTAAAACACTTCAAGCTGTCAAAAGGGAAACAAGTACGTGCCTGCTGGTTGACCTGAACAGGCAAATCTGCTCCTACGATCTTGTGATGTCTTCAACGTCTCTCTGCGGACTTCTAAGACTGACTTGAAGCTGCTGGTGGTGCCATTGAGTTGCACACGCAGGTTGTCGACAACTCTCGACGAATGGCTACTTCCTTGGCCAGAGACCCGGCTTTGTTGTGACATCACTTGCAGTTCTTGGAGCTCATCATTCTGCAGTGCATTTCATGTCACGATCCGACCCATTTCAGTAGACCATCAAGAACCACGTGGACACATGTTTGAGCCTCACCAGCCCTTGGAGATTATTCTTCACTTCTGCAGTGAGGTTGTTTATTTGCTGTGCGTTGTCGTTGTACATTGTTGTCTGTTTAGCAAGCCTTGTAAGCTGCTGTATACGTCCTGCGAGCTGTGAAATCCGCATGCTCATGCCCTGCGCCTTTGCTGTGAATTGCGCGCTGTGCGAGGTCTGTGTAGATCCTGCATCCAGGAGTGCTGGGTTTACGAAACGACACCGAGACAGCCTGCCGGGCACGCTACCTACTCCATAAAGACGGGGAGAATGATGCATTGCTTACCTGCTTTGGCGGTCGCATCTTGCACTGTCTGGCTTCCCTGCAACCACGCGCGGTGTAGGCCTCACTGACTACTTCATGTTGCTGCGATCATGAATAGACGGCGCGACGAAAAGACCACACCTGTGTCTTTTTTAGACGCTGTACGATATCGAGGAACTCAGACGTGCGGTCTTTGGACGATTGGCCAACAGTCAGCAGTGCCATAACAGCGCAAGTGTATCGATAAAGCCGATGTCGCAGTCAGAAAGCCTGTGTGAAATAGACAGTGATTCAATAAGGTAAAAGTTACAAAGCGAATAAGATCGTGGCCAGGATGACGTTCCACGGAATACCTTACCGTACGTTTGTCATACGAGTATGCACAACATCAACGAACTCAGCGGGGTGTCAATATAGCCAGTCTGAGAGGTCACTGATGATGACTCGAGCCTGTTTGGATGCCATCGCTCGTCCAGGGATGAAGAGAGGTAAGCGCCTATCACACCTGCAGCCATCGACAGCTGCACATGCATGTGCGCACGGTCGGGAAACAGGATCCTGCAGGACGTCCTAGGACATGTCCGGAGATTCACAGACACTTTACGTGCACGTACCGCGAGACAGGATGATTAAAGCAGACGCCTGGCCCGCCTGAGATTCTCTATCGGAAGGATCTACAGTCTACTTAGATCTGCAGATACATGCATTTGCATGCGCGTCTGTGCACAGCTACTAGTAGTACGTGGATGCTTCCTACTGATGGGGGGGGGCACGAATCCTGGATATGCACGGGGTTCGCCGTGGCTGGCAAGTGTGTTGTTGTGTGCGGCTGGGTGCATGCGCGGCGGGGTTGTGCCGGCGCCCGTGGTGGGGCTCTGCGGGGGCAGGCCGTGCGTGGTGTGAAATTGTGGGTGTGCTGGAGCATGGGGTGTGTGTGGTGGTATGCAGGGGTGGTGCGAGCGGGTAGGTGCTTGTGTCGGGGTCAGCAGTTTTCGCAGCTTGTTGGCTCCAGCTGTTGCGTGCTGCCAGTGGTGGGCGCCTGCTCGGACTAGATTGCTTGCTTGCTACTGCCCTTGCTACTGGGCTGCTGTACTCACCTCGTGTAACACATCTGCATGCGAATCTGCGGGCGCCTGCACACAGCATGGCTACAAGGAACTGCACGTGGTCTTCGGTGGCACACGTGCAATTCCTTGTTCGTGTGCTCTGATATATCGTGATTTGCATCACGATATATCGGAACACACTGTGCCTTCATGCATGCTGCGGCCGTTATGATGCTTGCATGCAAAGCATATATGACAACATTCCGCAACATGCTTTTGTTTTTGCAATATGAAGCTTTGCTTGAACAACTTCAGGTCAGACGGTCTGCCGCGGCAGCGACCTGCGTATCTATACATGCATTAGGCCACGCAAGGCTGCCCAATGCATTACAATACACGGCCATCAAGCAGCCAGCATTGGCTTAGTTGTTCTCAGTGCAGCTGCTGTTGCAGCAAATGGCACCTGATTTGTCTGCAGGACCATGGCTTATGGCCAACAGTTCTGGCAGTTCTCAAGTTGGAATTCTCAAGTAACATAGACAACGAGCAGAAACAAACGAAGTGAATCAGAAATGTCATCAAGTTTTGCCGAAGTTCAGAGTTGTCTTACGGTCAGACGCAATCATAGATTGAGGTCTCTTGATAAAGCATAGGAACGATCACATTTGCCTTCCTCAGCCTGAAACTGAGCTTGCACACAACGGCCATGGTGTGGCATAGTCGCAAGCTCTCCATATTGAGTCCATACATGGAGGGCGTTGTTTTGTGTGTGTGTGTGTGTGTGTGTGTGTGTGTGTGTGTGTGTGTGTGTGTGTGTGTGTGTGTGTGTGTGTGTGTGTGTGTGTGTGTGTGTGTGTGTGTGTGTGTGTGTGTGTGTTTGCTTTCGTGCCGGCGCTGATTCGTTCTGGAATTTGTTCGTGCGGAGAGTGGCCTTGGTGCTTGAGGTGGTCTGTCTGTCTGTTTGCGTGTTGCCTGGTCTGTTGCCTCGGCGCTGCTGGGTCCTAGATCCATCACTGTGCAACACATACATGGAGTGCATCCATATACGGCGTCCACCCTCTTCAGGTATGAAGTCCATCCTATCGAGTCCATACTGTATATACTGCACTTCAACCACAGGGGTGTACTGCTCGGGCTGGTGTGCGGGGTGGTTTCAGTGGATTACCTTGGAAGGCCCGTGCCCATGATGGCTGTAGGAGTAGTAGAGTGTGTGCTGTGTTCTCTATGTAGTGAATAGAAGTATTTTGTGTCACTAGCTTTGGGACAGGGCCATGCAATTACGGAGAGCTTGCAAACAACGGCCACATTGGGCTCGACATTGACCCGCCACGGAACACCACGCATGCAGTTTGAAAGGCTACATGTCGCTACATGTTGACAGTGCATGACCCTTTGTCACCCGTCACCCATCACAACATGTGTGCAGCTCCTATCCACCCAACTCTCCACTCGGAGCTGGCCAAGTTTCATACCTGTCGCAACCAACGGAGCCGATATCGCGATATATCGGCCGATCGCCGATCCAGTGGCGACCTGTGCACCGTGATGTGACAAGATTGTTCGACTGCTGCAGTGACCCACCAATGAGCGCCGAGACGCAGCCATTTGGCAGCAGTTGGTAAGTAATAATCATAATTTGTGGCAAGCTCTAACCGCTGGCAGACTAACGTGGTATTTCCGAGGGCAGTCTGGGCTGTTGGGGCTCGTTGGGGTTGTTAGGCTATACAAGTAGCTGTTCGACATCCGAAATACCCAATTACTTGAGGCTATTTTTTTTATACGAGTGACCAAGCTCGTTTATGTTCGTCTCGCTATTTGCTGGACGGCGTGCTTGTGTTGGATGTGGTTTTTGCTGTCGTGAGCGAACCGGAATTTGCTGACACTATGCCTCCAAACAGGGTTCTTAGGAATGTGGAGGTCGTTGCGAGAGTCCGGCCTGTGTCCGAAGAGCACGATACAGCCGTCTCGGTTTCCGACGACCACCATGTCACGGTAGATAGCGTCTTTGCATATGCCGCCTCCTCTTCGGCGACCCGGCATGTTGAAAGATCCGGACAACATCGTACACAGATCATGTGCAGGTTGATATAATACCAAGGAATCGCAAGGCTCTCGTACCAAAGCAAGGGGCTCGCAGCCAGGGCTTACCAGGCACGCAGAGCTATAAGTTCAACAGGGTTCTGGGTGGACATGCGACACAGGCGGACGTATGTCGAGCTGTAGATATTGGCTGTAAAGTCAGCGCTGCATTGGATGGATTTCCTGTCCTGGTGTTTGCGTTTGGACAGACATCAGCAGGAAAGACACACACAGTCGTGGGAAGTTTGGCAGTGAGATTCAAAACTTATCTGTGGCTGTTACGTATACTGCATGTGGGCCCATTGCGGTGCATCTGATAACGTCTCCTTGCTTGCTGCAGCTGCACCGTGTACATGATGCGCTGTGTACAGGATACAAGCGACAGCCAAACGTCGACCACTTGCATCCAGGCTTTGGCGCCCTCCGATGATGCACATGTAAATGTTAGGGAGGAAGAAGGCATCATGTTCACTGCGCTTCGCCAGGGATTTGTCAAAGCACAGCAGCAAACTCAACGCGAGTTCCAGATGTCATTAAGTGCAGTAGAGATCTACAATGAGCAAGTTGTAGACTTGCTGAACGGTCGTCAAGAGCTGCAAATAAGGCACCGGCATGACCGTGGATTCTATCTTCAGGGCGTACGACGAACTGTGTGCACCGATGTTCCACATGCAACAAAGATTCTCAAACGAGCACTTCTGCACAGGTTTGCTGCCCCCGCTACTTGTAGCTGTATGCCGCTTGACTGTTCCAGCACGCCGATTCATGCTATGGCATCAGCTGGTAAGACTGCACTGCGCCAACCATTCAAGCTTGCAGGCGGTCAAGGGAACATCAGATGAATGAGTCATCTTCGCGGAGCCATGCAGTCATCACTTTTCACTTTGACTCATGGGCGGCAGCAGGGTCTGCAGAAGCTGGAGAAGCTGCCAAGGCGGAGAAATTGTTCAGCCTTTTAAAGTGTGCAAGGAAAGCGCACGCTTCCGCGACCAGTGTCGTGGACACAACAGTGTCTGCCGAGGGCACAGTTGATGAGGCTGAGCCTGTGGCAGTTCCGTCCACTCCTGTTCGTGCAGTCAAGCGCAGAATGCGTAAGTATGGGCAGCTGGTGTTTGTCGACCTTGCCGGCAGTGAGCGGCTGAAAGCAACCGGCAGCCACCAGGGTGAAGGGATGACGGAATCGTGTTCCATCAATCGGAGCCTATTCGCTCTGGGCAGGGTGCTGCACGCGTTGAGTGACAATTCCAGAGGAAAGCGGCGGCCTGTGCCAGTGAGGGACTCTGCACTGACGAAGATCCTCTCGCATGGACTGCAGTGCGCGGCTCACACAACAATGATTGCATGTTTGCACCCCATGGAGTCGCAACTTGGGCAGTCGACTTCGACCCTGCACTTCGCAAAATTGGCCCTTACCATCAAAACCAGCCCAGTGGCAAGGGTAGACCCACAGGACAGAGTGTGTCGCCTTGACATTGTTTGAGTGTCGCCCCACTGCGTGTATGCAGCATATGCAGCACCAGCACTAGAATGGGCTGCAGATTGTGATGGACCTCAAGCAGAAGATCAGCTCGCTTCGCAAAGAGAACCGAACGCTGACGAAGGCATTCCTGTGGCTTTGCTCTGGAACTGCGGACTGGGACACTCTGATCCAGAAACTCCCGCAGCATGTCAGTCAGCAGCTTCCCACCAGTGGTCCTCCCGTGTTGACCCCTATGTCATCACGGTCTTGTGCAACTGGATCCTCATATCGTCCCGCCACAAGCGATCGGTGCAGCATGGGCAGCAGGCCTTGCACGCCCGCACAAGCCAGGCCTCAAACCTCTCAGGCAAACTCGGACTTGCGTGGGCTCGCAACCACTGCTCACATGCTGCTGCCGCGCACAGCCCCTGGCAGCCGAACAGGCTCAGTCATGCTGTCGCCGCGGAGCGACATTGCTTGTTCAGTGAGTATGCCTTCGACTACTGTGCGGAACACCCTGCTGCAGTTTCCGGCTCTTGCAGCGCTTGAGTCCGAGTTTCAAGACCTGGTTAGCCGTCCAGCCACCGCTGCTGAGGGGTACGCAGGCTACTGCACCTGTGCCTGTGCAGCGACTGGGTCCAAGGCCTCAATCGCTTTCATGCACCAGCACTGGGTGCAGGGAGCTGCCACCCGTTGATGCGCCGGATGGGGCACTGCATGTCGCGAAGCCCTTGCTCCCTCCGGTGCCTGGTGATGCATATTCAAGCACACTGATTGTCAAGGCCACACCAGGAGTTCACATGACACCTGCTGCTGTGAAGGATGTGCTGGCCGGGGATCCACAAGCCGATAAACCCATGCACATTACAGATTCAGCGATGGCCGGGGCGGTCGGCTCTGCAGATAACAGTCAGGAGGCAGCTGGCAGCGAAGGGTGCTCCGATATCATATCTGGTGTTGAAGCCGGCGCGCTTCTATGGGCCATGCAGAACCTGTGGTTTGGAGTTGTAGACGACATGACAGAGTATGCATACAAGGTGTGGATCATGGGAGGACGTGCAGCTCGCTCACACTTCGTCCATGGCTGATGCGGACATAACAGTTGCCGACAACGCTGCGCCAAGTACACTCATTACATCTGGTGGAATCCATGCGCTGTGAGCGCGGTCAAGGTGGCGCGATGTGGTGTAGGTACACGATAAGCTGCAGGCAGATGGAACGACGACCGCCAGCGCTGAATACTATGATCTCTTGTCTGCAGAGGTCAAGGCTGCATTTCCAGAGAAATGGAAGGCTTACTCCGGTCAGGGTAGCATGATGAACACCATGTCAAAGCAGCAAGGCATCATCAACTGCTCCATGACAGTTGAGAGTGCATTGTCAAACAGGGCAGCCTGGGCAGCACATACTCACTCGAGGGGCAATGCCACCATTCATGAGAAACGAAATCCGCGCAGCTGGCCACGACCTTTGGGCACACCTGGCTCAGTGGTTACTGGGCTGGCCCATAATGTGGCTGCAATGGTGGATGGGAAAGGGACCGCCAGCGCATCGTTTGGGCAGTCTCCTGCCTACGTCCCGGATGTACGGCACAGGACCAAAAGTGTAGGACCATGTGCAGCAGCTGGTATGCCTCTGCAAACTGTGGCAGTTGTCCCTGTGTTCCGGAACGTTCCAGCGACGCATAACACAGGCATGCATTGCACAGCAGTGTTCGATGCAGGTCTGCCCAGCTACATGAAGCCTGTGCAAGCACGGTCAGACTCGCCCTGCAGATCTGGTGCAAGTTCGTCCCGCACACATTCAAGGCCGTTTTCTGCCGGTCGGTGTAAGACACCGGGTGAGCGTATGCGTGAACGTATTGAGTCGTCGTTCGATCTAAAGAGTGATGGACAGGCTGTGTTGAAAGAACAATGCCGAGCTTCTGCAAGCTCTGCAGGGAGCCTAGCCCTGCCGCTGGCCGGACGTCTTCCGTGCCACAGGCCGCCGACTCCTTCCCAGTACCGTGTCAGAATGAGCGCGCGCAATCTGTATCAGGCCCAAACGCTAATTGGGCCCAACTCCACAATTCAGAAGAAGCCTTGGAATGATTGTGCAAATGCAGAAATTCCCCCATGGTAGAGCAGACTGTGATGCATGCACTGATCAAACTGTGCCTTGGTTGGGATGAGGTTGTGTTGGGTGGAAAATATTGAAAACGTCACACTATGTGATGGAGAGTTGCAGCTTTGCCGCTCACTTGGAACGGCTTGGGGGCTACACAATCATTACCAATGAACCTGGACTGGAGAATTGAGTAATCAAGTGCCGGGCCACCTTTGCGTTACTCTCGCCTTGGGAAGCACTGCGAACAAACAGTGCTTGCTAGTATGGCATGCTCATGATTGTTAAAGGCTTACTTGGCTACATGCAGCCTCTGTGCTGTTGGCGTGGGTAGTGGTCACATGTAGCATCATGGCAAGTGATGCAGTCCAGGTGCTCAACCTGCAATTGGCATCCTTTGGCAGGTGTGCTCGCCGTCACATGAGCCATACCTGACTGCGAATGCGGCTCTCAGCTCGCACGGGCGGGAAACTGGCAGGCGTCACTGGTCGACAGTAAATGCATATCCTGCTCGGGGAACATGGCTAGTAGTGACTGCTGCCAATCGCGTCAGCCGTTGTGGACCACTGCTGAATTCAGTATTCTAATAAAATCTGCCGTGGACCATACGGCTGCGTGGTATCATGTCTACCTGTATGCCACATGTCTGCAAATCGGCCTCTCCAAGGTGCCTAAATTGGGATCGGTGGCCGTCTCAGGGTGTCTTGGTGACCAGCACGAATCTGTTTCCTTGGAACTACCAGAACGGAGTCAGCCGGTCGCAGAGCACTGTGGGGCGCTGGACCTGTCAGGGACAATGCCCCCTTCTGTGCATCGTCATGCTCGGCTGCTCTGGCAGGCCCCGTCCTCTGGCCACGTCCTCTGGCCAGATCTGGGCGGCCCCGCGAGTCGCACCAGGCGATGACGTACGCCTGGCGCCCAGCTAGCCACCTCAGCGCGCTCGAGCAAGCGTGCTGGTCAGCGGCCACGAGCGACCCGCGATGGCCAGCACCACATGGCCACAGGAGCGATCGGCAAGCATTCCATTTCTCATACGGCACGGCGGGCGTTGTGTCGCTGTCCACGTGCTGCCTGCAGCGCGTTCAATTCACTGCGCACGGAACAGCGTGCGCTTGATTGTGCCGGCCGCAGCAGTGGTCGTTTCCTGAGACCGAAACTACGGTGTGCAAAGATATAAAGGTCTTTTAGACTGCCTCGGACCATGGGGAAGCACAATGGTAAGGCTCGCAAGAGTTCTGGACAGCAGAAAGTGGGCTCGGCGTTGTTGTCGCGACAGACGCAGCAGGTGTGATGCTTGCATCGAGGCAACGCAGCCATAAACCCAGCCAGGAGTTACAAGCTGACAGGGCATATTATGTGCTTGTAGCGAAGTTCCCGATACTGCCGTGATCGTGTTACAACACCGAAGACTATTGAGCCGGTGTGATTGCAGACGAGACGAGGAGGCGGTGAGACGGCGTTCAGGCACACGACAGATGTTGCAGATGGCACTAATATGCAGTCTGTGGTTATGGAAAATGATCTGTCCGAATTGCTTCGCATGGTGTGACGCTACACGGCCGTTGTGATTGTTTCGACGGGAGGGAGGGAGGCAGGGAGGCCTGGGGGGGGGGGGGGGGGGGGGGCGTCATGTCGGTGACAGCCGGAGAAGCGAACGTCACAGCTTTATGCTAATTGTTTCTGCAGGCAGATCTGTCCGGAAGAGACTTCGCGGGAGAGAAAGCGAATGCGGTGATTGTGAGTACCACCAATGCACAAGTGGCTCACCTCAGTGACGAGGAGAGACAGGCCCTCCTGGCCAGGCATCCAGAGGCCATGAACATCCCCCGGCGTCCCAATTGGAACCGTAGCATGAAAGCTTCGCAAGTTCAAGAGCAAGAACGCTCAGCTTTCCTGGAATGGCGGCGACGATTGGCCAGGTATGTGCATGGCACCTGCCACTATCTTGAGGGCCTTCCGAACGAATGTGGGTACGCTTGTGAGTGGATCAGTTTTACTGTACTCAAGATTTTTTACTTCTTGTGTGTTTGTTTGTTATGTGACACAGTGTTATGGGCCGGTCTGGCGATTAGAAAATCAAACACACCACTTCAAAACTCAGCAACCGCTTGAGACGCCGCCCGTCACGGCCGCACATGTGTGCATGTGAGTGTATTAGTGGCCGATGCCTAGCTGAAGTTCCTGGCATATAGGCTGGAGTCGGAGGAGGGGTTGATTATCACGCCGTTCGAGAAAAACCTGGAGGTCTGGCGCCAGTTGTGGAGGGTGCTGGAACGGAGCGATGTCATTGTACAGGTTGTGGATGCCCGTGACCCGCTCTTCTATCGCTCTGAAGACCTCGAGAAATACGCCAGGTGCCCACCTGATGGGAGGGGATCATGCCCCTCATGATCCTGACACTGCGGTTGTGTTACAGCCTGTGGTCGGTCGTGTGCATCTCGTTGATTGTCATGGTGGACCGGCTTGATGGCCATCTGGGTGCAGCTCCCCATTGGCTAACGCGTGGTCCGCACTACAGGTCAGTTCAGCCTCACGCCCACTGCCTGTTGCTGCTGAACAAGGCCGACTTGCTGCCGAACGAGGTGCGCACCATGTGGGCGGACTACCTGGACGTGCGTGGCGTGCGCTACGCCTTCTGGTCTGCCTTTTCGTCGTCCGAGCGGCAGAAGCGGGAGGGGACTGCGGCAGCACAACTGCTTGCCAGCGAGGCGGCAGCTATGGCGCCGGCCGCAGATAGGATGGGGGGTGAGGCCGCGGAGCCAGCAGACGCCCGCATACACGTCCTGGACGAGACAGAGCTGATCGAGCTGCTGTCCAGCGAAGCAGCGGCCGCAGTGCCCGCACGGCCATCGCCTGCAGGTGTGGACCGCGCAGGGGATGATGGCAGTGAGGGGGCAGTGGAGGAGGCACCTGGCGAGGGGGATGACGTGGACGGCCGCAGTGGCGCGTCCGCCCCCCATGCACCGCCTACGGTAGGCCTGATTGGATTCCCGAACGTGGGCAAGTCGTCGACCATCAATGCGTTGTTTGGCAGCAAGAAGACGGCGGTGGCGGCGACGCCTGGCAAAACGAAGCACTTCCAGACACTGTACGTGACTCCGGAGCTGCGGCTGTGCGACTGCCCGGGCCTGGTGATGCCGCGCCTGGCCACGAGCGCAGCGGACATGGTAGCGGCGGGCGTTGTGCCGATCGACCGCCTGACGGACGTGCTCAGCTCCGTTTCCGCCATCGCCGCCCGTGTGTCACGGCAACAGATGTTTGCCAAGCTCAAGATCACACTGCCGCAGCCCAAGTGTCACGAAGAGCCAGACCGAGCGCCAACTGCCCACGAGATCCTGTCTGCGTACGCGACCAACAGGGGCTGGCTGAATGGGAGCGGCTTGCCGGACCAAACGCGATCAGCTCGAGCCCTGCTGAAGGACTATACCACAGGCCGGCTTGTGTTCTGTGAGTGGCCTCCAGGGAAGCAGCGGCGCTGTTATCACGATGACGGCCTGGGGACATTCACGTCTGAGAGCAGCCTGCTGCAGTACTCGGCAGGTGTGTGTTTCCTTTGCTGCTGGCGGGCGGTCGGCCAAACGGGCACAGCTGTGCTGATGTTCCAGCACATGCGTGTAGGTCGGGTGTACGGCAAGTCTGTCAAGACTGCACTCCAGCCAAGGCTGGCCAGAGGCGCCAAACCTGCCGGGAGGCCCGGGGTGGATGATATCAGCATTATGGATGGGAATATTGGCGTCATCAATGCCTCCAAGATGCAGCGGTCAGACCACAAGTTCCAGAAGAAGCCGCAAAAGCATGCTGGGGTGAATGCGCGGGTGCTGGCGAAAGCGGGTGTTAGTCCGTATGGCACATTCGAATCTGCAGATGCACAGGACCTGATGCAGACTGGAAAGCGCGGGGGGATCGTGCGGCTATAGATTCGGATCGACCATGGCGTGATCACTTCAGTAATGTGTTGTGTGTACAACTCATGACGGATTCGATTTTAACAATTTACAGTCGCTGGATGATGGTCGGTTGATGGCTGACAACGGTGCAATGTCAATGGCACTGACTGGTGCTAGTGAGCAGCAGACATCTTCACGACGGAGTCTAGCCGCTGCGAAAGTGCAAGTAGGGCCCTCTCTGCGGGCTCCACGTTTCCATCATCAGCTATACGTAGTGATGCTTCGATGACAGCGTTTGTCTCCAGTGCCTTGGTCAGGGGTCCTTTACGCTGGTCCTTTATCTGTAGTGTCAGAAAGGGCTGAGGTGTATTCATTTCTGATGGTGCATTATTACTGTTGCATGAGTGGATACTTGATACGTTGTTCAGTGAGGTGGGGCTGTACCACTGACCATATGATGTCAACGCCAAAGCCACCCTGATGGCATCGGCATTGATTGCCCTCTTTCACAACGTCATACGCCACCTCAAACCCCAGGGCTTTCCAAAAACTGAGCACCGTTTCTTCGGACCCACGGACTGTCGTCTCGCAGATCTCCTGAGTTGTGACGGGTGACCTGCGCAGATCCTTGCTGACGCGCCCAGCCCAAGCACCCCTCTGAATGACAGTCCATGACATGACTGCACTGTCCTGCACGAAGGTGCAGACATGACGGCTTGCAGGTGATCTCTGCAGGGATGTGAACAACATGGTCTGTTTGACACACTTGTGGTGTCATGCTTCTTAATATTATCCTAGCCTCGTGTTTAGACGTGCCGGCAGTTAGGGAAATCTCCCTCATTCTGATGCTTGTCTTGTCCATGACCACCAACGAGTTCATCAGCTCGTTGACGCTTGCAGGTTTGGTACCCACCACCCCCAACATGCGTATTTCTTTCAATCCCATGACCCCAGGCTGCTAACTGATTGTCATGATCCTGAGAGTGTGGCACTCCATGCATTGATATATGCTCATGCAGCCAACACACAATCGCAACGTGGTGCTGGCTGTCGGACACGACTGGTCCAGCCCACAGCACCGTCTCATAAATCCCGTTCAGGGCGACATGCGCACGGCGGCATTACAGTACGTACACAATCATATCAGGAATGCTGAAAATTGGCTTGGTTTTAAACGTGGCAAGTGATCGTGTGCACTTTTGTCGTGTCGCCACAGTGGTGTTGGTGCGTCGCGCAAAACGGGCAGTGCTGGCCGAAATCCATGCAGTCGCCGACCAGCTCTGGCAATTTGATGCGCGCACGCCACCTATAAAACCCAAGGAAGGATCAGTCAGGTCATTACCGTTGTGTATTCCGCAAGCCGGACTGTCCGTTGTGTGCCACTGTGCTGTGCTGCTGTGCGGCGGCAGCACGATGTCTCGCCTGGAAGCACCCTAGTCGCAGACGTGTGGCAAAGTGGATATTTGTGCAATCACTAGTACGGTCGTGGCCATGACGTGATCAACAGAATGGCTGTTGCTAAGAAGAAAGGCGCGAAGCACGCCAAGGCCAAGAAAAAGGCGAAGAAGCAGCGCGCAGCTGATGCCGGCGCCAATACCGACATCACGGGCGGCATCAAGGCCGTTGCTGATGTTGGAGCGGCAAAGGTCCCTCAACTGGCTTCTAAGGGGCGCGCTCGTATTCAAAGAGCGCGTACCGCGGAACGCGAACAGAGGCGGCTGCATGGTACGGAGTCCACGCCATTGCAGATGTGTGATCTATGCATATGATTATGCAGCTGTGTTTTCAGACTTTTTGCTGCTGTGCAATCTGTATGTGCACGGCGATGTTCCCTGCCGCCTGCAATTCAGCCGAGAGTAAAGGGGCGTGATCCACATGAACGCCGTGCAGTTCCGGTGGTGGACAATTCTACGGAAGAGCCGCCGCCTTTGCTTGTAGCAGTCCATGGTCCACCGGGGGTGGGTAAAACCACGCTGATACGGTGTTTGATCAAGCACTACACACGGCAGTCCGTCGGTGAGCTGCGTGGACCGGTGACTGTGGTGTCGTCAAAGAAGAGGCGCCTGACGTTTGTTGAGTGCCCCACAGACATATGTGGCATGATTGATGTCGCCAAAGCGGCTGACGTGGTGCTGTTGCTCATTGATGGTGAGTTTGGCTTTGAGATGGAGACCTTTGAATTTCTGATGTTGCTCCAGCAGCATGGGATGCCCAAGGTTATTGGAGTGTTGAATCACTTGGATGGCTTTAAAGACAATAAGAAGTTGAAAAAGGTGAAGAAAGAGCTGAAAACACGATTTGACGTGGAGGTCTCACATGGGGCGAAGCTCTTCTACCTTTCTGGGATTCGCCATGGCAAGTACCTGAAGCGCGAAGTCCTCAATCTTGCTCGCTTCATTTCGACTGCCAGAACTCGACCCATCAACTGGCGCCTCGCCCACCCGTACCTGCTGGCGGATCGATTTGAGGTGCCGCCTTGCCTGCTCTCAACACCATGCTGTGTGAGGGCCGTCTGCAGTGGGCTGCAGGACGCGCTGCCTTGTCGCATGCCGTCAAGCTGATCACACGCACAGCTGCACCTCCAGCAAGGTGCCCACAATGGTCTGTCAGTCCTCTGTACAACACAGCCCTCGGTGCTGTACAGGACATCACAAATAAAGAGGTTGTGCGCAAAAACCCCCGGTGCGATCGCACGGTTGTGCTCTTCGGATACCTCCGTGGATGCAACCTGAGGCTCGGGCAGCGTGTGCACATTGCCGGCGTCGATGACTTCTCTGTGGACGAGATCGAGCAGTTCCCAGATCCGTGCCCGCTGCCTGACACGATCAAGAAGCGGGGCCTGAACGAACAGGAGCGCCGCGTGTACGCCCCGATGTCAGACGTGGGCGGCCTGCTGTATGACAAGGACGCCACCTACATCGACATCCCGGACTGGAAGCTGCAGTACACGCGCTCGGGCATCAGCGTGCCGGCCGAGGCAGAGGAGGTGCGGCGCGCTCTCCGCTGCGGCAGGCTGCATCGGGGACAGGCACACTGCCAGGGCTCATCCACACTGCATGCCTGAGCACTGCCTCTGCTTGTTGCTGCTGTGCATGCAACTCCGCGATTGGTCGTGTGCAATGCGCTGTACGAGCAGCCGGCAGCACGTCAGTGTCTGACGTGCACAGTGTTTGTGCAGGGCGAGGCGATGGTTCGGGAGCTTCAGGATGTCTCGGACGCAGTGGACGAGCAGCTCCAGGCGTCGGCGGTGCAGCTGTTCACCGGCGGGGAGGCCATGCAGCGTCCGGCCGGGGATAGTGAAGGTGACGGTGAGTCAGATGACGGTGGCAGCAGTGGCGATGATGGCGGCGAGGACAGCGATGATGGTGCTTCGGACTGGAGCTCGGATGGCGAAGATGGGAATGAGGCGCCCATGGTTGACGTGCGCATGCGTCGAAAAGCTTTGTTTGCTGGAGGTGCACACGGCGATGGTAAGCAGGAGGGCGGTCCTGCAGAGGCGGAGGAGGACAGCTCGAGCGAGGACGCCGACGGGGATGCGGACGAAGGCAACACGGCACGCTGGCGCGGCAGGATGCTGTTGAACCAGTCCAAGCTGTTTTCCGTCCGAGCCGGCGACATCAAGCGGGCTGTGTATGGCGAGTCGGCCGTGTACAGCCCCGCAGATGCCGTGGCCAGCCCTGACCATGACTTGTCGAGTGTCCGGGACATCACCAACGCGGTGGAGCACTCTGGCGATTCGGATGATGAAGAGCTGTTTCAGCTGAAGCGCCCAGGAGACAGCAGCACGATGGGCGCGGCAGCTGCCAAGCTTGTCCGTGGGGGCGACGCCGTGGCCATGGACGGCATGGACGGCATTTATGCGTGGCTGGACGAGCCTGCCAACGCACTGTCGAGGTGGATCGATGCCAGTGAAGCTGTGGAGTCTCTGCGCCACCGTGTGGTCACAGGTGGGGAGGAGGCATTCGATGACGCACGGCGGCGCGGCCTCGCCGAAGGCGAGGGGCAATACAGCGGTGACGTTGATGAGGTGTTTGGGGAATTTGAGGATATCGAGACCGGACAAGTCTTCTCAGGTGCCACAACTCAATTCACAGTGCGTGATGTTGGTGTTGTGGACCCCAAGGGGTGATGCCAGATTGTGACGTGTCCTTGCCAGCAGGGAGCAAGGATGAGGTCACACAGGCTGCCGTGAAGGCAATCAAGGAAGCCAAAGAGGAGGAGAAGCGCGAGGAGCTGCGTGCGAGGAAGCTTGCCAAGAAGGCTGCCTTTGACAGCGCATATGATCAGGGTGGTGGTGCTCGCGCGGCGGCGGGGGATGACAGCCCAGACGACGGAGGTGATGAGCGCGGCGAGGGAGAACCCAAGCAGGATGACGCAACCAAGAAGCGGAAGGGGCTCGGCTGGGCCAGGTACTCCTGTGTCCGTGCCTGGTGTTCCATGCAGATTGCATATTTCAGCTTGTTGTCACATTCACACGTTTGCTGTACCCATCACATGCTAGCTGTGCTGAAGAAACCCATACAGATCAAAACTTAGACATGCATCCGAAACCCAATGTGGAAGATCTATATCGGAGCAGCACGCTGTGTGCCTTGTTGTGCACTCAGTCTGGGGCTGCTATGTGATGATGAGATACAACACATAAAACAAATCTTAGACATGCATGATCTGATCTGTCGATGATACGTGGTATTCTGAACATAGCAGCCCCGTCACTTCGTCCATGCCCCGGGGCATCGACAATGCCCTGGGGCATACATGCTCCGCATGTCCTGACTGGTATGCATCCACCACCAAGTGGCACCATGTGTGGTGACGCTACAGAGTGATGTAGGGGCAAGGAGGAGGAAACATTTTTCGACCACATGAAGAAGGACATAGCCGACAGGCAAGCTGCGACACGCGCTGAGCTGGATGGCATGGATGCCGCAACACGGCAGGCACTGGAGGGCTTCCGGCCCGGGGCATACGTGCGCATGCGCATCTCGCAGGCGCCGTGCGAACTGGTCGACTGCTTCGAGCCCTCGACGCCGTTGCTTATCGGTGGCCTGGCACAGGGTGAGGAGAAGGTCGGGTTCATGCACCTGCGCTTCAAGCGCCACCGCTGGTTCCCTAAGATCTTGAAGAATCGCGACCCTCTTGTGCTGTCCGCCGGATGGCGCCGATTCCAGACACTGCCGGTGTTCTCTCAGGAGGACAACAATGGGCGGCACCGCATGCTGAAGTACACGCCTGAGCACATGCACTGCCGAGCGACCGCGTTTGGGCCGCTGGTGCCGCCGCAGACGGGAATCATCGCTGTGCAGAGCCTTGCAGGCAGCCTGTCGTCTTGGCGTATCAGCGGCACTGCCGTCGTGATGGAGCTTGATGCCCGCTTTGACATCATGAAGAAGCTCAAGCTTGTGGGTCACCCGTACAGGATTGAGCGGCACACGGCGTTTATCAAGGATATGTTCACCAGCGAGGTGTGATGCTTCGACAGTGTTCCAGACCCGGGTGGCGCCTCGTGTGCTGACAGCATTGCTTGTCGCAATGCCCCCATCACACCGGTTCTGTCAGCGATGTGGACCCATCGCCATGCCGGCTGCACAGAGGCACTTCACAGTCAGGCTGGCCTAACGATTGCAGGTAGAAGTGTCGAAGTTCCTCGGCGCATCGCTACGAACAGTGTCCGGCATCCGTGGCACAGTGAAGAAGGCAATTCGGCCTGGTGCGTCGGGCGCCACAGCAGGCTCGTTCAGGGGCGCCTTTGAGGACAAGCTCGTGCATTCAGACATTGTCATGCTCAAGGCGTGGGTGGCCGTGGATGTGCCCCGCTTCTTCAACCCCGTGACCAACCTCCTCGCCCGCCCTGTCAAAGCAGTTCGTGAATCCAAGGAGCGCTCCGTGCACAAGCGCACAACTGCAGACGATGTCGCAGAGGAGGCACTTGTGGTCGCGGTTGAGGGGGCGGGCCCTGGTGCTGAGGTCCAATTCATGGCTGCCTACCGATTCAAGGGCCCCCGCGCAGGAATGAAATTCTGTCTGGGTCCTCGCGGTCTGGGGTATTACACAGACTTAGGCCCCAACATGAGCTACAGTGGTGCAGCGGCCGGTGGCCAAAGCACAGCTGCACACACCGACACGCTGCCAGACCAGCCAGGAGCTGAGACTGGATGGGTCGGTGCACGCACAGTCGCTCAGCTGCGGCGTGGGCTGGGCGTCGGAGCTCCGCGGGAGCAGGATTCACTGTACAAGCCTGTCGACCGGGTCGAGCGCTTGTTCCCTGCGCTTCGAGTCCCCAAGGCATTGCAGCAATCGCTGCCCTTTGCAAGCAAGCCTAAGGTGGAGCCTCGTCGGCAGCACAGCACGTTGGAGCAACGTCGGGCTGTGCCATTGGAGAAGCCAGAGAAAAAGGTCCGCACAGCCTGCTTTGGCAGGGAATTGTGACATGCTCCATGCAGCTTGACTATGACGCCATGTTGTTTTGTGTGCAGATGTATACGCTGATGCAGCAGCTGAATGCCATCCGCAATGACAAGGCATCCAAGCGCCGGGATCAAAAGAAGAAGTCTCACGAAAGACGCATGAAGCGGCACGCAGATGAGCAAGCATGGCGGGAGGAGCTCAGCAAGGACGAGCGCAAGAAAAGGTACATGCAGCAGACAGCTGAAGCCAATCGCAATGCCAAGCGGGCACGAGCGTAGTTTGACGTATTGGTATTGGTGGGCGAGATATGGTACTGCCAATCGTGATTGACCAGTTGTGTTGTTCTGACCCGCGCTGAAATATTGCGCTGGCCTGGGATTTGTGTCTTTCTCTAATTAATACCGCAATACACCCTCCGTGTCCCATAAATTATCATGACATGTTTAAGGTGGGACTTACAAAGCAACAACAATCGCATGCACCTATGGATTAATGTCAGTCATGCATGCCGTTCCGGCGGCGCACAATCATTTTTAATCATGTCGAGGCTTGCACTGGACTCGTCCATCTGCGCTTAATTTATGAACGTCCGGTCAGTACAACCTTCGATCAGTCAGCTGTCGCGCGTTTCTCAGTGTACCTCCAACCACAGCGCCGAGACCCAGCAAGTTTATGCGACAAACAGGATCACACAATCGGTTGCGATGGGATCCGCGTGGACTAGACTGCGCGCTGACGGAGTGCCCTGGGCAACAAGCGCGAACAACCCAGCAGGGCCAGAACTTCCTTCACTGCCTTGCGCTGGAGAAGCAAATGCTGCTCCGCCAGGGAGTATGACAGGGCCCACTAAGAGCTCCAATTGGCTCGTGATGAATAAGGTAAGGCAGACCGGCGTCAGGACCGCTTGTATGTTGTGGGTGCTACTGTAATTTCTAGATCTGCGGTTGCCCGTTGGGACCGATGTCATAGAAGAAATGGCACAGTATTTATTACCTGTTGTCGTCTGACAGGTTCTGGTTGGAGGTAACCCGACGGAGCGCACCACCCAAGACACTGTTGAAACGCTGCAAAATATCATCGACCAGGGGATCTCAACATTCATCTGTCTACTAGCCAGGGACGACCTGCGTAAGCGCGCGGGTGAAGATGCACCTCGACCGTGCGCGCCTCGCTTGCATACTGGTCATGCATTATTACATCGAGGGGCTCCGATCCAGTGCACCAAGCGAATGTACAACTAGATTCTAGACTCACATGCTACCTAGCAGATGCAAGCCGGCCACCTGGCACGCTTGCATACTGGTCATGCATGTGTGTAATGCAGCACCATCTGTACACAACCTGTCTCAGTACTTGTGGTACACGCCACTCCGCACTCCTTTCTCTAATCCGATTGCATTACACGGCATACCTGCTTTGATATGTCAAAGCGCGGGAGCTACAATTCGTGTCGACGTTATTGCACAAGACGGGGACAGGCACACTTGTTTTGGACCAACACCGGCCATCTTACTGTCTTTTTGCACCTGCCCCAACTCAAGGGCTGTCTCCAGAGCTAGAGCTTGAATGACAGACATGTATTGTCGTTTTGCAGCATGTTGCCGATTGTTATCGACATACCAAAAAAACAAAACTGTGTCTGCCGCATGGTGCAACATGCACAACATACTCCATGCAATCTGAACTGCCTCACTTGAAAAAGACATAGATAGCATCAGGAGTAGAGTTGACGTGCGCTCAGTAATCACCTGATGCTGCATGGGCGGGCAAGGCACTGCGTCTACCCTAGACCAGGACCGAGGCTGCTGAGCAAGCAGGCAGTCTGAGACTGCGACAAGATACACATATCATATCAGAACAGGTACATCAGCAATATTCACTGATGACGTTACGTCTTGACACGCAACTGTTACATCCTTGCACATGTATGCCTTTGAATCAATCAATGATCTCTCCCGTCTTCTTGAGATATCTGACCTTCTTGCCATCGACAACCTTCTTTCCGATACGCGACCGTACTTGTTGTGCTTCCGACCAGTGCATCACGTTGGAAGCGGCGATGGGGGCCTCCTTCTTGATGCGCTCACCGGGTTCATCTTGAGTCTTGGGCGCAATATGCCTAGTACTAACATTAACTCCCTCAAGAAGTACCTGCCGGGTTTTGGTGAATACCTTCTGCACGGTGCCGACTTTGCCGTTATCATCGCCGGCAACCACGACCACTGTGTCGCCAGTCTTCACGTGCATCGGTAGCCTCACAGGCTTGCCGTTTTTGTTCAGCTCGTAGCTTTCCCATTTCTTGCCTGGGCCGATCACGCTCTGTGGCGGTTGCAGAGCGGTGCGACTTGCGCGCACAGATGGAGCAGCCACAAACGCATGCCTGTTGCAGCCAAAGCCGCCAGCGGTGGCGAGGGATGCCATGATTACAACCCAAACACTATGCAATGTCTGAACATCTTGTCGGGGTCGTGTTTACATATCTAATCACCAGCTACAGCGGTGTCATGTCCTGGCTGTGGTTGCGCGGCCGAATTCAACGTGGCCACGTGCGACCAAGGCCGCGTGAGCCCAGCGCCCGCATATAGCACACCGACCCAGCCACGCGACCGCGAAGTGGTATAGTCCAAACATACGTGCTGTAAAGATAGACACAATTCGTTGCTATATCATACTTTACGCGATCACAGCACAGAAAACGAAGTTGCGGGCAAGCATTGATTCGTTGCAAGTCAGAAAGCATGTAGTTAGGGAATGCATGCAGCTGCATTTCATGCATCTCCCATGACCGTTGGCACGCCAAAATTCAATCCGACTACAGCGGCGCTGCTGTCCCCATGCAGGCAGGGCAAATCTCCCTGCTGCCCATCAGACTCAGCCGATTGCACTAACTCTGGCATGCAGAGATTATGCGGACACGGCTGACAAAATCCTCCAAAGCAAGAGGCCTGGTACAAGCCAGGCTGCAATCACAGTGTTGACTCTGCCGATCCAGGACTTTTCAGAGGCGCCTGATGCAGAGATGAGCCGATTCGCAGACCGCTGCTGCGACCTCGTGCGCTCGGGAACCAAGCTGTACATCCACTGCCAAGGCGGCCATGGCAGGACCGGCACGCTTGCGTGCATCATGCTGGGCCGCCTGTACGGCATCAGCGCAGCCGAGGCGCTTAGGCTGTGCCAGCTGTACCACGATTCACGCGGCGACCCTGAGGGCGCACACTCCCCGGAGACGCAGCGCCAGTGCGACCAGGTGTGACACTTGCTTGCAGCTCTGCCGACGGTGCAACCTCTGACACAGCTCGCTGGAGAGGTGCAGAATGCATCACATTGTTGTGCAGGTGATGCGGCTGCTGGATGCGGAGCAGAACTGAGCACCGGTGTTGCAGCAGCCATGTCTTTCGTCACGCACGGGCCTGAGTGCAGCATGGCGGGTGTGAACGTGTTCACCATGAGGAGAGCAGCAACACTCTGTGGTGCTAAGTGTGCGCTGAGTCGGCTGAGATACATCTGCATAACTGTACCAAAACGTCTTCACATCATGTGAAACAACATCATATGAGATTTAACATCGTAAAAATCGAATACGTCTGCTGGATCACCCTCGTGTAAGCAACATGTGAACCCAGGCAGGGTCAGTAGGCTGCAACTGACAGCAACAACAACGAGTCTACCAGGTTGCATGTGAACTCGATGCATGCCATATGTGCAACACAGGACCACGGTCGACCAGCACTGAGCAGATGTCAACAGGCTCATTGCAAGCTCGGTGGCAGTGGGTGGGGTGTGCACGATCCCCCCTGGTTGCACACGCCAGCCACCGAGCGCCCCGCCGATTGCACATGTGGCTCAGTGGCGGTGTCAATCAAATTCACTGGAGGCCAGCCCACAACACTCACCGCTGCTACGCTCCCCCTTCCACTGCAACACAACAGACTCGGCTTTTGCGAATCCCGCACAGCTGCACGGCTGCAAGGGAGCATGCAATCGAGCAGACGGGGTGGGCTGCTGGGACGCGCAGCGCAGGGGCGCGCCGGGCTGCTCACTGCACCTTGCGGCTGGTGTTGTGCACGCCTGCCCCGATGCATGTGAGGTTGACCGTCTGCGACTCCTCGTCCGTCTTGACGTCAAACTCGACGCCGAGGAAGGCCTTGAGGTGGCGCAGTGCATGCACCGCCGGCTCTGTGATGGGCCCGAGCCGCACGCGGTTCAGCTCCTGCGGCCCCAGCGCTGCCAGCACCAGTGCCAGCGCCTGGTGGCTGCCATCGACCACACCCCCCCTGCAGCGACAGACCCAGATAGTGACGACGCTGGAGCGCAGCATGGCACAGCAAGGGCCCCAGGTGTGGCAGGAGGCACATGGGGAGAGGCGCACCGCTGGATTTCGTCGAGCAGCATGCACGCTGCCTGCTGGCCGATGTCGGAGGCTGTAATCTCTTCCTCTTTGCACCGCAGCAGCTCCGTGCCGCACACACACCGCTCCGCACTGAGGTAGCGTCCGGCTGTGGTCTCGGCCACTACAAGAATACCATAGCCGGGGGCGCATCTGGGGTGGCCCTGCAGCGCAGCGTTGCATCTCTGGCTGTGTAACAGGCGGCCTCTCGCGCACAATGGCCACCGCACAAGCTATTGGGCTGGCAGCTGCGCTGCGTCTCACAATGCGGACGACACTGGCCCGAGCGTGTGACAAAAGGAGGAAGTGTGATGAGGTGTTGACAGACGCAGGTGGTACGCACAGGCTTGGGCTTGATGGAGACCACATCGGTGAAGATCTGCACGTCTGCCAGCAGCTTGAGGAGGACCCCTTTCGCTGCCGAGAAGGCCGCCTTGGCGTTCTGGGGGCCCATGTTGACCGTCCAGGCGACGCCGCGGACCCTGCGCACGAGGCCTTCCTCTGTCAGGCGGACAGGCTGCTCAATGGACCGCAGCGCCTCCACCGTGACGTGCACTGCTGCACGGCCCTCTGGAGGGACCGCACGTTGTCGTGTGGAAACTGTTGCGGTGACGCCGCAGGCCTTGAGGAGCGGCAGTGTGGCGGCCCGGAACGAGTCGATGCTCTCGTCCAAGGGCGCGTTTGTGTAGCCCTCTAGTGTGATGTCAAGTGACTGCATTGCACTGGCTTGATCATGAGCAGTTCGGCGGTGAGGATAGCTGTGAGTGAGACTGGGACAGGGATGTCACGGCAGGCGGGCCGGGCAGCGCACCTGCTTGCTGAACAGACACAGCAGGCACAAAGGCTCCAAGAAGTAGCCGATGCTCCTCTCTTTGCCACAGTCGTGGGCAAAGTCGGAACCACCCACAACAACACCTGGCCGAAATCTGAGCTCGGTACCTGCGGAAGTGGGCGCAGCGGCTGTGAAGCGTGCAACCGGGGTGCTGCGATGGCTTTCGTGGAGGCTCTGAACACGCAGAGCCACAGTGGCAACAGCGCACCCGTTTCGTTGATCTCAACAACGCAGCCATTGGAAACTTTCTCAACAAGGCGGAGAAACGACGCTTCGAAGGTACGAAGCCCCGGCGCCTCGTCATCGGCACGAATTTGTTCAATGCGCACTGGCCTACCTGTCAAACAGGACAGAACAAGCCGCAGTCGGAGATAGCTGCTGCCCCTAAATCTGAGCATGATGTGCTGGACTCAATTTTTTGCTGAACCCGTGCTGCTATCGGTCGCTGCAAGCCTACAGCTGTGTGCGCAGGTGAAGCGCATCGCGGGCACCGCGGCTGTCAATGACAAGCGATCAGACTGTGTTCAAGGCGAAAAAAGTATTGATCTGGAGGTTATTGTTTGTAGGAACGTATGCGCGCGCTGTATGATACTATCTTGTTGCCTGGTGGAACACCTGTGCAAACAGTGAACGTGCCGGCTCGACGCGCAGAGACAAGACTGTGGGCGCATCAGAAAATGTAACTTGAGCACAGCCTCTGCGTACTGCCGAATGTGTGTGCGACAGCGAGAGATAGTCCTTCATGCGATTCCATTCCGAGTTGGCTGCAGCGTTCGTGACAAGGTGCAATATGGGTGAATGCATGATTTGCTGTGAAAGCCGTGCCATGGCGTGCCACGCCTGCGCCGATTCTGACCGAACGAGCATACACTGTTGCTATGCCACGCTGGCCATGGAACTATTGGCGTACAGCGCTGACGCTGTGGGGGATTGACCAAGCTGTTGTCGCCATTCGTGCATTGTGCAGGGCAGCCGACATGCTGTGAACACCACATATACGCTCATCGATAGATCACGCATGATGAGGGGCCGAACTGCGTTTCAGACCGCTGGCGCAGCGTTGGAGTTGCTCCGAGAAGGTAAGATCTATTGCAGGGTCAAGCGATCCCCGACCATGCGCCCCCATGAGGTAAGCACTACAACTATATCGTACTTTATAGGACGTCAGGCGCGCAGTATTGGCCAGCTTGCTCTTCGCAACAGCGAGCTCCGCTCGGGGTCAGGTGGTCGACAGTCTGTCAGTGGTGTGGTCGCCACCGTGTTCGGAGCTACCGGCTTCTTAGGCAGGTATGTTGTCAGCCTAATCGGAGAAGGAGGCGGCCGCGCCGTGTGCCCCCACAGGTGTGATGACCTGGACATGCAGCATCTGCGGCCCATGGGGGACTTGGGAAACATCGTTACCCTTGAAAACTTCAGCATCAGAGACGAAGAATTCGTCAAGTACAGCATCAGCAAATCTAATGTTGTGATCAACCTCATTGGCCAGAACACGGAGACATGGAACTATGGGTTCAAAGAGGTATGCCACGTGCCACGCATATTGTGTGATCCTATCAGTGCCAGGTGGCTAGCTTCCCTCATCTACAGCACATGCCCACATCCTGCTTCTGCTCAGGTTCACGAAGATTGGCCGCGTCGTCTGGCGGACATGTGCGCAGACACGCCTTCTGTCGAGCGCCTGATCCATGTGTCATGTCTGGGGGCTGATGTGGCGTCTCCATCACCAAGGCTAGCAACACGGGGCAAGGGAGACGAGGCTGTCCAAGAAGTGTTCCCGAATGCCACCATCATGCGCCTCGCACCGCTGGTGGGCGTTGAGGACCGCTTCTTCAATGACATGGCTCTGTGGATCTATGCCAACAATGGGGCACCAATTGTGGATGGTGGCAGCTCCAAGGTACAGCCTGTTTATGTTGTAGACGTAGCTGAAGCGATTCACAAGTCGTTGCAGTACGATGATGCTGTTGGAGCAATGTACGAGCTGGGTGGACCAGAGACCATGCAGTGCGCTTTTGTGGCTTTCGCTCATGCGTTTCAGTGATTCAGTGGCTGCCTGGTGCACATTTCAGTCGCAGCGTGTATCGCGGCATTGCACATGTGCTGGCTTGGCCACAGCAGGCCTAGCACAGCAGTGCTATGAATCCTGTCAGCGTTTCTGCTTTGCTCTGCAGGATGCGTGACCTGGCATACAAGCTGTGCGATGAGATGCGGGAGAATCGCAAGCTGCATCATGTGCAGTCCTTCGTGGCAGCACCTATCGCCAGCTTCAGGGAGTGGCTTTCCAAGTCGCTGCCGATGCACATGATGACACGGGATCTCATTTACACCAGGTCAAACATTCTGGAGGGCTCAGTGGACAAGGTTGTCAGCAGCACTGCAAAAGGCTTCGCTGACCTACATGTGATTCCCCGCAAGACCACCACTGGCGTCGCCATCGATCATGTGAGGCATTGGCGCAAGGGTGGGTACAATGTCGGAACAAATGAACCAGATCATGTTTAAGCAATGGAAGGAAGAGTCGAGTCTTTGCCAATGACTTCGTAGTTTCAACATTCTCACTGGCCCTGGTCACTGACAAAGGTTTCTGTAAAGCGATCACGATGTCAAATTGGTGTTTGTGACACTACAATGCTGGTCTCCTGCGCTACTCAGCTGCATGCTCACGTTGATTGAAATCGCTGCGCTGTGCTAATACCACGTCCAACAGTGACTCTACCGGTGCAGTTCCGCCATCATGTTCCTGGACACCGGTAATTGCTTCCCACAACCTGTCTTGTGCAGCTGTAGGTGCAATCACGCACTCTTCACGAAGCGTTGCTGGGAGCGCAGCATGCTGGAATGTTTGTAAATACCGGTTCGTGTGTGCCTGGCAGACTCTGAGGAGACGAGTCTCTGCGCCCTCCCTGGCCCTTGGGTCGTGCTCAGAAAGCTTGATTAGCCTCTCGTACTCTGCCATGCGGTGACGCAGTGATGTGCGGGCACCCCCAAACCTGTCTTGGACAACCCTGCGCCAACAGCACTGCGTTGAGTGCTGTAAGAATGACTTGCCTTTGGAGCAATGCGAATTGCATTCAACTGTGGTGCCCATACTGCAGAGTAACTCTCTGACATTCGAGCATAGATGATCATGATGTATGGCCAATCCGGACGACACTCCCGCACTGCTGTGGCACAACAACCCCTACAGCAAGCAGTCTCACATAGACACCACACCTGATACCGTCCACTGTCGACCTCGCGATGACTTCGCTGCATGTGGAGCATTTGGCTGCAGTGTTGGTGCCGAGAGGGCGCAGGTCACCGATGGTGTAGTGTCCATAGTCCAGCGGCGATGCCTCGAACACCGCCCTCACGATGCGGGCAGCCTCTGCATCCACCGGCACTGCCACAACGGTGCTGGCTTGGAATGTGCGCTGCGGCGGCTGCATCGGCGCATATGGCTCTCGCGCCACACCCCGCACAGACGCCGTGAGCCTGTCGCCAAGCCCGCGCACCGCACCTGCTGTTCTCTCCTGCACCCCACAAACACATCCATGCATGTACCTCGCCTGTTGTTGGCTCGGCAGTCTGAGCATGTGTGCTTCACGTGTCACCGCACACAAAGAGGACGGCCTGGGGCCGCAGCTCCATTACTGTAATCCGAAAAAGCACGCTTCGCTCACGGGGCACCAAGAGCAGCAGGCAGCAGGCAGCAGGCAGCAAGCAGCAAGCTTGCGCAGCACGCACCAGCAGGCCTGCGTGCCGGTACGGCGCAGTGGTCTCCAGCGCGTCCGGGTATACGGTGACCTCGAGCAGTGAGGGTTGCGCTGGCTGCACCACCGGCCGCCGGCGTGGCGTCACCCGCAGCTGCGGCGCTACCGCCACACCGTTTTTGAACCGCCTCACAGCCGGCGTGCAATCTTCTGCCCGCCACTCTTGCAGCCGTGCGGCGGAGCGCTGGGTGAAAATGGCGTCAGAAATCGGCAGCTGCGGCAGCAACCGCCGTGCGGGAGCGGATAGTGCCACAATGTCCACAACCTGGCCATCTGCACACCACGCTGACCTGGCACCCTGCCTTTCGCTGCCTCATGTTGCAAAGGAAGCAGAGTGTCTGTCATGGAAGAGGCAGTAGCACCGTTGTGTCTGCAGACTGCCGCAGCACCCTGGATGCTGTTTGAGCGTATTGCACTTCATCAAGCGTGATGAGATGGCACTGTGAGAGGCCACAGTCGCGTGCGCAGGGATCAGCATCAATGGCAGCAGTGGTGGAGAATCAGGGCACCGCACCTTCAGCTGCAGTGACGTAAAAGACAGCAGGGTCTGCGCTGTCCTGCCCAGCAGCTGGGCCTTGGCGCAGCCCATGCCAGACCTGGCCACGCAGCTGCGCTGCAACGTCTTTGGCAAACGCAACCTGCTGCCGCAGCGGCACCTGCTGCGCTGTGCGTGGTGCTGTGCTATGCAATTCTTCTTGCTGAGCCGCTGGCGAGTCATCAGCTGTTCGTGGAGGTGGCTGGTCAACGCCGGGCACAACCGCGGTGGCCACGGCTGGCTGGCCAGGCAGGCGGCTGGTCCATGGAAGATGCCCGCCGCGGCTCTGCGCCGCAAACACGACAGCCCCTGCCGCAGGCACGGCAACAGCGAGAGCTGCGGCGGCAGTGCGCAGCGCAGTGGCGACGTGGCTGCACGGCACGGCGGCCTGTGTGGGAGCGGGCTTGTGAGTGAGGGTCATGCCTGGCTGCAGCGGGAAGAGCACCGCCTGGAGGCACAGGACCACAGGCTGTGCGGAAGGGATGGATACCTCCGCCGCCTCTCCGTGTGCGTCCACCTGTGGCCTCCGGAATGTCAGGCCTCCACTCCTGCATAGCAAAGAGGCGCCTGAGCAGTCTAGGGAACGTGCACTGTGTGTGTCGCAAGTCGACCTGGTGCGCCTGTATGTAAGGTGTCGGATGGAGCGGCGCGGGTCTAGTCCCGAGGGTCACATGGCGGGAGAGTGTGGCACAGGGGTTGCCGGGTACACCTGTGCTGCTGGAACTGCACAAGGAAGTCGTCTGAGGGGAACCATGCGCTTGAAGACACTTCAGCATGCATGGAGCTGTGCATGAGTAGCAGCTCGGCCAGCGTGACGAGGTCGTGCCACGCGGACCGGCCACGGCTGCCGCTGCTCTCCACTGTGTACGCCATGCGCCGCGTCTCCTGCATCCCGGCCACGAACCGCCGAGACACCTGCTTCCGGTGCGCCACCGCTTGCGTCAACTCATCCCGAACTGCAGCGAGCCTGCACGAGACCTGAGACCTTGAGGGCTGCAGCACGACCGCAGCGCAATGTGCATCAGATCAAAGCGGTGCTTGCCTGATGGCATGCAGAGTGTACGACGAACTGCGTTTGTCTCCCAGCATATGAGAAGATCCGCACTTGCACCGAGCCGCCTCCACATCGGCCGGCACATAGGAGAACACGCTCACGTACTCCTTCGGCGCCGATCCACTGCGCGCTGCTGGGGCACGCTGCCGTGTGCTGGCCCCCGCGGGCACCCAGCGCTCGTCCCAGCGAGCCCATTCCTGGTCAAAGCGTGCCGCACGTGCATGCAGCTCCGCAGCGGCCGCAGCAGCAATGCGGTTGCTGTGCCGACGCATGCCCTCCTCATCATGCAGCCCCGCATCGCTGGCGTTCCGGCCCTTGCGGCTGCTGTGCGGCGTGCTCACGGCGGCCTCCTCATCAAGGCTAGCACTCGCGATAGCAGCTGGCCGGCTTCTGCGGACGCCAAAGCGTGAGCCCCCCAGGGACCGCAGCTCGCCCCCCTGCGACCGCAGGCCTGCGCTTGGCCCCGACAATGCGCCCCAAGCGCCCTTGATGCCTGCAGCCCTCCACTGCAGCCCCTCTGCTTGCACCACCCTGCTTGCATGCACGTACATGTGCGCGTCCGTCGGTGTTACAGCGTACACATCGCCCAGCACACGCCAGCAGCGCCGCGTCCGCACCCCCAATAGTACCTCATTAGTCACCATCAGTTCCCAAACGTGCTGTGCTGCGGCCGGAGCACGTGCAGCACCCAGCAGGGGCGGCAGGCGCGCCACCAGATCTATACGAGACTGTGGCACCTCTACAGCAGCAGCTGCACCCGATAGCAGCCCGTCCCACGCTGCATGCGCTTTCGGCGCAAGGCGGCATGCTGCAAGCGGGGCTGGCTCAGACGCCAATGGGCCCCCCTGCAGCATGCGTGCCACACTGGTCCACAACGGGCCATGCTCGCGCAGCAGTGCCGCCCACACACCCTCTGGTTCAAGTCCTGACCCAGTCGCCGCAGGCGCACTGCCACAAGCACCACTCTGGGTGTCCCACACAGCCGCCCCCTGCAACATGCGAGTCCATGCATGCGCAATTGCCGCCTGCTGGCCATCGCCCATGCCAGCGCCATGCTGTTTGCTGCATTCTGCCTCATGGACCATGCCCAGCGAATAGTTTGAGCCGGACGGCTGCTCCCCGGCTGGACATGCGCGGGGGCTGGTCTGCTGCAGCCAGCGTGGCGTGCCCAGCACGCCCATGGACCCCGGGTGGGGGTCCGCCGCCCCCTCAATCGCGCTCGCCCGTGCTGACTCGGTATGCACACGCTCCCTCACAGCAGCATGGTCGCCCCACTGCGGTTGCGCGCGCGCACGCTGCTGTGACGCCTGCAGCCCGTGCAATGCAGCCTGCAGCTCCCCAGGCGCCCCCGCCCCTTGCTTTGCTTCAGGAGCTGCCGCTGACACTGTCTGCAGGCGACCTAGGGCCGCAATCCATGCGGTCCGCACCATGTGCACACCAGACGCATCTGTGCCACGCTCAAGAGTCGCCCATGACTCACGCACAGCATCCACGTCGCATGCTGTGCTTTGCTGATCTGCATCTGCTGCGCGCCAGGCGCTGTGACCCTCTCGTCCTGCCCCATTTGCCCACTGCTGATCCGCAGCAAGGCCACCCGCTTCCTGGCGCTGCAGCTGCTGCAGGCTGTTCGTAATCCGCAGCACGCCGTCACTGCGTGCAGCGATGCTGCCGCCATGAAAGGCACACATCGCAGTGTCAGCAGGCCGGCTCAGCAGCGCTTCCCACGTGCATGCCTCAGTCTGTGGTGGCAGCAGCAATAGCCGCTGCCAGGAGGCAGCGGCGCTAGATACCGGCATGCCTCCCCAGCCTGGCACGCTGCAGCTGCGGCTGCTCACGGCCGCCTGCACGTCCTTTCGTGCATAGAAGTCACGCGTTGCGCGCCTGCTAGGCATGCTGTGCAGCGCCTCACCCTGGTGCGGCTCCTGAGCCGGGAGCAGCTGCGGCAGCTCAACACCATACAGCATCCGCACCACGTCGTCCCGGCCCACCTGCCAGTTCAGCTGCGCTGCAGTTGCACTGGCATCAGAGGTGCTGTGTGGCTGCAGGTGTTCCGGTACGCTCAGTGGCAGCGGCTGCGTGCGCCCAAAGCGAGCGGACGGCCGCTCCTGCTGGATGCACACCGCGTCTGCACACGGAAGCTCCAAGTTCGACAGCCGCGGCATGAGGGCTGCCCATGCATGTCTGTGCGGCTGCCCCGTCTTGCATGGTCCGTCTGAACCTACTCCAGCGCTGCTGCCACCCAATGCGCCATTGCCTGGACTCGCCAAAGCCGGCGTACTTGCGCCGTTGGACGTCGCTGCCGGCTGTGGCGGCACCCCCGGTCCGCTGTCGCCAGCATCGACCGTCTCCCCGCCTTCCCCAGCACCCGCCACACTCTGTCGGGACCTCTGCATGCGTGCGTTCACACGTTCTGGACGGCGAAAGCCTAGCGGGTTTCACATGTTCACATGGGAGCTGCACAGCACGTGCCACACCTGTGTTTCTGCCAGGTGCAGCCGCCAGTTGACCAGCATGCTGGGCCGCAGCTGCTGCAGCACGAGGTCCACCACCACCTGCTGCAGCACCGGCACGATGTCCACAAGCGTCTCGCGCGCCTCTGCCGCTCGCCGCGGCCCCGCCGCGACGGGCGGCTGTCCCGGCACCTGCAGCCGCTGCAGCGCGGCGTCGGCGGCCGGCCACAGCGCGAGCCGGAAGTGGTCGTACGACGACAGCAGCTCGTCGAACAGCGGCATTAGCACCGGCTGCGGCAGCACAATGTCGCACTCAAGGCGGTCGCCGGCGAGGCTGACCGTCATCGCGCTGTGGGAGCTGCCTGACACGGACATGAGCTCCAGGCCCGGGGGCGTGCTCTCCAGCAGCTCCATCTGCAGGCCCCGGCGGATCATGGCGAAAAAGAGCCATGCGCGCACAGCCTTGCGCAGCGCTGCCTGCGAGGTCTTGTGGCTGCTGATGGGCTGCAGCCGGTGGCGGCGGGCGCGGAGGCCGGCATGCCGGTGCAGACGTGCCGACACAAAGTCATCCTCCTGCATGGCCACGCTGATGTCACCTGTGTGCCGGGATGAGCTGCCTGGCAACGCGCCGTGCTTTGTTCAAGTGCACGTGTTGTGGTCAGCATGGCACTGGCTGTGAAATGCGAGCAACATACTGTCCATGCCTGACATGCACACAGCTGCTGACAACGGCAGGCCCGAGAGTATGGGTAGCCCAGCCACGGACAGTTCCTCTGCAACCACAGGTGATCAGCTGAGCATGCAGCACTGTCAAAGGCAAAGTGTGTGGGCGGCCGTACGCGACTGCCTTGGGCTAGGCGGCCGGGCTTGCCGTAGTGGTGGGGCGCCTCCTCGCAGGCCACGACGACAGCCAACACCTCAGCCTCGCCCAGCAGCGCCGTCGCAACCTCCATGACCACCTCCAGGGGCACCGTGAAGGCCTCGCCCGCAAACATTCGCCTATCAATGTCCATCTGCACATCGGAGCAAGGTCAGGAGTGCTTGTGGCTGCATGAGTGGTGCCAGCGTGATCAGCAGCAGTGCTGCTAAGCATCCGCTGAGCTGTCTGCATGAATTGCGGTGGGGCAGGCACTGTGTGGTCGGCAGGGGAGCAAGCGCACCTGCAGGGCTTCCTTCTTCTCACTACTGATCAGGCTCTGGCGGCCTGCGTGCCGGCCATGCGTGGATTCCAGCTCGACGAGCTTGTTGTACCAACACAGCATGCGGTCCCAGGATTTGGTGAACCAGATGTGGAACACCTGCAGTCATGCACCTGTCGAGCTGAGTCGCTGCAGATCAGCGCGCCTGCCAGAGATCGCTGATGAATGGGGGGCCGTGATGTCATGGCTGCAGCCGTGATAGGCATGCCGTGGACAGGTGGCGCACCTGCAGCGCTGCCATCTTGGCCACAGTAATGCCAGCACGATCATTACCGCCATTCTCCCCGATCAGCGGGACTTCGAACGCGCAGTCTAGCTTGTGCCCTTCACAGTCCACAACGTACCGGAGAGGCAGCTTCATGTCTGCTATGCCTGACTTTCGCATGGCCGACCAAGCCAGTAGTGCATTGGTAAGCACCACCCCAACCACATGTTGCTGAAATGCATCGCGAACTGCCATAGTAGCATCATCATAGATGTTTTGGGCGCCTTCTCGCGTTCGTGATCCTGATGTGGAGGATGAATCGCCATTCTGCCGGTCATGCAAGCACGCAAGCAGCAACAGACCGTTTAAAGCTTTTGCTGTAGATTGGTGCGAGACCTTCACGCTATTGATAATTGTGACATGCTTACGGTGTCTGCTTGGTAGGCCGCTGCAGCATATGCGGGAACGCTGCAACGTCATGGACCGCCATCGATGCTGGCCAGGACCGAGCATCAGAACGCCTGTTGCATGCGATAGCATGCGTTATTAGGCCCTTATTTTATATTCTTGATGTTTGCCATGTCGCTCGTATGACAACTGGACGCGCATCAGCACCGTTTCGGATCGTCGGCAGCAGAAGTAGACGTCCACAAAGGCCTGCCAATGACTGCCACACAGGGTAAATTTTGTATCATCATAGCCCAATGTGCTTTATCAAATTATGTGAGACAAAACGTGCGCATATCAGCAACCCTTTGGTACACACGCAAAGGCCGTGCTGTCCACAACACCTCAGTCGCCCCTTGCGAAACTCTCCAGGCACTTCATGTACACATGATCACCGCTGCTAATCGTGTGTGCAACCCATCGCGTCCCCTCGTCCTGTGCTGTTTGTGCAGCGCACTTCTCGCGGCAGGCCATTCCCATGAAGTACTTTGGAGTGCCTGGGCAGTGCCCCGCCATGCATGCGGTGAGCAAGGAGGTCTGTTCACACATGCACGCAGCAACTTGAACGCAGTCATGTTGAGATACGGCATTGCATAGGAGTGCTTTGGTGCTGTTCTCGCTTGGGTCGATAGCGTGTGATCACAGGAGCATCTGACGAGGCGATGTCACAAGCAAAGCCACTGTACGTTGCGCTGGGCGTCGTATCTGTGTGTGGCATAGCAGCAATGCCCCTCTGGTTTCAGAGTGTTCGGCACCGGGAGCAGCTCCTTGCGCAAGCAAGGTGAGAATTCATGCTTGGGCATGCACTGGGTACTTGCGTGTTCCGTGGTGTGATACCCATCGCACATGCACACATTCAATGATGATAAACGCTGAGACCAAAGCTGACCTGTAGAGATGAGTACTATGATCCGAAACAAGGGGAGGGTGTCAACGCAAAGGACGAGGCTCGCAATGCCAGGATGACAATCAGGAAGTGAACTTGAGGGCTGGCAATTACATCGACCATTTTGCAGAAGAGATGTGCACTCCGCTGCAATCATAGATTCTGCCCCGTCCATGTGATGTGCCATTCAAAGTCCACACCCGAATGGGACGAGCACAATTAGCTATAGTGGTCACACATGCCATGGGATGGTTGCTCCTGCCTAGCGTACAACCTGAATGCTCCAAATTCCGTAGCGAGGTTTTGGTAGTGGACACAATCTGCCACTTGGACCGCTGGACCCGTTTCACATCCATGGTGGCAGTGGCAATCATGAACAGGGTGTGGCTTTCAAGCTCAGGAGCGCAACGATGACACCACACCATCACTCCGTCAAAGATTCCTAGTCAGAGTATACTGCGGTTGAATAGTATGTTCATACTGTTTGAGTAGTATTTGTAAATACCCCACAGCAGCTTGGCACGCCCCTGGTGGGGATTGCTTAGCCGTGAGTCGTGCTCCCGACCCCACATGCTGAGGATACCCATGGTCTTCCATGCGACAGGGTGCTTTTTCAATTACATTTAATGAACCATCGCTGTTGTAGTCGTATGGGAATTATCACAACAGCATGTTGTGTGCTTCAGCAGGTTCCTTCGCGCAGTGCTTGCTCCCAAGCCGCACACAGCACTGCGCGAAAAGCAATCTGCTGTGTTTCAATCATTGCTGGTGTGGACACCAAGTTCCCTCACTGCCCATCTCGTATCCACAACGTCTGAAGATGTAGGTGCATTGGTTTTGTGCGCTGATGATTCACCACCGGAACTCTTGCTCCACCGGGGGCAAAGACACCTGCGATGCCGTTGTGCACCTTACTGAGCCAGTGCGAGCGCACGAATGCGGTACAACACCAGGTCGAAACAAGCTGGCACGTGGCTCATATACGTGGAATTCAACGCGTTCCTGTACAAGCATCACCAAGTCATACGTGTTGACCAACGCAACAGCAGCAAAAATGGTTCAGTTCAACACTAAAAGCACATACCGTCCAAGGATGCTGCCCTCCGCACTGTGCACGCGGTGGCTGTCCCCGGAGAAGTTACATGTACAAAGCGCAGACGTGGCGTAGGTGTGTCGTACAGCCAGGGATGTTTCGCTTGGACTAGCGGCATCTATGAGCTCGCTGATGCCGTGCAGGAACAGTTCGCCGGGTGACAAAGCGCCCGCGTATCATGTGACGACAGCCAAGTTGGCCCTTGAAACGGGTTGCTGAATACCGTATGCTTCGAACTAGAATGTAGCCTCCGATCTGGATGATCATGAACCACAACTGTAATGAGAGTTTAAAGGTTGCTGAATAATAATTCCGCTATAGTAAAATTTTCCAAGGATGGCTGGCATGGAGAACCGCAAGGCATCTCCATCCCAAACTGCCAAGGACATGCACTTGGAGTCGGTGACATCTGAGGAAGAGCTTTTGCTGCCGCCAAACTTGACTACAGCTGAGAAGAATAAATACCTGCAGGTATTTCTGACCTGTACACACTGTTTTCGTGTCCAGCTTTGTATCGAGGATTGCTGATGCCCAGCAACTGCGCAGGCCAGGAACGCAATACTTCACTTATGGCGGACGGACGTTTCACAGCATCTCGACTTGGATTCAGTGCTGTCAAGCGGAGCTGTCCCGAGCAGTGCTATGCCCTTTGCGAAGGCAGCATGGGAGTTTGTCAACTCTAGGGGATACATCAACTTTGGAGTCGCAGAGGCCATCTTGAATGAGACGTGCAAAGTTCAGAAGGGGGATAGTAAGCCACAGGGAAGCATCATCATCGTTGGGGCAGGCCTGGCAGGCTTAGCGGCGGCACACCAGCTCATGAAGTTCGGCTACACAGTCGCACTCCTAGAAGCAAAGGACCATCCTGGTGGCCGCGTGCACACCGTACGCATGGAGGTGTGCTCAACTGCGTCACACACCCTCAGTACCCCATTGGCCACACCAGCGTTTGTGCCACACCCGAAAGCGTGCCTGTGTCGCAGGCGGACGGCCACGAGGCGGTTGCGGACCTGGGCGGCGCTGTCATCACCGGCGTGGATGGCAACCCACTTGCTGCTCTGGCTCGCCAGCTCAACATCCCGATGTACAAAATTGACGCTGAGCCAAAGGATTGCCCGCTGTACCAGAGCAATGGCAAGGCGGTGTCCCGGGCACTTGACAAACAGGCGCGGCTCCTGTCTCGTGGGTGCCACACGCCAGGGCTATCCTCGTCCGTGCCATCGCGGCGTTGCAGAGCGTGCATCCTGTGTTGGCCAATCGCATTGACGCACGTCGTGGTGTTCTGCTGCACGTGTGTACACATGTCCAGGCATCGGCGCTGTTCATGGAGGCGGAGGAGGAGGCGATGGAGATCCCTGACAAGTACACCGCAGCCGCAGCAGACTCGATCTCATATGGAACGTTCATGAAGCTGAAGATGGAAGAGGACGCGGAAGGCAATGCTGCACTGCACAACATGCTACGCTGGCTGTATGCCAACGCGGAATTCTCAGCGGCCGCCGTCGCAACGGAGCTGTCGGTCACACGCTGGGCCGACGACGACCAGTACGGCTTCACCGGCGATCACGTGTGGCTTCCAGGTGCAGCCACTGTGCCCCTCGTGCTCAGTATGTAGCCACGCATGCGTTGTGCAGCAGCGCTCAGGTAGTGTGACAGTGCTACTTGTGGCAGCTGGTCAAGCTGCCACAGACTGTGTGTGGTTCACTTCACTGACGATGCTGCTGCAATACAGCGTGCTTGACGTCTGACGCCAGGTCTCACTGGCATTCAGGTGGCAATGTGAGGCTGGTCCGGGCGCTGGCAGAGCATGTGCCGGTGCTGTACAACACAGCGGCGGCGAGCATACAATACGGCAGCGAGGGCGTGTGCGTGGTCACGGCCGACGGCCGTGCGCTGGCCGCGGATGCCATCGTCGTCACCGTACCTCTCGGCGTGCTCAAGGCCGGCGGCCTGCAGTTCTCCCCTCCCCTGCCCGTGGCCAAGGCTCGTGCGATCAAGCGGCTAGGGTATGTGCCCATTGCTCCTGCCGATGCTGTATGGCTGCCAGGGCACGTGGGGATGGCGATGGGCCGAAACGTGGCTACCAGATGCTGAGGCAGCGCCACATGTAATGCTGCCCGTGCTGTGCTGCAGGTTTGGCGTGCTGAACAAGGTTGTGCTGCTGTTCCCGCACCAGTGGTGGGGGCCGCAGGACACATTCGGGCACGTCGCTGAGTCGGACGAGGAGCCGGGCTGGTTCTATCTCTGGTACTGCTTCCCTGGCATCTCAGGTGCGCTGCCCCTCCCTGTCCCGTGTTGGCACAAACACATAGTTCTGCACTCAAGTGTTTGCATCTCACCGCTCCCCTAGTGTGCAGGGGGCCACATGATCAGCGCACTGGTGGCAGGGCAGGCGGCGATAGACCTGGAGGGCATGAGCGATGAGGACGTGCTGGCGCGCGTGATGCAACGGCTGCGCACGTACCACCCGGCCTGCGATGTGCCCGACCCCGTCAGCAGCGTTGTCACGCGCTGGGGCCAGGACCCGTGGACGCTTGGCAGCTACTCGTCAGTGCCACCTGGCAGCGCCGGCGCCACAGACTACCACGAGGTGGCGGCCAACGTTGAGGGCCGCGTGTTCTTTGCTGGCGAGGCCACGAGCGCACAATACCCCGCCCAGATGCATGGCGCCTATGACTCCGGCCTGCGTGAGGTGCGATGCTTTGCAAGGCTGTGCCACGATGGTTGGTAGTTACGGTGCATGTGCTACGTGGCGTGTGGGGTCAAAGGCACAGTGGCCGACATGGAAGGCGCAGTGGTGCAGGCGGCGAAAGTGCATGCGGCGATGCGGCAGCGAGCGACGGGGACGGTGCTGCAAGGAGCCAGGATGGACGGGCTGGAACGCGCTGCCATGCTGGCACTGCTGCAGCGGGCGGTACAGGCCGCCGCGACGGCACAGCGCGCATTTGATGAAGGCCCCGACGTGCAGTTCAACGGCTGGGCAGCCATGTTGGCGCCGCACGCGCCGCTCGAGACGCGGCGGTGGGCGCTGCTGAGGGTGGACGTGTCGGGTGTGAGCCGCATGCGCTCCCACGTGACGCCCTCCTTCCATGTCGTCCCGCTCCAGGTATCTACTCGCCTCATCAGCGTGGCATGTTGTGCGCGAATGGACAGGCTCGTCTGCTCGCACGCCATCCCGCTCTGCACGAGCAGATGGAACATCACCCGTCACTGGATGTGGGTGATGTGCAGGTGGTGCTTGATCTGGCGGAGATGGGGCACAGTACTGAGGCGTGCCTGCATCATTTGCTGACATGCGCCACGCCTGTCAAGCTGCACGACCGGCCGTTGCCGACCAGGGAGGAGCTAGACCTTATGGAGGCCATCCTGGGGCCACGGGGCCAGCTACCGCAACCTTTCAAACGCATCAGACTAGCTGAAGCGCTGCAGAAGCGCGCTGCTGCTTCGATGGACAAGGAGAAACGCAAGGCGGCTGCTGCATAGCAACGTCTGGCATTGAAGATGTTGCAAAGGGAACCATGTAAAGTGACACGTTTACTTCGACATCACTTGACTCTGTGTTCGGGTTTTATAGTACTACAACACTCGACCAGGAGCGATCATTCATCTCAATGCCTTCAAAGCGCAACACACTAATGTGCTGCATTATTCATGATTGCTCAAATGGCGCTATCGTCAGGATGGCAAATGTACCAAATGCATACTGTATACAATTTGCACCAGTCGACTGAAACAGATTTGGATTGCGTTGACCAACAGATGTGGTACCCTCCCAGCTCTGCACAACACAGCGACATGCATGGCCACTGCCGGCGTGTCAATGCTCTGCCAGATGTATGCCTGCTTAGAAGTTACAGAGCTAAAATGTGTACTGTCATCTGAGACTGCCATTTAAATGTTCTTGCCGACAATTTTGGCCGGAGTGATTTCCAGAAGGTTGCCCGGCTTCCCTGGCACAGAGCCCTTGACAACGAGTGCGCCTCGCTCAGCATCCACCATCAAGACCTTGAGCTTGCGGCTAGTCTTGCGATCGTAGCCCATATGGCCGGCATGCTTCAAGTTGGGGAACACACGCCCAGGAGTGGCACATTGTCCGATAGAACCGTGCTGCCTGTGTGACTTGGAGCCTGCAACAGCAACCGCGGTACGTAGATCGAGTAAGATCGCCAGATCTGCGGCTGATGGAAGAATGCCACCAGTTTGCAATGCTGCACGGACAGGCTGTGCGTACAAACGCGCAGGTCCCAACGTGTGGTCCCAGGATAGCCTCGCACCGTGCGACATAGGACCACGTTTGTGGCCCCATCGCTTGATTGAGCCCTGGAAGCCCTTTCCGATGGTCATGCCCGCGACATCGACAAGCCCATCCTTTTCGAATAGCGCTGTCATGTCCAGCTGCTGCCCGACCTCCATCCCGTCAAGTTTGTCAGCATCCTGCACCTTGAACTCACACAGATGCCGAAGTGGAGGTACTCCCGCCTTCTTACAGTGGCCTAGCTCGGGTTTCTTGATGTTCTTCTCCTTTACCTCCTTGTAGCCGACCTGAAAGCGAGTTCAGTACCAGCTGCTGGCGGTTCTCCAGGACAACAGCGTGATGCAGCCTATTCGGAGACGATCCCACAACACCAGCTTCCCGATGCTGGAACCATAGCATGATATGCAATGAAATCGGCTGGCAGTGTTAAAACTGCCCCTGTGACAGCAGCGATAGTGCCGCCCCTGCCAGGTGTACCGACGCGCGTGCAGATGCACATCACACCTGAACCGCATCATAGCCGTCTGAGTCCTTAGAAAATACACGGGTGACGTAGTTGGCGGATTCGAATCCAATGACTGTGCATGCAATGGCTGAGCCGTCTTCTTGAAAGACGGTCGTCATGCCGGCCTTGGTGCCCATCAAGCCGACACCAGCGCGAGCAGATCGAGCTTCTACAATCAGCGACTTGCGTGCACCAGCCCGGGGAGCTACTGCCTTCGTTGTAAGGGCGGTGCCCCGGTTGGCGCGCACAGACGAGAAAGCCATGGCGCCGCACTGAAACGATGGGATCTAATGAGTTGCTGCCGCTACACTGTAACCAGGCAAGTAGTTTCAGTCAGACTTCCTGTACTTAGGGCTCAATGTCCAGGTTTTCAGCGGTGGCGTTGTCACGTGAACCGGCAAGCGAAGAGTTTTCTGGCTGCAGACCATTACGATATATCGAGACTGCCCACTACAGGACACGCCGAAGCATGAGCTCCGACGAAACGCCTCCCTGTAGTTAGCTAGCCGCAAATACTGACAGGCAAGACAACACGCGCAGCGCAACGATCCATGACTGCAGCGCTTGGGTGCGGAGTAACGTGCACGTGAGACTGTCCCAGTTGAGAGCTGACTCGGCCGGCTCCTACATTCGATGGAGTTAGGTCTACGACAGCCCTCCAAAAGGAGTTCAGATGAGCTCAATGAGGCATTCGTTGTCAATGATACTTTTGCATCCCGCAGCACTGAAAGTGCAAAGGATTCCACTCGCCAGGCGTTCCATGGCAGAGCTTCGTCTGCCTCACGCTCCAGTGGAGAGCAGAGCTTCAACACCACCCCAGAACCAGGCTTCTTCCGAAACGGCCATCGAACGTCCCAGCTAGATCCGAAGGCGGTTGCGTCCAGGCCATCAGATCAGATGATGCAGGATCAACGCTTGCTCGGGCACCAAGTGTTATACCGGGACCGGGTGTTTTCGGACAGTGGTATGTATCCTGCACATGTGTTCACGTACAGTGCCAGCGCCGTAACCACACCACTGCAGCCATGTCCATTGCACAAGGGCATCCTTAAGCTCAAGGGCTCTCCCGGAAAGTGCATGCGACCAGTTCATCTACAGCTCAAGAGGCCCATGCGGGTTGCAGATTGGCAAGCACATTGTTCCTACAAACGGTACCTGCCGGAGCCCGTCGTAATGTGCGCCACGTATACCCTGCAGACTCTGTGTTTAAGGCACCATGGGCGCGTGCGCGGTGTGCTGCAAACCTTCACACACAATATTCATGTCGTGCTTGCTGAACAACCTTTCAAGTGAAATGCAAACACATGCATTGCATGCAGGCTAAGGGTGCTAGCTGCTCAAGCATATCCACTCGCCATTGTCATCGTAATAACGGGTGGATGTGCAATATACGAGAAAGCGATCCGCAAGAGTGATTGGGTATCCCTGCAGAATTTGGAAGCTTCGTTTGCATACAGCCTTTGCAGCTTTGCACTCTCTCTTCTCCTCATTTTCAAAACCAACAGCAGCTACAGCCGGTTCTGGGAGGCACGGTCAGCATGGGGCTATGTGCGCACCTGATCTCAGGCCTTCTGGCGTTCGTTGTGACATGAGAGTGAGCCACGGGCAGCCTCGTTGGTGCATGGCTCCACCGGGGCCAGCAATCCCGGCAGCACCTGCCAGCGCTGACCATGCAGCGGCCCCCATGCAGGCGTACACATGCTGTCGTGCCTTCATCGCCAAGATTCAGGCGTACGCGCCGGACATGCCCATGAGCACGCGCAAGCTCATCCTGCGCTGGCTCATCGTGCTGCCGTACGCGATGCGCACGCACCTCGTGGACTACAAGCCCGGCTCTGACTCCCTGCAGGAGTTGCTGCCAGAGGAGGAGGTGCGCTCTCTACGCCCGATGCAGCTGTGCTGCTATTCTGTCCCACAAGTATCACGCAGGTGGCGACCGACAGTTGGCTATACAGATCTTGAGCGCTGACATGATGTACTGGGCATGCGTCGGCATGGCATGTCCATGTCATGGTGTGTGTGTCATACGTCTTGGCGCCACACTATGCCAAAATGGACATGGGTGCTGCTCTGCATGCACCTCAGCGGGCCCCTGCCGCATGTGTCAGCACCGCTCTCAGTGCCTGGGCAGCACCGGCCACGCATTACACTTGGGTTGAGATATCTGGCACTATGGCAGCCAGCGAGCGGAGCCGGGTCGTGTTCGTGCGGCTGCATGCAGCTGAGTCCTGATGCCGCGCTTCGTTCATGGATAGCGCATTCGTCCATGTGCGCACAGCGGCCGTAGGCGGGGCGGGCCTGCGCTGGCAGTGCTGAGTCGCAGCGTGCTACAGGTGCAGTGGCTGCGCAGCACACCGCAGGGCTGCGCGCCGCACCACCCCATCAAGGCGGTGAATGTGCTGCTGGCGGCACTTGCGGACTCGTGCGTCACTGACATCCTCAAGATGGACCTCGCCAACAACCTGGAGCGCTACCTAGCGCAGTGCGGCATCTGCGAGCGCATCTCCCGCACGCCGATCCCCATGCCATACACGCGGTGCGCCACTCCCACGCCAGCAGGACTGCAGCGCTCGTGCCTCACTGCCTCCACGGCACATGCACCTCACCTTGAGCAAGCGCCGCTCAGCAGCATGTCTGTGCCGCGCTGACTTGAACTGCTGGGCGGTGTTCGTGGCTGCCGGCACATGCCTGCCAACCTGGTTCATCGACTCAGCTCGCTGCTGCGGCCGCGCCGGGTGGTAGCATATATGCATGGACAGCGCATGGTGGCGAGGTGGCACTGGCATGCAGGCACACGGCGCGGTTCATCATTTTGTACACGAGCTTCATGCCGCTGCTGCTCTGGCGGCACTTTGAGTGGTGGACATTCTTCGTGGCCAGCCTCATCACCATGCTGCTCGCCGGCATCGACAACATCGGCATTATGATCGAGGTGCGCCGCCCGCCCTCCCCGCACCGCTGCTGCTGCCTGCCCCGCGCTGCGATCACGCCCCACGTGCAATCGCAAAGATGGCCTGTGTGCAGAACCCGATGCGCATCCTGCCGATGTCGGCTTACTGCTTCACCATCCACCAGAACATCCTGCTGTCAGGCGAGGCATGGGTGTCCTCTGAACGCCAGGTGCGCCACCACCGCCAGTGAGCAGCGTTCTATGCAGCTGTGCGTGCCGACATGCATGTCCGTGACGGATTGGGGCTGTGCAGACAGCCGCATCTCTGGTCCAGCAGCAGTTGGCAAAAGATCCTCCAGCTTGGCAGCAAGGCTCCGAGCAGTTGATTCCGTGCTGCTCTGAAGAGACCATCGACCCACTGGAGAAGATGCCACGCGCGTACCGGGTGTCCCTGTCCAACAGGCAGCTGCACGTGCCGGGTGATGCGTGACAGTGACACGGACCACCTCGGCTCGTGGTTGCTGCCTGTCCCACAGGAGGCATGTGTGCCGAAGCTTGACTACTGTGGCTGCTTGGTCCGCGAATGCCATCCATGCACGCGTTGATTCAGGCACAAGGCATTTTGACATTGATTTGCGGGCAGAGCAGCGTGTCTAGAGGAAGAATCGAGCAGCGCGCTGCAGCGGATGGCTCACACTGTATGTCTACGTGAATAGTCTAGAAAGGCAGATTCATAGTGTCACGGCAGAAACAGATCGGTCCGATCACTGCTGCATGTCCGGTTCACCCATGCCTGGTGATCCGTGAAGAATGTTGAAGAATCACGTCAATCCTTTTTGCAACAGATGCAGCCTTTGCAATGAAACAAGAGTATTTTACATATTCAGCTACTCAAGAGCCTGCCACTACTACATATCTTCTACAGCTCAAGATCCTACTCCATCTCGCCGCTTGTTGGAAGTCAGTTGCCGCCAGCCATGCAGCGAGGCCATATGCATGCTAAAAGACATGGCCGGCACCTAGATGCTGATGCTGTTCAGAACAGTTGACGGCGCCAGGTAATCTGCAGCATCGAACAGTTGTGAGTTGGTAAAGCTGGATCACCAATGGGCCCACATGTCCCAGACCCCACCAAGCACAGGAAAACGCACAAGCACGAATTTCGAGCAAAAGGAAACTGTATGCCAATTGGGAACCGAGCTCGATGTGCATGTTCTGACAGCGATTGCCTGCAAGGTGGCAGCGCACCGTACGGAACGTTGCGGTTGGCTGCATTATCAGCGCGGATAGCCTCCTCAGTCTCAACCAGCGCAGCCTGGAAGTTGGAGATGGCCTTCATCAAGCCCGTGCCCTTGGGGTGGTCCGCAAGGAGCTCCTCGGTGGAGAGGGCGTACAGCGAGTCAAACGTCTTGTCATAGTCGCCCAGAGCATCGAAGCGGTATGCACTGAGGATGTACAAAATTTCTGTCTGGTCCCTGTGGCAGCATGTGCAGGCTGAGCACAAGCAACAAGCGCCCTTTAGCATGCCTGGGCTGGCTGAGGTGGTGCACCCACAGTAGCAGGCTGAGAGTGGCAGTGAAGGAATGTGCCTGATGGCCGGGCGGGGGGTGGGGGCGCACCGGGTGTTGCGCTGGTTCGGCAGCATGGTGAGGAGGTCCTTCTCCGTGATGGGCTCCGAGGCAGGCCGCTTGGAGAGCTCCCGGTACGGCGCCCGCGCGGCCAGAGGCAGGTTGGGCACAAACGACCCCATCGGGTGCTGCGTGTAGTTCACTGCATGCTAGGCAGGCGTCAATGCGGGACATGTGTGAGCATGTGCGGATGCGCGCAAGTGCTGCAGGCACTGGATTGGCTCCTCCTTTGGGCGAGCGCCCAACCTGAACAGGAGGCCAGACGATGACAGCTCAAGGAAGCGCCATCAGCAAGAGAACTGGTACCTCCCCGGTGCCCTGCTACGAAACGTTGCATTTGTGGTCTTGCAGCATTCTGTGGTGGTTTGGTTGACAAAGAACAGCATGCATGGCAACACGGCTGTGCGCAGTTGCGCACAATGGTCAGGAATGCAGGAAGTGTAGGGTATAGGAAGGCGTTTGGCAGATGGGAACCTGCAGTGTGGCCGGGGCCAGAGATGAAGATGAAGGTGGTCAGGATCTCCACGAGGTCTTCCTTGGTCTCCACCTTGTCCTTCATGCCGTTGACTGCGCCCTTCTTGGGGTCTGCCAGCTCGCGCACAAACCACTGCAGCTCATCATCGGCCTGCAGCTCCTTGTCCGAGTCATAGCACGCTGCAACATACTCCGTTGAGAAGGCCCAGATCGCATCCCACAGTCTCTGCCCGTCATCGCGGTATGGGTAATACGGCAGGCGATCGGTCCCGACCTTCCTCTTCACAATGTCATTCTTAAAGTTGTCCTTGTAAAAATGGGTGTTCAGCACCGCCAGGCGGGCGAGCTCTGCGCTCTCCTCGATGTAGCCAGAGAGCAGACGGTCAACATAGAAGCCCTTGCCAATGAGGTAATCCCGAGCCAAGCGGTTGTTGGCGATCATGAAGCGTGTATGTGCACGCAGCAGGTACGACAGTGCGTGATCGTCATTGAAGTTGCGCCGGGTCGCCACAGCAAAGGCCTCTGTAAACAGATGCGTCTTGCCCAGATGCGCCACCTGCAACCACGGCCAGACGTGCATCACACAACAGTCGCGACCAGTTGGCATCGCAAGTCACAAACACCCAGCATCATTGGTGATTGGGCAAACATGCTGCTTCTGCGTGCAGCCACTCATGCGTTGCAGGCGTACGTGTGATCGGCACCATACCATCTCGTGGTGGTTGCCGTCCGCAATGCTGAGGGCGATCTTGGCCATGAGCCAGTCGTAGCGGGCATCGGCGGGCGTGTAAATCCGGCCGCCCTCGTGCAGCTGGATCGCCACCACCTTGAGCTGGCCACGAGCCTGCTTCTCGGAGTCCTGCCACTGGAAGAATCCCATCGGCAGGGGCAGCGCTTTGTGGTACGTCTTGCCGTTGTACTCGTACTCCCCGCCCTCGATTGGCTTGTCTGGCAGCACCCAGTCGGGGGGGCCATCGCCGACCGGCCGCCCCGTGTAGTCCAACACAAACATCTTGCCTGCACCGCACGCACCATCACTGTCCCCACCCCTGTAACGTGTCTCACGTCCACACCCCCCCCCCCCAACAGAGGAGAGGACTCCTTCCAATACAAGGGCAGCACAAACAGCACATACGCAGTCCAGGCAAGTGCAGCTCGATGTGTTGAGCATCGGAAACAAGTTTGCGCTTAAAAAAACGAGAAAAAAAAAACTCGGCAGCTGGGGGTGGCACCTGCTGAGATGGCAGCACTCGCGCCAGGAACGCCGGCAACAATTGCAGCACGCGGGTCGTCCGAATCAAGGCCGCGCACCATGGTAGGGTTGAGCCCCGCCAGGCGCTGCTCACCAAAGTCGGCATCGTCTTCAAAGCGCGCGGCTACTTCCGGCAGCTGGATGAACTTGCTCGTGTCTGGCAGCGGGATTGGCAGCGGCAGGAAGCCAAAGAGCTTGTACGTGAACGGCGGATAGTACCTGCACATCCCGTTCACTACCCCTGCCGCGAGCTGCCAGTCGGGCGTCACGGCCGCCCGCTTCCAACACTGCGGCTACACTTTCAGATCCAGACATGTGTGGTTGCTTTCGCATGCATTGCGCATGTGAGAGGTGTATACATGCGCGCAGGCAGCACGCTGTGCAACGTTGAGCATGCGAGGAGGCGCCGACAGGTGGCAGGCAGTGGTGACGGGCCGCACTTTTCAAAGTCGTCGAGGTCGTCGAGGTCGTCGTATTGCGACTGATTGATCTCTAGCACAACGCGCGACACGACGGCGTTGTACACGATCGACGACGTCGCGACGATGCGCTCGCGGATGTACGCCAGCGAGAAAAACTCCTCCGGGGCCAGCTGCAGTGGCACACGCGTCAGCACTGGGGCACGTGATGCTCCTCTGCGTGGCTGTGGAGCCATGGAAGGCATGCGTTGTCAAAGCGGCCGTTGTCAAAGCACAACGCGTTCGGCACGTAACAGGTCAGCCGGGAGGTAGGCAGGCCCTCGCGTATCTCATATACGCAGCGATGAGATCTAGATCTACTCCGGCCGGGTCTTTTGCCTCACCATATAGAAACACACAGAGACTGCCTCGCAAATTGCAACTCCGCTTACACGGATCCTCCGGAGGACAGACGTCGAAATCCGAGACGCACATGATCATGGCCTTGGGCACGTCTGCTAGCGCGGTGTCTCTAGATCTGGCGAGCTAGGTCTCGATCGGTCACGTTAACGTACGTTTGCCGGATCTCTGATTTCTGGAGAGCTACCGACACGTATCAATAGCCCACAAAGTACTAGTGAGCTCAAGGTGTAGATGCAAATTTAACCATGTGAAGCCGGGCATGCGCATGGCCACTACAGGTGTCGATGGCCTCGGAGTATTACCCATCGCCATATATATGCACGCATACGGTGTACGCTGCTATGGCTAGCTGCTGGCGCGAACACAGCTCGCGAGGCCTCGCGCAGCCTGCCCATGGGGAGGCTGCGTCGTGCATGCGTCGTGCAAGCGTCCTTAGGATCAGCGGATATCCGCTCGGCCAGATTGCTTCAACTGCGAGTCCCGTACCTCACTTGGCACGACGCAGACATCATCCCCACTGACACGTGTGACATCCTCCCGTATATGACATCACGTTGCAGAACTCATAATCACAAGTAGCTGCAGTTAGCCTGAGAGCGCTGTAGGTCTGCAAGAAAGCAATAATGATACAGTATGATAATTTCGAGACTGCTCCGCGGCCGCTGGCTGTGTTGGCGTTTGTTGACTTGACGTGTTACCGTCAAACATCGCCGCGCGGCATTGAGTCCCACAGCTAAAGATCACATAGAGGCATCCCGTATAGCGTATGATGGAACTTCATTTTTAATTATGGATGGCCGGTAACATTGGTTCTGTATGTGAAGCCATTGTCGCTGTACTTGCACCGTGCCGGAGAAACTTTGCCAAGTATACTTTGACCATGCAAGAATTTGTTGAATGTGTTGGTTCAAAGTAGACAGATGAATGGTGGGGCGACACGATCAGGTCAAGGACGGGGTCCAGTGTGCCTTGCATGCATGGCTTTGCAACCTCAGAGTTCCAGTTTCCAACAACTTCGCTGCAAAACACTGCAAACCAATGACTATGACAGGGCTATTGTCCTTGATGGAACGACAAGCAGAGGTCAGATGCCGCGAGGCAGAGCGCTTGTAGCACAGGTGCAACTGTATAACGCCATTCCAGACGGACTCCTGCCCACATTGAAGCCCTGGTCGAAAGTGCATTGCTTGTTCTGATGAAACAAAGCGTGTGAATAGCGACCGTGGACGTTGCACACGTGCTGCAGAAGTTGTTAGCTACCAAAGCATGCCGAAAGCCTCTGTCTTTTACACAAGACATGCCATTCGATAGAACAAGCTCTCACATATAACATGCTTAGTTCGACAGGCGATATCCAGATTGGGTCTGTATGTACGGTGTCTCCGAGTGCTCCAGTTGCGGGGAGCTCGGTTGGAATCAGAACACTCTGTCAATGACATGAAGCCGGCAACCGATCCAGAACTTCGGGACATAAAAATGTATAACATTAGCTTGTCAGACAGAGCGACGAAGCCATTCTGAGACATCTAAACGCTATTGGTAACTTCTGGCCATTGGATACCAGCGATCCGGCGCACATGCAAGCCGCTATACCCGGCGCACGGTTACATCATAAGCTATACACTGTGTGTGGGTTTGTGCTCCAGGACTACATAGTTGCTGCATCGCGTTGCAAGCGCTGCCAAGCATGGCGCTGGAGCGCGCTGGCCACCGGTCGCCTCGTTGCGAAGTCCGAATGCGCCTGGAGCAAACAAACGCAACGAACCTCATTCAAACTAATCATATAGCATGCTGGAATGATTTGTTTACTCTCTGCAGCCCTTTCACGGTGCCTTCTGCCCTGATGGCGAAAAAGTGCGTGCAGCGCAGTCATTGTGGTCATGCAGTCAGCCGCGGCGGGGATGCTGACAGGTGCGTCGTGCCAAGTGAGGCGTTGATAAGGGACTCGATTCAACTGCGGGCGCGATCCCCGCCATCCCCGGTGCCTCAAGAATTACAAGTTTGACATGCGACACATTGAAAAGGCACAGACACCAAGTGACAACACGACACATGACACCATATTGGCCGGGTTCCCGCTCCCGCGATAACCCGCTGCGGTATGACATCTCGAGGGTCCCGCTGGTTCAACACGCACGGTCTGTGAGGCGCCTGGCTTGCCAGGCGCCCGGCACATATATGTGCCGCCCGGCAGCGTAGCTGCATCATTGCGCAGCCCTCGCTTGTGATCCCTCCCAAGCTGCCGTTCCCAATTCTTTCACACGCCGATGGTGTGGAACGTAGGTGACTAGTGTAAGGTAAACGCGATGACAGCGCCTTGTGTCCTTGACGGCACGTTGAGCTGGCTGCCACACCTCGAACGCGCAACGCTGCAGCGCGCTGCTGTCCCCGCAACGGTGCCCAGCTATTGCTATAGCACAACTGTACTGCTTGCGTTCTGTCTGCGCCTGTAATTGCCACACGGTGCCTAGAGAAACTGCGCTGACATTCACAATTGGACGCAGTCCTCACAGCAGGCTGCAAGAAAGCGCATCCATGATCAGCTTGTGTCTAGGACATTGCACAATCTCTTATCTGTGTATCGGCGATGCACTACTCTAGATCGTGCTGCCGCTAGCGGGACAGTTGGTGGAGATGGGGCAAGGGGAAACAGTGGCGGTGACTTGCACTCAGAGCAGCTTCGCAGCTCAGAGCACCTCATGAGGCCTCACAGCATCCAATAACAATGCCTGATCGATTGGAATTGTGTGCTTTGTTCTCTTGCTAATGACATGGGTGAGTGTGAAGCGGATGGCAGCAAAAAGCACATTGCTGGTTGCAGGTTGCAAAACAGCTAGTGCTCAGCCTGAGCACCTGGGCAGCCCATCCCAGCTACACAACAAGTCACGGAGAAACAAGTGAGCATATACATCGGATTGTGTTCTACCAAGCGTGTGCTGGTCATGTATAATGTTGCTGTCCAATGTGATCGATAGCATCGGCCTGGGAGTGCAGCCGCTTCGAAACAACAGCAGCCTTGAAACACCCGCAAATACAGGCGATATGAATGGCTACATTGAGATCATTTAACGCAAGGATGGTGTATGGCAGCAGCTGCTGCGTTGATGCAGTCCAAAGTGACCAACGACAGCGGTCCGAATAGCTGCAATACGCAGCGTGAGTCCCAAGCTACACAGAATCCTACATGATCTAACGTTTTTGTATTCAGCGATGTTCAGCACCTGCAGGCGTGATTGCTAGCTGCGGCAGGTGCCTGCGCAGGTTATGTTGTTGACATTAGCAAGCCATCCAAAGTGGGCAGAGGAACGGCTGGAACTACGGCAGCAGCAGCAATAAATGCCAGTAGTATATATCTATGCGGTTCCTGCTGATTCCAATGAGCCTGTGACGGGAATTGGAGTTCGCGCGAACAGTCCGTCGTCATTTGCGGCACGCCTGCGGCACGCCTGCGATCATTCGAGCAAAAATGCACGCCAGCATACACTACACGATACTGTATGCTTATTGTGTGCCTGGGCAAGCGTATATTGCGGTGCATGTGCTGTTGAGGACGGCATGTATGCACGGCGGGGGCGGGGATACACGGGTACAGGCATGCATCGGCGGAAGCGCGGTAATGACCAAGCATCCAGCGCGACGCAACATGATGACGGCATCCGGTCACGTGCACCATGCCCAGCGCCGAATCTTGAGGCACCGATAAGTGGAGGGGGCGCGATAGCTGCAAGATTTCGAGTCGTAGCTACTCGCCCTTCATCAGTGCCTCACGATTCGGCGCTGGGCAATGTGCACGTGACCGGATGCCGTCATCATGTTGCGTCGCGCTTGATGCTTTTTGGCCACGGCTCCGTACATGGCAGCTATGACACCCTTGGTCAGGCAACATCAGCTTTAGGCTCTAAACAAGGCGCGAAGGTGTTGAAGAACTTAATTTGACATATCATAAAGCATCGGTTTGTTTTCAGGTGCTTTTGCGGGCCCAGGTGGACTGGTCGTAACAACTAGGCGACCGGTGACCACGTCGCACACACCTGGTCAACGTCGCTTCATTGCACGGCACATATACCTCTGCAGCAATCAGCAAACCAACACGTTACGCTCGTATTGGTGAGGGCGTTTGCATGCGATAGAATACGCGCTGGGACAGATATCGCTTTCAACAGCACCTGCGCTTGACAGCCGCTTCACTGCGTTGCGCTAAATCATACTGTGCTTCTATTGAACATCTAAATGCTGCAGCATGATGTGGCCAGGCGGTATCTGCGTGTGTGTCATTTAGAGTGGCGACGTTGCGCACGATACATGTTGTACAACTGCAGACTGGCAGGCAACCCGTGCAACGCAGGCTGCTCAGAGACCCAGCAAGGTCACTTTGATATCTGCATATATCTCACGTTTTTGTTCCCGGGCCTGTATGGCATGCGCTTTACCGGACACGGACGGCTGCAGCCTCTTTTGTTAACTCTACCTGCCGCCCGTGATAACAGCCACGCAGGCTATCCTCACATTTGGAACACTCTAATGCAGGGACAAGCTGCTGTGCGTACACTGAAGGCATCTGCACAGTCCGCATCTCTGTGTCTTGGCGCAACAGCATGCAAGAGAGGTGCAAAACTCCAGGCTGGGCTACTCGTACTACTTGCGCGCAGGTATCGTGCGCGAGCATGGGTGAACATGTGTCAGCTTCATCGACAGGCCGCAGTTCGATTCCGGTTGTGGTGTGTGCTGGTGTGTGGTTGTGGCGGTGCATTGTGGCTTGAGAGCCGGTGCATGTTGTTGCTTGCTGCTAGCTGCTTAATGCTTGCTCGGGTTCAGTTGGTTGTTCTTGCCGTCTGAATCGAGCCTCTGTGTTCTTCCACCTTGTGGAGCATACATCTGTAACGTATCTCTGGTTGTTCTTGCCGTCGCTGCCGGGCTCTTGCGTTGATCTCCGTTTGACACTTCGATTCCGGCAACATGCACCACGCAAAAACGCACATATTTACCCCGCCATCCCAGCTGCACCGACAAGTGGAGGGCATAGGTACGCAGGACGTTCGACCAATGCACTACGCAGGACGTTCGACCAATGCACGGTCGACCCGTCTGATGCTACCATGCACGTCCTCATCTTTCACAGCTACCATGCACGCTACCATGCACGTCCTCTTCTGTCACCATGCACACTCTAAGCCAGGATCTGAACTGATGTAAAAGGCTGAATCGAAAATGCATCCACTAATAGTTTGCACAGCCTGCTCAAATCTCACGAGTGGGCCGATCGTTGAAGTCACGTCTGAGCATCGCAGCTATAGCTGAGCCTCCGCATTTTTTGTGCAGAAAGTTTTTGATTCTTTTCATATGTAAGTATACGGACCGCATATGTACACTTACATCGAGGGGTGTATATATGCGGTCTCGGTAATAGTGCGGGCGCGGGCCGCGGCTGCAGCTGTCGTGTACAACTGAAGCGAGAGAGATGTCTCTATGGCCAACAATTCCGAGTGATGCCGATGATGCCATCGCTGAATTTGCAGTGTCACAGTTTATCGGCTCTACAGGGCAACGCAGAGACGCGCACCGGTCGAGTAGATGTCGACAGGATCGGACTCGCACGTGCTGCGCAGGCGTTGCGGTAGCATTCAAGCCTTAAATCAGAACATGCTGAACACCTGTGTTTCTTGCAGTGACTGTTGACCATGGCGTTGTCGCCCACAGTGCGGCAGCTGATAAACGGCCGACTGCCGGTCCGGAATCGGCACGAATGCAAATGGAAAGCGAACCACGTCGGCCACTGTGCTGCTTGTCTCCACATGCTCTGTTGTAAAACCAATATATGCCATGTCGAGGTCAGCTCGTAATGTTGCCAGCAGGAGGTGGCAACTCAGCCATGCGTGTTTTTCAGTTTTGTTGCTGACACCACACACCAGGCACACACCGAATTGGGATCTGGGGCGTGTTTGACTGATTAGGCCGGAGACTCACGTGACTCATGGTACTGTGCCCGGGGCTGATCCTTCAGGTTTCTCTGGGCTAGACTGGGCCCAGCTGGGTTAGTGAGATCGGGTATCTCAAGCCACTGATGCACGCATGCACTAAAACGAGGACATCACTTTGCCACATCGACCTGGTAGATTTGATTCCAGGAGTAGTAAACTGTATGATTTTCAGCCCCATATGAACACAGAAGGCATTGGATGACTGTGAACCACAACTGCCTCAGTACACACTGCCTGGCGTTAGTTCGTTGTGGCATTTGCTCGTGCGGCGCGTGGCCTTGGTGCTTGCGGTGGCCGGTCTGTCTGTTTGCTTGTTGCCTGGTCTGTTGCCTCGGCGCTGCTGAGTCCTAGATCTATCACTGTGTAACACACTGCCTGACAGTGTGAAAACTTGCATAGCTGTCAGGCTGCAGCACATGGATTTGTGATTACCGTTGCACGTGTAGTATCAGGACAAGCCCAACGAACAGGCTGGCTCCACTGTGATTTCAAATTGACACCAATGAGTGAAGTGTCATGAAACCATCTACTTCTTGCTCTTTAGGGAATGCAACCTTGATGACACAGCCAGCGTTCGCCATTCGGCTTGTACTGGCCCGATGGAGGTGAAGTCACCGCCACGCAGGGCTTACAGTGCTGCTTGACACCCGTAAGCTTCCATCTGTGCATGGCACTGAGCCACAAGGCCAGCAGATGGCCTAGCATAGCCAAAGCCGTTCCTTCGTGCAAAAGTGCACTTTGTTGGTGATCAAAGACATGTGAATGTTGCCCAACACTCAAAGCCCAACAGTAACAGACCAGCACTCGAAGACAATGCGGCCTCACACGCCTTCTTGATGCCATCACTGTCCAACAGTACATTGTGGCGGGCGCGCATTCCACCTGCTCAAAACGAGCCTCGGAGCGTTCCCTAATACACCGCAGTATCATGGTGTGCTTGATCACTTGACCACCGCGCGGCAGGCCGCGTGTGGCTGGCACCATGTCGACATGTGCAGGCAACGCATGCGCAGCCCTAGATGCTGATGCTGTTCAGCACCTCCGAAGGTGCCAGGAATCCTGCACACGCGCACCCCCGCTCAGCCGGCACACGTCTGCCACAGATGCGCCAGCGTGTGGCGCACAGCCTCAGAAAGCAGTATGCAGCACTGGCAGCTGTCTCTACAACCGTAGTGGCACTCTCAGTGCTGCACGGTCGACGCGGCAGATCGGACAGCACACCGTATGGCACGTTGCGATTCGTCTCGTTCTCCGCACGGATCTTGTCCTCGGCCGTGGCCAGCGCAGCCTGGAAGTTAGAGATGGCCTTCTTGAGGCCCGGGCCCTTTGGGTGGCTGTCCATCAGCTCCTCCGCAGTGAGGTCGTACAGCGACTCAAACGTCTTGTCGTACTCGCCCAGCGCGTCAAAGCGGTACGCGCTCAGCACGTACAGAATCTCCGTTTGATCCCTGCACCCCAGCATGCCGCGTGGCGACACCGGCGCCATGCAGCTTCAGAGACTGGTGCTGCAGGATCTGCCGACAGCCCCATGCAGAGGGCCGGCAACGGTTGGCTTGTGAGGGCGCTCATGTGCGACGGGCCAAACAGTCAGCAGCGCGCGAGGTCCAGTGCCATACTCTCACGGGCGTGCGGGCACGTAAGCGTTGCTTTGCAATGCTCACCTACTCGGCAGGGATAGCCACGCAGCAAGGTGCAGAGGAGCTGTCTGTTGTTCCTCTGGCACAGGATTCATGTTATGTCAAGTTTCGGCCGAGAGGATGCGGCGGCGACGCTGCTACGGTCACTGCCCTCCCGGCGCTTGCAGCCATGTGCTGACCTGCTTCGCACCGAGCTCAGCTGCAGGGGGCAGCAGGCCTGCAGAGTGCGGCTGCAGGCAGTGGTGGGCGCACCGAGTGTTGCGCTGGTTTGGCAGCATCGTGAGGAGGTCCTTTTCAGTGATGGGCTCCGAGGCGGGCCTCTTCGAGAGCTCCCGATACGGGTGCCGTGCTGCCAGCGGCAGGTTGGGCACGTAGCCGCCCAGAGGGTGCTGCGTGTAGTTGACTGCAGAGGCACAAGCAGCAATCACGCCCAGCACAAGGGTCCACAGTAGCTCTATGTGCATGATGGGCAGCATGATAGGCAGCGCCACGGCTGTCATGCAGCAAGCGGGTGGCGGTAGCAGCCATGCGGGCAACAAATCACACATCAAGCTGCGCGGCACAGGGCAGGGCGGCGCACCAGCAGAGTGAGCCGGTCCCGAGATGAAGATGAGGCTCGTCAGGATCTCCACGAGCTCCTCCTGGGTGTCCACCTTGGCCTTCATGCCGTTCACCGCGCCCTGCTTGGGGTCAGCGAGCTCCTCGCACCACCGCTGCAGCTCCGCATCGGCCTGCAGCTCCTTGTCCGAGTCGTAGCATGCGCCCACGTACTCCGTCGCGAAGTCCCAGATCGCGTCCCACAGTAGCTGGCCGTCATCGCGGTAGGGGTAGTACGGCAGGCGGTCGGGCCCGACGTCGCGGCGGTTGAGGTCATTCACAAAGTTGTCCTGTATGAGGTCAGTGTTGAGCACCGCGAGGCGCGTCAGCTCCGCGCTCTCCTCTATGTACCCCGCCAGCAGGCGGTCCACATAGCCGCCCTTGCCGATGAGGAAGTCGCGCGCTAGGCGATTGTTCGCGATCATGAAGCGCGTGTGCGCGCGCAGCAGGTACGACAGCGGGTGGTCGTCGTCGAAGCAGCGCCGGGTCGCCACGGCAAACGCCTCGGTGAAGAGATGCGTCTTGCCAAGGTGCGACACCTGCACACCCGCCCTCGCGCTGCGGCAGAGTCCTTCAGCTTCACAGGCGAGGCACAGCGGCTGTGCTGCGACAAGCGTTCGCACCACCAGCGCTGACCGTTGCATGATTACCATGGCAAGGTCCACCACGAACCGTGCCCAGTCTTGGTGTGCATGCAGCTTTGAGGGCCTAGCACATAGCACGCAGGGCGCCGCACCATCTCGTGGTGGTTGCTGTCGGCGATGCTGAGGGCGATCTTGGCCATGAGCCAGTCGTAGCGGGCGTCGGCGGGCGTGTAGATGCGGCCTCCCTCGTGCAGCTGGATCGCCAGACAGCGCAACTGGCCGCGCTCGCCACCGGAGCCCTCAAACCACTTGAAGAAACCGATCGGCAGCGGCAGCGCCTTGTGGTACGTCTCACCCTTGTACTCATACTCTCCACCCTCGATCGGCTTGTCTGGCAGCACCCAGTCCGGGGGGCCATCGCCAACCGGCCGCCCTGTATAGTCCAACACAAACATCTTGCCTGCACCGCAGGCAACAAGTCATGCACTCTCCCGCGGCGCCACCTCACCTGCTGCACACCGTGCATCAAGCTGGCGTGCCTCTTGCACCCCTCACGTGTGCTCACAGCACATGCTGCCAGCAACCAGCATACATCAAGCTGTGCAAGTCAGTTGGGCCAGCAACAGCGCAGTTTGCAGCGCTGCGAGGCGGGGATTGACATGCGGCACACCAGCTGCGATGTCGGCCATAGCATCAGGCACGCTGGCAATGATCGCAGCACGCGGGTCGTCCTTGCCGAGTGCGCGAAGCATGCCCGGGTTGAGCCCGGCCAGGCGTTGCTTGCCGTAGTAGTCCTCATCCTCAAAGATAGCCTCGACGCCCGGCAGCTGGATGAACTTCTCAGAGTCCGGAATCGGGATCGGCAGCGGCACAAAGTCGAAGAGCTTGAAGCGGAACGGCGGGAAGTACCTACATAGTGCAGCCGTGGTCACAGTGCACTCAAAAGCCTGCAGGTTTGGCGGCACCCGCATGCATGCAGGCACACAGGCGCGGGGCCGCACTTGACAAAGTCGTCGAGGTCGTCGAGGTCGTCTGCGGCGGAACGGTTGACCTCGAGCACAATGCGCGAGACGACGGCGTTGTAGAGCAGCGCCATCGTCGCCTCGAGCCGCTCGCGGATGTAGCGCACCGAGAAATACTCGTCCATGGGCACCTGCAGCCACAGGACGTGAGCATGGCCAGCGGGCAAGCAGCGATGGTGGTACCCATGGGCGACGGCCGGCCATGTGGAGACTTGTGTGGTATGTGTGTTCACCAGGTGTGGATGCATTGGATCTGCCGATCAGCAGTCCGGTTCCTCAAGCACTACTTACCAGTAGTGGGCCACTCTAACCTCCGCGCCCGGACAGACTCTGCCTGCCATTGGCACAATCTCCAGACACACCAGTCATGGTTCTAGTGTGGGAAAGTGGATTGCGTGACGGAGGGGCAGGGAGGGCGTGCTGGGCATGCTGTGCAGGTGGTGGGGGCCGCACATTGGTTGAGACGGCGACCCCCTCAAGGCCCGGGAAGTCGAGGAGATAGGAGTAGCGCGGGTCAGAGCGGCGACGTGCGCATGCTGTGGAGCGCCTGCATGCGCGGGCATGGCCTGTCAGGAAATGCCAGGCACTGTCGGGCGTGACATGCATGGCAGAGCGAGGCTGTACATAGTATGCTATAGCATGGCGCTGCTCAGGAGGATGGAGCGCATACCGGGCATGCACAGCACGCACGGGGCGCACTGCCGTGCCTGCGTGCATCTTGGGGGCCGCTGCGGCGATTGATGCCCTGCAGAGGCACCACCACCGTCACAGGGGTGGGAGGCAGCGGCCCACTCATTGTTTCACGTGTAAACACTCGCGATCGGCGGGGACTCCTGTGACCATGCATATATATGCACGCGACTACATGTGATTGTGAAATTGCAGGCCTGCTGAACACCCTGATGGACTGCCAGTCCAGTGACTGGTGCAGGAGCCTGTGGTTCATGAGCAGTTGCTGCCTTTCACTCATGCACATTTGCAGCTGGAGTGGGCAAGTCAGAGTAGAATCCAGCATGCCCGGGCCCCACAGTGCACATGCCGCCTGGCCCGGGCGGTGAACTGTGAATGAGCCATGCATATGGCGATATCACATCCGCATGCGGTTCAACTTCAAGTTGAAGCTGATCTCGAGAGATATGTCAATTGTTAATTTTTTGGTCGCGAGGGCACGCCCGCGGCGGTGATCGCATGCGCAGGGCTGCCGTGCTGCATGCTGAGCCCACTCAGTTGGGCTGTGACGCTGATGGGAACTGAAGACGTCCAAAATGCGTCGCTAGATGTGTTACACGGAGATGAATGCAAGAGCCCGGCAGCGAGGGCAACAGCAGGAAAGTAGATGTGTTACACAGTGATAGATCTAGGACTCAGCAGCGCCGGAAACTAGATGTGTCAGAACATGTGTTACACAGTGATAGATCTAGGACTCAGCAGCGCCGAGGCAACAGACCAGGCAACAAGCAAACAGACAGACCGGCCGCCGCAAGCACTAAGGCCACGCGCCGCACGAGCAAATGCCAGAACAAACAAACGCCATCGCGAAAGCAGACACGCACACACCACGCAGTACCACGCAGGCCACGCGCACACCAAACACACAGCCAGCACTCGCCGGGCCCACAAGCAGTCGTCGACGCGACACTAGCAGTCTGTACGGGCGCGACAGCACGCGCTACGGCCATGTCCGAGGCCGCGAGGCACCGGTCCCAGGAGCCGTAGCCTCCGCCAGCCCGGCAGCCCGAGCGGTGTCCGGGGAGGGGCGCAGAGGAGAAACGGCGGACGTGCGCTGGGAGGAGGGAAGAGGGAGGCAGCAGCTGCAGTCTTCGCGACACGCATGACCATGCATGGGCGCCTCGCAATTGCGAAAGATTGCAATCTTTTCCAATTCCGCGCGCGCGGCGATCACACTGATATCACGAACGCTAGCTGTACATACATGTTCATGCAGCTGCAGATGTATAGATGCGCATGCATCAAGACTGCCAGCTAATTGTTCAGGCCATTCTGCGCAGGTTTTGAGAAACCCGGCTACAATCGTTGACAACGCGATGGAGCGAGCATCGCGTGCGCCAGCCTGAGCTCAGGCTGAGCTCGAGACAGTGGTTTCCATCCACTACGTAGTATACCGGGACAACAGCGCAATGCGTTGCATGTGCACCGCGCGTCACCACGTACGGCACAACCATGCCACCATGTAAACAAACCGATTACTTATCCATGCTGATGCAAATGGCGTCGAACGGCGATTCCGCGTCGGTAGATGCTACTGACATGTGAACACACATCAGCTTTATATTTCCGCGACAAGAATGGTGAAGCAGGCGCGTGTTGAGTGAGTTTGCCGCTCAATCAAGCGTCGAACGGCTAACAATGTAACAAGTGCTCAGAGCCTGACTGCGAACTCGATGGCATGTACACATTTACAAGCCATCATGCCGCGCATGGCAGAGCCTCAACGCACATGCAGCAGCTAGCATGGAATCCGGAAGGTCATGCCACCTCTGAAGTAAACGCTTGCCCCAGCGGAGTCCGGGATCAGCGGCCATAAGATATCAAAAGATCACATTGCTGCTGTCGCACGCGCTAGTCCCTGGGATATCGATATCCCTGGGATATCCCGCATGTCAAATTTTCGCTGGCTCAATCGGTTGACCGCGTTCGGATTGGTCTGGCGAAACTGGGTCGAACACAGCGTTGATACTAGCTAGTTTTGAACGGTACGTTAGCCGCTGCCGCTGTAAATTCATCAATCTGAGGCTACGGAACCTTGTACGACGTGCTGGCTACCGCTGGAGCAGCACATGTACAGCGCGTGCGACAGCTCGCGATCCCATCCCACAGCGAAGCGCAGCTGCACATGCCCCCGCAAGCCAGGTGCTGGCACGACTGGCCCACATCTCGTGTGTTCCGAGCAAGTGAATGAGTCAGTTTCCAGTCTTAGGGCACAAACATCGAGCAGCAGCGCTGCCTCTCAGACAGTGTGGGGAGCGTACATTGTCGACCGGTCGTGGATACGCACAGATCTGCTTGCAATTGGCATGTGTTCAAATGATATAAACACGGCAACACAGGTGCTTCGATATGGGCGAGCTGCGGCTTAAGAACGATCTGCCTGTCCAGTTAACGTTGTGTGCATATACATGTACGGTTGCTGTGATCACGCGTGACGAAGAACTTCTACAACTGCAGCTCATGATCACCCCTGCACGTGAGGCCGGGCATGAGTGATGCTGCACCGGCCGGGGTGTGCCAGTGCACGACGTGACGCGCTGCGACACGCTGCGATACTGCGCTATCATGATCAGCACGACGCTGGCATTGCCGAGCAATGCATTGCCGAGCAAGCCAACGTTGGCCAAACGCTCAAAGGCTTCCGAGAAGTTCACGCGCGCAGCTGGCATGAGAACGTGTTAAACCTCCCTGCCCCGGCACGAGCGGCCGCACGGCCCGGCCGGGGGTGTGAACTACATGTTCGAATTAATACATGCATTGCCCCGAAATAGGCCTAGGTGTGCTATTTCCAGCAGCGAGGCAGCAGCGAGGCTCGAGGCCCAGTTGCACATGCACGGCCACGGCATCACCAGCGCAGTCATGACCTGGCTCCTGGTAGGCAACACAATACTTAATGTCTCATGTGTGCTCGATGTGGCGTGTGCATCCGCTGCACGTGCACCGGTAGCCAGGGGCCGCTACATCCCAGGCCTGGGATCAACATCCTAGGCATCCACATCCCGTCGGTATTCCCGGTCAAAAAAGCTGAAAAATCCGAAATCCCGGTCAGTCGCGAAGCGGCTGGCCGGGATTCCCGGTGGGGGTAGCTGGTGCTCGCCGGGCAAGCCCGGCGATATCGCGAGCCATTTAGGAAATAAACAGGGTTTGTCATGAACACGTACAAGAAGTTGTCTTGTGCGTTGCAGAGGGGGAATGCCAACATGTATGCTCAGTCGCTATCGGCCATTGCGCGCGTGACCGGCAAGCACTTCATGCCGGGCCTGGATGTGCCGGTGGAGCAGTTTTGAGTGTGTTGTGAGCCGTGCTGTGAGCAGCACTAGTGAATAGCGTGTGAGAATGTGTCGAGGGAACTTTAGCGCAATACAGAAGCTGCTGTGTTTCTGTCTGTGTATGGCGCTTGGCCATGGTGATTGATTTTTGGTGCGTTGCCATGAATCGTGCCTCTGTGTTCTACGACCTTGTGGAGCATACATCTGTAACGTATCTCATTTAGGAAATAAACAGGGATCCGGGTTACGCGCGCGCGATGCGCTTGCAGAAAACGGGATGAGGTCAATGCTGCTGACGAGCGAGCGAAGCGAGCGACGCCAGCGAGGGCATTCGTTTGATGATGTTGGTGATCCCGAGCTGGATGACAGTGCTGAGACGTGGACGTTGCATGAGCAGGCCGAGGCAGCTGAAATTTAAATAATCATGATGGTCAGGTTGCTTGAGGAGGGGATCTAAATGTAAAACATGATATTGTGTGTGCCATGGTGGCCACGAGTGTGGTGGCATGATTGTGGTACAGTGACTGTGAACAGAATTTATCAATGCGCCAATGGCGCCAAAAAATTTTTGGCATCCCTTTTTCTGCACAGCACCAAACGGGATCTCCCTTTCTGTATCTTGGCTCGGAACGGGACATCCCATAGACAATTCAAAATTTTGGCCGGGAATCTCGGTCTGTCAAGAGGTGCCTGTAGAGGCCTGGTAGCGACGCACATCAGACCTAGCTAGCTATATAATTGATATGCAAACTGTGGCTAGGATGACATAATGGGTAGCCTGCTGGGCCCTGGGGGTCCCTGGAGGCGGCCTTGACCTGATGCACCCTGCGGTGTCAATGCAAGCGTGCGCTGGGGCTACAGCGTGTCCCTGTGTTACCGTGATGAGGGGGGTTCTCATCCGAGTCGACCGACAAAAAGACCGGGCGTTCCCGCATATATGGCACAGTGTGCAAAATCGACCCCACGCTCCTCACCACCTCCATCCTTGCGCTCTGCCTTTATGCGCGAGTCTCCATGGTGCACTGCCTCTCACTTCTAGAAGATCTCTACTGCAGTATAGCTGCCCTGTGTTACACAGTGATAGATCTAGGACTCAGCAGCGCCGAGGCAACAGACCAGGCAACAAGCAAACAGACAGACCGGCCACCGCAAGCACCATGGCCACGCGCCGCACGAGCAAATGCCACAACGAACTAACGCCAGCGCGAACGCAGACACGCACACACCACGCAGTACCACGCAGGCCACGCGCACACCAAACACACAGCCAGCACTCGCCGGGCCCACAAGCGGTCGTCGGCGCGACACTAGCAGTCTGCACGGGCGCGACAGCGCGCGCTACGGCGATGAGCTGCCCTGTGTACTCTCGCATGCATGCTGCAACGAGTTTCTCTATGAGGCCAACCTGTGCGCAGTCAGTCAGCATCTGCATGGTGACCCGAGCACGTGGCACCACGCTCGCTGGTCCTTGCTGGCAGCCGGCAATCTTCCGTGCAGCAGAGCGCGCAGCTCCAGAGCCAACCATTGCAAGCGCCATAGCACAGTCGCCGAAGCGCTGGTAGAGCATATGGTGACGTGACCAAACGCGGCTTGGGTGTGCCCTGCTGAGTCGCTCCTGCGTGCAGTGCATGCATGCACACCAACCAGGGCGGCATGGGGCAGTTTGCGTGGCAGACGTCTGGTACCCGGCTGCACAGGATAGGGGAGATGCCGGAGATGCACATGCATATACCTGAATCGTGTGCACCTTGCACACTGAGCCACTTGCTGGCATGCCACGAGCGGAAATTGCGACCCGAGCGGATACATGCAGTCTACCAGTGAACAGCATGGAGGCGTTTGGTCTGGCTATCTATAATGTTTCGCCCAGAATGAAGCAAACGGTCACTCCGCATGAGCTGTTCTGGGGGACAAAACCAGATGTCAGTCATTCGCGGACATTCGGGTGCAAAGTGTTCTGCCAGCTCAATTCAAAGAGCGCAAGAAGCTGACTGCCTGGAGTAAGCAGGGGCAGTTTCTGAGATATGAACCGGGCTGGCGTATTCTGCTGTCGAATGGCACGACAGTTGTGCGCTGCCATGTGGAGTTGTAACACCACTGTCATTCGCACTGACAAATGGGTTGGCCGATGGTCAGGCAGCGTAGATGTTGGAAGTGAATCAACATCTAGAAGTATCTGGAAGTATCTGGTACATTCCAGGAGGATCTAGGATCATGTATGTGCATGGTTACGTCACCACTGAAGTGACTAGGACATGTGGTCTGGAGAATTCGTGACGCGGAGAACTCTCTGGAGACACGCAGAGCACAAGACAAGTGCGATGTGTGCAGTAGGACATTGATTCCACAGCGTCCACGCCCAGGTTGCCCCACCTGGGTGGGGAGGGTCCTGGGGTGGGGAACCTGTAAGTGGGGAAGTGGGAACTTTCTAGAAACTGGTCAGAATTGCAATCTGACAAGTCTGTGGTTCATAATTAAGTGTATTATGATGTTCTGATGCTTCATTTGAAAAAAACGATAATGGCTGCGCTGTTTTGGTTTGCAGGCCTCACAGGTGCCCCACATCATGGGTGGGGAAGGCATGTAGGTGGGGAACTCGAACGTGGGGAGGTTTGACCACGTGACACAAACATGGATGCTGATGCTTGGCAAGTCATTTAATGGTATTCATTGGTGGTCCGGAATGGTGGTTATGAATTTCGGGCATCAGAAATGTTGGTGTGGTGATCCCGGGACATAAGTTCCTCAAGTATTGGGTGGGGAACACCTGAGAGTGGGGAAGCCTGTGATGGGGAAGTACAACAGCATCTACCATTGGCCAATAACGGCGGAAGAGGTGCTACCAGCAGAGGCGCTGCCAGAGTGGCAGCAACGGCTGTATGGCATACTGTGGACCAACATGGGCGGCAGAAGCGCTGCCAGAGCAGCAACCACGGCTGTATGGCATACTCATGAGTTTATCGTTAGGGATCATCATGCTGTGCAAGGAGCTGCACAGCACAGCACAGTGCGCGCTGTGTGCGCCGATGGTGTGCAGACGAGTGATGTGCATGTTGCTCTGTTGCACTGCGACAGAGCAGAAACGCAGCATCGCGGTGGCGTGTGGCAGCGGACGGGTACCCGCGGGCGGCATGTGAGGGGATTGGCACTTGTGTCGCACGGAGCCACAGCACGGCCTCGGCAGCGCCGAAGGCGGCAAGAGACACACAGCTCGTTGTGCATCATGCAAGGCGCCTGTGGTGCTGTGTGCTGTGTGCCTGCTTCCCTCTGCCCAGCTGAGGCTGTGATCTGTCTCCGCGTAGCCCACACTGCTGCGCACACAACACACTCTCAACACAGGCACACGGCATGAGAGTGGGACCGCATGCGGGTTGGCGCTCGCACACGCTCGTGCACAGCCCACCAGCGTAAACTAAGGAACTCACGCAGTGGCCCTGTGTCCACGCAGGGCGTCACAGCTATGACACCAACTCGAAAGCTGTACGCCGCCCTCGCCACCTTGCTGTATCCACACCCTGTGGAAGCCCGGATCAATGAGTGTGGATCTGGCCGGAGTGCCGCTTGCGCGCACACCACTGGCGGATTTCTTCATTTGCAATGGGAAAGGGGCGGCGACAACGACATACACAGACACCACCGTTGATGCACCACATGCGATCAGCGCGTGTCATGATCACTGGCAGCATTTGTCATGTATGTGCACATCATATGGCATGCCAGCGCATTCCTGACATGACTGACATTAGTGTACGTTGTGTGCTAAAAGAGCGGATGAGAGCAGATGAATTCGTTGGGGGGGGGGGGGGGGGGCGAGGTTGGGGGGGCGTTGGCGCCTATTGCGTGCAGGAAGAGCTCCAGGGCTGCAGCTGTGGCACCACTGGCAGGGCTGTGGCATGTACATGTCATTCCAGCTGCACTTCACACAGAGGTGCATGTGCAAATCAGTGGGTGCGCCTGGCCAGAGTGGGTGAGTTTGGCACGATCAGTCAAGCTCGCATTCTCTGACACATCCTTGTCTTTGGCTGCCCTTGGCGTTGCTGCATTGCTCCATTGCTATGTTTTGTGGGACACAAGACTAGAGCTTGCAGCAATTGCGGTCCATGGCAGCATCATCACCTGGCCAGGCCTGGGTGCATCTGTGTCCAGGTGGGGCGGAGCTGGTCAAAATGACACCCGTGATCTCACAGATCTCGTGCACACTTGCGCTGCTCAGTACCAGTGCACATACTCCTGCAGGCGTGAGCGCAAGCCAGCCGCGGCCAGCTGACACATCTATACTCGGCTTGGCTTGTGCCTCCACCTTACATGGACTGCTTTTGTCCGTGCACTTCATGAATTGACGTATGGCCGGTCACAGTGCAGTGTAGCTCACAGAATGGAGCCACGCGTGGCCACGCCAACTGCAGGCGACTAGTCGCCACCCGCGCGACATCCACGCCGGCAATAATGGGCAAGGCCTTCACCGTGGCCGTTGCCACGTTTGCATCATTGAGTATCGGCATTGCCGAAACAGTGGTGTCAAGGCTCTGAAGAGTGTCCTAAAGCCTGCGAGACTCTGCGGTTTCGTTTTCACCATGGCGCTCTGTGACCTTGCCGCACAGTTCCAGGAACATAATCAGCACAAGAGGCTTAAGATCGGGGTTGCAGTTGACGGTATGTACTGCTAAATTATAATTAGGCAGTGCTAGTCCCGCCTGTTGGCTCCACTGGCACGTCGCGGTACATGTCCAGATGACATCTGAACACTGCAGGATCACGCGTCAGTGAAAAAGCATGGCACAGTGCCCTCCATTTCCAGTCATTGCACTCTGATTCCCAGGTCTTTGTATTGCATGTCACTCACGCTGGCAAGACGTACCTGCCACACCATCTGACAGCTATACATATAAAGCATGAGTATACAACAGCTTTCATAAAACAAAAGCTCTCCAAAGCAGGTGTGCTGCTGTAGCGACGAGGCTGTTTTATTTGTCATATGCGAATGGGACGATTACTTCTTGCAAGCATCTGCAGAGTTTCATTCGGTAGAGTGTGAGGCTGATGAGAGCACTTGCCATGCTCTAACTAGGCTTGCAGAACATTTGGCCATCGATTTCCTGTTCGTGGGCAGCTTTGGCCGGAAAAAGGGCGATGCTGCATCTGTCGACGGCGACTATGACTTGCATGTGTTGGGCAGTGTCGCAGACCACTCTCTGCGTATCTCTGGGGTACATATCTGCGTCGTCCGCTCTACCAGCTTTGACATTGAGGAGCCTTCCAGGTTCATGATCCCCATTGACCTATCCGACGACTCTGGTGTGCGCCCCTGCTCGTGTTGTATTGTTGTGGTAGCATCCACGTAATGCTCCGTGTCATTCCAGCAAAAGCATCCACGAAGTGGCATCCTGAATTCGCCAAGCTGGCATCAGGTTACGCACTGCTCACCGGCGTGCATCACCTTGCCCGGCCGTCAGACACAATTGAGGTGCTGGCGTTTCAAAGCGAACATCGGGATGGCGCCGACCCCGCTCAGCAGACCTGCCACGCAATCACCAACCGGGATCTAAATGAGTACCGCAAGGTGCTCTTCGCTCGTTTGCCTGGCAAAGACACACCTGCATGCACAAATCGCTCCAGGCAAGAGGCATGCTGTCTGACAGGTGTTGCAAGAGTGGGGGGGGCAATTCAGTGTCAGCGTGCACACTCTGCGGCGTGGTTTGTCAGTCGCTGATGGCATTTTGGAACAGGCCAATGCAGACGAGGTATGCTGCCTGCTATTTGGTGCAACTGAGTGCCGCCGATTGTGCCTTGTTCTGTGGCGCACAGCATAGTGTTGCTTCTGATGTGTCTTGTGCTTGCGCCAACCTGCACGCCTTCCCCATGAGGTACAATCCAGGTTGATTTCATCGTGATGGGCGTTGCGGGGAACAATGACAAGACGATCGGCTCGGTTACAGAATGTGTGTCCAGAGGTGCTCGATGCACAACGTTTGCAATCAAGAATCCTTTCCGGTATCGCTCCATCAACTGGAATCGTGCCGCTTGCCCTAGGTCAGCTATCAGAGCTAGCTGTGGCTTCACTGGCTGGACACCGTTGTGGTGTTCTGCTTCACTGGGTAATGATGCAGGGTGTTCAAGGACCGCCTCATTGGGGCACACTCGCTGTTCGAGCATGCAGTGGCACCTGGCGTGCAGAAACATCTGGCTGACTTGCAAGCAATGAGAAGTCACGATCCAGACAGCAAATAGGTGTAGTGGATGCTGTCCTGTTGGCCATACGCGCCTGGCTGGCCGGTGAGACGTGCAACTTGGATTTTGGCGTGCTCCGACGAGCCGCGCAGCTGGAGCTGCTGGCCAGGCACAGCCGCTGCACTCAGAGGCCCTGCAAAGCTCCTAGTAGGTGGTCAGGGCTAGGAAGATGCAAAGCTGTTCCACAACCGCAGAAACATAGCCCGGTTTGGGTTGCTGGATGCATGGAGCTTCGCTTTGGTTACGATGGTAGAGTGATGACCGGAAGGATATGTGGGGAGGGCGGACAGCTGGGTGGTGGGCGCTTGCTGCCGCCAGCATCAGTACACGGGCAGAGGGTCACTCTGTGCTGACCAAGTAAGGACACAGATCACAACGCGCGGGTGCACGGTGACAGCATTTGGGTGAGACATTCCTAGCTACTGCCTTTGTACTGGACGGAGATTGTGTTTTTTGGAGCAGAGACCTATGATATGGCCAAAACTACTTCACACACATGGAATACTCACAGGTGGCATCACACACATACTGAGGGCCCGCCGCCTGCACAGCTGATAGAGATCCCGCAAACTGCACGCAGCCTGCATGGCGATACATGTGTGACACGAACATAACGATTGAATCAGGGCAGCCCACGAATGAGCTAGGCTTGGCCGCTGTGGCGAAGGGGCCCCCTGAAGGGTAAAGTGAGCCTGTAGCCATGTCCTTCCGAGCATGCTCAATCATTGGCCATTTGGTTCATAAGTCCGAAACTCAGCCTTAGAGCGTCATGCTTGTATAGCAGACTTTCTAAGGCACCTGTCAATGGGTGTCGAGCAGGACAGAGTGCATGATCTGCTTTTCAGGTGGCACATAAACGCGATTGCACGGCTGCAGGCCTGCTGTCTACATGCAAACTAGTGCCGACAATTAGTCCCTCGACGACCGCGATACATACTCATAGAATCGTGTCGTCAATTCTTTCGTCAGCCGGCATGATTGCGACGCGTGTGTGGACAGAGTGCCAACTGTCTTAGCGGGACTGATCACGCTGTGATCGCAAAGCACAGGCGAGTTCAGCAGCAGTGGTCACAAGTGAACGCAGTCTGCGTCTCTTAAACATGGTGTGTAACCGCATGCCGCGTGTGTGGCGCAATATGGATGTGCAAACGCCGCCGTGACGGATGCACGCTGCGGCAGCTCGATGCACGTGGGGCCAGCCGTGTACTCTCGCGCAGTTGTTGCAGCGATTGGATGTGTATTGCACAATCTAGCGTGCGCGCAACTTGGTGCTCTGATCATTAAGACAGTTGGCTCCATCGCCAGCCCTGAACATGTTCATAAGCCCAAGTAGATCATAGAAACAACATATACGGATTTGAGCCTTGGTCGCAGTATTTGTCTGCTGTAGCACGCCCATGACCCAATGCTTCGGACATGGTACAGGGTCGAGGCAAGAAACAGCGATCTGCCGGAACCCCTGCTGGCAGCAAGGCCGCGGGGCCCAAGCAGTCTGCCAAGGCGGCCAGTCCCAAGCTGTCCGCTAAGGTGGCCAGCCCAAAGCGGTCCGCCAACGTGGCCAGCTCCAAGCAGTCCGCCAAGGTGGCCAGCCCCAAGCAGTCCACCAAAGCCCCCGTCGCCAAGCAGTCCGTAAAGGCCCCCGTCACCAAGCAGCCCGCAAAGGCACAGAAGGGCTTCTCTGACGACAATGCAGCATGGCTCAAACCTGCCAATCCAACCAAAGCGGCCGACAGCGATGCCAACAGTCTCAGCGATGGGGACATCATGGATGATGAATTTGACCCAGACAGCCTTGACAGTGACGTACCAGGCGGATCTGACAGCCAGGGTAGCCCTGATGAAGGCTCCAGTGATGGCGACTCGCCGGGCTACGGCGGTGCTGACACGGTGCGCTGCCCCACTTGAGCTCGCACCGGAGATTTGCGCTGGGCATCACGTATGTTGGCAGGCACTTCTGACAAAGAAGCGATTGCAGGCAGGAGGCGAGGTACCTGATGCCAAGGCGACCAAGGTCGATGCCCTGCAGGTGCGCTGCCCGTCTAGTCGTGTGGTGTGTATATACATGTAGCCTGCCACACACCCATACATAGCCATGACGCATACTCAACCCGCCAGCGGAACTGCCTCCAGGCCCAGCTGTTTGATGGCTCCAGCAGCGACGGCGGCAGCGATGGGAGCGTGGAGTCGGACAGTGAGGACGCTGACAGTGACGGCGTAGATGGAGGGGAGAGCGACGACGATGAGACAACGGCATTTGAACGCAAGGCGCGGCAGCACGCCGCCGCAGACGCGCGCATGCGCAGCCTTGCCGACGCCGAAGCTGCCGAGATGCTCCAGACCAACGTTGATCAGGTGCTGCCCCCGGCGCGCACGCCAGCTCCCGCGCATCAGTGCATCCCCGCCCACTGGTCCAGCGGCCGTTCACTGCCTTATCAATGTCAGAGCTCCTGAAACGCATCTGTCTCCGGTGGCGCGCCGCGCATGCTGCTGCGTGTGCAGGAGGGCATGTATGAGCTGCCAGACGGCGAGGACAGCGATGAGGGGGAGGGGCTCGGGGGAATGGCACAGGCGGTGGACCTGCCGGCGGTGAAGCGGCGCATCGCGGAGGTGGCACGCGTGCTGGACAACTTCAAAGCGCTGCGAGACCCCGAGCGGGACCGCGGGGAGTACGTCGCGCAGCTGCGCCGGGACTGCATGCTGTACTACGGCTACAACGCCTTCCTCATGGACGCCGTCCTGCAGCTGTTTGCACCGGCAGAGGCGGTGGAGCTGCTGGAGGCGAACGAGGTGCGGCGGCCGGTGACGCTGCGTACCAACACGCTCAAGACGCGGCGCCGTGAGCTCGCGGCGGCGCTGATCGAGCGCGGCGTGAACCTCGACGCGATGGGCAAGTGGACCAAGGTCGGGCTGGTCGTGTTTGAGTCAACGGTGCCCGTGGGCGCGACGCCGGAGTACATGGCGGGCCACTACATGCTGCAGGTGCGCTGCGCACGCTGGCCGCTGCGGCCCTGCAGCTCCCAAGGAGCCTAGCATGGATGACCCCGTTTTGTGCCACATACCATCATTGCTCACGTCGACTGATCAACATGGATGCCTGAATCGGCTGCTGGTTATTAAGTGCATATCCACCCTATCACTGTAGACCGGCCGTCTACTCCGCCATGTGTAGGGATTGTGACGTTGGGGGTTCTACTGCAGGGTGCTTCTTCATTCCTGCCATGCATTGCCCTGGCACCTCAGCTGGGGGAGAGTGTGGTGGACATGGCTGCGGCGCCGGGCGGCAAGACCACATACTTGGCCGCACTGATGCGGAACACGGGCTCCATCTTTGCCAATGAACTGAACAAGGACCGCCTCAAGTCGATCCACGGCAACCTGCACCGCATGGGCGTCACCAATACCATCATCTGCAACTATGACGGCAAGGAGCTGCCCAAGGTGCGCCCCCAGCCTCTGCAGTACTGCACTGTCGAGCTGCGACGTCAGGGGCAGTGCACTAACTGTGGTGCGCAGGGCATCACGATCTCGTTGTTGCATGCCACTTCTGTGTGTTGACCACACCAAGAGTCGGTTTGCAGATTTTGGGAGAAAGGAGTCAAGACCGCGTCCTTCTGGATGCACCATGCTCTGGAACAGGCGTGATCGCGAAAGATGCATCAGCAAAGACATCCAAGAGCCAAGCGGACATATGGAAGCTGGCATACATACAGAAGCAGCTGCTGCTGGCTGCTATCGACCTCGTGGACGCCCACTCCAAGACGGGAGGCTACGTGGTGTACTCCACGTGCAGCATCATGGTGGAGGAGAATGAAAACGTCATCAATTATGCGCTCAAGAAGCGCAACGTCAAGGTATGCAGTTTGTCACCACACCGGTGCAGCGCTGTGAAGCACTTGGGCTGATTACCGTACCTGCAGAGTGACAGTGACGTACACACCACATGCAGATTGTTCCAACGGGGCTAGATTTTGGGCGGAACGGATTCATCCGGTATAGGGAGTACCGATTTCATCCATCCCTTCAACATTCGAAACGATTTTACCCACATGCACACAACGTAGATGGCTTCTTTGTTTGCAAGTTGAAAAAGCTTGGCAATGAGCGCCACAAACCTCATGATGAAGACCGCGAAGCTGAGCCGCCTGCGGCAGAGGAGGACAAGACAGTCCCGAATGGGGAGAATGGGGCCAGCAAGGCAGGAAAACAGGCCGCAGCCGGGGCTGTCCCTGCGCCAGCAGTGAGACCGACCAAGAAGCGCAAGGTACGCCTGTGAATGTGTCAGGTCAACAGACAGGTCTGAGTGACACGATCTGAGCAGCGCAACTGCTGCAGTTGCCAAAGGTCGTCCAAGATGCAATCAATGAAGTCATGGCAGAGATGGCTTCAGCATCTCCTGATCGCAAGTCTGAGCTAAAGGCCAAGATGAGGGTCATCCTTGGCGATGAAAGATATTGCGAAGCTATGGGCGTTCCCCTTGACTCCCTCACCTCTGCCAAACCTGCTCAAGACAGCAGCAAGGAAGGGCCTGATGATGCTGCTGCAGCAGCCAAATCAAAGGTGAAACGGCTGGAACAAGCTGAAGATGATGACATGGCAGAGTTGCAAGCGAAGCTTAAAGTACGTCTTTACTTTGTTACCAACAACCCGCTCAAGCTGTAGACCTAGGCAGCGTTGTCATTCAACACGTGGCTGCAGGATAAAAGGAAGAAGACCAGCCACGTAGAACCCAAATCCAATGGGCATTCACAGGGCGGGGCAAAAAAGACTGCTTCGAAGTCGGCACCAACGGACGCAAATAAGGGGACACTGCATGACTTGTCAGTGCAAACAAAGAAACGACGGATAAAAGACAACAAATGACGGCTTGAATCCCAACAGTCTTGATGTCGATGCAAGCAGGAAGCGAGTAGATCTGCAATTCGTGCAGGGTTGAATGTAACTGTGAATATGTCTTACTCTTGTCGTTCAGTTGCACCCCTCGTGCTCCAGTGCCTGCCAATTGTTTCATTGTTCTACTGCGCACCAACTGCGTTCTGTCTGTCATGCCCAAGCTGCAAGTTTACTGACTAGCACGCTCGGTGCAGCGGGTTTATGGTGTCTGATGACCACTCACAGAAAAGTCGGTCGCCTTGCCTGCAGTTAACGCACTTTGAGGCTGTTGCACAGGGACCTGACTGTTGCGGACATGCCCAATGTGCGAAACTGGCAATACACACCTGCCTGCGCGAGCTAGCATCCCTGCCCTTTTGGATATGCTGGCCTTGACGTTGAGACTGCTCATGTTGTACCTCTACCATGTGTCCAAACAGTGCTCCCTGGCAGACAACATCCTGTGAAATATTGCCCATGCTGCTGACGTTCTCAACACCGGGCGCCTTGGATTTCCATGACTCGCCACTCACAAGACATGCAGATGCCCTGGACGTCTTGGATCGCCTTGTCACCAGCAGCCAGTGCATAGCAAAAGGTGCAATCAACAGAAGGTCCTGTGCAAAAGCCGCTGTCTGTCGGCCAACCTCCAGGCTGATACGTTTTTGCAACCTAGCCTGACCCAGCTGCATCAGGTGAGACGTACAACGCTCCAACAGGAATTGCTCATGCATGGCAGTGGCCTTGCGCATCCGCTCCCGTTCCCAGATCATGCGTGATGTATAGCACTTCCAACGCCCCATCATACGGGCTGCAAGCTGCGTCTTGTGGTGCACAGTGGCCACATGCTCCGACCGCCTACAGCCCAAATGTGTGACAGACCTGGTACCAAATTGCTGCCAAAGGTCATCCATTCGCAGGTCACACTTGATCAATGAAGCACAGCGGTTACAGGACAGGCAGTGGACGTGCACCGTTCCCAGGCCTGCAGATGCGACCACGCCTGGCAGCTGTGCAGGCACCGCCTGAGCCTCCACCTCCTCCACTGCTGCAGGGCCAGCCACACAGCGTGCTGGTGCGCTTGCTGGGCACGGACCCACAGCTGCCACGCCAGCAGAGTCCGCAGCTGCAGGTGCTGGAGGTAGTGCCGCTCGCCGAGCGTGCGCTGCCGGTGCTTCACCAGCTGCTGCCTGCACCGCTCCACCCAGGCTGCCCACACCCCTGTCAGCACGGCATGCTGACGCTGTGCGGCTGCGGTGCGCACCCGCTGCTCCACAGCAGCCCGCCGTGGAGCATGCGCCTGCTGCAAAAGGCTCCAGCAATGGAATGACCGATTCAAAAGAGCGTGCTCCCGCTGTGCAGTGACTGCCTCTCCAACTGCCAGCCTGGCGACTCGCAGATCCCTCTGCATTGCACAACACCAAGTTCAGCATCGTTGCTGACTCGGTGCAGAGATCCTCAGGCAGCGGCTGCCAGGAGGTCATACCCACCGGCGCCACCAGCCAAGGCAAACATTCTTCATGTAGCTGTCATGGAACACTGCAGCTGTGTGCGCCTGCACAGCTGCCCTGCGTCTCTCCAACACCAACAGCCGCCTCCAGGTGCGCCACCACGATGCTGTGCACCTCCTCTGGTCATGCGCCTCAGCAGCGAGCACCGCCACAGCATGCTGCGCGTGTTCAGCGCTGTGGAGGAGCCATGTCCTATATGCGTTGCGCATGGAGATGAACGCGCAGCTCGCATGGGCAGCTTGAAGCTGTGCCCTCTTGCAGGCCCGCTGAACGTGGTACTGCCTCCAAGAATGCCAGGCTTTGGTATACAGCGTCGTGCTTTGGAGGATGCATGCCATGCACGTTGAACGCTCCTCCTGTCCTGCTGTCAGCCATGCTGTTAAAGCGAATGCGGCAGTATTGCGCTGCTGCATGCACGCAAGGCTCTGGAGAACGCGTTGACGCCTTTCCTGCAATGGCAGGCGGTGCGATTCACTTATGCGACGTTCAGTATTCATATCAAACAGGAAATATGCTGTTACCTGTTGTGCTGCATATGAGATCCACCAGGCCAGAATGGTCCGCATCCTGCGTGATGCATGCATCCTCCGCAGCCACAGGGCCCTGTCGACGTGTGCCTGCAGCTCCACATGCAGGATCTTCATACCAGCCCAGGCCTTGGATATATAGCAGCTTGACCAGTGCTTGCATGCAATAGCCGCCAGGCGTGTCCGCTGCTGCCTGTGCGAGCAGTATTGTGTCCAAGTGGTCCAGGCCACGTGTACCATGTGGAGCTACACAACAGTGTTCATCTTCATCGAGCACAGCGGGGGTGGATTGTCACAATAGAATAGCAGGGCATCAAAGTCACCTGGGCAGCCTGGTGATCTCTGGCAGCCTTCCGTGCTTTCATATTGCACTTCCATTGCAACAAGTAGTGCCGTCTCCAGATGGTATGTGCCAGTTGTGGCGCATGCTCCGATATGAGATGCTGCCTCATCAACAGAAGGCCCGCACATTGCCACCTGCGAATCATCTCGGTGTTCCATTGGTGCAGACCATTACAGATCCCAAAAGTGTCGGGAACCACACATTTGGGTGACTGTGTGAGCAAAGTGTAGACTTGTCTCTGTGCACACAGCCAGTCTACGATGCCGCAGTTTGACAAAGTAAGCTGACAGTGCCTGCCACCCTCTCAGGAGCTGGGGTATTCTAGATGCCTGGGCTTTTAAGTTGATCTGCTCCAGCTTGACAATAAAGGCTTGACGCAAACTCCTTCGCTTTTCAGCATGCAGACTGATTGCCATGAAGCACACTCGCTGTACACGGTGAGCCAAATGGCCAGTGGCAATTGAGACATTGATTTTGTGCTGTGATCTGGCTCTGGCATATGCCTGCCAAGCAGCAAAGACACGGCAATATAGAGTCTTGATGTGGTGCAGCACAGCTCGGCTTCTATGCAGCGCCTGCCATCTTGTACACGCCAAGCGTTTCTTGAATGCAGACATGGCTCTTCTGAGCATGGATAGCTGGTATGACCGAGCCGCTCTGACATGTGAACGAACCAAGCGACGATGCACGATGCATCGTGCCAGCCACGCATCCCAGCCGACTAGACGTTGCCGTTTGAGGACCGCTGACTCAATCTCCCGACAAAAACTGTCTAAACTCCTGGCATATGGCACTGCCTTCCGCCACCAGTCCTGAATTGAGTGAAAAAGATCACCCAGGCAGAGTAATTATCGAGCATCTCACAACCAAGATGGCTTACCATGACGGACATGAGGCATTGCCAACGTCTCCGCTTGCCCAGGTAGGTCAACCTAGCTTCGCAACGCTTGGACTGCTGCACAGCAAGCTTGAAAGCAAGAATTGCCTGAAGCAGCAGGCACCTGCGTCTGTGCCGGACAGCTATCAAGGCTTGTGACGCAAACCGCAGCCATTGCTGACAGACTATGCGCGCTACACGTTTACGGTGCTGTCGTCTGGCTCTTCTAGCGTCACCATGGGCCTGCGGGCCGTTGTCCAACATCCCGTCGGATCCCGGCAACGTCAAGCAAGCAGGATACACTATCTTGGCGTGTGGAACGCCGCCTTCACCATAATACTGCAAAGGATACAGGAGCGGGATTGTAAATTGTCTCCAAAGTGCGCGGCAGGAACCGGATGTCAGCCAGCGCGATTCGCGAACGTTCCAGAGAACCACACATTCGCGGTATGTCACCCGCATGCTGCATGCTGTGGCACATGCATTTTGCATCTATTGGTCACTGTCACCGGCAGCCCGTATACTCATCAGCCTTAAATTTCATTGGAAGCAGCGTCCGTCCATGCAAGATGGGAGCAGCACTGCAGACCGCCCATGGATGTGGCGTGGTCGTGGTCTCACCTCCCTAGGCCTGAGGCAGCGAAATGCACCCTTCATTACAACCGCAGGAGCCATCCCTTGACATCAATAACACTGTACTGTACTGGACATGTGCAGTCCGAGCCTATGCACGATTCTTCCTACACTCGCTGTGCCTCGAAGAGCCGTGAGAAGTAGAACTGTGTGGCGGTCATCTCCTTTTGTACGACCTTGAAGCCGGCCTTTGCCAGAGCTGCCTCAACATCGTCCTCCCGGTGCAAGTATGCGCGGGTTGCCTTGGACGGCCCCGGGAACAGTTCACCAATCCGCTTCAATGCGGAGTAGTACCATGTCTTTGGAGCGAATGAGATGATCAGCTTGTCGCTGCTGAGGCTGCAAAGATGCTCAATCATGGCGTCTGCCTTGCCCTGCATAGCGATCTTGTGATTGCGTGCTGGAGCTACATCACCTCTTGCGGTGACTGTACGACTACGGAGGCTGCGTTGAAATCGAGTGTGGGACGGCCTACACGCATGCCGCGGCAACAGACCGCAATCATGGGCACTAGCCCTGCTGATGCAGGTGCATGTCCTCTTGGGCAAGTGAAATTGGCGAGGATTTGCTGATTGAAGAACCCACGCATGCATGGCACGATTTACACTGCATCGAATGCTGCATGGCCGCCAGTGCCGGGTCAGGACAGGCGTGCACATACCTGAGGATAGTGGATCATGACATCGAGGCACGTCACGACATCATACTGCCCGGATGCAGACTCCAGGTCCATCGCCTCCCACACGGGAGCGGTCTCGGGGGCGGTGGCCCCTGCGGCCAGCGCCTCCTTGTATCTGCGCTCTGCCTCTTGCACCATGCTGGCTGAGATGTCGGATGCGGTGAGTGCAGCACCGCTGAGTGCGACCGGGACGGCAAGGGAGCCTGTGCCGCAGCCGCAGTCGCAGACGGTCTTGCCCTTGACACCCCCTTGGGCCTCAAACCAGTTCACCACCTTCTCTACTGTTTGTGCATGCCCATCCCGGATGTCCTTCTGGACCTTGTTCACGTCGTCGGTGGTACCATAGATTTTGTTCCACCTCTCGAATCCTGCGATGAGCTTGCGGTCATTCACAAGAACATTGGAGGCAGTGCGACAGAGCAGGCGCTCTGGGCGCGCGAGCACGGTCCACCGTAACCGATCAGTCTGCCGCGACAGCCTGGACCACGTGTCGGAGCTCATGCAAAACATGGATACGCACTACAAGGGACCGCCTCCTCATCGCGGATTCAACTCAGCATGCGGCGGTTTGGACTGTTGTCGTGGCATGCGGCATGCCAGGATCTGTGCACCACCGCACTGGCCAGCGTGCGGGCATGCCCGGAAATATACGAGCCACTATAGTATGTAAAATTCAGCAGATGGCGACCGGCTGTGCCAAGGCAGTGCCTCGGAGCTAGATGCAACGTACCAGAGGTTTCAAAGTACTCCTTCACAGAGGCCATCTCGTCGCCGCCTGCACCCTCTGCCATGGCATTGCGGCGACGCTGGGGATCTGTTGCAACCAGGACCCCTCCAAGGCCCGCGACGCCGGCGATCGCCCCGGCTGCAGTGACAGCATCGGCACTGACTCCGGCATCGCCCGCAAAGGCCGGAAGAGCCACACTCATCGTTGCGCCAACTGCCATGACAACCTTAGGGGACAGCTTCTCATTGTAGGGGTTGTTCCTGACCTGTTGCGCAGCGCAGCGGCTGGGCGTGCCTGCACAGTGGCACGGCCCAGTCACAGCAATGAACACCCTGTTCTAAACACCTCCAAAACTTCACTCACAAAATTTCTGCTCGTCTGAAGTATGCTTGTGTCAACTTGTCACCCGCCGTTAAAAATCGCATTCGATGGGCGTGCACACTTTGCCCTGGAGCCTCTGTAGATGCGATGCTGTGCGCTCCTTTGTCTTTTGCCAGACATGTCAGCTGTCGTGATACAGTTGCCTTGGGTTGGACGACAGGCGCCTTGATGCTCGCAGGTGTGGATGCCGAGCTGCGGAGCTGCATGATCGCAAACGACAAGAATATCAGACAGAACGACGTACAAACACACGAAGAGCTAGGCAGCGACGAGGATGCAGAGCCTTCGCTTGCAGAGCGGCATTTGTTAAGTGTTGCAGCGCGGCAGACGTTCGCTTTGTGCAGATCCGTCTTGTCACGTGTCGCGGCATGCCAGTGTCGGAGGGGCCGATTCGTATTCCATGGAATTCCAGTTCGCTCGCACCCAAAAGATACTGTGGCGCCTCCTGAAGGCACGCCAAAGCATGCATGCAACACCCTGCTGCCACACGCTGTTCCCGCTCTGGATGCATCTTGCTCCTGCATTCTTTGTGATCATTTGTTGATCCATGATGCCTGCGTTATGGACACGAAGGCGGGTGTGAGCGTGAACGCTCGGTTGTGCTAAATGAATACATTTCTGCAGTTGAAGTACAGCAGCCATGTACAAGCAAACCAACGGCAGAGATGGGCAAACTTTACATAACAGAACTGTGTCAATTGGATGTGCAGGTGAATCCGTGTTGCACCCTGTACAACGATGACCGTGAGGCTGCTGTGCCGGGCAGGTGCATGGGCAGGGCATGGGCAGGGCTGCAAAGGCAGAAGCGTCGCATAGATAGACACACACCCCACAGTACTGGTGCTGCTTCATCCTTGCCATAGCTAGGCGCTGGACTTGACGAGTACAGAGTACCCACTGGCAGCACGGTGCGGACGCAGCAGCGTCACGGTGCCGGTCATGCCCAGCCGCAGCATGCTGGCCGGGTCTGCACGCTCCGCCACAGTCGCTGTATGGGCGCCTCCTGCATGTAGCGGAAGCCGTGGTGGCGCCAGTCGTGGCCTGTTGTGGACCAGATGAAAAGCGACAGCTGATGGTCCATACCTTTGGAGTGGCATCAATCGCGGTGCTCTGCTCTTGCTCACATCACCTTGACCAGCGTTGCTGCAAAACACAACTGCTGCCAAGCTGCAATGACTTCATATGCTGCGTCCATGCCAAGGCCGAGCAGCACCTGCCGGCGCAGCCGGACCCACGGCAATAGCCACCCACGTAGGAGGTACCAGGCTAAACTGGGCTGCAGGTGGATGCTTGTGCCGCATTGCGTGGTACTGGGTGCAGTGTTGACAAATGCCGGTCCGATTTAGCGGACAGTGGGCCTGCACGGCACATATTCTGAAGAACCTGACGTGTGCATGTAGCTACATGTAGATGACACAAGGTGTGAGTCATGCATGGCCATGCACACGGGGTCTCTTACTAGTGGAACAGTGCAAGTTCATTCTGGCCACGAACTCAAATGATATACAGACCTGTCCAAACGTGCTCCCGTTCAAGCTTCTGAACGCGCAAATGTACACAACCGCCAAGGGACACTGCAAAGGCTCACCAGGGCCCTGCAGACCAGAACTCTACACACAAGGGCTGCAGCTTGAGTCCAAATCCTTTGACACATAGCTACTCTGCCACCAGTACAACTGCCGCCTGCCGCCAACGACGAACGCTCCCCGCCGGCCATCACCTCAGGCTGGATCATGAGCATACATCTTCACCAACCAGAAACACCACGCAAACATAACTCACAACAGAAAGGTGTGCACCATCATCCTTTGCTCTACAGTGGCGCCGTCTCGGCCAGCAGTAGCGAGTCGGCATCCTGCGTCCTCGAGCTGCTGCCGCCGGCGCCACTGCCGCCGGCCCTCCTCGCCGCTGTGCGCCGGACCGAGCCGTGCCGGCCCGTCCGGCTCTTCATACTCTTGCTCCTCTGCTCAGCCTCTATCTCATCCAGCGAGATCTGCCGGAACCCGGGTGGAGGCTCAAAGTGGACGTCCCCGGGCGGGTGGCGCATGTCCTCGGGCACCGAGGCGCGGCTACGCCGCGCTGCCGGCCCAAGGCTGTCCCATGTGCAGATGTGTTGCACGGTGAGGGTGGCTCGCAGGGACACAATCAGCGGCACCACCACCTTCACCGGGAACAGGTCCATGTCACCATACTTCTCCATGAAACTGCAAACCTGCATGCACGGCTGTAAGTGAGGCTGCTGCTATCAGCTTCGAGCTCCCAAAGCCTGATTGATCCTCACAGAGGGGGTATCAACTGAGACGAGCACCACTGCAGCTGAGGCGCAAGCGCTGAGGCAGTGGCAGCCCAAAAGCTGCGGTCGTGGCATGTGGAGTGCACGTGCTGGATCGATGCATGCCTTACTGATGTACTGATTTGTGCTGCCCACAATGTCCAGGAGAGGCATCAGCTGCTTCTGGTTGATGGGAGAGTCCTTCGCAAGCCACATGCGTGCCTTGACCTGCCTTCCTGTGCCTGCCACCTGCTTGCGCACAGTGCTGGCTGCAGAGTCGGCCTGCTCATCTGTGTCGGCCGATGCTACACTCTGACTGCTGGAGCCCCTCTTCCGCCGGAATCGCGATGACAGTGACAGCCCCTTGCTGGAAGAGGAGGCCCCCGCGGCTGGTGCAGGCGCTGCTTTGGCGCTTGCCGCTGCAGGAGACTCGCCATTCATCGCATTGGCCGCTTGGCCCCCAATTGCTGTCGAAAGATTGATCGGCACGATGGTCTCAACATTCGGTGCTGGCGCCATTGACAGGTACTCATCATGCGTGGTGCTTTGGCTCAGTGGCAGCGGCGTCTTCTTGGTCGTCACCGCGCACAGCTGGCCGGTGGCCTCATACACCTGAACAGACAGGTGCCTCAGCCATCCCCCGACCACCTGGCCGCTGTGTGCGTGGGCAGCACTCAGTCATGCAACAGCATGAGCAGCGCTGTCATGCAACAGCAGGACAGATACAGCATGCGATGATGGATCAGAGATGACGCCAGATGATGCAAGGGTGAGTGCTCTGCGCATTCTCTGGACTGGATCCAACTTGCGTCCATATACTGCATGGCTGCATATGCCAATGCCAAGGGCGGGAGGCAGCAGGCGCACTGTGGTCTGCATGCCGCCCACGGACTCATGTACCTCAGACGTCAACCAGCCACGTACGGCGTGGAACTTGAAATTTGAAAACTTGACCCGTGCGCGCTTCACATCACGGTGCGCAAGCACGATGTGTGCATCCATGTTCCCATCCTTTGAGTCGATGTCCTCAACTTTCCCAAGTACCTGCACATCCGCCAGCGGCTATGGCCATCTGCCGCAAAGGCAGTCACTGCATCAGGCCGCAACTCGAGCACATCGTGCCTGTATTGGAAATCAGGAAATAGCGACTCACCTCCATGACTGTGTACGTCTTGCGGTCATGGTTAACGTATAGAGCCATGCGCTCCCCTCTGGCAGTGTTCAACAGAATGGAGAAGTGACCGTACTTCCAATGCGGCAACAGTGTCTTTGAATCTTCTCGCATGCCCTTGAGGTGCCCATCAACCCGCAAGCGAGACCCCAGCTTCCAGACTGTGTATGTGTCCCTCGGCAGATGCTTGTTCAACACAGCGCCGAGAATGGTCGAGTTCAGGTCCCAATTGATCTGCAAGCTGCGTCAAATGCCTATACACTACATTGCCTATCAATACGTTCTGCAAGCAATCCCAGTCTAACATTGGATGGCTGAGTGCCTGTGCGTAGTGCTCCAGGCACTCCATACGGTGCAGCTGCACGAGCCACCAGCCGAAAGCACAATTTACCCAGTCAAGATCGCGGGTGCCTACCTGTAGTGCGCAGTCTGGCATGTCTGAGAAGGTTGTTTGTAGCCTTTGCAGCTTGACTCTGGTGTTAGTCTCAAACACTTGCCTGTGAGCACGCTGCACAAGGCGCTCGTAGTGAAAGCCTGAAAGCTTAATCATGTTCGAATGCACACGGCTACGTGCAGCAACGGACGCTCTAGGAAAGGGACTGACGCCTGGCGCACCAGAATTGTTGTCAATGCACGCGAGCTTGTGTATGCTGCAGCCTCCTGGTATGGCAGCCACCCAGCAGAGCTCTTGAGCTTCACACCAAAACCAGCATCTATAAGGGCTTGGACACACGCATCGTGGTTGCGCATAGCAGCCACGTGCAGGAGGGTCAATCCATGACGATCCAAAGTACGGAGCTGCGCCTGCGAGCAAGCTTTCAAGCCGGCTGATAGTGTGCGTAGGTCTCCATTGAAACAGGCCCTGAAACAAACAAAATCGCTTAGGAGATATCTATATGACGAAAACTCAGCAACCAGACATCAGGTGTGCAGCGATCGCAAAGCTCTCGTGCTTCTGTGCAACATACTTGCACTGCTGTCGCGTGCCTACATGAAGCACTATTCCACACACCTGTGGCATGCAGTGAACCAATCTTGAGTGCTGTTGGCCGTTTCAGATGGGCCCGGGGACTCCGGGGGCATTCGCTCGCACTGCTGCAGCGTGGTTCCTGGACCGTCGAGGGCATTGTCTTCGGTGTCAAGCAAGGGTTCTGAGCATGCAGTAACAAACGAATCTTCTGAATCAGTTCGGCTGATAAGCATCAGGGCACCAAAGCAGACGTGCTTGAACTAGCATGACCAAGTCGTGTCCAGAGCTAGTCTTGCGCGTCAACCGTGAGTTACTGATGACACCAAAATTTGCCGTATTGACGGCTTTGTATGTGTGTGAACACTGGCTACCAGTTCAGGGGCAGGCATAATGATGTACTGCAGATGTTATGATACGCGCTGAGAAGGCATGCCGCATGCGCAGGCATTGTACATGCATAGCCTGTGAAACAAGAGCGTGTGGGACCACATCGCTTGTGCTTCGTTCCACGAAACAGGTTGTGAAGAAAAGTATGCGCAATTTACAGCGTAGCAAGCATGCAGTTGGGCGTTTCGAAAGCGCGCATGTTGGACGGACCGCCTGTGGCTGCGTTAGACCACGACTTCCAGATTGTCGCACTCGATGGCCACACAGTCGTAATGGTTTGATCATCGAATTTGTCACACCTGCTTTTGCCTGCCTGGCAGGCCGGCGCTGCTTTCCCGCAGAGTGGAGCTTCATATATTGTCTACAGCCTAATCAGGTCCCGTCCGGCGTTCACATGGACCCGCCGAGTCATTTCATAGCATACATGATGTCACAGGCAATGTGTTGGGCGCATCTTCGCGAGCGATCAAGACAGGTTGTCCGCATTTCTTCAACACGCGTGCGCGGCGGTCTGGTCATGCCGGGACCGGGCCACTCTACTCGCAACCGGCATGCGATCCTCGATGCGCCAGCCGTTACACGGCTGTTGGAAGTGAGAGGTCTGCACACGTTGGGAGCCACCAACGCATCAGGGCGTAATGCGGGGTAACTCAAATTCCTCCTTGGCTGGCTCAAACTCATGGCCAGCATGGCCTGCACCGTACGAATTCACAAACCCTCCATCACGCGTCAGCCGCTCGCCGCAACCTTTCACTTCACTGGTGGGAAGCAAATTCCAGCCGTCAGCCCGTGACTGCCAGCAGTGCACCCCTCACAACGGGCACGCAGAGCAGCACATTTGACACCGTGCCCATGGCTGCGATGGTGACAGCGCAGAACGGCAGCGCCTGCGACTCTGTGGCTGCCATGGCCGCGGCCCCCAGGCCGTGCGCGCTGCACGCCTGCGCCACGCCCCGTGAGATCTCGTCCCGCAGCCCGAGCCGCGTCATCAGCACCTGCCCAAAGGCCGCCCCCAGCAGCCCCGTGAAGCACACGCTGGCCGCCGCCAGCGACGGGATCCCCCCCAGCATGTCGGCAATCGGCAGCGCGAGAGGCGCCGTCACGGAGCGCGGCACCAGCGACCGCGCCACCTGCGGCCCCAGCCCAGCGACCACCGCGAGTTTTGCGGTGGCAAACATGGAGAAGAGTGCCGCCGCGACGACGGTGCCGAGGATTTCGAGGCCGTGCCGCCGCACCACGCTGCGCTGCAAGTAGACGCGCATGCCGTCACACAGCACAACGACGACCAGCATCGACATCAGCAGCGCTCCTGACCCCGGCACCACCGCATCCTGCAGCAGCAGCTCACACCTCCCCTCAGCAGCCACCGTACAACCGCATTCGCCTCAGGCTGTACGTACGCAATGCCAGGCAGACATGCTTTCAAAGCGGGCCATTCCGTATGAACCAGCAGACATGGACTCAGGCAGCCAATGCTGCCCACCCTTGCAGCTGGACACAAAGGCGGTGCGGGCGTGCTTGCCAATGCAGGGATGGGGTACACAGCTCATGCGCTGCGGCCATGTCCGCTCTTGGGGCAACGAGCAACACGGGCAACGAGCAACACAGGGTGCTGTACCGGGCGCACTCGTTCAAGTGTACGCATGAGTGGGCGGTGGGGGACGGTGCCGAAATGCATGAGGCCACACCTTGGCCATGAAGGCGGAGAGCACGGCCGAGTATGTGGAGCCGGACACGGCCGCCCAGAGGTGGCAGCAGGCGGTGGTGTAGAGTGTGCAGACAACGATGGGGTGCAGCAGCAGCTTGAGGCGCCTCGGCACAGCGACGCCGAGCAGGTAGCCCTTGCACACGGATGCGAGCAGAAAGGCGGTGCGCAGCACGTCGGTGTGCTGCGGGAGAGCGGCGGACACGCCCAGCGCGGCGATGCTGATGAACGCCCAGGTGAGGTAGTGGGAGGGGCTGAAGGGGCTGACCGGCCGCGGCGTTGTGTCCTTGGCCTGCACACAGCAGCGCTGGCTTTGTGGTTGTTTGATGCGGTCATTTGGCGCGGGAGCGTTCTGATGCGCGGGGCCGGAGGAGGTGTGGCAGTTGCTGAGATGTCCGCGGGCAGCAGGCGGGACAGCTGTGCAGGTGGACAAGATGGAGCTTCCGTGAGGACACATGCCGGCACACAGCAGGGTAGCTACAGGCGTGTTCACGAGGATCAATGCACACCTCATCTTGCGTCAGAGTGGAATGGGCGACGTTGCGGGTGGCCTTGATGGCGAACGTAGCGAGCAGCAGAGAAGCAGCCCAGCCAGTGACGATGACTTGTGCGATGCAGGCAATGTCGGCGGCGGAGAGGGAGGCGGTTGCGTGAGGCAGCGAGATGAGGGAGGGCACAAAAAACACGGGCATCCAGCGAGCCACCCAGTCTCGCAAAGGCCCGAAAAAGGCTATCACGCTGTCGGTGGCGTCGGCGGCCGCGCCTCCGGCCGCTTTGGCGGAAACAGAGAGGGCAACCACAACCAGCATGCCTGCCAGAGTGTGTGGAAACTGCAGGCCGAGCCCCAGCATCACCCGCTTCATGCCCTGGTCAGCGAGCACGAGCAACCCAGCAGACAGTGATACCTTGGCGTAGCGCTGGAAGCGGTCTGGCAGCTCTTCCGTCGCGTCTTGGGCGACCGGAAGGTCTGTCAGCTCCGGTGCTGGGTTGGGCCAAACGGCATACTCAGTTGGCGAAGTCGAGGATGATGCATGCAATGTACTTCTACTTCTACATGACTTTCTGATCAAGGCAAGCGGCGTGCCATTGATCAGCTTGGCGGGCATGCCATTGCATGATGAAGGGCGCATCGCTGCGGCAGGCAGCGCATGTCCAGCCCTCGCGCCTGCACACACTGTGATCATACTTGTTCAGAAAGTCAGTCTGCGCATGCTTCCATTTTTGGCGGAGGATACACTAGCCCGATGGGAGCGTGTGTGTTGGTGAGAAATTGTGCTGACGTGTCGACGCGACCAGCGCTAACTGCAACCGTGAAGTACTCACGCACTTAGTTGTGCTTGACGCACATGGCATTGGTGCGTCGCTTGTGTCACGTGGCTGGTCTCGCGATGTTGCGCAGCAAGTGCTCTAATGGAAATCTTGCGCTTGCGTGTCGGGATCCGCCAAGCACGTGTGCATGGCCAAGCTTGATGGCGGACACATGCGTATAAAGTCGAGACCTCATGCCGGCCGGGTGACCACTGGCCGGATCACATTCGCTGTGTAGCATGTGAATCTGAGTTTAGGGAGTAGATGTACATACGCTTGGTGCACTGGCTCGGAGCCCCTCAATGTAAGCGTATACAGAGTCGAGAACTCAGCCAGACGTCGATCACGCCATACAATCTAGATGGTCCGCATTGTCCACCTCATCACCGTAGTCACCCGATGAACGTTTCATTTCGCGATCACGGTCCAGTCCCGCGATGTATTCCGGGTGCAGATGTGTATCACTCAAAGGCCAGGCTTTGCCAAGGTGGATGGATGCGAGTGTGGAAGCATTCACGGTACGGCACTGGTACTTCACATCAAGACTGCTACGTCGTGCCTTGGCACTGCATACTGGGCGGGACCAGGACAACCAGAGAGCACCCCAAAAGCTGACTGTTGCCAGATCAGAGAGTCGTGGGCTCTGGAGACTCCAGCAGACTGCTGACCTTCATGATTCTCTCCCAGCACTGCAGTACGCCTGCATCTTCTGGTGCAGACTGCAAGCCAAGCATCTGCTCCTGCCGAAACAGTTCTTGCAGGCCTGCATCCTCCACCTCCATGCAGTGCCCCAGCACCATGCGCTGCTCGCCTGTCACACGATCTGCATCAGATCCCGGCAGCGGCAGGCTGTCCGAGATTGGGCGCAGCTTCGGCTCCCAGTGCGGCGGTCTAGTGCATGGTAGCCAACCGTCCAGGCTCGCTATTTGCAGTGACGCCGACCCGGCAGACTGTCCCTGCGCCCGAGACAGCTCGGACGGCGGTATGAACGCTGAGAAGCCAGGAAAAAAACTGAACCGCTCACTCCGCTGAGCTGGCAGCACAGGCCCACCGGGCGTCTGATTGGGACTGCTGGACCTGGGAGCTTGCCCTGCCGAGCACAGTTCAAGTGCTTCCATTGCTTGCAGGACATCTTGATGTTGAGCTGCCGTCTCGTGAGTCCCAGTGGCACCGACTGTGCCGAGTCCGGGTGCAGTCGGGCGTGCTGCTTCATCAGCAGTGCTGCAGGGCGCCCCCACAGTGCTCCGCGGTGCAGCTGCAGCGTGGCCTGGTCGCTGAGGTTCACAGCCGACACGCTTGACGGCTCCCGCCCGGCCATCCGGGCCCAGAGAACCACAGCTGCCGCCACCGCTGCTGCTGGCCGACTGTGAGCCATCCCGCACCACTGCCACACCGTCCATGTGCAAACAGCGTATGCTGGCCTCCCATGGACATCCCCCGCCCCCAGCGCTCCACTGCCCGGCTGATGTCTCAGGCATGGCTGATTGAAACTGCTCACAAGAAACAGCATTGCTGTGCTTTGCCGCCAGCTCACACCCCTTCGGTGCTGCTCGCTGCTCACTTGTGCACAAAGACGCAGCATCTTGCCAAGGGACGCCACTCTGTGGCTGAGCGCAAGGCGGTGCAGCATGACCCAAAGCAGCTGGCATACATTCACGTCCGTCGCCTATGAGACACTGGTCGGCACTGTGTCTGGGGCCAGGGCCATGTGCTTCAGCGCAGGCGGCACCACATGTTGACTGTGGCTGGCGGGCATGTGGCTGTGCTTCTGTGGCTCTTGTCGTGTGCGTGACGCCAGCGGGGCCGTCGCATATTGGCGGCGCATGCGCACTGGCAGCTTGGGCGGTCCCTGGGAAGCTGACTGTTCCCTTTTCTGTGTCTTCATTGGCGCTGCTGTGTTGCGGGATGATTGTGGTTGCGGTGCTCGGTGGCGCAGCTGTGTGACTGTTTCCAGTATGCATCGTGCCATGAGGTAGCTTTGGGGCATCAGGTGGTCCTGCAACGCCAGAATGCATTCATGCTGCACGACTTCAGCTCTAGCACACAGTGCAGGTCAGAGCCTACAGCTTAGATAGCAATGCAGCTACCCAAGGAAGAGGTCCTGTTGACACAAAACAGTGGCAGTCAAAGGTGCACAGATTTCACGGCTCGCGATCAGCTGGGTGTTTCCGATCTGGCTCTGGCCCGCCCAGGAACCAGTGTTGACACAAATGCATAATCTGCGAATGCAGTAGGGTCGCTTTGCATCACACCTGACACGCATAGTTGACTGCGATTGGACGCGGCCAGCCACTAAAACGTTTAAACCTGGACTCGACTGAGGACAACCATGGAATGTCATTCTGCAACATGTGTTGCGAACATTTGCATTTCAGCTGAGGCATACCTAGCTGCAGCCTGACCTCGCAAATCTTGCCGGACTGCTGAATTGGGCCAGAGGCAATATCTGGATCATGACCCTCGGTATCCCCACCGCAGCCACCCTGCGCTTGGCGATCCATCTCAACACCCAGAGGATGGTCGCATGCGACACAGCTGCCATCACCAGATGAACGCACAGAGCAAGACGGGCTGCCTGAGTCAGAGTGGAACACATCGTGCAAGATGGCGTCGACGGCATCTGCCAGGCCTTGCTCAGAGCGCAATGAAGCCTGGCTACACGCCATGCTGCCCGGTGCACGTCGGTCCATGCAGCTGCTTGCACGAGGCGAACTGCCTCCAGACAGCATCTCAGGAGATTGTGCTGCACGCTCTGCAACGTCTGCAGGTTGCTGGGGCATGGCAGCAGGAGGGGTTTCGCCGCATGATGGCCGCAGTGTGGCATATTGGCAAGCTGGCGACATCATGCGTGACACGACTGGGGGGCTGTCCTCAACACCATCGCTGCACAGGGTGGTGAACTCGGGAGCCACCTGCAACTCAAACCGTTTGCATGAGTGAATCTCAGCAATTGATCATCAGCAGGTCTGGCGGAATCGGCCACAATGCGAACCGTTTCACGCCGCACACCGTGCAAGCTAGAGCCGGACACTGCATGATCACACGTACGGGAGGCCATGCAAGCTTTGCAGCTCACAAGCGGCAGCAGTGTGTCCTCACCGCAGTCTGATTGTCTCCACAATGCCACGCCTTTTTCATAGGTGCAGTCCGATCACCTGCAAGCAGGCCTGCTGCCCCTGAATCGCTGCCCTCTTGAGGCGGGGACGGAGTAGCTGCCATTCTGGCACTGCCCCTCTCATCCAAGCTCCTGGTGGAATGCTCCATGGCTTCAGAATTTGTGTTAGTGACTAGAAGTGCGGGGCTGCGGCGATGGTGGAGATTGGCATCACGCAAATCGGGGTGGGCCGTATCCGTGACGGCATGATCACTGCAGCCGCACACATCGAATCCCAATACGCTCGGGTCTGACTCCTGCCGCCCGGCTGCCGCAGTGGCTTTGGGTGTCTGTTCTGCCCCCGGGTGCTCATGCATGACCACAGGTGGAGGACCGCAAGGGTCAGACGCAGGGACTGCATCATCACCGCAATGCAACAGGACATGAAGGCGGCGTCGCAGATCTACAGCTGTTGCACTCGGCAATGCATGTTGCACAGGAGTGCTCGTCGGGTCTCCGGCCAATTTGATTGCAGACGGCTGGTTAAGCCCGTGCGCGTACGCCCTGGTCGCCCGCCACTCCTGCAGCGGGTCCCGGTCATGCAGGCCGCTGGCGCTGGAGCTCTGCACTGGAGGCGGCAACGGACCAGCCACAGCCTTGTCTCCCAGGAGCCTGTGCAGGCGCTGACGCCAATCATGTACAGCATGCCTGCAGTCCAGGTTTGAGGTCTCTGAAGATGCTGACACATTGGTCAACATGCCAATACAAGAGTAAGAACAGTGCATGAACTAATGACTCAACGAGGCACTCGTACTCAGATGTGGTGAGGAGGCTGCCAGTGGGCGGAGACTTGGCACTTGGTATGCTCCCAGGCTTGGGTTTGTCCAAGACGCGATGACAGCGCTGCAGGAGTTGAGAAATGGGATCGTCATCACTGCCGTCTTGATCGGCATCCAAGCAGCGGGGGCTTAGGTCACCGCAGTGATCAGCACGATGAGGACCTGACGCCGTGATCTGAGATGTCGAGCAACGGCTCTCGGTGCTGCTCTTACGTGAATCAGGAAGCATGTTGTCATCTGCGGGCTTGTGAACCAGTGCTGCAGTTGCGATCGATGTGCAATGTTCAGTAGGCTGCACCACTTGCGGAGAGGCGGACTGTTCACATTGCGAAGCAGAAGCACACAGAGCCGGACATGCGGGCGCTGGCTGATGTGAGCCTCTGGACCGATTTTTGGCGGGTGCAGAAGGAGCTGGAGCTGCAGCTGCTGCAGGCTTTGGCTTCTGGTATGCAGATCGGGACGAGCATCGTGGGGGCCTGGTCAGCAGCTGTGTCTGAGTATGCACTGTCACTGCTCCGGCAGGAGCAGCCCTCTGCCTGTCAGAGCCTCTGATTGTTGTGTTGACTGGCTGAGTGCACGGAACTCCACCTATCCCTGGCGGCTGATGGGTGGGGACGATCACTGTGCAGTCGGCTGTTTCCGCTGCTGTGCTTTGCAGAGGTGTTCGGGACGGAGCCTTTTCAACGGGCACCACAGCTGGGTCCGCCGTTCCAGCAGGCACTGGACCTGGCAAGGGATTCCGGCGCAAGCGTGGGCGTGGAGGCACTGTTCTGAAGTGAGACACGAGTGAAGCCATTCCACTGTGGGATGGGATGTTGGACTCTACCACCTCCTGTGCATCCGCTTCAGCATCCTTGTCCAAGGGCACAGCCACTGCATCGGGCAAGCACTGAACAGGGACTTGTACAGGGCTGAAATGACGCTGAGGTACTGATGTCTTGCGGGGTGTGACACTGACTGAAGCTGTATGCGAACACTGCGGTGAGTCCGCGGGGGACTGGTTCTTGATGGCCTTCTTGGCTTGCCCTTCATGCCGCCCATGGCTCTTGGCCCAAATCTCGTCTTGATCGTCTGTCCTGGTGCCTTCTTCAGTCCCTCCAGCTGCATATCAGGCCACTGTTGCAGAACTGGAAAGGCATTTATCAGGCTGACCATGTATTGGAGCACGCACCGTGTTTCCGTTTGAGCTGCTGAAGCTTCTGGCTCCGCAGTACAGCAGACTTGCTACTCACTGCATTGCGGACCATAGTCGCTCCCTTCTGAGCCGTCACGTCATTGCCGCCGGTTTGAGCATGAGTGCCAGCGGCGTGTGCTGGAGGTACGGTCAGATTCAGATTCACCAAACTCAGCTTGGGCGTTTCCGATCGACAGCAATCAATCCTGCACTGATCAGTCTCATGTATGTCCTTAAATGGCAGTTCCATATTTGCAAACAGCAGGTTTCGAACGAGAACTCACCTTGCTCTGAACTGCACTGTCTCCTTGGGCTGTTTCGTTGGCCGAAATGTGCCTTCCTGTGCGACGGAGGATGCAAGGAGATCAATAATGTCGTGAATATCATCCGTTGGTGCCGGTTGTTTTCGACGACCTCCAGAAGATCCAGCCATTGCCCGGCGCTTGGACTCGACTGTACAATCCACCATCGCAGCTGAGCCTATCAGTGTTGTGCACTCACACGTGCGGTCATTACCAGACTTTAGAATCAATCATGTTGAATGCTGTATGCCTGGCACCCAACCTTGGTGCGGGGCAACCGCATACAGCATCGACAGTGTGACATCGGCTCAACACTATCATTTGTCAGACACATCCAATACAGCTGCGAACGGCTAATGAAGTCACGAACAATGAATTCAATTGTATTGAGCAGGTTCCTGGGTTAGTGTTCTGTCTAGCCTTACGAACGGATGCACACGCGTGCCTGCGAATTTGAAGTTGAGGACATCAATGACATCGGGAATCACAGTGGAACAGCTGCGCGGATCGACTGCGAGTCGTCTAGTCATCGGGTCTACCTGTGAATACAGTGTGAATCTGAAAGCAACGCCTTTCCGTTGCATGCAGGTGGCAGTAACACGCACGAATGTTCTGCACCGGCGGGAACAGCAGTGTCGTCGGCGTTCGCGGAAAGCATGGTCGTACGGAGATCGACTATATGAAAGGCGGTCATAGATGCAGGCGTCAAGGTGGAATACGATACGTGCAGGATCGTCGGTATTGAGAGAACTCAGCTCTGTGTGACACAATATCCGCTTGACACAGGAAGGTGGTTCCTGTGGGATTCCTGCGCCTGGAACGGCTAGCATGGACTTCAGCAACAAGGACATGAGGGCAATCACGTTTGTGGCGGGATTTCTCAACCAGATTGTCCACATACCTGTGAGCACTGACACAATTATGTCAGCAGCCATGGATGAGGGCAGCTTATCCACAATGTGGCGGATTTTGATTGATCTGACGCTAGTTCACATTTCTGGCTTCCCTAAAGAACCTCAGAGTCGGTTGTGTAAGCTATGGGGTGTGCTTACAGAAGAGGGTGATGATGATGATGCTTTGCCTGTCGAAGGTAAGCCCTGTGCACATTGCTGGCCACCATGGCAGGATCACGCACCAGCAATGTTGTGTGCGTGTGCAGGCAGACAGCTGGTACAGGAGCATATCGACAGCCTGGGCTTCACCGGCGTTGACGTATTTTCATCCAGGTCCTCCTGTGAATTGCTGCATGCATGCGCATGGCTCATGTCGCAAACACGCTTCTTTGAAGCATACACATCGTGCAATGGCAGTGAAATATCAGTGTATCCTCCCCTGCCCTATGGGATCCTTGCGGAATGCTGCAGCGAAGCATCCTCCAGGGACACGCAAGTAGCTTTCCAGTGTCCCAATGGCAATGTCCCCAGGGAAACATGGGCGGCAATTGATCACACTGCTCACGGTGCCAAACGAGTACACGGAAAGGTTGAATTTCTTCAAAAGCAGCTCCAGCATGAGTGTGTCAGCTATGCAACCCTGCAACAGCGTATGCACCGGATCATAAAGTCGAAGAATGTCAGAGCGACACCATATGAAGCAATTGTTGCAGACAGCCCTCGGCTGCTGCAGGAGCATGTGGATAGCTTTTCTGCGCTTGGTGCAGAAACTAGACTGAGGCAAGCCACAGTCGAATTGGTGCCCCACTTCCTCCTCCTGGTGCAAAATGGCATGCAGGCCATTCGCCGATCATCCACCAACACACCAATGGCAGATGCCATATCCCACACGATGGTTATGCCCCCAAGGATACTGCAGTATGATGAAGCCGAACTGGAACAGGTGCTGCAGCCATAATCTATGCATATCACAAAGGTGAATCAACCGGTAATCACTGAGTTTTGTTTCAGGTTGTCAACGAGCAGGAGCGTGCCAGCCTGGCCGCACTGGAAAATGCACAAGAAGCAGTACTATGTCAGCACAGGCAGACTAAGGCGCGACATGGCGAAATTGGGTGTGGCATGTCTGTATCATGCATGCAATTGTCACACAGAGCTGTGAAGCAATGTATCACAGAGGTGCGATACGGGCACTGTAATCATCCTGGTACTGACGGAATACTGCAGTATCTGCGACACCAACTTGTGATATACAGATTTGAATACCTTCTACACAGCACACGTCACAGTTCCGCGACATGTGCAGGAATTGCGTCGCTGTGCTCATGGCAAACAGTGGCACATGCCAATTCATGCTCAACTGTACAGTCATGCCAATCAGGAGGCAATGCAATTCCCTGCACACAAGCAATGGACCCTACCTACCAAAGGTGACTGCACAATGGAAGTATGTGCCAGTCCCAGACATTGCCATCAGAGTAAGGCTGAAGCCACAGAAGACACTGCAGCGTGAGCTTTCACTCCATGTTGAAGCAAATATTTGTTCAACCGCTTGCAAATGAAGCCGGTGTCATGCAGGTTATGCACAACAAGCATCCAATTGGCTAAGCTGACGGCAGTTGAGAGGGCCAGAATCCGAGGATCAGTCAGACAGATTATTCAGCTGTTGCCAGGAATGGTCATACACGGATTGTAATTGCATGCACGGGTCACTCCGTACAGGATTGCCTCGGCCTACATATCCAGATTGCCGTGATACTCTTCCATGTTCAAAATCTCACTATTGATAGCCAAGCGAGTGCATGTGCCATCAGATGCCGACCATGAGCAAGGAATACTGCATCCACCCATGGCTAGTCAACTCGACCGACGTATAAATCATTGCCCTCAGCTGGCTCACATCTTATGCTGAAGCACCGCTCACAATCTCAATAATCTGGCTGGTGATGGCGGCCTGGCGCTTGCGGTTGTAGGTCGTGGTGAGGCTCTTGGCAAGCTGCTTGGCGTTGTCAGACGCACTGTTCATTGCGTTCATGCGAGCTGCAAGCTCGGACGCAAGGGACTCCTGCAGAGAGCGGAGGACGACAGAGTTCAGGTACAGAGGCAGCAAGGCATCCAGCAGCTGCTCTGGGTCCTGCTCAAAGATTAGGCTCTGGTCAAACTCGGCAGTCTCAACGCTCACAGTCTCGCGCTCCAGCGTGAGCTCACCATCGATGGTGGTGAGCTTGAACAGCTCATCGTCAGCAGGGTCGATGCAGTTGCCATCAATATCGCACATCTCACCAGCGGGGGTGAGGGGCAGCATGGATTGTACAACCGGATCAGAGCTAACCAGCGACTGGAACTTGGTAAAGACCATCTCCACCTTGTCAACGGTGTTCGAGACAAAGTCTGCGAAAATCTCATCAGCAATGGCCTGGGCCTCCTTGGTCGTTGGTGACTGGCCAAGGGCAAAGGAGCGGGCCAGGTTGTACTGGGGGCGGCGCTTGAAATACTGGGTTCCTTTGTTGCCAATAGTCACCAGAATCACGCCCAGGCCCTGCTCCTGGAGCTCCAGGACACGCGTCTCTGCCTGCACAGAGTCATGCAATACTTGAAGCTCAGGCAGTGAATTGGTGCTGGTTAAATCGCGTGCTGTTGGGATGATGGCGCGCAAGTGTACGATACCAAAGCACGGAGCCCACCTTTTTAATCACAAAGTTGTTGTAGCCTCCGCAAAGGCCGCGGTCGCCGGTGACAACGCAGACGGCCACATTCTTGACAGTGCGAATCTCAGCGAGCGGCGAGTCGACGTCCTCCATGCGCAGCCGCTGATTAACGCCGTAGAGGACCTGCAGGGAATCATGACGATGCGAAATGTATTCAATTTGAAACACGAGTACCTTGCAGGGATGAATATACACGAGCAGCTTAAGCATTCGCAGTGAGGCACGCCGAAGTGCACAGGATACGCCGGGCTGGATCGGGTTCAAACTACTGTTGAAGTCTCGTGCGCTACATAGGCTAGCAAACGTAAGAGGCGCTGCGAGCAACACAGATGAGAACAAAAGGCGCCCAGTACAAGGACCGGACTGCTCGCGCCATCACGTGCGAGGCACCCTGCATCACCGCGCCTGCCCCACCTACATCGAGACTCAGCACATCAGCACAAACAAGCAATACAATCACGAATACCGGTGACAAATCTCTGGGGTGGTCGCATTTTCGGGGAATAACAACATGCTCCTCCGCGCTCCGCTGCAACACAAGTCACACGAGAAGACTGCTCTACGTGAAAGGTCACTGTCTCTACAACTACATGGTACAACATTTGGTGGCTTTCGCAGAAAATGTAGTTGAAAAGGCGTGCCTTGACCAGATTCTCAGAGAATGGGCGGCCATTCACAACGGCTTCTTGAGCACGGCGCACTTTAGCCGCTGCAACCAGCTTCATGGCATCCGTAATTTTCTTTGTGTTCTTGACTGACCCGATACGGTCGCGGAGTTGCTTGAGGCCGGCGCCACATACCTGCAGCGCGCACATGCTGTGGTGCGTCTTCCCATACGGGCTGTGCAAAAAGCCACCAGTGGATGAAACCACACCTGGAGCTCAGCGCGCTGAGACGCAGGAGCACGGCGAATGGCGCGGTTGTTGCCGAAGGCAGCAGGGGCTTTGACAGAGGTTGCCATAGTGGACAATGTGAGGATGGGAAATGAACAAAGGGGGAACCCGGCGACAACAAAGGAAAGGGGAATGCACTTTGCAATAATTATAATCTTCTCAAATTAGAGAAGCATTCACCAGCGGAGCGGTACCTGATGCGTACGCAGCCGCTGACGCGCGTGAGGTAACGATGGACGGGTGCATGGTGCCAGTGAACATGCATGCGCTCAGGTACGCCCCGCAGCAACAAAAGGCTCACGTGCGCTCTGCTCATGATTCCATGTACGTTGGATTCCGATTGGAGATGAGTCCCAACGTACCTTTGAACATGGCTGACGGAGAGTGATTATGTGAATGTGAGGAAAGTCAGACTCCTCATGACCGTACACTTTTTACGGGTTGCAAGACGCTATCTCGAGATAGATATCGGTCGCACGAGGCTCGACACGCCATCTTCTACCGTCGTGGGAGGCGCACGCAGACACATTACTGCAAGGGGTACTGTGTAGCACAATGGCTAGCGTAATGGCTAGCGGAGGTATCTTGCAAGTGGAATTGTAGCGGCGATCGTGTTGCGGCCTGTCGCACCTCTGACGTTTCGTCCCGCGATGGATGCTGCTCGGTCAGCACACCACGTTACAAGCCTGCATATTCTTCACGGATAGCCCACGTACAAGGTGATGGTGAATCACACAGCCGCACACATGCCGCCTGCAGCAATCGGGGTGTGAGAACATGATTCAACTTTTACACTCGTGGCCAACCAACAGGCTTCTGTAGAATTCTTATGCGTTAAAAGCCAAAATGGATATGGCACCTGCATGCCGCTCCACCCGACGTAACATTCACGGTAGGGGCTTGCAGCATGGCCATAGCTTATGAATGTGACAGGTGGTTGTCACATGCATGTGGTACAGTCGGTGACCAGATTATGAAGCACACGAAGATGTGCCTGCTATCCCAGTGGCCGTTGGGTGCTTATGTGTTCTCGGTCGGCATATGGATCTCGTCTGATTGGGCGGGGAGCTGCAGAGCACCACTTGGACAGAAGGCGCCATCCTTTACCGGTCATTGACTCAGTTTGCATCGTGTTCGGGCACAGGTTGCGTTTCTAATACATGCCGAGTGCTTGAAGCGGCCGTTGCAGATAGTCATCCGGCCAAGATTCGGCAACAGATGCGCATAGCTGGTGGGTCATCGCGCCACGTCACCCAGCTGGGCCCAGCTTCGTGCTGAAACGCTTGATCCAGCCCCCACGTTGCGTTGCACAGCTGCAGTCCCTTGGACCTTGGTCACGTGCACAAGCCATCAGCACCAGGCGCGTTTGGCTCCTGAGGGTCACCGACACTGGAAGGCCACACCTCCCGGACAGAAGCTCGAATGCACACTGAGCGGCAGCGGTACCTCCCGCTGCTTTGGCAGGACATATATGAACGGACGCTGGCCACGTGTCAGAGCATCCACCTTTGCCCAGTGCCAAAGGGAGCTGACCGGTACAGCCTCATGTACGAGAGCACAGCGAATCCTGCACACACACTTCCTCTCCCCAGACTGGCCACTGCTGGAGTGGATGGTCTTCTGAGAGCACCCTGCAAGGTTTACGGTCCTGCAAAGGACACAAACGCCCTCTATTCCACTGCGTAGCTCGTTGCTACGAAATAGTCTATTCCGTGTGCAGATTGACCAGCACACGCATGACCACCACACTGAACGCAAGACCTTGTTGGGACAAGGCCTCAAGTGCAGATTGACCGGCAAGCATACAGCACATGCGCAGTGGCAAAACTGTGTACCACCGGACACAACTGAAGTGGCGGTGTACATTCCTCCACAGTATTGGCATTGATGCGACAACGATTGTGGGGTCCAAGCAGGCACTGACTGTCTGCTCACAAGTTGCGGGCCCTGGCATGCCTTGGTACTCAAGTGCAGGCATGCAGTATCAAAGAACTTGTAGGCGCCCTGCAGCCTTGATGATCTAGCCCTGGATGATGGTATTATGCCGAGCCAACAGCTCAATGCTGTCAAAGCTCAAAGACAGGCATCGAGTGTTGTGACTAGATGATCAGGTGTTGCAAAGAACAAAGGAAACTGTAACAGTATCTAGCTAAAACGTGCTACAAATGCATTGCCGTGACACTACACGAAGCATGAAGACTTGGTGGTGCTCAGAGCAATAGATCTGCATTGCATGGCAAAGCAACGGACAGATCGTGGCACACATGAGCAGGAAAGCAACATCATGATGCATCACCAGCCCTACAATATGGCAGCGTATTTGATGTGTTTCCTCGGCGCGGCTGAGGACGAAGTCTGTCACAGCGTAACAAATCATGACCGAGTAAAAGCAGGTATAAACATGTTGGCTAAGATGCGATGCAGCACACCATTGCCATTCCGCCGCCGCAAGTAGTTGTGGATTACAAAACAAAATTGCTAATTTTCAAACGATGACATTGCAAATTTCCCCCTACAGAATGTCTCACCTGCCCCAGATGGAAGCCTGTCCCATTTGACTGAACAATGGAACTGCATTACACGTGCAAGGATTCAAAATTCGATTTTCAAAAGCGCCAGCCACCTACCATGAGTCAAAGGACTTGCGCGTGTCAAACTCATAGCGGCCCCGGCCGGAACCCCCCGAGCGGTTGCCACCGCGGCTGTCTGATGAGTAGCTTCTCCTGCCCTCATCTCGGCCTCCCCAAGATGATGACCTGTCACTCTGCCTTCCCCAGCCACCCTGGCGATCACCACCGCCCCCACCTCTTCCGCCCCGGCCACCCCTGCCCCCATACGACCGGCCACCACTCCGGGAGCCATACCTGTCGTTGTTGCCCCATCCCCCACGTCCGCCGTTACCCCTCCTATCCCCGCCGTACCTGTTGTTTCGGCCGTAGTTATTACGGCCTCCCCTTCCACCGCCACCGCTCCCTCTGTGTGTCATCAGCTTCCGGATATCCAATGGCAAAGACTTCAACGCCTCAATCTTGGCACCTGCAGCCCAAAGAGCATTACGAGTGTTCTTGAGCTGAATCGCCATACCATATCCACAAGAAGCAGCATCATACCGTGTTCATTTGCTGCATCAATCACATTCGCTGCCATATTGACAGGGATGTCGAACGCTGCTTCAAAGCCAGCTTCCTCAACATCATCGAACAGTTCAACCTTGCCAATCGCACCGGCGGTGGACTCATCCGTGATCCGTCGGATGCTGCCAACGAGTGCACCTGGGCTGGGGAAGCCTCGACCGCGAGGTGTACATATGCCTAGGGTCACATAACCTTCTGTCTGGCCCAGCATGGACCGCTCCTTTGGCAATTCTGTGTACCCAGACATTTGAGCCATGACAACTGCAAGCACTTCTGCAGGCTCCTTAGCATCACCCACGCCATCCTCCAAAATTTTTGTCGCAGTTGTCTCGAAGAACTTCGCAACGTCCGGACTTGTGCTCACAAGGCTCTGCTCAATGTTGGCAGCAACTGATTCGAGCACAACTTGTGGGGTGGGTGGGCCAATCAAGTCCAGATCCACCTTGGTATCCCTGCACAAGAACAGCACTGTAAGAGGCCTGCAACCCCATGAAGAGCAACATGCGGGCTGCTTCTGTGCCACAATCAGCCAACGAGTATGAGATGTAACAGTCAGAAGGGGCAAACCTAATGATTTCAGCCACGCGGCCTTTGTCACGCTGACCGATCATCATGATCGCAGTGCCCTTGTTTCCCGCTCTGCCTGTGCGCCCGGATCTGTGCAGGTAAGTCTCAGAGTCTTGAGGTACATCCCAGTGTACGACAAGATCAACATTATTGACATCTAGGCCACGTGCCGCAACATCTGTCGCCACCAGCACGTGTGTCTTACCCTGCACATGTCCAGATGCACTGTGCGGACTGCAGCCAACCAGGACAGCATTGCATGTGCAAACAAGCAGTGTCTGGTGGAATTCGCACGTCGCGGAAACGCCCCATGGTGTACTCACGCATGTCTTGCTGGATGTCGCCATGCAATGCCTCCGCCGGCATGATGGCGGACACTGCCGTCACGACTGTCTCACACTCGCGCTTTGTGTTACAGAACACGATGGTCTTGCCAGCATGAGAATGGATGGTGATCAGATCGACCAGCAGGAGCCGCTTCGCATGCAAGTCCGGCGGCACTGTGCATGCCAGGCACTTGACATCAGAGTTCACGCGGCCTGCAGTTCATAGACCTCTCAGCGCTGTCGACTTCAAGCCACCCGTGGGTACATGCTCGGAAACACTTTATGCCAAGGTAATGGGAGATGCACGCCTGTGTCATGCTCCCCGACCAGGTCAACCATGATGTAGTCTCTGCAAAACTTCCGAGCGAGTTTGCGGACCCACTGCGGCATCGTTGCGGAGAACATCATGGTCTGGCGAGATTCAGGCACACTGACAAGAACGGCTTCAACATCATCTTGGAAGCCCATGTTCAGCATCTCATCTGCTTCATCCAAGACAAAGAACTGGGTGGCAGACAGCTGGAGCACCCTGCACCGGCACGACTGCTTCCGCATTCCAATGTATAAAAACCACAGCACAACATGACAGGCAGCGAGGACAAACAGCCAGGGTGACTGTACAATGTGTCAGGATTTCTGGCATACATGGCATACATCAGCCATGCACGCAACGATCACCTGTATGCTGCTGTTGGACCCGACAGTAATGTGACGAGCATATTACGCTCAAAACCTATCAGGTGGGTCCATGCTGAGTGACAGGATAGTCCACAAGAGTTCCAAGTTCAGGCCATTTGCGAACGTGCAAATTGTGTGAAGCGTACTGTCTTTTGTCAACCAGGTCAATCACCCGTCCAGGCGTTCCGACCAGGACATCCACGCCGCGCTCGATCTGCCTGATCTGCGCACCGATCGGTGTTCCGCCATATACTGTCAGCACACTCAGATCTCGGCCGTTTGTCGCACTCTCAAACTCTGCTGCAACCTGCTTGGCCAGCTCTCTTGTGGGAGCCAAGATCAGTGCTCGAGGCGCTCGCCGGCCTTGGCCAGCACCATCTTCTGTGTTTTGTTTTAGAAGAGCCTCAATGATGGGCAAGGAGAATGCAAGGGTCTTTCCAGACCCAGTGCGTGCACGAGCGACCAAATCAGTCCCTGCCATTGCAGGATCGAAGACGGATTTCTGGATTGGGAACAATGCATGAATGCCCTTCTTTTCCAGCGCCTACATGAGCACGAGTGCGTCAACATGCGAAGACTACACGAGGAAATCTTTGTGTGGCACATTTGGATGCCACCACTGCAAGGTGGTTACAGAAACGGGACGTGCAAACCACACGAGTGCCAGACAAATGTTGCAAAAATCAAAGGCCGATTACACACAGCGCCTGCACGTATCCCACTCCGTACTGGACTCGCCCTGTGCAAAGCGTTTGAGGGGTCCTACCTGAACAGTCGAGCTGGACAAGTTGCAGTTGCTGATCTTCAGAGACTCATCGGCAACTGCGGCCGCCTCAACCTGGAGAAGATCTTCTGTCCCTTCACTGATGTCACCAAATTCCCCGTGCGTGGATTCCTCAACACGCTCTGGCAACGATTGTGGGGCCGCTGCCAAGTGTCTATGTGGCGGTGACGTCACCAGCGCCCGACGTACCAGCTGATGGGGCGTCGCCGCATATATCTGCATACAAAAGGATCATAACTAGTAAATATATGCATTGCCAAGATTGACGGTGAGCTGGGGCGCTCTTACACCGCGTGGCATGCGGCATCGAACCAAGCCCGGTGTTCACCCACGGCCAGATGGCCTGTTCTCGCGGGTGAAGGATGTTTCTGAACCGCTTGCAAAGCATATTTGAAGACTTGCTAGATAGGTAAAGCACATTGCTACCTTGTACAAGAAAGGCAACACGCAATATCGCAGCCGGGCGTGCAGCCTTTTACGCCCCCATCGCGCCCGCCATCATACGAGAGCCACAAATCGCCACAGCGACAACAAGAATACAGCATTGAACGCAGTTGGAATCCACTAACGCGCGGAGGAAGCTGCGAAGTTGTTGGAGACAGCGGCCGCAGGCTGGGCAAAATGCCAGAAAAAGCGGTAGGAACAGGCGCATACCCGTGCGGCTTGATGACACCTTGTGAAGAGTTGACAAGGGATCATGATGTGCATCTATCAACGAAGGTCGGCAATAACGCTGGACAGTGTTGCTTATGCTGACGTTGCGGCTACGATGAAGACTTGCTTTCACCACTGCAGCGACAAAGTGGCGATGTGCTACCAGGTCTCTGCAACTGATGTATCTGAGACTGCGCAGAGTTCATATTCAGCATTGCTGTGCCGGGCACCAGAGCGGCGCAGTGTCCGTCTTGCGCCGGCATGCCGCGACTGGTCGGCGTCATGCGTGTGGCCACTTTTTCGACTCAGCTGGGTGAAAGTGGCGGAGGCATCCATTAGCTGTGCACATCTATACACGAAGTTGGTTCCAAATGCTGGCCACCAGTGTTCTTGTGTATGAGAAATGTGTTACACGGAGATGAACGCAATAGCCCGGCAGCGAGGGCAACAGAAGGAAAGTAGACGGCCAAAACCCCCCGAAAGTAGACACCAGCAAAAAGCAATCACTGTCCCAGGCGAAAAGCCACAACGAACCGACACAGCCGACACAGCCGACACAACCACACCCACGCACCCACACGCATGCGCACTCCCGCACCCCTCCACTACGGCACCCGCGCCACAACCGCACACAGAAACAACCACCACCGCACTACTACCCACCTCAGCAAAACCAGCCACCACCGAGCCCCCAACAGCAGCACCCCCACTCCATCCTACCCCACTGGAGCATTCCATCACGGGCCCCCCGCACATGAGAGCCCGGGGGCGCACGCCCCCCACAGTGCAAGGCGTACCAGCCCTCCCCCTCCGGCCGCCCGGCAGGGGCCTCGGGGCGGGGCGCGAAGGGCACTGGTGGCGCCGCATCACTCCCCCCACGGTGGCTCGCGGGAAGGCAGGGCGGGCCAGCACGACCAGACGCGGGGCCGGCCTGCGCTGCTGCAACCGCGGCACCCGGTCCAGCAAGGCGGCCAGCGGCCGCCTATAGCACGTCCGACGGGACATCGTGGCCAGGCACCACCGCCCTGTGTATGAGAAATGTGACACGAGTATGCTCCACAAACTAAGAGAGCAAGTAGTTGTGTATTACGTATTCACAGCTCTCGATCCACATCATGATTCATGACCGTGCGCACGCTAGCGCGCTGTGCACCATTCTCCCAGTGGCCTTGCCTGCGTCCACTATCACAGCAATATATCAGTGAAACAGGCAGAGTGTAAACAAAAGAAATGCAGAAAGAATGGCAGTGCGATACAACGCGGCAGAATCATGTGTGTCGTCAAGCGCACGGTTTGTGTCATGTGTGCGGGGCGTTACAGGCACCTCTTCCACAACCGGGAATCCCGGTCTGATATCCAATCTCAGGCTGGGGTCAGCCCGGTGGATAAAGTATTCAAACGGGCTTCCCAGGCATGATGTCATTGAAAACCGGGCGCCCAAAACAATTTTCTCGCGCCACAGGCGCGACACATGGTACAGCTAACCGTGTCGTCAGCATCCCGGTCTTCGACGCGCTTCGACTGCACAAGCACTCTTGACCGGTTGGTGCAGGTCAAAACCCAGGCAGAGCCGCACGGGCATGCGCAGGGTACAACTACCAAAATCACTAGTCAGGAAAGTGTTGGCTTGTTGGTCCGCTGAAGCTCACGTTCGGGGCCGTTCCGCTGCACCGAGCATACACACACTTCACATAGCAACCATCCGATAATGCCCTCAACATCCCCCTGCGAGGTGGGCTTCGCAGTATGCCAGATTGGACACAGCCTGAGCGCGAATGTGGCGACTTCTGCTCACACACACTGGAAGGTGCGGCTGTGGTGCGGCCGTGGTGGGCAGTCCACCCGGTTGCTGAGTTAGGAGCTGATTGCGTATTACCAGCTCGACCCACAGCATTTAGATCTCTTATTACCACACACTGGCACATGCGGCCGAAAGTATGGCAGTAAAGACCCAAAAAATGCGCACGTCAGACGATGCCCAAGTGACACCCTGGTCAAGTGTGCGACTGATCATATGGATGATGCAGCTGGCTGTTTTGCATGAGCTCAAGGCATGACATGCCACCACTCTTGACACATCGGTAGGAGTCAGTGAAGACAGCTACAGTTTATGTGTACTCGGGCAGCAGCTTTAAGTTGATCGACATCTAACCTGTGTCACCGCTGTCGGTATGTACCGCGCGACTCCTCGGTGGCTCATGCACAGCTGGTCGGTGCATGGCCGCTGACACAATGCGCGGTTCTGTAATGCACGGAAAACGTCCCTTATGTGAAGCCCCTGGTCAAGGTTGTACCCATATGTTGTTGCAGTGACTCTTTCTGAAGCAGCTGCCGGTCACGCCCTTCCAAAGTGCTGCACCATGCTGCTTCAGCACAATTCCTACCCAAATGCTACCCAAGCGGTTTTGCAGCGTGTCAGCGGCCCCGAGCCATCGCTCAAGCATTCATTGTCATGACTGGTGGTGCTGGAAGCCTTCATAACGACCCACTGCTGTCTCTTGTTTCAAGCCCTTGTCGTCAACTGGTACGCACACAGTCAGTAGAAATTCATGGCAGTTCCAGAGACCACTACACACAGATGCATAGAATTACAGTGATCAAGCAGAAATGCTTCACTCACAGTTGTGTCGCTGAGGGAGATCGCCATGAATTCGGCGATTGCCAGCCTCCTGCGCCATTGCCTACGACAAGTAGTGGAGTCCGCGATCATAACTGCGCATAGGCACAGCTGCATACAGCTTGGACTATCGTCACTGATCACGTCGCAGGATCGTATGTCGCCGGGTCTTCGCCCAACCACGACACATGTTGTCGCGCTTTTGGCCGTTTCTGGCATGGCTTATCGTTTGAGGTGCTATCCGCTCTAAAGAGCGTCTTCGCGAGTGACGGATCCAGTGTCATTGGAAACGGTCGACCAAGGTGGGCACAGGACAACACTGGTCGCCATGCACACACCGCGCGGTGCACCGCAATGGCTCGCAAATGCGAGCTTTGCCATTGCATGCGAGATGTAAGTTCATGACCAAATGACTCGAGAGCAACCAGCAGCTTCCGTTTGCTGCCGACGTTATCGCTCTACTTTCTTCAGCGCTGCACGCTGTGCAGAGCTCTTGTGATTGCTCATCGGCCCAACTTCTGTCGAATTCGATCGCCACTATTTAATCACACAAAAACTCAGATGACATTGGTTTCCAATGAACTCTGTATTGAGAAATAGCTCGATGCGCTTGCCCTTCTTGTTCCAACGGTTGCAAGCTGCGGGGGCGCATATCACTGAACCTACATGTGGTGGAACTCGATACCTTCACAGCTCCAGCGGGAGTTGTGGGCGAGGTGACAGGAAAACGAAGACAGGAAAGGTAGGCCCACAGTGCATGACAGCTTGGCCTGCAGTGTGCAGTTCACCTCATCTTGATCGGTTGTGCATGTAGAGGTTCGCTGACAGCCATGGGCGATATCGGCCAAGGCCACAACAAGTGCGGAGAGGAAAGCAGAAATTCGGTGATCCGAATGGTCTGAGACGTATGCTGATTCCTAGCTTGCCGTCAGCATGCTATGCAGATGGGTCTGGAGCTGCTTAGTCAACTCGCATTTGATGTGCGGATCCCATATATCACCAGCAAATAGTGTTCAGAAAGGAAAGCTGTATCACACCGTACATGTGTTGGCACATTGGTATGTATAGGGTCATGGAGATCTGGAGAGAGATGATCAGAGTTGCACCTCTTAAACTGGTTCATCGCAAACTCATGCACGGCAGAATGCAAGCATGTGGCGTCAACCTAATAAGCCTGTCCTCAACATCTATAGACGCTTGCATGGTATGAGCTTCTTTCGGCAACACGTGTGTTCAACGCCTCCGAGGCGGAAAGCCGTCATTATCCCCATCCAATTGCATGCAATGACTGCCACTGGCGCACGCATGGGATGTCCGCTTGCCACAGTATGCCATTTGCAGTGGCCGTGTAAAGCAGCAGCATGCCCTTCCAGTCAAACCTAAAGCTGATATTCGTCAAGGCTGCATTGCGTACGGCATGCATTGACATGCCTGCAATATGTGAAGATTGAAATGTGTGGGAGGAACTTGAAATATGCACCTCAGTGTGTTGTGCATCAAGTGGATTCGGTGTGACATGGTACAGCAACGGGGGCCAGCACGGTTGTGACTAGACCCTCTTCGTGACACAGTCAATCCACTCACGCGGACAAGGATCGAACACCACCTGGGCCGGCATCAGAGTGGATTTGCAGGGGGTGCAGGTGTTCTCGTGAGACGCGACTCTAGACGCTTGACATCTGCGGGCTGGTGATTGAATTAACGTACTGTGTTGATGTGCCACGATCAAATAGCACACAAACCCAGCATTTTAGAGGGCGGGGTCAGCTGAGTGACGTGCAATGCCACATGTTCAGCGGGCGGTGTCATCGGTGTGGAGCATGTTGGCCTGTGCCCGACCTGGCATCACCCTGTGGAAACGCTGGTTTCAGCAGCCTTGCACCCGCCAGGAACTTGAAAAGTTTAGAAGTACATTTTGTGCCATGGACCCTCGGGTCGAAAAGCGGGGTTCAGGTTGTGCAGAACGCCACCTACCGCAGGGCCACAAGCAAATCAGCGGGGCTCCACAAGGCTCTAGTATACAGGTGTATGATTGGGATGTGACGAAACTGCAGCGCAGGCATTGCGCAAGGCCGGGGGGGCATTGGGAGGGGATGTCATACACCAATACCTATGGCCGGCGCAGGGCGTATGCGCCCTGGCCCACCACGTGTGCGCGGGCCATACAATGACCGGCCGGGGCCTGCTGCCGATGTGCTGGATGGCCGTGCGTGCAGGGCGTTGCGTGGTGGATGCTCAAATGTGAGACCTCACAACCCATCAGAAGCGCAAGCAAGCGAAGCCCCGCGGCCTTGATACTCCAGAGCTCCACTCATCGAGCAGGCTGCGTGTTGAAACGTGTCTCTGCACTGTGGTGACAGGGGCATTGGATGTACAGGTAGCAGCAGGCGTGATCGTGCAGTATGCGGGTGATGAGCACGATGGCAGGCATTGGATTTATCAGGCTATCAGCTCATTTTGAGCGGTGCATTTGTTCGAGTCGTGAATGTTGATGATGCACCTTCGATTGGCCTGCGCTGCGTCGGACCGCGCCGCTGCGCAGCTGTGTAAGACAAGATTCAGCGACGTGTTCGAAAGTTATGAGGGAAGAGAGGAGTTCGCGTCCTTATCGTGGCGGTGATCATAGGTCAGAACGGCACAGGGATCGGGACTTGCATGCACGCAGGGATCGCGATGGCAGCGAACGACAGAACTATGACAGGCACAGGGAAGACAGGCGTCCCAACAGGTATGAGCATAGCTCATGTGCATATGAGCGCTCGGATCTGCACGGGTTAGATCACCTGACATCCAGCAGAACTGTTAGATCACCGGGGAGGCCGGACAGCGCCGGTGGCATGAGGAGGGATGATCACCACAGCCGGGACAGCATAACGCATGACAATCATGCATTCAGGCGCGAGGCAGGCACTGCTCAGCGTGACTTGTCTGGGGCTGCCACGCAATCTGTCGCAGCACCCGTTGGCGGCGGTGGCGACCTTGAGGCAAAGTGCGCCCCAAAGCTCCGAATTTGCAGATGTGTAGGCTTATTTCTCAGTGCGTGCGGCCTTGTGAGTTATTTGCATTTGCTTATGCAGAAGAGCTGCATGGAGAGCCAAGAAAGCTGCGATGGATGCTGCAAAGGCGGAGCAGCAGAAGAGTGCAGCTGCTGCAAGCCTCTTTTCTGTGACTGAAGATCCAAGCGGTCTCGCCCCTGCATACGAGCCTAAACGGCAGGATTTGGCCAGCGAATATGCTCGCAAGCAGGCCGAGGCGGCGGAGCGCGAGGCAACGTACACCAAAGCGATGGCTGATGACGAAGACGCGCTTGACGCATTCATGTCAGCTGAAGTCATGCCAGAAGTGAAGGCTAAGCAGGAAGAGGTATGTGTGTTTCGTACATAGTGTGCAGGGCAGTGCACAGAGCCAAGTGCACTTAGATGAAGTGTCCGTGGTCCCTGCATTTGGCCCTTCCCTGCACTGGATACATTCGCATTACATGCCCAGATTGCACGCATCAGTCTGGCCATGATTGCATTTTGGGATGTACAAGTGCTGCGCACCCATGAGCATTTGCTTGAGTTGCGCGACCTTGATGCGTTGCAGATTCGCCAGCGGGAATTGGCGGAGAAGAAAGCCCTGCTAGAACGCATCAAAGCTGGCGAGGACCCGTCCGCCAGGTGTGCCATCGAGGATGAGGAGCCAGAAGCTATCCCGGACCTGGAGATCCAGGTACCGAAGCACAAAGTAAAGCTCATTGTTGGGGCAGGCGGCGAGAGGATCAAGAGCATACAGCGCAAATCAAAAACTCGGATTCAGGTGCCACCACCGAATTCATTATCAGAAGTGCACAGAGGTCATCTACACACGGGCATGCACAGTCACTGCAGATTTGTTATTCAGTGCAATGGTCGTTGCCATTCCTTCCGTTGCAGACATGCGGTTCAGCTAACTCAGCATGTATTACGCCAGTGCAATCTCGCAGTCTTGCTTTGAGAACCATGCTCACGCACAGGTCAAGAAAGAAGAAGCTGAGCTGGAGAGAGGCTTTGGTACTGGGCCGCAAGTGCGACTACCAGGCAAGATTGCAGCACTGGTGAGGGACTGCAACGGAGGCGAGGCTGAGATGTCGACAATCATGATCTATGGGGAGAGCCATCGGGTGCAGATTGCAAAAAATATGCTGCTGGAGGCTGTTGAGAACAGGGAGCAGAAACAGAAGCAGAGACAGAAGGTGCTGCGATTTTCATGGTGGATATCGGCACTTCAGAGGCATGGTGGTGCACTCACCTTGTCGACATATGCAGGAATATGATAAGAAGAAGGATGAGAAACGCAGAAACAGGCAAATTTATCTGATGCGACATGCTCGCGACTATGAGATACTTGAAGTTGCGATTGGAACACCTAAGTCAGAGCTTAAGGCAGCATATCGAAAGCTGGCCCTGAAATGGCATCCAGACAGGCATGTAAACAACCCGGACGAGGCGAAGGCCAAATTCCAGGAAATTTCTAAAGCGTACGAGCTCCTTATGTCGACGGATGAAGAAGCAGCCATAAAAGCAATTCAGAGCAAGGAGTGATTTGGTAGCCCTGCTCTGAAACCATCCCAGGAGAGGAGGGGCAAGTCGCTGTACAACCCTGGGATCTCATGAAGCTCCACGTGCACTGAAGCGTCGGCTCATCCATACGATGCGCTGCCATGCTAGTGCACACACTGTGCTACCTTGCCTTCCGCTCCCAAGGATGGCTTGAAAGTGGCCACTGGTCAGGTGGCCCCGCAGTGACACAGGGTGAGGCTGCAGCTGTGGCCTTTGCTGCCGCTGTGGCCGCTCCCACACGTGCGCTGCACTTGCGCATGGACCGCTGTGAGGGCAACTGCTGTGCAAGGCTACGCCACCGCAACTCATGCGTGCAGCGAGCAGCCTCGCCGTGTCGCCAAGACAACGTGTGCCCCCGCTTACAACCAGCGCGTTGTTACCTCGAGAGATGCCGTGAATAATTTCGTGGGGGACATGCGTGCACGGAGCAGTGGCTGCCACACTTCTAGAATTGATCTTGCCCAAGGGGAATGTATATGGCCATGCACGGGTGCGGGCGCTGCACGCGGCATACATGGGCGGGGTCACCGATGTGGGGACGAGTACCTCAGTCAGTGGCTTACATCGTACTGTGAACCCCAGCTGGATTAGCAAGTCAAATACAGGCGATGACGTCTCATCACTCGGATTGACTGTCTCCACCGCGTTGCAGTGCTGTGAGGGTGAATGGGTATGACTGCGAATGTAGCTGTCTGTGGACAAACGATGACCAGTGCGCTCGATGCTGTGCTATGGACTAGGCCGGGATGCGCTGCTGTGTCGATCTTCTGCTGTTGGTATTGGTCCTGTGCCCCTCGCTTCTTTGGAGTCGTGCTGTGTACCACATGTTTCCGCAGGTCCGTATGGTCTTGTAAGGGTCTGGTAATACAGGCAGTTCCTGTCGCCCCGATCGCCACGATGGTGTACCACCTGCCGACCACCGTGCGCACGCGTTCGAAAGCATTCTGGAAGCGTATGAACAGGTTCATCGCAGAACGATGCCGAGCGCGCCATTTGCGCCTGAAAATCAATTTCATATGTGAAAGTCTTGGCTGCATCGTTCAACGTTCGATATCGACTGTTGGCGAAGTGGTCGAATCATGAACTCGTCCACGGCAGACCTTATGGCGATAGGAAGCCACTGTATGCACCCAGATTGTTGTCAGAAAGATTTCCTACCTTTTAAGTGTGACTGTTGCCATCGTGTGTTCTGCCTTGAACATAGGTCGTATGCTTCGCATGGGTGTACGCAAGCTCGTGGCAAGGAATGCGTCGTGATAGTGTGCCCGCTGTGCAAGCAGTCTATACACCTGACAAGGCAGGATGACGTCCAAGAGGCATTCGATCGACACTGTCGAAGTGGCAGCTGTGATCCTGCTAATTACGAGCGTGTGAAAAACAAGGCTCGGTGTCCCGTGGAGCGTTGCAAGGTCAAGCTCACAGAGGCAACGACATACACATGCAAAGAATGTGGAACCAAAGTGTGTATGGCTCATCGTTTCGAGTCTGATCATGGATGCAAAGGTGCCTGTCGTGACCCCCTTCAGCTTCCGTGTGCTTGATTGTTGGCTCAGCTCATCGTGAAGCGTCCACCAGTGTACTTGCCACCCAGTGCTGCTTCACGAAATGCATGACGAAAATATATCGCTCATTTACCGATTCAATCGCTGCAGAGAGGAAAGCGGCACGTAAGCGGAGCGCTTCCCTGTTCCACGACAGTGTGGGACGGCACGCGGCGACATTTTCACAGAGTGCAGCCACAGCTCTATCGCGCTTTGCAACAATGACCGTGTCTAGCGCACCAGCCGTGAGACCCACCGCTTCAACCAATAAGCAGGTAACGATTCTTGCGTGCAACATGTTTGGCCCTCTGAAGCTACAGCTCGGTGCTCGTGGGTCCAGCCTGCGTGTACCTTGACGTGCTCCTGTCAAGCCTTTGTTCTCGACTGGTCGGAGGGGATCTTTTCGTCCGTCTGAAAGGCTTGGCACTGCAGGTGGAAAATGCCCACGGTCGGGAGGTGTGCCCTCAGTGCAACATGAGGTTCGAGCGAGTGGAAGACCTAGTAGCACATGTCGCACGTGTCCATCAAGATCCATGCACTGACCTACGGCTCGGATCCAGTTATGCTCAAGCTGCGAGTGCGGGCATTGAAAGCTGCCCCCACTGTGGACAGACATTCGCCGATCCTGTGATGTTGGTTCGCCATGTTCATGCCCATGAATATGAGCAGCACGTCACCTCGAGAGAATCCAAGTCTGAATGTGTCATCTCCTGACAAGCATAGTAGAGCACAGGCAGGTCGATGATGTGCCTGTGCGTCGCTGTTTTGCACCAGCGTGCATCGAACGAGACCTGCCCTCTCTGCCCATGGTGTCAATTCCCGCCCAAAATAACTAACGAATTCCCGCGTAGTCAGGATCAGGTTCCTTCAGGGCGATATTGCAAGTACATCCGCGAAACAATGTGGGATGTTTCTGTGGCAACAAATAGGAATGGCGGGCCAGGCTGTGTGTATGCAACTGTCTGATGCGTTAGGCTCCATTACATTGATTTGTTAATATCGTTATTGTAACAAATACTTTCGACTTCGAATCCTTCGACTTCAAACAGTTCAGACTCAGTACCCATGCCAGGTTTTGCTGCCTCAGCCATTTTTGCCCATGTGCATTTAATCTAATAGTGTGCAGTTGTTGTGCAGTTAGCTTCTGTTTAGTTTGCAACACACGAAGGCCAACCACTGGAAGATCATGCACTCTGTAGCGATTTGCACACACTTGCCACCGTTGATCAACAGACTGCATCTGAACAGCCCAAGACCGCGTTTGACACTCTCCTGTAGCATATGCAACTGCCGTGGCTGCACGAGAACACTGCCTGTGTGGAGCGATGGGAGCTGCACCTGCCGGTAGAAAGAGGAATCATGAAGATGCCAGGCAGTAGTAAGGCAGTGCATGCCATTTCCCCGCAGCAGTGGTGGTCTGCCTGTGTGCTGGAGAAAGACAGCAGATCTGATGACTCTTGAGCTTCAATGATCCCGCTACACTGATTGCAGCCAGCTGCTGCGTCAGGCTACCTTGAGGTGTAGACATGTGCATGGTGATCATCTGCAGCGGTATCACATGGGAAGACCTGGAGTATTCATCTACCGCCACCAGGATGTAGTTCATGTCGTGATCTAGCCATGCACAGGACTACGATCACCATGCATGGAGTGGATGCACGGGTCTGATCGATCATGATCCGGAGTGGCTTTGGGGACGCCATGCACCGATGGCTTACCACATGCACGAGCAATGCATGCAGATCGCATGCGAGCAGACAATGATTCTGATCAGCCAGAGTCACGGGTGCCCCTTTGTTCTGCATCACGCACTTGTGGATCACCTTTTCCATGGTGTACGCAAGCTCCCCAAGCAATACCTTGCGCCTTTGACGAGCCCCTTTGATCTCCGCTTGATCGCGCTCCTTCAGGAGAGTGTTCACGCCCTTCTCAAGCTGAACTACCTAGGATTTGACGGCAGCAAGTTCCTTGTTGGTGGCATTGAACTGCTCATCGGCCAGCTCTACATGAGAGCGTGCTGTCTTGAGGTCACTCAGCAACGAGCTTGCGTCACATGAGTGCTGACCGAGAGCATCAACAGCCACATCGAGTGCCTCGGCGCACAGTCCTTATTCGTACAGGATTATGGCCTTCTCAATTGCTGAGGACACGTGATCCGCAGCAACGTGCTGAGGACACGTTGGGCTTGTCATGATCCAGCCATGCACAGGACTACGGTGACCATGCATGGTGGCATACACAGGACTACGGTGACCATGTATGCGGGGAATCACGGTGCTGATCCGGAGTGGCTATGGGGCAGCCATGCACCGATGGCTGACCATATGCACGAGCAATGCATGCAAGATTGCGTGCCAGCAGACATTGATTCTGATCGTATCCGTATGAGACGTTGATTGAACGCTTATATAGGCTCTACAGATCATAGTGTAATCACTCTCTCTTCTACTGTCCAAAGTCTCACGTGCATTCATCCTCCACTGAAGGTACAGGCGCTGTCACGGACAGATACCTAAGACAGCAAGGTATGTGACAGCACCAACCCCTGCGCATGACTACGACATGCTCAGGATCCCACAGGCCTTAGGCCGCGGTCCACTGAATTACGTCAGGGCTAAGTCGCGCCAAGTACTTCGGAGCATTTGTCGAGTATGTCAGCAGCATCATTTAGATAGAAGCGCATGCTTGCTCCTACACATAAACACAAAGATTACAGGCGCCTGGTGGCATCTGTGGAAGCTTTAGTGTGTTTGTAATAAATGGGACTGCCCGCGTGCAGACTATGGGATCAACAAAGGCCTCCAGTGCAGGCTCGTAGCTCTTGTTCAGAAGGGTTGGCGCCTGTAGAACCTGCCGGCGTGCTGCCATATGCACCTTCCCTCGCCATCTGTTGTCTGGAAAACAGCCCGCAACGGATTCAGTATACAGAACGAGAACTCCACAGCCATGGCTCGCAGTGAGAACTCAGTTGAAACAATCCATGGGCGAGCCGGCATGCTAATGTTGTAATTCAGTGGACCGTAGCCCTTAGGCACTGTGGGATCTAAGCACTGCCGTAGCTGTGCGCAGGGGGTCGCGCTGTCACATACCTGGCTGGTGTACAGGCTCCGCTGTGACAGTGCGCTCTCAGTGTTGGATTAAAGCACGTGAGTCTTTAGCAGAAGAAGAGTGATTACACTTTGATCAGTAGAGCCTATATAAGCGTTCAATCAACGTCTCATACGGATACGATCAGAACCATAGTCTGCGGCACGCAATCTAGCATGCATTGCTCGTGCATATGGTAAGCCATCGGTGCATGGCGTCCCATAGCCACTCCGGAACAGCACCGTGCGTCCACTCCATGCATGGTCTCCGTAGTCCTGTGCATGGCTGGATCACGACAGCTAACAGGCCTGCGGATGTATAGGTGAAGAGATATGGAATCAATCTTACCTCAGAGAAAGAACGTGGCCAGGGGGAGCTCGCGAGTGTCCTGCGTGGCTTTTCAGAGGCTTCAATCAGGCTTCACGCAGCTAGTCAACTAACCCGCTCGAGCTTGCCCCAGCAGCCCGAAATTGATTTTTTTACGGACGCAATGCAGTGTGGAAGGGCGCAGTCTCGCAGTCTTGGTGCAGCTGGGCCATGGCGCTCCACGGCCTTGTGCCCACTGACAAGACAGGGAGCAGTCTGAGACTGTCTGATATGACGCCCACCCCCTGGAACATCACTGAACTGACAACTGACAAGTTTTGGATGGCCCAAACTGGGCATGTCGCGTGTTTCAATGCTGATCAGAAACCGTAGCATGTTGGCAAGCGTTACCATTAGTGTTATTTTATGAGTTACATAATTAACAAGTAAATATGTGAAGGGCTGCGTCTTTCCCTCACTATCTCAGACCGAAGGGTCTTTGGCTCGGTAGCGCCCGGTACGTACACGGCCTGCTGGTAGCAAGGAACGAGGTACGTGACAGATGTATGCTCCACAAGGTGGTAGAACACAGAGGCACGATTCATGGCCTGGTAGCAAGGTACTCGGACACCACACTGAACCAGCCCGAATGATACGGCAGAACGCACATAATACTTGTAGAGTTACATCCGTCAGCATGAAGCCTGACGCGATAGTTCGACCGTAAGGTCCCCTCCAGAGTGGGTACTCGATGGTATTCGCGAGCACAATACACCCGCAGCGTATTTGACGCCTGCATTTCTATGCGACAGAATGTTGCAGGAAGAAGTATCCCATTGTGTAGTAGACAGCCCTGCACAACAACGGAGCGTACACCCCGCTTTATCGTGACGTGCGGACAAAGCTGCATACATCTAGCGCTCAGACTGTGTCACAATAAGCCCAGAGCAGCAGGCTAATTGGGGCAGGGTGTCGTGATCCAGCCATGCACAGGACTACGGTGACCATGCATGGTGGCATACACAGGACTACGGTGACCATGTATGCGGGGAATCACGGTGCTGATCCGGAGTGGCCATGGGGCAGCCATGCACCGATGGCTGACCATATGCACGAGCAATGCATGCAAGATTGCGTGCCAGCAGACATTGATTCTGATCGTATCCGTATGAGTCGTTTAGAGAACGCTTATATAGGCTCCGTCGATCGTAGTGTAATCACTCTTCTCTACTGTCCAAAGTCTCACGTGCATTCATCCTCCACTGAAGGTACAGGCGCTGTCACGGACAGATACCTAAGACAGCAAGGTATGTGACAGCACCAACCCCTGCGCATGGCTACGACATGCACAGATCCCACAGGCCCTAGGCCGCGGTCCACTGAATTACAACACAGGGACGGCAGAGACGGAGGGCATGGCTGAATAGCGCAGATTTTGGTGAGTCATGACAGGTGCAGCACGCTCGATTTGATGCAGGAATGGCTGTGTAGTTGAGGTCGCACGGCCAACGAGACACCACTGTAGCACAGTTGAAGGAGCTGCCGTGGCCACCTGCTGCCCCCAGGATATAATCATATCGTCTGCGAGACCTTTGGAAGTATTTGGGAGGGGCCGCTGGGGGAGACGAGCGCTACTCGCTCCGGAGCGGCCAGTGTGTAGGTACGTTAGCCGGTACCGTTCACAGTTTGTGAGACGTAAGCAGGCTGAGATGTGCATCCGCTGGCTGAGGATTATTTGAAATGCAGGCTGGGATCGATTGTGAAAGCTTTCCCCGCAGAGGTGAGGCATGGTCGGTGGCACGGCCAAAGCCAGCGGCAGTGCAGACCCGCGGAACAATGCAAAAGGTGAGATCCAGGCTACATCAATGCGCGCCGGTACAGTATGGTATGTCAATGCAGTGTGCATGTGTGCTGGTACAGTATGATCTGGATTTGCAGATTTCACAAGTGAGGCAGGTGTGTAGATTCTCTGTCTTATCCTAAATATTAAGGCTTTTTTCGCCGGCATGTAAGCGCTAGCTGATCGCCGCATTAAAACTGTGCAGTCTACAACAGTGATGAAAGTTGCACCTCACGATAGCCGTCAGCAAAACCCTGTAGCAGGAAACCCAACCATGACAAAGGATATCACGCAAGTCCTTGCAGTTTCCTTTTGTGTGTCTGATACTGGAGATGTGTTGCTCAACGGCAGTGTTTAAAATAAAGTTTTTCGGCCCAAAACTGGTGCCAATAGCACCAAATTTTCAAATTTGCAAAGCGGCGCCGACCGATAGGTGTTTCCTACCTGCACTCACGCCGTCAGTGGTACCTGCATGCTGACCTCGCTATGTCGACTCACCTGGAAATCCAGGTGTGGAACCGCTACACCCCAACGCCCTGCAGTAGCGCTGTTTGGGACTAACCTTCTAGAAGGTTCTGCACGTGCGCGTGGCAGCTCGGGGCTCCCGGCTGTGTGTGCTCTCGTGATCGAGGAGCAGTGCAACGCTAGGCTCCGGACCTGCTCAGTCGGGAGCCCCAGCTACAGGGGCCCTAACCCCCCACGGGTGGAAGCACACTACCTGGCCCCAGGTAGTTGGCGGGTGGGGAAAATCACCGGAAATGCCAGTGCATACCCGTGAGAGGTCAGATGGTGGCCATCTGCTCGAGTGCAGGATGCAAATGCGACAGACCAGTGTGCAGGCAGTGTGTGTCTGTACTAGCTGTGCACGCAGGTCAGATCGAGTGCATGCATGTGTGTGTGTGGCATGGCGTGTTCGTGACCTCAGGAAACCCATGCATTACATGCTGTAATACGATCCATCTCCAAGCCAGAGCTGGCTTTTGCATGTTGGTGATAGGCGGTCCACGACCCAGGCAGCCGCTATTGCCAGATAGCGATAGGTGGTCCACAGCACAGGCAGCCGCTATTGCCAGACAGTGATAAATGGGTGCAAGCCAGGTCAACTTGAAGTGGTCAGCGATAATACATGTGCACGTACAACCACATCCGCTACACCCCCCTAGCCACCTTCGTCCATCGTGCTGTTGTTAACACATGTTACGAACCAGCGGTCCAGCGACACAGAAGAGAACACTGGTTAGGCTTTTGAAAGTCAGCTCGCTGCGCTCGTGACGCTCAGTTCACTCGCGGGGCGCACTTCGCGCGCGAGGCTCGCTTCGCTCGCGATCAGGCCGCTCTCTCCTTTTGGCCAAATTGCAACCGCACGATACCACACAGATGTACTGTCCCAGTTATCATGTAGTTCCAATACAGGTATTCACCCATTGCGTGAAATTATCGCTGATTCCTGATTCTGGTACCCATGTCGTCCAAAATCTGTCGCTCAACCTCGATACAGCTTCGCAAAAAAACCAGAAAACGATAGAATATGCACTTTTACGGGAAAACCTATCGCATTTTGTAATAATGCGATAGCTATGTTAAGCACTGCTCAACGGTGTGTCGTGGCACCTTACAGACAGCATGTGGTGCTGCTTCAGGAGTGTGATCGGCTTATCTATAGACTTTCAAATTCTGAACCTTCTGGGCTTCTTCTGCTATGCAACATGTAACGTTGCCTTGTTCTTTAGCCCTGTGGTCCAGCAACAGTATCATCATGCTTTTGGACCTGAAATCCCAGTTGGCTTAGAGGATGTCATGATCTCAGTACATGCGTTCGTTATCGCAGCGTTGACCCTCTTACAGTGCACCGTGTACGAGCGTGGTGAGCAGAAGTTTGATACCGGCTAGCAGCTGGTGTTGCGGGTGCTGCTGCAGCTTCACAATCCCTTGCTGAACCCATCCCCCATTTTACCTGGATCAATCTTCTCCTTGCACCAAGCACAGCCAAGCTGGTGGTCAGCCTGATCAAGTACATTCCACAGGTACGGTTCACAAAATGCTGTGAAAAGCTCTTGACTGTAGCACAGTGCATGCCTGACTAGTTTTGGTGCGCAGGTGTTCCTCGACATCCAACGACAAAGCTTGGAGGGATGGTCCATCGTAGATGTCCTTCTAGACTGGCTGGGTGGAGTGCTTTCAGTAGCTGGTCATGCAGTGCGCTGTATTAGATGATTGGAGGCAAATTTCTGGGAATCCAGTGAAATTTGGTCTAGGTTTCGTGTCTATAAGCTTCGATGTGCTGTTCATGGTGCAGCATTATGTGCTGTATACAGCCAGTGATGAAGCACCAATTGCTTGGATGCTGTAACTCTGCTCACACAAGGCCAGGATCCCAGTGACTGATACTTCATTGCGTAGCAGCTCCACGGGATTGTGTGACAGCAATTTTCATTGATCAGAAATAGATACTGTGATTTCGTTGCGGCACGTGAGAAATTCTTTGAGGCCAGGATTGCAAGGGATTCAGGCGATGCTTTGTGCACCTACTCACCAGCTGCGCGCAGGCACTAGTGCGATGCAGTCATGATGCCGTCTTCTGGATGCTTCTTGCTTACACATTGCTCTCAACAACTACAGACGACCATTGCCATTTGTGCTGGTACAATTGCGGCAATGTTGGCCATGCTGATCAGGCTTGCGCAGTGTGATAAATCTACCAGGAGAGTGTTGCTGTGGCAGAGCTGGACATCGTTTGCTTGTGAACATGGTACTTCGGTCCAATGGGAGAAACCTCAGCATGGCTCGTATCATGAAATGAGTGCATGGTAGCAGCAGGATGGCATGAGTGTTCCTTGTATGTATTTAAGCAACAATGAAATAGCCGTACTCACGTATGTGTGACTTGTGCTGGCACCTAGATTGTGTGTGATGAGCTCTCTTCTATCACATTAAACACTGGCTTGTGTTTTTGCTTTTCAAATTTGGTGCTCTATGATGCATCATTCTGGTATTTGGGTTGATTTGTAAAAGGATGCCATGGTAACGTAGAGGTTGATGTTTCAAATATGTTTGGAGACCGAGTAGACCTGCTCGCAGCTGTCGTGATCCAGCCATGCACAGGACTACGGTGACCATGCATGGTGGCATACACAGGACTACGGTGACCATGTATGCGTGGATGCACGGTGCTGATCCAGATTGGCTATGGGGCAGCCATGCACCGATGGCTGACCATATGCACGAGCAATGCTTCTGATCGTATCCGTATGAGTCGTTTAGAGAACGCTTATGTAGGCTCTGTCGATCGTAGTGTAATCACTCTTCTCTTTCTGTCAAGTCTCACGTGTATTCACCTCCAATTGAGAAGACACAGGCGCTGTCACGGGCAGATACCTAGACAGCAAGGTATGTGACAGCACCAACCCCTGCGCATGGCTACGGCATGCACAGGATCCCACAGGCCTTAGGCCGCGGTCCACTGAATTACAACAGCAGCAAGTGCGCGAACGGAGCAAGATCATATGTTGCATCTGGAAGTGTGCAAGTACACATAGACCTCTGTACTCACAATGGGGCGTATTGTTGGGCCTGTTTGGCCCAAAAATGCAGCACACAGACGCATATTACATGTGCAACTGTACTCAACCGTTTATCACCACGACCATCCTTCAAAATTGTGTATCTGAAAGCGGTCGGACCATGCAGGGGTGCCGCTGTGGCACGGGGACCGCGTGCAGGCGGCCAAGGCCATGGCGGAGAGCAGGGCGTGAGCCCAGACTCTGTGGCGGGGCACAGCTTCCAGCGTGGGGGCGCATCATATGCATTCCGTGCCGGGGTGCCGGAACTGTTGATCCAGCGGCATGGTGTTCCATGGCGTACAGTAAGTACCTAACCCTGCCAGCAGCCAAGGTGCTGGAGGCCACGTGGGCAATGTTTCACCTGATGTCCCAGCCCGCCGCTGAGGGAGGCTTTTGGGCTAGCATGTTGCAAGCGGGGCTTAAGCGCTTGAGTCCATGGAAAATGCGGCCGGAGGTCGCAGTGCCATGGGCAGGGGTGGTGACATGGGGGCAGCGCAACAGGGGGGTTGTGAGGGGGGTTTGCGCTCCTGCTGTGGGCTTTGTGTTAGGCCAGATTCGCCCTGCAAGCTCTGATGCATGCATGCGCCGCCGACCCCGACCACGTGCCCAGCGGTGAGCGGAACGCGGAGGCAGTGGCCAGCTAGCTTAAGGATCAGGGATCATGATCGGACATGTCCTTCCTCATATATATGTGCATGCATGCAATTGGTGTGGAACGCAGGGTGACTCGTGTAAGACATACTGGTTCGTATACCATGCAGACCATGCGAACCGTTTACAAGTCGTAAAGCTCTGTAAAGGTATTGTCGCGAGCGAACGTGCGAATGTGTTGCACGATGTATCGCGGGTTATGTTTTTCAAAGTACCGCGGCGCGCCGCGGCGTTGTAGGAGCGTCATCGAGATGCAGCTTTCCTTTCCCCCAACACGTCGGATCCATAGCCAGCTCCCTTACAATGGCAGATATGCACTGGCGCATACGACATGGTGCAGCCGGGCTCTAAATCAAGTCATGGCGAACTTGGAGGCCGATGACGCATCTATAACCTTATTCCACAGGCCAGCTCTTCCGGTCGCACCGTACGTGTGCTTGTGGTCATCTGGTCCAATTTTCCCCTGCGATCCATGCTGCATATCGACCACCGGGTCGAATTGGCAGCGTCAGCTATATCTCGTAGGCGCTTGTAGGTGAAATTGTCCCCGCTTGATCGGAAGTCGGCATGACAGCGGCCAACCTGCTGAATGAACTGAAATGGGCACGGTCAAGGTGCGTTGTGTGATACTTCTGGTTCGGGAAACATTCTCGACTTGACTGTTATTTGAGTTGTTCTGCAGATTACTCAAGAAAGGCCTGGAAATCGGCAGCGCTGAATTCAATCGCATCCTGCGAAAACGGACAGCTGCATCGCCCCGTAAAAAAGTTTACGAATCATGGGCAGACGCCTGCTTAGACGCATTAAAAGCCATGGATGAGAGTGCTGATGATGCTGAGGCTGCAAAGATATCGGCCAAGCGTCAGCATGTGTTGCTGGCTGCAAGAGACGAGTTCCCAGATATCGAGTGCGCAGCGCGAGTGTATGGCAACAGCACCAACCACGATGCATCAGCTGCTGTTTGATTCATCTGTTGACTTTCTGTCCCTAGCAAATAGCCCTTTGACAATGGCTGCGTCTGCAGACCATCGTTGTTGACAATTGCGTCCGATTTGCAGATCATTCTGTGAAGGCGCCGCAGCTGATAAGGCATGTTCCCAACGGTCTTCAACACCCGCGAGGGCTATTCATCCCCGTTATGGTGACTTACGATGCGATCGTCTGCAGAGCAGCAGTCTAGAAGTGCCTCCAGAGGCTCTTGTGCTACCTGGGAGCAAGGTGGCAGGCACTGCGAACTCTTCAGCAGTACATTTGGCACACGCAGTGGAGCCAATGGTGCCAGCAAAATCCGAAGTGCTCCTGCGACCTCAATTCAAGGCAGAACCTGCCGATCTTGTTTCACAAAACACCATGGGTGGGTCTGGAGAGGCCGGGCAACATATCCCTCACATTGACACCGCCTTGAAATCGGCAGGATTAACTGTGGAGAACCAACTGGCAGGTGCAGCATCACCAGCAGATTTGCATCTCCTGAAATATACTGCACAGTTTTTGGACGCTGACAGATATCCAACGACTGCGGCAGATCACGCAAGTTCAAGCTGCCACCCCACACAGTATGGCCGGTTGTCGAATTGTCACATGCACTGTAGGTGGCGATGCACTACAGTCCATTCAGAAAGTACGAGCCGTAGAATCGGGCACGCACGATCATTGGAATAGTGGCCAAGGCGGTACAAAAAGAGATTGGACTGATGCACTCCAGGCGTCAGGGCACGCTGCAGAATTAGGCTTAAAGCGTTTCATCAGGCAGCCCAAGGCACTTCGTTCAGATGCACAAGACCGGCCGGAAGCGCATGGTATGCACAGCGTGTTAACTACCTGCTGTGGCTGTGAGGTGTTACTGCATGCACTTCAGCCTGACTTTTTGTTCCAGAGTTTGCTACTAATTTCACGGTGACGGCACATTCCCTATGTGTTAACTCTGGCACCGCCGGCGTCACAGCGGGCATGAGTCAGGGAGCTGCAGCAATGCAAACAACTGCAAGAGCAGATTACATCAAGGCCTCATTGGATGGAACGTGTGGTATGCCTGCCTGTGACATTGCTTTGGTGACTCATACATGCCTGTGCCACAAGCAGTGTGCAAGTCAGCCCTATTTTGTGCAGTTAAACTTGAGCATGAGCACATACAGTGACGATTGTGGCCCAAGTCTGACTTTTTGCAGGAGCAGCACCAGAAGCAGCACCAGAAGCTGCGGGGCCAATGCAAACGCTTAAACCGAACGAACCGAAGTCACTGCTGCCGTCTGAAAGGCACGTCTTCACAACTGGAGCCAGCACTCCATCGCATCCGTTGCAGAAAGTGCAGCCTGCAGCCACCCAAGGCGCGCCTGCTCAGCATCCTCCCCAGCCGCTTGCTGAGATACCGCCAGTGCGGCATGGCTATGCGCTGGGGCGCCCTGTGCCTGTACAGCCGGCCAACCCAATCGAAAACTCCAGCACAACTGAGAGCCGAGGTAAGCATGCAGTAGTCCAGACGGCAGCGATGTCCCTACCCCGGCAAGCGGTTGCCAAGCTTCCTGTGCATGAGCAGTCACACGTGCACCGCCACGGTAAGGGCCAGTTCAATTCTGGACCTGCTGACCGAAGGCTGGTGTCAGACAGTTTTGTAGGTGTCGGTGAAGATCCACCAATAACGCCAGCTTATGACGATGAAAGATACGCATACGTGCGAGATGTCAAGTATTCCAAGCTTGGATTGATTGGGAAAGGTGGGAGCAGCAAGGTATGCCAATGTTCTCCTGTGTTGGAAGGTTGAAAGAGCACACTATTCTGATGCGTTCAAGTGTATGCCACAGACGCGCCACGTGGATGAATTGTGACATAGGGAACCATGCGTGTTTCACTGAATATGAGTGTCTCATAATAAATTGTGCAGGTCTTCAAGGTCAATGCGCCCAATGGCAAGACTTTTGCGTTGAAGAGAGTCAATCTGAGCTGTATGACAGCCAGCGCACGGCAAGGCTTCAGAGAAGAGGTGGCCTTGTTGGAGCGCCTGAGGGGATGTCCAGGCATCATAAAAATGTACAGCTTTGAGGAGCATCCACGCGACAAGATGCTGTATGTAGTTTTGGAGATTGGGGAGTTAGACCTTCACACGCTCCTGTGGGAAAGGCAGCGGCGATGGACGGAGATGGGGATTACAGATCCGTTTATGGCAGACTCGATTTACATCAGCTACATCTGGCAAGCAATCCTCCGATGTGTCCAGGTGCGGAAGTCCATCGATTGTTGTGGGCAGCCGCCAGCTGTGTACTTGCCGGTTAGACGTGTCTGGTAGATGGACTAGCATCACAGAAACGATCCTGCTTGGCCATTGAACCGCATGTCTTGCAACTGTTAAACTGCGTGCAGCAGGTGCATGAGGCCAAAATTGTGCATTCGGACCTCAAGCCTGCCAATTTCTTGATGGTCAATGGCGTGGTGAAGCTCATTGATTTTGGGATTGCCAAAACGTTTGGAAATAACACGACAGCGGTGGACTGCAACGGTAATGGGACATACAACTACATGGCCCCTGAGGCAGTGTCCGGCACTGGTACGTCCATCTTGCCTGTTCCTTTGCCACACATCCTGTCATAAGGCTGTGAAGGCACTTGCTGTACTCAGGGCAGTAGATCTGTGGGCTGCCATGGTCCTGCAACAGCGCAGTCTGAGCGGTTCAACAGCACCAAAGGGGCAGACTTGATGCAGGGAGGGTGAGCCGCGCGAGTGATGTGTGGTCCCTTGGGTGCATGCTTTACCAAATCGCATATAACAAGCTCCCATTCGAACACGTCACGCCATTGCACCGGAAGGTGGACGCAATCATACATGGAACTATTGAGTTCCCACTACTGAGCCGGAGCGATGTCTTGGACATCTTGAAGCTCTGCTTGCAGAAAGACGCATCGAAGCGGCCGACCATTGCTGAACTGCTGAAGCATGAGTATCTCCAGGCGAGTGCAGGTGGCCAGGTGTGATCTTTGTCCTGTATGTACACAGAACTTGAGCCTCAGGTACACAGGACTTGAGCCAGCATGTGGGCAGATGGCTGATTGATGGCTATGTATGCAGCTGGTTCAAACCGTGATGTGGGAAATGCATCTGGCAATGCTGCGCGCTCCTCTGGTTTCGCTGGGCGAACGTGACTCGCATATGCTGTTCGAAGCACTGCAGTGCAAGCGCAACCATGGCTGTGACATCAGCGCTGACGAGATTCTACGGCAGTACCTTGCAGATCGGGATGCGCCTCAGGCACCCCTCCCTGGTTCAGAGCCTGTGGATGTCATCATGCCAGTGCAAGCGAGCTCGGGCCAGCTGACAGTCCCTAAAGAGGTGCCTGGCGAGCACTCTGTGACAGGTGAACCTCACACACTCCAGACCCAAAGCACCGCTGGAGAGCCGTCCACGCAACCCAGGCAGCATGTCGGCAGACGGCCACTGGCTGAAAATGAGGCAACGGCCAGCACAGCAGGCAGGACTGCAGCGGGCCTGGCTGGCACGCCAGAGTCGCACGTGGCACACACTGCCACATCCATTGCAAAGCCGTCCAGTCGGAGCGGACAAGTGGAAGCCAGATCAGCTGATGTCGAGGGATACCTGGTGCAGTCCGAGAACGAGAACGTGCGGCAGCCTGTAGCGGGCAACGGCCAAAACGTATCGCAGCACCCACGTCAGGTACCTTCGGGACCTGTTGCGGCGCACCCAGATTCTCTGCTGGAAGCCAAGCTGCAAGCAATGCGTGACGCCCACGTCAATGCTGATGAAGGGTACAGACAGTCGCTTGCGCCTCATTGATGTAAGAGCTAGCGCCGAGTGAATGTGTGAGATGCCAGGGCACTTTTATGCATATGTGTTTGTATGAGCAGGCACTCCTGTATGTGCGTCTGTCCTGGAAATGATTATTCATGATCAACACTTGTTACAATCACAGGAGGTGTTACGCCTGTGCCATTGTGACCCTATAATAGCCCCGCACGCAGAGAGGAGACAATGCCATATATGTCCTGTGGGCTCTGTGCAGCGTCAATCCGCTCCACAAACATGGCAGTGTTTTCATCTTTCATCACGCTGGCATTCCCAGGTCCAATCGCCTGCACCTGCTGCAGCTTCCCGGCAGCACCCTGTGCGATCGCATGGTTGCCTGTCGCAGAGCAGTAAGACGCAAACTCCTCTAGCCTCTGCGTGCACCATGTTGAGTTGCCAGCCCGCATGTTGCGTTGCACGGCGTCGTTGATTAAGAAAGACAAATGATCTATCAGCAGCAGAGGCATTGCTGCAGCAAATCGACTGAGGCGGGTCGACTCGCTGTCACCCACGTTGGCGTACGCCTGCAAGATGCCGATGACTGCAATGTACTGGCCAACCTGCAGCCGCTCCAGCCCTGAACACGCCTGGTGCGCCTGTGCGAAATTCTGCAGAGCCTGCTGCCATTGCCCATTGAACATGGCGTGGACGCCCATCAAGAAACCTGGTGCTTGCCCAGCATTCACGGCAGCCCGCTGAGCCATGTCGCTCTCTGCAGCACTCTGCGCAGCAGCTGCAGGGTCTGCTGGGGCAGCAGGCGCGGTCGCTTCAGGTGCCTCAACGGCGGCCAGGGCTGCTGCCGAGGGCTGCGCTGGCAAGCCAGGCATGGGGTCCGCAGGGCCCTCCTCCGCAGCCGGTGCGGTGGCAGCGGCTTCGCTGCCGCCGGCCGCCACTACAGCCTCCTCTGGCAGCGCCAGCTCCGAGAACGCGGCAAAGGGATCATCATCTGCCGGGTCCGCAAGGGCTCCTTCCGCTTCCGCATCCATCGACTGCTCCGGCTTCACTAGCCCGAGGTCTGCCCACACGTCATGCTTTGCAGCCATGTCCTCCCCACGCGCTGCGGCGGCAGCACGCTTCGCAGCGCCCAGCGGCACCGACCCCGGCGGTCCCAGCGAGATGTTCTTCACCGCCGCGCTCACGTCCTCCGCCGTTGCCGTCTTGCCGGTCTGCTTGAGGTCAACGTTGAAGCGGCGCTGCGCGCGCTTGATGTTGCGCGCGTGCAGGTCGCCCACGTCATCGTCGTCGCCCTCGTCGCCGCCGCCGACGCTGATGATGCCCGAGCCATCGCCGCCGCCCTCGCGATTTGCGAGCTCCGTGCTGTCCAGGAACAGCGAGTCCCCGGAGAACTGCCGCAGGAACTCCTGGCGCACGCGCTCCTGCTCCTCCTCCTCCGGCGTGAGCTCCGTCTGCTCCGCATCCTCCTCCAGCTCCTCGCCGAGCGGCGGCAGCGGCTTGGACAGCATCCCGGACGCTGCAGCACCACCCGTCGCGTCATGCTGGGTCGTGCCCTGCTACCGCTGGTGCAAAGCGCATGCATCACACCGCACCGAAGCATAGCACAGGCAGATGCAGTACAAGAACAAGGCAGGGGCAGGCCCATACGTGCGATAGATGGCGTGATCTGCGCATTCTGGATGATTTCGATGTGGGAGAGGCCGAGGTGGGATGCGAGGCCGCCTTCGTGCAGCGCGGGGATGGGCCCCTCCTCGCCCGGCTCCACACCGACATCCAGCCGTGCGCTGCGGTCAGCCGCGGCCTTCATCGCCGGCACCAGCTCCTCCGCAAACTCCCACGTGCTCGCGTCCTTGTCTTGCACCGGCCTGCACTGCACCCCCCTGCCCCACCCAGCAACAGACACGCACTGCAGACTGCACGCGCCGCGCTGCCTCGCACACAGTGAGTCTGGTCAGGTGACGCCGTACCGTGAGATGTACCAGTCCTTCTGCAGCGGCTGGCGCAGGCCAATGCGGGCGTCAGCCGCGAGCAGCAGCATGTAGAGCGTGTGCATCGGCGACGTGGAGCCGCTGTCGCGCAGCGCCTGCTGCAGCGCGGGCCGGTTGTGCTGCAGAGCGTAGAGCAGCATCAGCAGCAGCGTCTCGCCGGCGGCGTGCAGGCAGCGCGCGGCGCAGTCCCACTTGCCCTGCGACATCGCGCCCAGGCTCACCGTGATCAGCGCCTGCCGCAGCTTGGACACCTCCGGCGGCGCGTGCGGGGCATACGCTGACACCTCGTACTCCTGCACAGCACGGTTCCCCTCATGGCAGGTGCCACCGTCGTACAGCCATGCCATCACACATCAAGTCAGCACGCCGGCCACCGCGCCTGGCCCGTGCGTCTCGGACGCTCTGGCAGGAGGCCAGCGCGAGGGGCAGCAGTGGGGAGGGGCACACCTGCAGGACTTGTTCGGTGGCGTGCAGCCAGTCGTTGGAGGCGGCGGCGTGGGCGCAGCGGCTGATCCCGGCGGCCTCGACGAAGTGCGTGCAGGGGCGCAGGAGGTCGCCGCAGCCGGCGGCGAGGAGGGCCTCCGCGAGAGCGACGTCGCTGGCGGGCTGCACGTTGAAGTGCTTGACAAGGTGCTGCAGCTCGAGGCGCACGTTGGGCCAGGTGCCGTACGCATGCTCCTCGGTGAGCAGGCACAGCCAGGCCTGCATCAGCAGCGCGCCAACGAGCACCTTGCGCGTCGAGATGAGCCACTGCTCGCCGCGGCGCTGCAGCAAGATGAGGCTGTCGGCGGTGGCGCCGGCGAGCACGTAGGAGCCGATGCGCGCGAGCGAGCACACAGGCACGCGCTTGCCGTTGAGCAGTGCGAGCTCGACGCGGCCGGCGGCGTGGGACAGCAGCAGCGCGTGGCCGACCCACAGCAGCGAGGTGATGATGTGCGGGGACGTCGCGTCGCGCTCGGCGGTCGCAATGCTCTGCAACAGGCGCAGCTGGCCGTCGGTGATGATGACGCGCTGCGACGTCAGGATTGCGCCGAGGCAGTGCGATGGGTACCCGACCTGCTCCCGCGGCACCATCGTCGTCCACGCCACCTGCACCACAGCCTCGCCCACCTTCCGACCCGCCGTGCAAGCGCGCACAACTGGCCACCTCTGACCCACCAATCCCACACATCCGCGGCCAGTGAGTGGATAAGCCCGACAGAGGCACAGAGCCAACGGGCGAGGTGATGGCGGCAGAGTCGTGCGCACACAGGCCACACCTGCAGCACGCGCTCCTCTTCGAGCAGCTGCATCTCGTACTGCACCGCGGCCGCCACGAGCTCGGCGTCGGCCGGCGTGTCGGTGACGTCTGGCAGCTGCACGAGCATCAGACGCCCCTGCACCGTGCCGGCGAGCGCCATGCCGAGGCCCTCCTCCGCCTCGCGCTCCACCAGGGCTCCCTCCTCGTCGTACTCCGCCTCCTCCAGCATCACCGTCGCCGGCGGCCCCGGCCACAGCGTCGCCACCGAGTCGCCCGTTTCCAGCGGCACGTACGTGTATCCGATGAGGTTCTCTTCCGACATGCCCGGCGCGACCGCGTACATCGCGATGTTGTCCGCGCCGATCTTGCGCGACTCCAGCACCGCAAACGTGCGGTCGTCCCCGCCGAGGAACATGCCCATCACGCCCTCGAAGAACAGCTTTGCCTTTGGCTCGTCATCAGAACCGGCAGCGGTGTCGACCGGCGTGAACACCCGCTTCGAGTCCTGCATGCATGCGGTCCGTGCGTGTCCTGGCCATCGGCAGTTGTCCCACGAGCACGCGCGATGGCGGCAGGGAGGGGCGCACCTGCGAGACTGAGCAGAAGACAAACGCCATGTGCTGCCGGCGGCTGTAGGACAGGGACTCCGGCGTCATCCACTTGCCGTGGTTGTCCTTGGCCGGCAGCGTCTCGAGGGGCCGCGTGTCCTGCGCGGCAGGGAAGAAGAGCCGCACGGTGCGGTCGGCGAGGTACGGCACAGCATGCGGCAGCGTGAGCAACGGGTTGCCGTCGACCTCCTGCACGCGCCACTCCGGGGTGGCCGTGTGCACTGCGCCGGCCTTGCCGGAGGGGTGGTGCAGAGTGGGATGGTCCAGATCCACGAAGCGATAGACGCCGACCGGGCAGAAGCCGGAGATGCCCTGCGGCGTGCGCTGCATGTAGCGCACGAGCAGTAGGTCGCCCGTGCCGAGCGATGCGGCGCGGTGCGGCACGGCGCCAGCCACGGCGGATGGCCGCTCCGGGTATATCGGACTTGTGAGGTCCAACTGCCCTGCACACCACAGCCAGGTGCATGCAGGCACCCCACACGCGGCCACGCACAGCTGCAGTGGCGGCTGCACGACTGTGCCATTCAAGTCGTAGCGGGACTAGGGTGTCGAGGCACGGACATCGATGCAATGATGAGACGGTGACAGGATAGCATGGCAAAGCGGCCCTGCTAGGTCATGGCGGCACAGGGCTGCAAGAGACGGGGGGAGGCACCGCCCTGCATGGTTGCCGCGGGCGCTGCCGCCGCGCCACTCCACAGCTTGGCCCAGTCCGGCTGCGAGGCGGTGACGGCTGCGTCTGTGACCACCTCCTGCTGCAGGATGACCTGGCTGCACGGCCGCGGCTGCAGCCGCAGCGCGTCCGCGCCGCAGCCCTCGTCGCCCAGCACGCGCCACGAGCGCATGCTGTACTTGCCGTCCACCATGCTGCCTGCCACCACGACCAGGGAGTCCAGCGATGGCACCATTTCCGCACACAGCACCTGCACGGTGTGCACATGCCTCGCACCCATGCACCGCGGCTGCACAGTGTACCCATGCATCGCGGCTGCTGGCCCGAGGTGCGTGGCCATAGCTGCAGTGGGGCATTCCAAGGCGCAGCGGGCGTCCAACTGGGGGCACACACACGCACCCTGGTGCACGCCACAGCACCCCGTGCCAGGGGATGCGCATGCGCATGCGGTGAGCAGTTGCATCGCACCTGTGTGCAGCCCAACCAGGGGATGCGCATGAAGGGCTGGGGCGAGGCGCCGACAGCATGGATCATGAGGTAGAGGAGGTTGATGCGCGGCAGGAAGATGAGGATGAGGGCCGCGTTGGGCACCCGCGGGCAGGTGACCTGCGACAGGAAGCCGCCGGCCACCTGCGGCGTTGGCACTGCCGACTCCTCCAGAAGCACTGCACCCACACCGTACTTCACACAAGACGTGATCAGTCCTGCCGTAGTGATAGAGTGCCGCACTGAGGCTGCCATATGCAGTGACCAGCCCAGACAGTGTGCACACTGCCAGGGGATCGCTGTGTGTTACGCAACCACATGGGTGTGGTCACGGCTTTGTGCGGGTGCAACGCAGGTGGTAGTGGCAGGGCAGCGCCTGTGACCGAGTGGACGCGCACTCTGTGGTGCGACAGTGTAAAGGGAGGCGCACTTGTGTATTGCGCCAATGGAGTGAGCGTCGCAGCGCCCTGCGTGTGCTGATAGAGCTGAAGCTCGCCGTTGGCTGTGAGGACGCTGATGATTGGAGCATGCGGGTGCGACGACAGGGCAACAACACCCTTGCCCTTCTCCAGGCTCAGCTTGAATCCAGGCTGCAGCTCTTTCGTGAGCTTGCCCTTGGGTCCAGTCGGAGGGAGAATGTAGGAAGAGCGGATGGAGTCCTTGAGGGGCGCAGCAACAAAAACCACCGGCAGTCGTCCCGCAGAGGACGATGCTGGCATGGATGCAAGCAGGGGATCTGTGAGCGGCTTCTTCTTCACTGATCCCAGGTCCATGATCAGGTGATTCTTTCCACCTTTCAGTGGCTGGAGGTAGATGGTCCATTCCACACACACGATCAGGACCTCTGTCCGAGAGGGAAGGACATGTATGAGCCGAGGAGTGTTGTTACGAGGAATGGAGACCTGGACCTGCCGGACACCCGTAACAGCATCAAACGTAGCGAGGTAGCCTTGCGCTCCAATGACGAAGAGGTTCCTTTCCGGAATAGCTGCAACGGTTGTGGGGCGCTGCAGAGCATGATTCTGGCGTGACTTGCATGCAAGATGGATGAGTCTCAGCATAAACGTGATAGCCCTACGCAGGCGAGCAGCTACATCCACTGCCACCGTTTGATCTGAGAATGTTGAAACGCACCCGCTGCAGATCTGCAACAGAGAAGCTGCTGCACAGCTGCAGTGCGAGACCGCTCTCAGTCGCCATAGCTGACCTCAGGCGCAGTACATATCAAAATTTATGTATATACTGATAGCCCTTGCTACGGAGCTACGTTTGCCATTGTGACATGATGTCTGGTCGATTCAGTTTCCATGCAAACACCGTTACTGTCGCGGCACACCTAGAAAACAAAGCTAAGGCACGCCATGACATACACGTTCGCGTTTTTGGCACAATCACAGCCACTCGTCTGGAAGCGCGGCGCTGCCTGATCGGCCGTGGACAAGTTCGACCAGGTCGATGCATCACGATGTGCTACTGGTGGCTTAGGGGGGATGCTCTTTCCCGCATGCAAAACCATAAATTAGCAGCTGCGTTGGAAAGCGTTCCCAGCAGCGCCAGTATAGGCTGTCGATCGGATGGATCTGCTTCACTCTGGTCTGCTGACGTTGTTTATCCGCTGCCATACCCGCACGCTGCACAGGCTTCGTTTGTAATTGCGTTGTGTTGTTTTGCGAAGGCAACGACCGTGTCGCCCGCTGATTGATATTTGTTGTCAGCTAGCCTATACAAGACTGATGGCGATCATTGGCAGCCCCGTTGGGCGTCGCGTGCTTTCATGCACCCGTGCACGGGCCTGCGTCGCGCGCTCTCAGAAGGTGCGTGGTGAAACGATGCTGGTATCTCATTTCAGGGACGTAGAATGACCCGAAAGTCCTTTGTGAGCAGCTCGATGGAATGTCATGGCTTGCCAGTGTCATGGACTGTTGCTGTCTCCTCAACCCGACGTAGCGCAAGTGGGCCCAGGCATGCTGGTTGACCAACTCATCCACACCACGTGCATACATTGAGCGTACATATCACAATCTCAAAATTTGGCTGCGATACACAAGCTGTCCGGATTTTCGTGCCCTGCAGTACTGACATATTGAGCGCAAGTTCAGCTTGTGGTTGCGTGCGTTCCGCGGTGGCGGGCCCTGCCAAGGCCCACCAGCCGTCGTAAACAGGGGGATATCATGATGAACGAACGCTTGGCATCTAATGTATGCAATCTAGACTGGCGTTCATGACGGAAACGGGCTGGTTCCGTTGTTCTCGGTTGTGCGTACGACGGGTCTGGAGACCTCGGCCGCATGCTGTGCTGTCGTATTGCACATGCCTCGAGTTTGGCGCTGCCCGTGCCCAGTCTACACTTACCGTACGCTGCTGATGGGTGCCGCCACGATGGCCTTGTTCTCCGTTTCGATTCGCGCCAGAGCGGCAATCTTGGGTCCCGTTCATCGCACCCATTGCAATGCGCTGCTCGCGATGCACTTGCACGCGGCCCCGCAAGCTGTGCTGGTGCTATGCTCTGCAAACAGCCTGCAGGTCGATTTGTGACGGGACGCGTGATGTACAGGTGTCAGCACCTGAGGCAACTCTGGCAGCCTCTGCTGCTGTTGCAACACTGCTCGCTGCTGCCCCAGCCCTGGCAGACCTCCCATCTCCGCCACCGGAGATCCAGCAGGCCACCAAGCCCGCTCAGAACCAGACCCTGAGCTTCCCCTCCGCCGAGGCACCTGCTCCCGCCACAACCTCCAGCTCCGGCTTGCCTGAGGGCAACCAGTGGCGCTACTCAGAGTTCATCTCCGCCGTCGAGAATGGCAAGGTCGAGCGTGTGCGCTTCTCCAAGGACGGAGCTCAGCTCCAGCTGACGGCCATCGATGGCCGCCGCGCACAGGTGTGACCCACAGCGTCCCTTCGCCATGTATGCGAACTGCATTGCACAAGCCCTCCTGCACAGCACCATCCAAACCTCAAGGTGATCGCCTTGGGACCCGCAAGCGTGCTTGCCGGCGGTTTGAAAACGCGCGCCACCACTGCCCGCCCCGCAGGTGATCCTGCCGAACGACACAGATCTGGTGGACACGCTGGCGCGCAACGGAGTCGACATCTCGGTGGCGGAGGGCGAGCAGCAGGGTGGCGTCTCCTCGCTGCTCGGCAACCTCCTCTTTCCGCTCATCGCTTTTGCCGGTCTCTTTTTCCTGTTCCGCGGCGGCTCCAATAGCAGCGGCGGCGGCAACAACCCCATGGGTGGCATGGGTGGTGCGCCCCTCCCGCTCTTGTCCCACGCCATGCACCACATGTGTGAGACGCCCCCGGGAGCAAGTGGAGCAGAGGCCGCTGCGCGCATGCAGGCATGGGCGGTGGCCCGATGGACTTTGGCAAGAGCAAGTCCAAGTTCCAGGAGACTCCCGACACCGGCGTCATGTTCCAGGACGTGGCCGGCGTGGAGGGCGCCAAGCTGGAGCTGCGCGAGGTCGTGGACTTCCTGAAGAACCCTGACAAGTACACGCAGCTGGGCGCCAAGATCCCCAAGGGCGTCCTGCTTGTGGGCCCTCCCGGTACCGGCAAAACGCTGCTGGCCAAGGCGGTCGCCGGCGAGGCGGGCGTGCCGTTCTTCGCGTGCGCGGCATCCGAGTTTGTGGAGCTGTTTGTTGGCGTCGGCGCGAGCCGCGTGCGCGACCTCTTTGAGAAGGCCAAGGCCAAGGCGCCGTGCATCATCTTCATCGACGAAATCGATGCCGTCGGCCGCCAGCGCGGTGCCGGTGCGCTGCGTGCTGCCGTTGCACTGCTCACAGCACAGACAGGAGTCAGCCACATCCGAAGAGCCATGGCTGGGCATGCGCTGTTCTCAGCGGCGGATGACCCTCACAGTAGCACTGCCGTGGGCAGGCGTGCCCACTGACAGTCAGCGCGTGATACAGAGGAGTGTGTGCAGGCATGGGTGGCGGCAACGACGAGCGCGAGCAGACCATCAACCAGCTGCTGACGGAGATGGACGGCTTTGAGGGCAACACGGGCATCATTCTCCTCGCGGCCACGAACCGCCCCGACGTCCTCGACTCGGCGCTGCTACGCCCCGGCCGCTTTGACCGCCAGGTCACCGTCGACCGGCCCGATGTCGCTGTGCGCCCCCCCCAGCCCCGAGTGTCCGCAAGTGTACCACGCGCGACTGCCCCCACGCTGCTCCTCTCACAGCCTGGCACCGCTTTCAGTGTGCGGTGGGCCCCTCAAGTGCAGTGGCCGCGGCTGGCGGAGCTGGGGCGAGGCAGTGGGGCCATGCGTGCTGATAGCTGCATGTGTGCAGGGCCGTGTTGCGATTCTGAAGGTGCACGCCAGGGGCAAGACCCTCGCAAAGGACATTGACTTTGACAAGGTGGCGCGGCGCACGCCGGGCTTCACCGGCGCAGACCTGCAAAACCTGATGAACGAGGCCGCCATCATGGCCGCGCGCCGCGACCTCAAGGAGATCTCCAAGGACGAGATCGCCGACGCCCTCGAGCGCATCGTCGCCGGCCCAGAAAAGGTGCATCCCCCGCCGCCGCAGCGCGTTTCTGCGCGTTTCCCAAAGCCCGCCGCTGTGGCACCTCAACTGAAACGTGCCCTGATTGCTGCTGCTGTCCCAAATCGGCTGCTGTGCTTTCGGCGCGTGCACTTGTCTTTGTGGCATGGCAGGTGCTGTCTGCTCACGCTGTGGGCTGAGGTGCAGAAGGGCGCGGTGATGAGCGAGAAGAAGCGCAAGCTGGTGGCGTACCACGAGGCTGGGCACGCACTGGTGGGCGCGCTCATGCCGGAGTATGACCCCGTGACCAAGATCTCAATCGTGCCGCGCGGCGCCGCGGGCGGCCTCACCTTCTTCGCGCCGTCCGAGGAGCGCCTGGAGTCCGGCCTGTACTCCCGCAGCGTGCGCCCCCCGCTCCGTCCTCGTGCCTGCCCCTCACTCATGTGGGCCGGTCAAGCTGCAACTGTGCTCTGATGCTGCCCTCCATCTGATCCCACAGTTCCAATGCAAAAAAACACATCCACGTCGATGCAGGTGGCACACCGGTCAGCTCCTTTCATGATCCCAGTGGTTACGTACCATATGGCATCGCTGCATGAACACATCCCCCTCTGCTGGCCAGCTCAATCATTCCGCATCCCGAACATCGTTCGGCGCAGGCGGGGCTCAGATGCCCCGGGCATGCCCACTGCAACGCGGCTTTGCATGCATGCAGTACTTGGAGAACCAGATGGCTGTTGCACTGGGCGGCCGCATCGCCGAGGAGCTGATCTTCGGCGAGGACGACATCACGACGGGCGCGGGCGGCGACTTCCAGCAGGTCACGCGCACAGCGCGCATGATGATCGAGCAGATGGGCTTCAGCAGCAAGCTCGGCCAGGTCGCGTGGGGCGGCGGGGGCGGCCCCTCCTTCCTCGGCGCCTCTGCCGGCACTGGCTCTGACTTTTCGCAGACCACCGCCGACGTCATCGACAAAGAGGCATGCCCCTGCGTACTGCATGCATGCTTACCAATCTGCTATACACAATCGATGCCTCTACCACTGGCATGGAGGCGGTGCGACATGTGACATGTGACATGGCCAGGCCGACTGAGGATCCGGCGGGGGATGGGCGTGACATGCCCTGTGTGCTGCGGTGCAGGTGAAGGAGCTGGTGGAGCGGGCGTACCGGCGGGCGAAGGACCTGGTGCAGAGCAACGTCAACATCCTGCATGACGTGGCGGCGGTGCTGATGGAGAAGGAGAACATCGACGGCGACGAGTTCCAGAACATCATCCTCGCAAGCCAGGCGAGGCAGTACCTCAAGGAGGACGCCCCGGGCGTGGAGATCCCGTACAAGGCGTAGTGCGGCCGCGCAGGCACGCCCGGCGGGGTGGCACCCAGTACCTTCTGTGCCACCTGAGGGCAACCGCAGTGCCTCCTACGCCGTGCCGGCCGCATCAGCTGCATTTCCAGGACTCAAGGATGACTGTGAGGCTCACACCCGGCACACACCAAGGGTGACCGCTGCCGTGGGAAAGAGGTGATTGCCGAGGTTTGAGGCTCGTCATGGATGTGGCACAACGATGAAAAACAGGCTGCGTCACTGTGTTACTGGAAGCATAGATGCAGGCGGCGGGTAAAAAGCAAAGCATGGTTGCACTCGTTTCAGCTGCAACCGAGCTTGCGTGTGCATGCGCCGCGCGTGCCACCTTCATGGAGGCATGGTCATTCCGTAGACCTTGGGAGCCTGCAACTCACGGTGATGCCCCCATGGCAGGAGTGTCTGGGAACACATGGTTGAGGCTTGGTAGGCATGTGGTTGATAGCATTTGTCGCAGACGTTATGTGTAAACATGGCGACTAAATCATACACCTGGCATTATGCCTAGTGGATAGAGTATGCGGCATCCACCAATCTCATTCTGTTGGATGCTTCGGTGCTGCGATGGCCACCAGTGGATGTATGCGCATCGCGAGCACTTGCTTGAAAGTGAGGAGCCGATTGTATTGCCATGGCATGCCACGTCTGCGGCCGAGCAAGTGGCGTGGGTGCATACATACATGCTGCCGGATTGCAACCGTGCTGAAACAGGAGGGCCCCATTGACGTCGCTGAGGATATAGACGTGCAGAAAGACATATTTCTCATGACAGCTCACCGCCGTGCCATGACGATCACAGTGCCCTTTCACAGTGTACTCAGCAATCGAGTTTGCGGTGATTCGGAGGAACAGCAGCACATAGTACTGCCACACCGTCAAGTTCAGGTCCGCTGCACGCAGCCTCGCTAGGTGAATAGCAGGACAGGCTAGTCAAGATACAACATTGCGTGTCGCAACACGATCTAGCTTCATTCCGAACTGCCGACGTCGCTCGTTCATCGGCTTGGTGACAGCTGCTATCGCCTGCGATCAGCCCCTTACAAGATAAGTAGCGTGAACGAGCTGGTGGTTTCTTCTGCTGTGATGGGGCGGAAACGGATCGGCCATCGTCAGTCCCTGGGTGATCAGCTGGAGAATCCGCAGCTGCATGGCGTGCGTGTGTACCCGCACAAGAAGAAGCTGCGCAAGTCGGAGGAACAAGCAGACGATGCAGAAGAAGTAGACGCTGGCCAGAGCTCTAAGATTCTGGCGCTGGCGAAGGACCAGCAACAAGAAGTAAGCAGAGAGGCAGAGCAGGCGCCTGGTGCCGAAGGTACAGGTGCGGCGCTCCGCGGTGTCTCCTCATGCTCCGTCCTGCTTGCAAACCACATCCTCGATACATTGTATTTCGATTCGTGTCTCCGGGTCTGTTCACTCTGAGTATCTCCGCATCCCGTGTTTGTTGGCTTGCAGGCGCGCTGAGTACTGCTATTCAGTCGCTTGGGCAAAAGCGAGCCACGGATTTCGACGACAACAGTGAGCTTGACGAGGAGGAGGAAATCCAAGATATATTTGTGGATGATATTGATGGATTCAATTCCGCGGACGAAGAGACCTTCAATGCTTTCATGCAGAATGACTCCACACAGGGCGGGTCCCTCTTGGCGGACGTCATCATGGCGAAGCTCCAGAGCAGAGCACCAGCACCGGCAACGGAAGAGAACCAACCCGAACAAGAAACAGGCATGACCGAAGAGATGGTTGAAGTGTACCAGGATGTTGGCAAGCTACTGTCCCGGTACATGATCCCCGCCCCTCGTGGTGCACACACCTCGCAAATCTTAAGTTTCAGGCATACGTGTGGCCTCACGGGCGGTGGCACTCGTCAAAGAGCCGTCTCACTGCCACAGCCTGTGCAGGTATACCGCCGGGAAGCTGCCAAAGGCCTTCAAGGTCATCCCGCACCTGCGCAACTGGGAGGAGGTGCTGTTCATGACGTCCCCGCAGACGTGGTCACCGCATGCGACGCTGGCGGCCACCAAGATGTTCATGTCGCAGCTGCATGCGAAACAGGCGCAGCGCTTCCTCAACCTCGTGCTGCTCAACGTCGTGCGCGACGATATCCGAGAGCACCGGCGGCTGCACTTTGCGCTGTTCCAGGCCGTAAAAAAGGCCGTCTTCAAGCCCGGTGCCTTCTACAAGGGCTTCATCCTGCCGCTGCTCAAGCAGGGCGACTGCACGCTGCGGGAGGCCGTCATCCTCTCTGCAGTCCTCAACCGCGTCTCTATCCCCATGGACCACTCCGCCGCGGTGCGGCCCCACCCTCACCGGCAGGCGTCCATTGTGACATGACCTTTCCGAGCCACACGTGGCGCCCGCAACCTGCTGTGCCGTCACGCCACTGCATGTGCTGCCGCACAAATCTGCCTGTTGTGGCCAATGCTGAAGCGAGCCTCAGAGGATGGCAGGGAGCAGAGTGGCTGCAGGGGGCGGGTGTGTGCAGGCGCTGATGCGAATGGCGGACCTGCCGTACTCGGGAGTCACGAGCTTCATGATCAAGACATTGCTGGACAAAAAGTATGCACTGCCGTACCGCGTCGTGGACGCGCTGGTCGACCACTTCATGGGCTTCCGTGCGGAGGACCGCTTGCTGCCCGTCATCTGGCACCTCTGCCTGCTCACCTTCGTGCAGCGGTACAAACACGATATCCGAGCAGAGGTGCGCGCTGGCGCCGCGCCCCCCTCCCTGGGCTGCCTCAGTCCCATCCGACAAGCCTGCACTAGGGATGTAACCAACCGTGGTGCCAGGTGGCGCCGTTGCGCTTGATTCTGCTGCAACCTGCATGCGGTTGACTGGCGCCTGTATGTGGGTAGGGAGGCCGCTTGTCCACGAGCAGCGCGCGTGTGGCATCCAGCAACCATGGGCATATAAGGAGACACCGCATGAGCCTGCCTGCATGGGGCGGCGCTGGCCCGTCTGGCTGGTTGTGGGCCCGGGCGGCTGCACTGCCGGGTGCTTGCCGGGTGGCTGACTGTGTGCTGCGGCTGTGCAGGACAAGGAATCACTGCGGCAGCTGCTGAAGGTGCAGAGCCACCATGCTGTGACCCCAGAGATCTACCGGGAGCTGAACCATGGGCACAGCAGAGGGGGCCAAGCCGAGGGCGCGACCGCAAAGAGCTCGGCCCGGCGGAACGTGCCCAGCGGAAACAGCGAGCACTTCCGGAACATGGCACCGGTCATCGTAGACGAGATGCAGTACTGAGTGTAGTGAAGCTCTTGTGAAGTGAGATTTTGGCAACCACAAGCGACAGGTTGATGTCAGTATGCGTGGGGTACACATGTCAGGAACTGGTGGCTTGCGAAAGTATGGAGAGATTGCTGCTTGCCAGATAAGAACACCGTTTGTGAAGCAATGCATGGCGCCAAGCACCAGCAGTGGCGCGCCATGGCGAGGCCTCGCGACGAGAGGCTCGTTGGACGCTGCGATTTCTCCAGGTGACTTTCATCTGATGATGACCCTTGCATTTATCGATCTACAACTCGCTTGGCGTTGCTACCGATGATTTATGGAGAGTAAATACATCCATGGATGGCCCTGGAATCGACGAGGTCGCACATGCATGGCAATGGTGTCTACAAGTGCTACCTTGCTCCTCTCAGTCCAGCGCTGGGGGCCGCCATGGCCATGGCGAAGACTGCATCCACAGAACCCCCGACAGTATATATGTGCGATGCAAGCGGTGGTAGTGGGTGTCACAGGTGCACATCCGCGCTGAGGTCAGAAGTCCGGAGCTGCATTGTTGTTGTTCCTGCGCGGCGACAGTGAGAGATCATGGCAGGTCGACGGCATGGACAGTGACTGGGACTTCGTGTGTTGTGAAGAGGCTTTAGATGTGGTCGGCAAAGCGTGAGTAGATACATTGCGGCGCTATGGCCGAGCACCTGTTCTGCCCGCGGTCCGGCAATCTGGCCGAGCTGAACACCGAGAAACACGTCATCGAGTGCACAAGCTCTGGGTATGAAAGAAGTTTGCAAGGTATGAGGCTAGATTACGCGTGCCCGTTGTGAGATCTTCGCAACGCCGCATGTCTGACCCTCGTGTTGCCGGAGTTCAGAGCTTTCTGCAGTGCGAATACGCACCAAAGTAGACATGGAAGATTTTTTTCGTCGGCATGAGATCACACCGCTGGTTCAGAGCGGCAACCTCGACGCCGGGAAGAGAGTGCTGCAGAGGGTGTGCTACACCTGCTCCTTGATTCAACCCTGGTCGCAGGTGGTCGGCAACACAGCCACTGATCCCAAAGCATATTATGGACCCAAAGCAGGCGTACTCGACGTGTTTGTGGCTTTACAGCACTCTCGTCCTTTCAGATCTGCAACATCAACGCACTGTGGCACACGGGATGCGTGCACAGACGCATCCGGCTACTTGTTGACGGTGCAACAACTCTATGGAGAGTCATCTTCGCACGCCTCATGGACCACTGTTCTTTGCACCCCTAGCAAAGGCTTTTTGTGGTTGTGATGCTGTTGCACTGCTCCTGTACCGGTCACGCACTCAATGCATAGGGTTGCCTGCAGGATGACCATGTGCAATGCACAGAATGCAAGCACACCGGCGTCGACTTCTACACCAAGCAGCTGAGGTCTGCTGATGAGGGTCAGACAGTCTTTTATGAGTGTCCAAACTGCGGGTGCGATGTCGAGCCCAGCTGCTGTCAGGCCAAGGCACGTGGTGCAGATTTCTGCAAGTCATGTGCAACTCGTGTGCATGAGCTCAACGCCATGGCGCCAACAACACTGGCTGCTACGGTTTTCCTTCGAGTGGTCATGGCTTGAGGGCATGAAATGTAGCCAACATGTACATACGAATTGATGCGATTTGGATATTGATGATGTCTCGTTATGTTGCAGGAATAAATGGAAGGAGAACAGTTAACAGTTCATGTTGATGATTTTACATATTGCCTACAAATTGCTGCTCCTAGCACTGAAATACGTGCCGGCTGTGAATGTAACCTGCTCAACTGACTTCAGCAAAGGCATTGCCTTACGATGTGTTGACAAGGGTACACCATGTTTTGTCACATTCTTCATTCCTTGTCCACATCCATGTCCTTCGTAAGAATAGTCTCTTCCTGCTTCAAGATGTCCTGTACTTGCATGACAATAATGGCATTTTATGTAAAACCTACAGTCCTGCAGCATCAGTTCAATGCATACCTCATACTTCATGCCTTGTTTCAGCAAAGCCCTGCGCCTGCGTTTGATCGCGCTTTTCTGCTCCTTCGCGGTTGCCTTTTTAACACCAGCATCAGCAGCAGTTGGTCCTTTAGCGGCCTTCGTGTCACGCTTCTTTTTCTCCGCTTTCTCTCCTGCATGCTGCCGTACTTGCGTGGCGTCGAATGATGTTGCAGCATTGTTTAATCCCGGGCTGAGACAACCGACTGCGGTTGGACACTCCCAGAAGCCAGGACTAGCAGCCGCATGGGTGTGGTAGCTCATGCGGTAGGTTTGACATGCGTTGACGCCTTGATGCGAACAGCACGAGTTCACTGGCATGCATAGCAGAGCGCACTTTGCACGTCACAATCATGCGCGACTTTCCGAGTCTTCAATTTATTCTTCTTTGACATATTGTCGAAATGCCTGAGGTAAGCCGACCTGCGGACCCTTGATGACGTTGATCGTGCGCAGCCAGGAACCGGGCGTCGCAATTCAAAAATTCACGCATAAAAGTAGAGCACGCATGCGTTGAATGAAGTATAATAGTAGCAAAGCGCTTCATGTCATTCAGGCGATCGTGCTGTGCGACGACCGGCGCGTGGCGCAATCGCATGCGGCCGCAAGGGCTCTAGCTAGGCCGGTTCGACGATGAGTAGCGTGGACGACATATCGCGACATGTGTGCAGCGAGATGTGACTGCGAATTTGATTGCAACAACATATTCAGTTGGTAGGCACTTAAGCAGAAGGCCTGGAGAAAGTGCGCTACGAGATGTGTATGCCTTGGTCTATTTTTTATTACATCGTGTTCCGATTGGCTGGGCAAATGTATCCTCCTTAAACCGAAGGCAACAGCGCTGCATCGGTTTCTGCACATATCAATTTTGATACATTCGGATTTATAGTGGCCTGTTGTACTTGTTGTTGCTGCTTACGGCACCAGCTGAGCACATCTTCGTTTGCGCTTGCCGCCCTCGCGGTTTCGCTTTGCATCCGTTTTCCAGTGACTGCCAGCTGAGGTGTGATATTCCAATCAATGGGGTTGATATATGAGCTCTGATGTAATGTAGTTATGGGTGTGCGGCTGCACTGGATCCTCGTACCCACGTTGCCACGCCACACCAGGCAAGCCATGCTCTGCATAATTATCAGCGGCAGCTTCAAGGCTCATCATTACCACAGTCTTTCTGCTGTCCTCAACGTTTTTTCTTTGCATAAACGGGGATGCTGGCTGCCGTACCCATGTGCGCGCTGAGGTGGCAAGCCATCTTGTGTGCCACCGGATCGCTCGAGACAGCTCTTGCATGTGATGTGTGAGCCAGCCTTGAGTGGCCTCGTCAAACTACTTTTGTCGTATATATGTAGCGCAGCGGGGGACAAAACTAATATTCATCAGTGCTGCTAGCGCGCTATAGGGCTCTGACGCAGCCGTGTGTCGATGCGTCGCTGGGGCCATGTCAGCAACCAAGCCAACAGGCTAAACGCGGTTGCCAACGTCAACATGGACTGCTGCATATCGGCTTCGCTGTGAGTGCCAGCTTTTGCTTCGGAGTTTCACGCCAGCGGTTCCCTGGTGTGTGTGCAAGTTGTTGTCGCAGGGTTTGGTCTGCCATTGAAGCTTTATGTCACCACTTGCAGATCTCTCCTGTGAGAGCATCGTGAGCCGGAAACGTCGCTCTCGCGACACATTCTTGGGTGCTACCGTGATGTATGTTTCAGGAGGGGTCTTCAATTGCGCTGCACCTTGCGTCGGCATCGCGTGAAATCGCTTGGGAAGTCAGTACTAGTCGGAGTATTTGATGTTTGCCTCGAACGTTCAGATGGCTGGGCAATTGTCACTCTTGCGATTGGACAAGTTGCAGAGCGCTGATAGGGGGCCGCATTCACCAACAGGAGCTGCCGCGAACGACTCACAGCATCGCGTTATGTGGATACATCCACAATTATGGACTGTCTCCACACTTTGACGTCAAGTGTGACAATTTCTGCGACCGCGCTCGCAGCGACGCCAAGCACACATAGTTTATCTGCTTTCGCTTCCATCCGGACCGTGAAAGCCGCTTCATGCGACCCTCACGCAACATCGGGGCATACGTGCAGGGATGTCATCGCTTAAAGCATTCGAGGATGCAACACACTGGAGGCCAGCTGCTCTGCGGCCTGTCCGCACGTCAGAGGCGGATATCACTGCTGGAGTGCCAGTTTCGCCTCAACCACTCTCCAGCACAACCCCTGCGTCCGTCAATTCTCCGCAGTACCGCACCGCTAATTTCATGATGTACGGCTTTAAAGTTGCCTTGTGCAGCCGGCCAGGGCGGCATCAATGGGATGAGGTGTGGACTCTGATCTATGCAACCATTTGTCATGTGGTCCAGCCATGATTTTTTTTGTAACTTCTGAATCAACGGCTGCTCGCCGGGTACGTAAGTCAGATGTTTTGCAGTGTCCATTTGCCCATCCAACGGAGAATGCACGCCGCCGTGACCCTCGAATCTTCAGCTACAGCTGCCACGAGTGCCCTTCTTACCGGTGCGGCCCACACAACCTCCTGCTGTCACCGGGCGTGAGCTCCCTTGTGGAATGTACTTGTGTGGACTGGATCTCCTTGTATACCATTGTACGTCAACTGTCTTGCAAATTCTGTATGTGCGTAGGAACACTGGGTTTTGCGCCAAAGGGGACAGTTGCGAATACTCCCATGGCATCTTTGAGGCCCGGCTACACCCGGACAGCTTCCGCACGGTCCAATGCAAGGATGGCTCCAAGTGCCGACGAAAAATCTGCTTCTTCTATCACAGTGAAGACGAACGTCGAACACCGACAGGCTTGCACGAAGCCAGAGCACAGATCACTGCTGAGCTCGGAGATTCTGCCTTTGACTTGACAGGCGAGCAGCTGCGTGCTGGTGCGTCCATCTTTGTGCCAGTTCCATGTCCCCCCCCCCCCGCCCTGAATCATACCTGTGTGTTCTACCACCTTGTGGAGCATACCGCTGTAACGTATCTCATCCTCCCCCGCATCTGGCTCATGCAATCCGTCTTTTCTCCCAGCCACTGACTGGCGCCGGCAATTGAAGGTCTGCTTGGTTTGAACGATGTAGACTGTCTTGACACCGTCCACATGTCGGTCATATTAGGTGGGCTTTGCCATTTCTGTTGCTGCTGTGAGCATGGGGTTCGCATGTGCACGGTTGCCATACTCGTGGGACTGGACTGCTCCAAAATGTGTCCTCCTTGTCATTGTCCACAAGAGTCCGCATGAGACATGTTCGGAATTGCCGCTTGTTGTGCAGCTGCTACAACGCTGCTCACGTCAAGCCCCTGCGTTTCGAGCACAATACAAGAGATCAACACCAGCCTGTCGCAGCCTATCTGCCACAGCCAGACGATGCGCACCGTGCGCAATCATGGCCCGGCCGCCTCGCCGCTCGCCTCTGCGCGCTCCGCCGGCGCCGCCCTGAGCACCGCCTTCAGCAACCTCAGCGTCAGTGCCGGCAATAGCGGCGTGCTACTAGGTCAGGACACGGTCGCCCCATGCATGAAGGGCGCGAACCGTAACAAAGCTCGCCTGCGGGAGGTATGCTACCTCACCGGCCAATCGCGCTGGCAACACACTATCGCTTGTCTGCCTCCCAGGTGCATAGTGCCTGCACTGCGCATGTATGATACATCAGGGGTTTGTGCCGAGTGTGTCTGCCGTCGACTTGAGCGCGGATGTAGAGGATGTGTGGCAGTAGTGTTGGTTCCTGCCGGTGCTGAGCGGGCTGGTGCTGAGCGGCAGCGTGGTGCATGCAGCTGGCGCATGAGGTCGGAGTCCATCCGGATGTCCTAATGAACGCGCTGCGCATGTCGGCGCTGCAGGGCGAGCTCACGCCGCAGTCGATCGCACCCGCGCTGCCGCATGGCACATTCACCGTGCCCGTCGAGGCGATACTCCAGGATCTCGCGGAGAGCGAGGACCTGCCGCTGGACAAGCTGCGTGGCTGGCTGCAGCGGCAGCTCAGCCCGCGCTGCGCGACGCCGGGCAGCCCCGTGCGGCAGCTGAGCCCGATGCGGCAGCACAGCACGCCGCGGCAGCTCAGCCCATTCACTCCCAGCAACAGCACCAGCCCGGATATGATGTTGCCGCCGGCGATGTGCTATGGCGGCCATGCCACACCGTCGCCGCGGCGGGTGCAGAGCGCGCGGCACGGGTCCCGCTCGCCACACTCGTCGGGCCCCTTCCTGCCACATTGCCATGACGACGCGATCCGTGCCGTCGGCGGCAGTGGGCAGCTGGACAACCGGAAGCCGGCAAGGAATGTGTCATGGAAGAGTGATTCACGGAGAAGCGCAAGTGACGCGACGTCGTGGAGGCCCTGCAGTGGCCGGGCAGACCCCAGATCACAGTCAGATTCTCGCTGGTAGCTGCTGCCGGGGGAAGACGGGCGAGAGAGGAGGGTAGGGAAGGTAGACAGGTTATCAGTGTAGGGCATACTCCGTGCAGCCTGGCCTGTGGCTGCACCGCGGTCTCATGAAGACCAGATCAACCATCAGGGATTCGGTCAGAGGATCGAAATCGCTGGCAACACATGCTGAAGCGTGGGTGGAGTGATGCTGCTCTATGCACACACATGTCTGCTGCTTCATTCGCCGCGCTGACTCGCCACCTTGTGGGGCCTGCCAAAATCGTTTTTTGCAGCGCGTGCACAGCTAAATTATGAACAAGTGCAGGCAGCGTGGTGGTGTTGCCGCCTCGCCATTGAATCTAGCTCATTCAGTCTTGCAGGATATGTTTGAAATTTACATCAGGCCTTTCCTGACCATGCGGTACTGCACACATGTTGCCATTTGCACACGGACTACGTCACGGATCGAGCTTTGGACTGCCTGACAGAACACTGTCACCATTGGGAAGTAAAACACGCTCAATACAGCCCGTGGCGAGCCAGGCCTTCAAGAATGCCATGTGCGAGCGGTTTATCTGCAAGGACGACGCGCCCATTCTGCTTCTGCTTCACCGCCCAGTCAAGTAGCAGTGGCTGAGCATTGCCCACAACGATCCCTGGGCTCTCACCTGCATACACACAGCAATGATGCAAGTCGCTCATGCACATCAGGTGCAGTATTATAAACCACAACCACGCACCTTCCAACATGAGAATATCATTGCCGCTGTCCCCAGCTGCCACGACTCGCTCGGGGCTGATGCCAAAAATGCTCCGCACGTATTCCATTGCGTTGCGCTTCCCGCCATGGATGGACAGCACATCCAGATACTTGTAGTCACCCGCCCCGCTGACAATCATCTGCGCTTTGGAGCCCGATTCGTTGACAGCTGCCATGATCTCCTGCTGCACGCGCGCCACCTCATCCTTGTGCACGGACAGCGCAATCCTGTGTGGGTGCTCCGTGCCGTCATCCAGCCAGTGGCAGCGGTCACTCACACACAGCGCCGCCGCAGCCTTGACCGCCTCCAGGTCCCAGTCCTGAGACAGCAGAGAACTCCAGCCCTCCGCCTCCACCCTGCACACGACCTCGGCGTTGCAGAATTCAAGCGCAGCACCGTGATGCAGCACCAACTTTATCACCACCTGATATTGGCAGCACACAGCACACAGCACACAGCCATGGCCTGACTGCAGGCGCACGATCAACGGCCATGCACAGCGGTGCACACCAGGAGCCGCTGTCGGCCTTTGAGCGCACGGCGCGGCGGTTCAGCAGGAAGACCTTGGTGCCGACGGCGGTGATGATGGCGTCCGGCACAGTCATGGAGCCCTGGCGGTACTCGAGCAGCCCGGTCAGCTGGCCAATGCTGCGGCCGGTGTTGTACACAAGGATGCTGCTGCACAGCGTCGCTGACGTCTCCCAGTACTGCCGGAAGTCCTTCGCGCACTGCACCGCAAAGTCGTCTTCGTCGATCATTGTGCCATCCACATCCGAAACCTGCACGCAGCATAGGGGCGTCAACACCAGGCATCCTCTCCGCTGCGACTGCTGGGGCAGGGGCACCTGCCAAAGCCCTGACTTGTGGAACCGCTGCGCGTGGTCACCAAGCGCTTGCAGTTTACAGTTTGCAATGGTAATGCTGAAGTACGGGGATGGCTCACTCTCATGCCTGCAGGTGAACAGCGGCTGAGAGAGGCGAAGTCGGGGGGGGGGAGGGGAGGAGGGGACGCACGAGCATGAAGGGTGCGAGGTTGGCCTGGGGGAACGGCCGGATGTTGCCGAGGCTGAGCTTGTAGCCGCCCGGGTTGTCCAGGTGGTATGCCTCTGCCGTCTGTGGTTTGTCAACGCTATCCTTGGGGCCCTTGACGACAAAATCGAGCTGGAAGTTTTGCACGGCGGCGCCGGCGTCCTTGGGCACGGGGATGGAGCACGTCGTCCACGGCCCCAGGCAGCTCGCAGTGGACATCAGGTCGCAGTCCTGCCACTGCACCAGGCACATGCGTCGGTCTAGGCGATTGTGTGGCGCACAGTATGCACAGGGGGGGACGGCCTGCCGGATATGCGCTCTAGCAGTCACAGCTTGTGAGGTCATGCGGTGCACTGTTGCACCAAGGTCGCTGGCACAGTGCAATGGCTTCTGCGCCCATCCTCTGCTTAATGTGCATTCATATCGCGCACGCTGAATGCAGCTCTCACTGGTTGATCAGTTGCACCGCAATGGTGAGGGAGTAGCACACATCCCTGACGGGCGCCCCCGCTTCATCCAGCAGCCTGTATTTCACGAGGCTGTCCTCCCAGGTGCTTTCATAGTAGATGCGGAAGCTGTCCTTTGCGTCGACGCTGATGACGTTGCAGGGCACCCCAGTCTCGTCGATTGTGGATGGCAGCCCGGGGGCAAGCTGCCATGTGCTGTCCACAAGGAACCGGATGAAGTGCTGTCCGTTCTGCATGCCGCTGGATTGGTCAAGCTGGCTCTCCCACAAGGTATTACAAGCGAGCTGTAGCTGCCTCACGTGCTCCGTGGAATCCCATGCGCTGTGCCACCAGCAGGAAAAGGTGCGGTCCAATGCATGCATGCTGCAACACGCTACCTGGAACCAGGCTATCGAGAAGTGTCGTCACAGCAGCACACACATGCAATGCTACACAGCCCGAAATTTCCTGGGACAAGGATTTCGACTGGGAGTCATCAGTGTACCCAGATGTACAGTTTTGCAGAGAGGTCCACAGACAGGCTTTCGCACCGGCAAGCAACAGTGCGCAGTGTACCGGCCGTTTTCAGTGTGTGCAAGTGGCACAAGCTCTGACCACCCCAGGAAACTACCAGTCACAAAGACCTCCTGCCCCGGCTTCTCCCCCTGCCAACAGATGTTGCAGTTTTCTTGCACAACTTTGCAGTTGTTGATGGTACCTTGTGAGCTACTGGTCACGACAGGATCCCGTGGAGAATACCTCCACTCACCGTCCACAACGAACTTGTATTCGGTCGTGCCTGGAGGGAGCAATACAGACCGTACTAGATCACTGCTGTTGGCTGGCCGCATGGGAAATGGCTTTTTCCAGCCATTGAACGATCCTGCGCAGTGCAGAGAGCACTTCAACCACAAATGAGCCAACTTCAGCCCGGCATTGGTCCATGTTGCTTGGCTTCACCACCCGTGACATTGCCGAGCAGTACAGCCGGTGCCGGTGCAGATCTACATCACTACCTCGTATACGGGATACGGCCACGCAGCCCCCAGACTAGTCTCAGGCATGTATCAACATGGACGTGGTCCTGATGCATGTGACTGGTCTCCACAGCTCGCGCATGGAGCAGTGTCGACACGTACCTGTCAACGCTACATCATGAGAGGCCGACAGAGCCGCTGGGAACGTGAAAGCGGTCAAAATTTTGCTTTGTGAGCTTTCCAACACAATCTCCATCTGAGCATTCGGCGTCGCCCCATTTGTGTGCGGCTGGCCAATATCAACCGAAGCGCATCTCGAGACGTTCCTCGACCTTGCAGCAACGGCCATGAACCGGCCCCGCTGAAGATGAGCTACACTGGAACGACCATTTCGTATACATGGCGCTTCACTTTGGGCTCGCCGATTCAACATGACTGCAATCACATGGAGATTGGTATAATGGTGTATCAGATACTGAGTGCCAAGCTGCGTTCTTGCTCCTTGGCGGGCTGAATTGGGCTCGTGAAAACATGTCAAATTGCCTGCGTACACACGCTCCCGTGCAGGCTGGGCGGTTTGCGACAGCAATGAGAATCAGCTCGTGGACACACACGCGCGTGCGCAGGCATGAATGCGCGCATGCAAGTACACCACTCCGGGAACCTGCAGGATGGGCTATGAAAGTATCTAATGCCGTAATAAAGATGCCAGAACGGTTGTCACATGCGGTTTTCTAGTGTCCAGAATGTGAAAGTGTGTCTGTGATCACGCCATGGGGGTCGACGACGGTTCGGGCGAAGTGATCGCGACCACAGCGCCCATGGGCAGCCTCTCAGAGATTGAGCGTATGCTTATGAATGACTATGGACTTGCAGACGATTCTAGCGCTGGTCAGGAGCTGCCCGAGCCTGCCCCGGTTAAGCAACATGTTCACGACATTACTAGCCTTGACGGGCGAAACTTTTCAGTTGACGCATGGCTGGAGGCGAGGAAGAGCCTCAACCTGGAGACTTTACTCCAGCAGCAGCGAACGCTTCGCGCAGACATCAGGAGATTCCGCACAAATACACAGACGCTGGTACATGACAATTACAGCCGCTTCATAGCAGCAGCAGACATCATCAGGATGATGCGTGCGGAGTTTGAAGTCATGGTAGTTGACACAGAACTGCTCAAGTCCAATATGGACGGCGCCACCGTCGATAGCGAAGCCATGAACTCCCGGTTACAGGTGAGTGGGACCCATGAATGTGCCACTGCTCGTACCAGCGCTTGCTCGATTGAGTCCAACGTCGCTGCACAGGACAAGCGCACAGAGCTTGCAGAGCTGGCTGAGCTGCAGAATTTGCTGCAACAGCTCCGCGCAGTGCGGCAGATGCCTGCCTCACTGCGCCAGCTTGTTGCAGAGAAAGACTATGGCTCTGCAGTGCTGCTCTACAGCAACGCCCAGACCCTCCTGCAAGCCCACGGCCACATCGGCTTGCTCCGTCCAATTTCTCAAGAGGCACACGACATCATGCAGGCAAGCACCCCCCTCTGCCCGCTCCGCCCAGCCCATGATCGTCTTGTACGGACACCGCTTGTGGCATGCATTGCAGCTGGCAGCCATGCAGCTGTGGCATGCACCGGCTGACACATGTACAGCACGCAGGGCACCACCGAGGAGCTGATGGCGCTGCTGGGGAAGCACGACGCAGAGGAGCGCTCTGTGGCGGCCACGGTGCAGATGCTGCGCCTGCTGAGCGTGGGCAGCGCAGAGATGCAGGATGCGTTTGTGGGCGGGCGGCAGGCGCACATGCAGGCGGCGCTGCAGGCGGCGCGGCTGCGGGCTCACGCTGCCATTGTCACCTCCTCCGGCGATCCCAGCGAAGCCCCCGGTGACGACGCGCCGTGGCCAGGCCTGCTGCCGTTCCTGGACTCCCTCTGCCGCAGCATCTTCCCGACTCTGTCACAGGTGCCAGCACAACTGCTCCGAGTTGACGCCTGCCACGCACGCTGCCGATGCATCTGCTGCCGCCGTAAATCTGCTCGATCTGTTCATGCTGCCGCGCTGCGTGCACATGCATGGTGCCAAACCCGGTGACCTCATGGCACCACTGCGCACACACCCACTTCGGCGCTCGTCCATCATGGTGCACTAGAGCCAGCGCCATCGCATGTGGCAGATGTCTATGCGCCGAACCAGCCTGATTGCCGCGCTTCGCTGCAGCTGGTGAGCACGTACGCCGCGGTCTTTGGCAGCCCCGGGGGCGACGCGCATGCCACTGACCCACGCGTGCGCTCCCTCGTTGACTCCACAGCCACCGCCTTCATCAGCGTCGCGCAGTGGGGCCTGGCAGCACACGCTGCGCTGGCGGCAGCGCACAGCGCGCCGGAGCACCTCGCCGGCGCCACAGTCGCCTCACAGCAGCCAGGCGCGGCCATCGCCTTCCAGGGCGACTTTGGTGTTGCGGAGCTCACCCCCGCGCTGCAGTACCTGCATAGCGCAGCCGCGCAGCACGCGGAGCAGGTGGACGCCCCGCAGCTGCTTTCCGACGCGGACGCCCTTGCCGCGGGCGCCTGGCGGTATGCGCCCGCCACCCCCAATGAGTACCCCGCCCTTTTCGTTCCGCACGCGTTGGTGAAATCTGGCTCCGGTGTGAAGTTCGCAGCAGGCGGAGGTTGAGGAAGCTGCGAATGTGCAGGTACTGCCTGGGAGCGGCAGTGTGCGCTGTCGAGCAGAGCGTGGTCAACCACATGCTGCGCATGCTGCTGACGCTGCCGCAGGGCCCGCAGCTGCCGGCAGGTGCTCGCGACCGCCTCAGCGCGGGCATCGCGCTTGCAGCCGCCGCCACCACGCGCAGCTGCGACCTCCTCGCAGCCACCTTCCTGCCTGCAGCCGCCGCGGGCCCCACCGCGATGCGCGACCTGCCGGACCTCGTGCAGGCCGAATTGCAACGCCTGCTGCTCTCCCTCAAGGTGCGGTTGGCCGCGCTCGCATGCGGCGCGCCCGACCACAGCACGACCTCCGTGCTGGCCACGCGTGCGAGCCTCGGCTTTACCGGCCGGAGCTTTGTGTCGCTGCAGCACAACCCCCTCTTTCCGCAGAGCCCCACCGGGCGGCAGTCCGCAGACGGGCGGCTGCGGATGAGCTTGGGGGAGCGCCTCAGCCAGGAGGCTGCGCTGGACGTGCACGCAGCTCCGGAGCCGTATGAGTGCAGCGCACAGGTGGAGCTGCCGGACCCCGTCCCGCCTCTGATGTGCCTCGTCGTCCATATGGTCTTCATGGTGTGCACCGCCACTGCCTGCTCATGCAGCCTTTCACTGCTCAGCCGCACAAGCAACAAGCTTGCACAGCTGCTCAATCCGGGCTTGCGGTGCATCCAGCTGCCCTGCAGTTTGCAACCCCCAAGACGAATTCAGATGTTTTGCCATCTGGCGATTGCCATATGCTGATGTTGTGCCACCTGCCGAGACAGATCAGCTGCGGCGAGCGTCTTGCTCCCACTCCCCCCTGCCACGAGTCTCGGCAAGTGCATGCGGACGTCGCTTCACTGCATGTGGAGTGGATGTGGGCTGCAAGACACAGCAGGGGCATCGGCATGCAACAGCAAAGCAGCTCCACGTGTGCTCCGATGCATGTCGCAGCTCATGCCACGTGACGCGCTGTGCCACAGGAGGTGCGGACGTCGGTGGTGGTCAAGGTTGTGGAGTCCATAGCGGTGCACGGCGCACACCAGCCGCAGGGCACCGGCGTGCGGGACGCGCCGCCGTTCGTGGCCAAGGCCGTGCAGGACCAGCTAGCCACGTCAGCCAAGCGGCTGCTGCAGCAGTTTGTGCTGCGCACGATCGCGCCGGTGGAGGCGGCTGTGAAGGCAGCGTTCTCGGATGAGGCGTTCCTGCAGATCGACACCGATCATGTGGGGCCGCCCCGGCGGTGGGTCAGCCAGGCATGCCGCGTGCTGCTGGACGTCGCAACCGAGGCGTCGGCGCTGCTTCCAGCGGGGGACCCCCTGCCCGCAGCATTGGTGCGGTCCCACACTGCGTTCCCACACTTGCGTGCTTGCTTGTGCGTCTGCTCTGAGAGCCATGGTTGGGGTCGCCCCGCCGCAACGGCCCCGCCCGGCGCACGCATGGCATTCTGTGCCTCCTGGTACCCGGGCCAGTGTCACAGACGTCCTGATCGCGGACCGCATGCACCCTGCTGTGCCGTGTGCCATGCACTGTGCATTGCGGCGTGTTGTGCATCGAGGTCGCAACTCGGCGCATGCATGTGATCCGGGGCTTGTCCTGCAGACTCCTCCGGCACTGAGGAGAGCGCGGGGATCAAGCTACGACGCTCTGGACGCGACCGACTCGTCATCCCAGGCCATAGTGCAGCTGTCGCCTGGGCTGTTCCGCGAGCAGGGGCGGGTGCACATGCCCGACATCACAGGGACCGTCTTCTCGGTGACCCTGGCCGCGTGCACGCACCTGCTGCAGGCTGCCGTGGACACGCTGACGGGGCAGAGCGTGTCGCCAGCGTGCATCCACCAGTGCCAGGTCGACATGCTGGGGATCAAGCGCTCAATAGACCTGCCACAGACGCTGCCGTTCTACCAGGACATCATAGCGACCTGTGAGAGCGCCTGTACACAGTCCGGGCCGAGCCTGCTAGACCACCAACAGCTAGAGCAGCTGCTTGGCAAGATGTAAGAACCGGACTGCTTGCTGCGGGGCTGCGCACTCGCACATGATCACACTGGGTGGTGCCATACTGGCGCATGGGTGGACTGTATTTGCTCGTCCAGCTCTGCATTATCTATACACGCCATGCGCTCTGCTGGCAAAGAACTAGCCTGGCCATCACAACAGAAACTTGGGCGGGGTGGGAGTGGTCTGGTTTTGCAGTCGGCGCTGTGCCACCATCCTAGCATCACCTGCCATACGCACATCGTGACCTGGTGGGAGGCTCTGCAGCCGATCTCACGACAGGAGAATGATTCAGATTCTGCCGAACTAGAGTTTCGTCAATCCGCCGCCGGGCAGGCACCGTCTGCTTGAGCTCCCCCGGGCAGGCTGGCTGGAGCACCGCTTTGCATGTCGTGACAGTCAGGCGGTCTGCATGTCAAGACCGTCCAAAGCTGTCCTGTGTATACATGTGCTGGCAGCACTCGCTCTGCAGTTGGCAACTGGCATCAAATTGTTACTGGCGACAAGTTGATACTGGCGTCAAGCTTGGCCGTGCCCGCCTGCACCTGCCAGGAACTGCGGATTCAGTTCTGCGACGAAACTGACCGGGTGGCTCGGCGGCCCGGCAGTCCGCTCGCTTGCGGACATGTGTGCTTGCATTCAGAGTGTGCAGCAACTTATGAAACGCCCCCCCTTAAAGGGAGCAGCCTTTCATACAAAACCGTGCTGTGATACCCCCCCCCCCCCCCCCCCCCCCCGATTACCTATGCTGTCGAGGCCAAGCCCACAGTTATATGCAGCGGAGCCGTGGGTGTTGTGTCCACCTTCTGGACAGGCAGCACAGCACGGCGGTCAAAGAATACACCGCCAGTGCACTCCGTACACACACGATAGAAAGCATGTTGTGTTCTGTATTCAATATGTCTGCCGACATCTGTGTGTGGTATGCCCATAGCACCACGAAAACAGGCGAGCATCAGGATTCGTAACATAAGCATGGTTGGGCAGGATTAGTGCTGGGCTGAGTGATCTCCGGGGAATCCCTGTGCTGTACAGCTTTTGACTTTGCCTGCGCTCCTGATCATCTTTTCCTGAGTTGATGTTGGGAGGATGCTCACAATGCTCAAAGTGGGTCCTCCTGAGCGGCCGCTGAATCCTACCGGACACTGCTCCACGGCGCGCTCGTGGTCATGGGAGGGCGCCTGCCTCTTCCTTGCAGCAGCACTGTTCGAGATCCTCTTCCCACGATGACCCAGGAGTATACAATGCCACACGGCCATGCTTTCCACAGCAGGCACCCAGGAGCAGCAGCGACAGCCGGAGCGTGACGGGCATCATGATGTGTGCCGGCTCGCAGCAGCACAAGCGCACCAGCTGCGCAACTCCTGTCCCGCGATCACGACCGAGCTGTGCCACTGCTTGGCAGGGAGTGAGCTTCTCTGGCTGGCACGTGGTGGCCCTGGTTGGGCTCTGCGTGGTCTGGGGGAGTGTGTTGCTCCTGCTGTGGCTCGAGCCATCAGCCTGAGCCGCCCTTGCAGGCCGTGATCCAACGCAATACATGCTCGTTGCCGGCGCCGCCGCTGCAGTGCACTGCGGCGTTCGCGCAGCTGGCGGCTGCGGTTTACAATCGGAGTTCATGTGGCATGAAGGCAAGAAAATTATGGACATCATGCCATACTCGGACGGGCATTGGCCACGGCCCCCCTGCGATCAGGGGCGGGAGAAGGAACAACACGCGCAACGTGTGAAACAGCAACAGGACCACCAGGAGTGGTAGCACCAGGGGCGCAGCCACCCAAGCCAGCAGACCAATCCCGCATCTGCGACCATGAGCGCAAGCAAACTACCCCCACCGCCGCCGCCACGGACAAACACACGTCAGACACAGGCGCGACCGCACCAGCAACAAAAGCCGCCACCAGGCGCACAGCTGACGGCGCTACTGCATCGTGTCAATGCAGCAGACGGGTCCAACAGAATCCGGACTTCACGGGCCGTTGCGGCCGCACCACAAAGGCCCTCGCAAGAGGAGCGACGCACAACTGCACATGCAGCCGAGTCTGGCGCTGTCACACGCAACAGGTCAGCGCGCAGGCAGTCTGGCCCAACAAGCCCTGCACGGTCGCACACATGCGGACAGATTAAAGGACAAAAGCAGGTGTTCATTGTGGCACCGCCTGTGCTCGGCAGAGGCGTCACCCGGGGATAATGCATGAGCCTTATGCATGTCCTGCTTGCACAGCATGCAGACGTGTGGGGCCCCATGTGTACCATAACAATTATTACCATCATCATATAAGGGCACATGATGCACGCTGAAGAAGTGCTTGGCCTGTGTCTGGGGGGCATTGGGCCCATGCATTGAGTAGGTCCCTTGTTTCTGACCTTCTCCAGCTGAGCTGGCGGAAGCGCGCCTGCCCCCGGGAGGGGGGAAATGGCTTGCATGTCGACGGGAGTCAACGAGTGTGCGTTCAACGCAGCCGCTCGTAGGATACGTGTTGACGTCGACGATTGTTTGCTTCGGAGGTGCTGGTGGACTCGGCACGCGGTCGATGCGCAAACGGGCAGTTCCGCTCTACCGCCCGGGGGGCAATCACCAGGGAAATGTGACGAGCGGAGCGCCAGGATGGGATCAACCACCAGGGAGGGTAAACGTGTACGGCGCCACGCCGGACGACGGCAGACAGAGATCCCTAGCCAATGGATTTCCGGGCATATACGCAAAACTGGGGCACTTGCGCAGCCCACCCCGCATAGGGCCCACCGCTCGACCAGGCGTGTCGATGATGAATGATGTGACATCAACCAGCTAGCCATACGACACCCGTGCGGTAAGTCAGAGTCGTGCCAAAGGCGTGGACAGGGGTATTACACAAAAAAGCTGGACATGACACCACAGCCAAACGTGCATCAATCACGGCACCCCTGCGGACAGGGCGAAAAAGGAACTCCCCCACCATTGTCAAGACATGAACCAGATGCATCGCCCACCGGCGCATGCAGACCTGTTCCTCCAGGCTCTGTGACGCCCGAACATGCGACGACCCTGGCAGAGCCGGTGTGTCCACCGTCACTGCTTTGCAGGAATGCAAACGCAGCACAAAGGCGGACGAACGACCAGAGATGTACCCACCAGCCCCGGGCACGGCTGCGGGACGCTCTTGCTCGGACCATTTGACAGGGCATGGGAGGGGTCCTGCAAGAAGGGAACTGTGCCCATTGAGGCCGGCGCTGCAGTTTGATCGCGAGGTGGGAAGGCAGCTGGGGAAGGCAGTTGGGGTCCACAAACGCATGAACAGGGTGGTTCAACAAAAGCAGGGCCATGTGCGCTGACCAGATACTTATTGAGACAGCCATGGCAAAATCAGACCGAGGCTTTGGGCTGCTGACACCCGCAGGCAGATACAGCGCCAACATCACATCACGCTTAACACCACATGCCATGCCTGAAGCAACTAGGACATGGCCTGCTCATCCGCTGTAAGAATTCCATGGACATTGAGCTTGGCGTTTCAGTGGTGTCGCTGCTTGTGTAACAACTCCAGGCAGGAAGTTGCAGTGCATCTGTAGCCGACATGCCACAGCACTCGCTGCACCACCGTGCGCCACTGTGCGCTGCTATACTATTCTCGATGATAGTATCGAGCAATCATCGCCCCACAGGTTTTTGGTGTGTGTGCCATCTGTCCACTACATTCTGCATACATCCAACTGAAGTCCACCTCATTGACTTGTAGCATGCCCATATCCAAGGTGTTGCATGTAAGCAGGATACTTGCGCGTCGCACAACACCAGCATATCGTCACACATGGTTGTGGAGCAATATATTGGATATGTGCAGTAGGCAACCACCACCCGTGGTTATTTCCTGACAACATGTTGTGACACCACTCAAAGTATGTTGCCACAACACACCAATTGTGTGCTAAAGAAATAATTTTCCTTCTGGCAGCCTACACATACAGTCTGAATTCATATTATGACCAGAAGATACCTTGTTCACATTATTCACAGAATGTTACTGCAAACGTGAGCAGCATTTACATTCAGTGAGAGAAGTTGAAGACATGCAAAAGCTTTACATTGTCGCTACTGCAACACCATTGAACCCATCTACTCCTGCATCAAAGCGACTCAAGACTTGTAATGCCCATTTCCCCAGCCATAGCGAAATTGCCTATGACATTCCGACACTGTTATCCCAGTAAATGTGCAATGACGAACAGCCATGCCAGCTGCAAACTTAAAGTCATGTCTGACGGATACTTGTTACCACAACCTGACCCACCCACTCACACAACCATATGAGAGAGGTAACATGATTCAATCTTTTTCAGTAAAAACTAATTCCTGCACGGAAAGAGCCACATCCTCAACTTTCTCAACAACAGTTTCTTTGACATCCCCGACAGTGTCTCTAACATCCCCCACTGTATCCGCTACAGCCCCTTTCACAGCTGCGGCCGCACTCGCACTTGTTTCAGCAGCATCTGTGAAGGTTTGTGGCACATTGGTAGGCAGATCGGACATATACTCCTGCCACGCGCGGTCGACGGAAGGGTTGCCAATGATGCTGAGGTACAACCCCACCAACACCAATGCACCCGACTCCAGCTCCTTTGCATCCAGCATGGTCCCAAATATCACCAGGCTCAGGACAGCGACAAACATCGGTTGCAGCGTGATGTATGATGAGCTGACGCTAGGCTTGAGCTTCTGGCTGCCATAGCTCATGGCTGTAAAGCAGAACACTGTGGCTCCCAACACAGCAAACGCCAGGGCTCCGCCAAGAGTTGGTGATAGCAGGGTTGCTGCTTGTGACGGAATCTACAGAATGAGTATTTTGTCATCATGCATGCTGGGACATACCAAAAGAACAAGAACAGCAACAGTTCAGAACCAAAAGGACACATGAAAACCAAGGCACTATGGGTCAGGCTGCCACTGAGACAGGGTCTGAATGAGCTGCACCTGATCAAGCTCATGACGATCTCGGATTAGGAGTGTGACGGCACTAGCAATGGTAGCCACTGTATAGTACATCGCTGTGAGTGTGATGGGTTTATACCGCTTGCTCACTCGAGGTAGGTATGTCATCTGCGCAGCATACGCTATGAGCTCCAGTGCCAAAGCACCATACCCAAATGCGTGACCAGCACTACCAGCTCCACCCTCTGCATTGAAAATGGTGAACGCGATCGCCCCTACGTGCAAAAACTCTACTTACTGAGTGGCCCAAACATTTGTTCTCACAACATATATCATTGAAAAGTAGCAGCGGAATTGCTTTCCATGGAGTTTGCATGCAGCTTGCATGCACGCAGCCAAGCTTGTTCGCATCACAACAGGTGCATAGGTCATAGGAAGGCATGAGCTGCACATCAAGTATACATGTGCATTCAGCACAACCTGATCCAACAAGCTGACATACCTGAAACGGAGAAGAAAATTCCTAGGCCAGAAACCCATGATAGCTTCTCCATTCCTAGGGCAGCAGACATCCCTAATGATAATGCAGGGACGATAGGTTGTGCCACAGCAACCTGAACCTCTGGCACATCAGACAGCGCAAACATGAAACCCATGACTACAAAAAAGGCCATGATCCCCTGCAATCAATGTGCAGCTTGAGGCGTAGGAGTGAACCAGACGCGCACGCGATGGCCATGGTGCTGCTATAGTGAACTTGGACGCGTTCCGTAGACGCGCTGTCCATGTCGACATGTGTCGACAGGCCCAGCAAAACCACGACAAAGTGGCCATGCGCAGTGAGGCAGCGCACCAACAAAAAGATGTCAATCGCGTCTTTGCGGCTGTGTACCTTCACCTCCCCTTCGATGCCGACGGCCAACGCTAAGAGCGCTGCTGACGAAATTGTTTCACGAGCCAGAGCAAATACTAGGGGATCGTTATCAGCCAGTACAATGTGGCCTATAATACACCATAAAGCAAAAACAGCCTGTACACTTAGCATTGCCCCATGCGCCTTCAATTTGTCGGAGCTGCTTATCCCAGGACTGCAAACATTTGAACAGCATGTTATATTGTGTGACCACCACTTCGTATGTAAGATCTGTGAAATGCTCATCAATCAAGTAATGTATACGGAAGTCACGTTGATGGGCCGTGACTCTGCGGATCAGGACAAGTCCGCTGAACGCATGAACTCCACGGAACACCGCTACGTAAGTCATGCAGACGAGAGGCCACAGGTTAGCGTGGAAGCAACGCCTGATAGTGTGATCAGTGGTGTAATCAGGGATCATTTCTGCTCGATCGCGCGGGCTTGGTGAGTTCGGAGCACCTCAGGCGACCGGAGTGCAGGTGCTGACATGTTACCCACACTGCCGCACGCGAGACGAGCTGTTTTGGCATACCTTGCGACATGAACGCTAATCTGGCGACGCTCGGGCGTGCATGGACGAGTCGTAGCTGGTTGTGCTCCTCCAGGGACTGGCCTCGCACGACTGCTGTGTAGGCATGGCAACGCAGCTCTTGTACGGCCTGTAGCAGACGTTCCAAGACCTACCGAGCCTCTGACTATGCAAGCCATAAGGCTTATTGGTACAAGTGAAAGAGTTGGAGTGAGCAGACTTCTTACAATTCAGTGGAAGAAACGAGATTTCAGCTGCGCCAAACACTCGGATCTTGGGTGAACTGCCTAATGAGCAATAAGGAGGTTAATTGTATCAATCCGACAGTTGACAAAAATGTTGGACGAGTCTAAATTACCCTTGTTAATCCGGCAATTATGCGGCTGCCTCGATTTGCGCCAGAACGCGACGGCCAGCGAATGGCTATTGGAAACTGCAGCACAAACGGGCATGCTCAGACCGCGCTGCTACGTTTATGTATGCTTCTGTCGATCAGAAGCTTCAAGATTATTCCGGTGACTCTGTTGCCTGCCAAATGCATGTGACGAAGATACCGCGTGGCGGAATCTCGTCATACCCACGTGTGGGCTAGCCAGCAATGTACCTGGGGCCTTCCAAGCGCTTGGCCGCACGAACGATCCGAATTGTTACACGTGCGAAGTTTATGGGTGTACTGAGACGCTGCAAGTGTGCGCCTGCGTGTATGTGTGGCACGGGGCTTGCAAAATGAGGTGATCCGGTGAGCCATAAACGCCGCGGTGCATGCAAGACATCTTCTGAAGCAGGGCTTTGTTTCTCGTCAGCCCTGGCTAGAGCCATGCACGTTCATGCAGGCGTGGACCTTGATTTCAATGCTGGATCCACGACACATAAATTGCATGCTTACTCGAGCTCATTGACATCCATCTCCTGCGCAAGCGGACTCCAGCTGCATGGGCCAAGTCAATGCGCGCTGCGACCGTATTAATAGTCCTTGCCGCTTGTGCCTGCGCAGTGACGATTACACAAATTTTCCGATTCGCACGCCTGTCTGACAACGTTCTGCCACACCTACGTGAGAATACGATTATGTCATCATCCGGCACCTTGCGGACTGTGCGGCAGGTGAGGCACGTTTGATCAGAATGGCGTGTCATTATCGCAGTGGCTCATAGCACGACCCTGGGCAAAAACGCATTTTAACATGGCGCGATCTGCCTGTTTACGCAATCCCTGTCTTACCACTGTCAGAGACGCCGCACAAGACACGCACTTTTTCGTATGGAGAGAGTGTCGTGTGCACTGGCCGGCCATTGCCTGTTACAATATGTTACAAAGCGCTGCGGCACGCCATTTATGTCAACAGGCGCCCTGCATTTTGGACAGCATGCCATTGTGTTGCCCATTGCAGTGCTGGCAAGGCACTTCAGACACTGTTGGGTGCCTGCCTTGTAATTTAAAACCATGTCCAGCACCAATGAGCAGCACAGCCCGCAGATCGTCAAAGGCCAACGGATGATGGAAGGAGCCGGAGTTCGAATCTTTCGGACTGTGCGAGCTCCCCCTTCATGCCATTCCTGAGGTGATCATGTGTTACACAGTGATAGAGGTGATCATGTGGTGTTAACTGTTGACCAATCTGAGCCGTTGCCTGCATCAGGTACATATGCATACCCGAACTCAATCCACTGGGTTGCACAGGTTGGAACACCCAATTTAAGGAACCTGGACCCGTTCCTGATGCTAGATGAGCTGAAGTGCCCATCCGAGGAAGCTGCGGCAGGATTTCCGGATCACCCACATCGTGGATTTGAAACATGCAGCATCATGCTGCAGGGCAACATGGAGCACAAAGACTCGGCTGGCAACAGCGTGCGCACGTCTACCTGCAAAATTTTGAGGCGTGCATGCAACCATGCGATACGCATGGCACTGATCCCAAAAACATAGACACCTGCACCTGCGATCTGTGTGTCTGTGCTCGTGAGTCTACTACACGACTGTTTGCTTGTCTGGACGCTTTTGCCCTGTTCCGATTTCTGCCACCATGTCAAATAATTCTGTTTCTACGGACTGCAAGCAGTTCTGCTGTTCGCCTTCGTGGTGGTTCGTGTGCTGTACTGAAGCCATCAGCACAGTGTTGTCAGCGGACGGTGATGTGCTTCGATTTGGTGAGAAGCCGCAGATGCAAATGTAGTGTATCATTGTAATGTACAGGGCGTTATCAAGGACGGAGGGGTGCAGTGGATGACTGCCGGCCGTGGAATTGTGCATTCCGAGATGCCCCAGATCACACGGGGAGACTTGCACGGCTTTCAGCTGTGGATCAATCTGCCTGCCAAAGACAAAATGATCAAGCCGCGGTATCAAGATTACCAGGCTGCGGACATCCCATCAGTGGACAATGGGCACGATGCTGATGTCAGAGTCATGGCCGGTTCTCTGCTCGGTACTGTTGGTACGCACTAAGCCTGACATGACCCCTCCGACATGCACTTCCCGTCTTGACAGCAAATGTGATACTCGCTTACTCCAAGTGTCATGTTTGTCGGTCAGTGGACGGGTAGTTAGGAAGAGCGCATCTAGAGAAAGGCCAGCTGGTGACATGAGTTCCAGTCAGTATCATGTGTACGGAATGGGGTCGGCCTTGTGCTGTTGTCGTTTGCCATGGACGTGTTTGCAGGGGCCCACTGCACTGTGAATTGCACCTGGTCCGATGTAAAGCCCTTGCAAAAATACTCAGTTCTAGCTCACGCGGGAGTGTCGCGCGCAGGTCCTATCGAGCTGCGCAACCCGGGCTTGCTCATGGACGTTCGAATTAACGCCGGAGGCAGCTTTGAGCATGCTTTCCCTGCGGAATGGAACGCGTTTGCATACATTTATGATGGCAACGGTACTATTGGCAAGGACGCCGTGTCCCAACAGCACGCTGTCGTGATGGAATCAGGCGACTACGTGCAAGCGGCTGCGTCAGACAAGGTGTGGCTCAGACCGCTTCCGTTCCACATGAGAGTATCTCGAGTTGGTGCCAAGATATTTTGCCTGCGAACTCGAGATGTCTGCGCGCGCGCAAAGGGTTCCGACGCATGCCACATCTTCCTATCGTGCACAAGGGCGACAAGTGTATCAAAACCTGTTCACACGAGTCGCCTGGAGTAGCTGGCCTTTTCCCCAATCACGTCTATGCCCTCGAGTGCCATGTCGTGCACAGATGTGATCCTGTGGCTGTTTCTGCTGCTGAGGAACCTAATTTGTCACGTGTGCCGGATATCGGAGCCCTAGTACATGCTGACACGGGTTTGTGAACAGAAAGACCATGTCCAGGGCAGCACGGCTCACGGGTGCGCACTTCGTGCCAGGTGATCGCCTGGCCGGCTCGCATCTGCTGGGTAGCATGTGAGTCTAGAATCTAGTTGTACATTCGCTTGGTGCACTGGATTGGAGCCGCTCGATGTAAGAGTACATGCTGACAGACCTGGCAGACATATAGGGCTGGCATAATACACAGTACCCTTGTGTGAAAAGCCCGTCTCGATGTTCGCAACCCCACATACCTTATGTACTATGCCCACAATCCTCATGATCACCGCTTTGATTCGCAGTAAGTTCCTAGCATGGCTGGTTCGAACGGATTTGCTGTGTTGGACACCGCGCCATGTCATACAGCTTTGTTATGCAGGGGCTGAGATTCCTGCTGATGGCCGGGCGGCCGATCGGAGAGCCCATTGTGCAACACGGTCCGTTTGTGATGAACACTCAGGAGGAGATCATGCAAGCATTTGCCGACTACCGAAGCGGTCGCCTGCAGAGCAACGATGATAATGTATGGGCAGCGTGGGCATGAGCTTGGTTGCAGAGGCATGTGGTAGTGTGACGCTCACTTCTTTTGATTTGCACTTGGGTGCCCTCAGACACGGTCATAAAATGACCAGTTCGTCGTCGGACTTGTTGGTGATGGTGCATACACAGGGCACCTGGGGAGGAGGCGTGGTATTGGACACACCATCTTGCATAGTGGAAGTGGTTTAGGCCGGACAAACGGATTTTGCAGGTGGAGCATACTAATCATGATGTACCTCATGGTTGCAATCTAATTGGACCACATTGCCGGTGCAGCAAAGCGAACCAGGGCTGCCCCATCGACTGCTCCGTTGATGATATCGTCATACAGACAATGGTATCATCCATGCAATGTGGCCAGCAGTTAACAGTTACGTATGGTAACTTCTGCAGCTGACCCTGGGATGGTGTTCATGGTGTGACACATGTCAAGGCTGCTGCACTTGTTCATCACTACAAACAGCAGCACCACTGGGTCTACCTTTGGAGGTTTTCACATGTGTGCAGCGTACAAACGCACACGCTGCAAGCACACCATCATTCTGTGCTTCCTCTTCTTTTTTCCAACTGAATAATGTCAGCAAGAGAGTCGGAGATGACTCCAGCACTCTGCTTTGTGTATCCCCCCGACATCAGCATTGTGATTGGCACCCGCAGCTGCCTGAACTTCTGCCAAACCAACATGTCCCGCTGCCTCACAGCCTCAGCACTCACACACACCCTGCACGAACAAACATGTAGTTCCTATACCCAAGCAGCCAATGGGTGTGCTGACACCGCCATTGACTCTGCCACATGCGTTTCATGGTGGCTGGGCGATATGCTCTCACATCCTACTGTCACCAACGAACCGGTCGGAGCACAATGCAGCATGCGCAAATGACCATGCCAAACACGTGGAGTACGACCTCTAGACATACACACAGAGCATGCACCAACATCGTCTACTGCTGTCACAGCCTGCAAGATCCAGCTGGCCCTGCCTGCAGTGTTGGTACCACAGTGCAGACACTAGCGAAAGACACCTGAACAGTTGTTCAGTTGAGTTTTGCACACTGCGCGGTAGCACACCGGCCAAGGGGGTCGCCATCAAGGATATCAGTTCCCGCATTGTGGATGACGAGCTGTGCCTGAAACGCCGAGGCGTCCAGTTCTGCGAGCGCTGACTCTAGCGCCTCGATGTATGCCTCCGAGGAGCAGCCGCACCGCAGCCGCCGCTCAACGGTGATACCGCCTCGCGCCGCCTGGTCATTCGGCCAGATCTCTGCAGCCACATCGCCTCGCTGAGCCAGATGCTGTTGCCGCATGGTGGCTGGCTAGCCATCAACACGCACACCGCACTGGTGGGCAGTGTGAGACACATGCACCATGTGTGCTCGTGCAGCCTGTGGAGTGCTGCAGCAGGCCTGCCAGTCTGGAAGGGGTCTCAAACTGATTGGCGGACTGCTGGCGGTGACGGCATGCATGTGTCTGGCGCGGTACCCGGCTGCCGCACAGCCTCGGCCACATACATTGCACATCCAAAGCCAGGGTGTGCCTGCCACACTGCCGCGCAATGCTGACCACGGGCCATGGCTGCAAGAGGAGTCTGGCGCACTACAGTCGGGGCTCGGAGCACAGAGCGCATGCGATGCAAGCGCGCACCTGCGTTGTACAGGTCGACGATTGCAAGGTCATCGTCCTGGAAGTGCAGCTTGTCCCGTGCGGGGCCGTTGCCCTGGTGCACGTCGGTGTCAATCACCACCACCCGGTGTACGCGGCCCCCGGTAGCCACGCGTATCCGCCGTATGGCTGCTGTGATATCGCTGTATGCACACCAGCCGTCCCCTGCAGAGCAGGCGTCTATGAAACATACTGCCAGCGGAGGGCCCGTTGAGTGCGTGCATGAGACCGCATCACCAATTGGTGCAGGCGAGATTTGGCGGCCATTCATGTCTGTGCTGCGCCCCCCTGGCGTCGAGATGGTGGATGTCTGTAGTGACATGCTGTGCAAACAGCGGATTGGGATGCAAACGTTGCACAATGTTGAATCACATACATCCTTTTTAAGATTGAATTGTATGAGGTGTGTCAGGTGACAGGTGGGCGCATTAGAATGCCCGCATGCATGTACAGCAGGTGCCATGCAGGTGCTCCTCCACATCAGTGCCGTGTGCGGGGCGCCGCACCGTCATTGTGGCGGGCATGATGCATGCCTCCACCCAGGTTGAGAGACCAGCCATGCTGCACAGCTAGGCCAGCGGCGAGCATGGTGCCTGCGAGATGGCGTCGCATGTTGCTCAGCAGCATGCGCTGTATGAGCCACATTGGCAGCATGGCCAGGGGTGGCAGCTCGATGACCGAGGCCACCTTCCGAGATGATGTGTGCAGCTGCTGCAGGTAGTCCAGGTCATGCACATCCCGGAGAACCTCCTTGGGTGCTTCACACGGTTCCCATGTCTGCAGAGCTATTCGTGTAGTTTTTCCAGGTGTTACCCCGCTTGCACGCTTTCGTTTCAGTGACTGCAGTGGTGCTCGTGTCCGCATTGACCCAAGCATGGTGCCCTATCTAAGCACCCAGACATAGCAGTGGGACTTGTAACCATTTCGGTGCCTATCATATACATGCTTGGGTGCAATGTTATGCTAAGAACGGGCACAACACACGTTACTGGGTAGATTGCAGCAGTGGTTGCCATACCTTGCTAATGAGCGAACGTGCTGTCAGGGATCGGTGCACCTTCTTGAATTTGCATGAGTCGAAGGGATGTAGTTTCTCAAGTCCAAAGAATGTTGTGTTGTAGCCGGTCGAGTAGACGACGGGTAGCGCGTCGGTAATGCTGATGTCGTGGCACACATCCTGGTAGTGCTCGAGAAGCTGGGCATCGGCCGCGGTCATTACTCCCATAGCCGACGCCCGGATTAAACCTCTGAACGATGGTGTTTGGTGGGTGCAGCGCGCAACAATGTCAATGACAGTGCGCTTCCGCTGGACAAGAACACGGAGGATTGGTGACTCGTTGAAGTGCGCACCTTCTGGCACTATACCGACACTTGGCGCACGAAGATCGGCGATGTGACTGCGAGCAAGAACGCATACAACCTCGCTAATTCATGGATGGTTGAAGTGAATGGGTGTGATTGTCTCCAATGCGAGGCCTCCGCGTTTCAAGCTCAACGCTCGCCACGATCTTCGATGGAAGGCGTTCGTGTCGTCGTAGCCTACCAGCTACAGTACCAGAAGAAAAATCTACAGCAGGACATGATTAAGCCATGCAATTGTCGACCAAGGGTCGCGCGTGGCCACCTTGCGACGGCTTGCCGCTGATGTAGTGTGACTGGTTGCGAGCATGCATAACATCCGTCGGGTGCAGCCGTTTCAACCAGGATGCTTTGCCGTGCGAGCGAAACGTTAGGCATAGCATATTGACTGATACTTGAGTATTTCTTAGAGCGCAGACGTGCGTAATTGAGGCACAATCTTTGTGTTCCTCCCTGTCATGCGGTACCACATCAAGATGCATCGCGCTGCCTTCTCTTGCCGAGCAACTACTGCGCCCTTACAGCGAATCAATCACACCCGCAGGCCTCGTGCAGTGCAGAACGTGTCCAACCAGGTCCGCTTAGCGTTTTCATGGTATCCGCAAAACGCCCGTGTGAACGCATTGGGTGGTTCGGCTGCTCGGTGCCAATCTGCTGCAAAGTATCCTCCTGAACACATAGAATAGAGACCCGTACTATCGTACATGTGCTATCTCAGACGCTCCTGATCACGCTCTAGGTCTTGTCGTACCGTGGACGGTCATTCACAGATTCCATTCCGGGCAAACGGTTGCCTGCAGCTGTGGCTTGAGAGCTCTGGCAGCTGCTGCAGGCGAGCGCGCTGGAGAGCCAAATCTTGAGTGCAATCAAAGACGTCAAAGGCCGTGGTAAAGAGGGTTTATCCGAAGAGCAGCAGTCCCAGCTGCAGGATGCTGTGGAGCAGCTCGAGAGCGTAGGAGGCGTGACAGATCCGACCACCAAGCCAGATGTCCTGGACGGCAGGTGTGCGACTGTACGCACGACGAAATTCGGATCAAGTGGGTGGTGTTTCGAGACGATCCAGGTTGCAGCAGCAGGCTGTTCCTCGTCACAGGTTACATGCTCAGATGCTGCCCTTATACAGGTGGCGACTGTTGTACACAAGCCGGCCCGGCAGCGCTTCGCCCATCCAAAGGGCGTTCACGGGCACCGAACAATTCAAGATATACCAAGAAGTCAAGCTGGCGGAGACTGGGCCTTGCCGTGTGAACAATGTAGTCGAGTTTGGCGATCATGCAAGGTCAGCACCGCTTGTTGATTGGATTCAGCTTTTCACATTGACTGGATGCAGTGCTTCGCACTTGACCTACATGGCACTGATGGGAATATCATGCTGGCCTACCTAGCTTTACTGTTTGCCACTTTGACTGCGTGGTTGTCTCCACACTCGCGTGAACACATGATGATTCAGCGGCACTACGCACTGCCATGCACAGTCCTAATGACACGCTCCACAGACCCAACATCTCACACATCTCTCGACATATAGTTTGCGGTATATTCGAGGGTGGCCTGCAGTGTGGGCGTGCTCACGGTGGAGGCGATGGCCAGCACGGGCTCGAGGCCTCTGCAGGGCTTCACGCCACGCAAGGGTGCAGGCTTGGCCCTGTTCGGCAAGAGCTCTGTGGAGCCGCCTGCAAAGGACAACATGAGGATCGACTTCCAGTTCGATCAGGCAGCTTTCGACTTCAAGTACGCTGCTCCCAGGTCATGTGCTTTTGCTGCATGTTGAGACCGGCCGAACAGCTGGACGGACGTGTGATCACCGTCAAGCTCCAGCAAGGCGGGCCTGCTGTCAGGATCCAGCTGCTCGCACTGCCTCCAGTTTTTTACAGCTGAGAAGAATTCGCCGGTAAAGGTTGTCGCAGATTACTGAGCCTAGTGTGCCGCTAAGCATCCAATGCCTGAAGCCCGCCCAGCTGCCAGTGGTTTTTGTATTGCGTGTTTGCACAGCACGTTTATCCCGACAGAGGTGCTGAATTGCTGGCAATGTGAAATTGAGCTTCAAGAGTTTCATGCAACTGTGTGGCGCAGGGCGCTGCCCTTCAACATCCCATACCCAGTTCCCTTCAGGCAGCTTGGCGATGAGACGAAAGGGTACGCAAACCTACTGGTTGTGACAGCCTCCATGCTTGAGAGGCGAATGCTGCTTCTGAAACTGATACTTCCACACATCGCAATGCTGGTGGCTGGCTTCAAGCCCATTGCGGCTGCATTTAGACCACATGGCAATCCATGCAGGTGGATCGACATCACATACATGAATGAGGATGGCACGTTCCGTTTGACTCGGGGTAACAAAGGTGCGGTGGTGTCCTCATGCGCACGAGCAGACTCCGGGAGGCAGCAGCCCGTGAGAACACATGTGCCAGTGCAGGTACACTTTTTGTGCTTGTCAAAGAGGAGGAAGATACAGAGGATCTGCCTCCGGTGGATGCTCTGCTGTCCGCCATCGAGGCTGGAGAAGATGGAAAGGTTGTGTCCGCAATAGAGGAGCTCAAGGGCAGTTCGCCCACAACCACCCCCGCAAAGGAAGCAATCATTCAGGGCACTTGGCGCCAGATCTGGTCAGAGCAGGCTGAGGATGCCAACCCACTTCAGAAGCGCCTGAGTGGCAACAAATCAGTACGTGTCAACCAGCTCGCGGTCCGGCGACAGCGCCACTCCCTTGACCGGTGCAACACCTGCTGTTGCATTGCCAGTGAGAGAGTTGTGCCATGGGTGCTCCAGCGGTGGGGAGCGCGTTTCATTCTTGCATGTTTTGTTGTACACTCGACAAGAGCAGGCATAGGCCAGTACTGGACACCATCATGGCATCGCCACATGCCGCCTGTGCAACACTGAACTGGTCTGCAGATCAAGAACTGGCAGATCATCGACGGAGAAGCTGGCACACTGGAGAACAAGGTCGACCTCGGCATCGCCACCGTGCGGGCGCTCGCGACCTGCGAGGCAGCATCGGGCACGCGCACCAGCGTCAGCATCGACCGCATCGTGCTCGAGGTGCTCGGGCAGCAGTTCAACCTCGAGGTCAAGCGGGACAGCGCCGGTTTTGTGGACTGGCTGTACGTGGACGAGCGCGTGCGGGTGTCCACGGGGAACCGGGGCAGCACGTTTGTCCACCGGAGAGAGACGCCATAGACCCAGCGGACAGCCGCCCCCTGCTGCGGCCGACGCGCGGCAGTGCGCGTTCATGCGGTCGGAACGATTGCTAGCGCTTGGCGATCGCCACCTTGCGCAGCTGCTTGTATTCGCTCAACATGGTCGTGATGTCGCGCATCCGGAGGTCCTTCTGCGAGAGGTGGGCCAACGTGCCGAGCACGGGCTGGCCCGGCTGCCCCACCAGAGTCATCGCCAGCGGCGCGAGCCGCTTGTACTCCGTGAAGAGGGCGTGCACGTCCTTGCAGCGCAAGCACGAGGCCACCGGCACTGCCTCTAGCCACGAGCATGCGCGCCTCCCTGCAGAGCAATGCGGTTCACCACCCTGGAGCGTTTGTGTGTGCCGTCACAGCCACACCCTGTGGGAGCAGTCCACGAGCCATGTCAATCGAGTTCATCATGCTGGGCTGTGCCACACACTCGACACGCACTGCGTATAGATGGCCTCAGAGGAGCAGATAGCCTATGATACTTTGATGCAAGCAACGTGTAACAGACAATGCAACGCTGCGGAACCAGAAAGTTGCGCACTCAGTTCGGTCTTGGCTTCTTCCAGCGACACAAACTCAAGCGTGGCGCCAGGCGCATGCATGACCCGCAGGCCCAGCGCCTGCACAGGGTCTGTCATCAGCATGTCCTGCACGAACGCCGTTGGCAGCTCTCGCTCAGGCGGCGCCGCCAGGCTACCCGTGCCTCGGGCGACCCCCGCGTCCAACAGCCTGCACAACCACAGAACCATGCAGCACGTGGGTCACTCTGATGTACCCCAGTGTACGTGGGCCGGTACATCTCTCAATGCATGTGGTAAGAACTAGCGCACGGTGCCGCCTCCGGGGTGGGTGCCGGGGGCCAGGCGGCCGGTTTGTCCGGCACCGCTGCGTGCGGCAGAGCGGCAAACTGAAACTCTGGCTCGGCGGCCCGCCCCTCCGCCAGCTGCTCCTCCACACGGTCCAGCATCTCCTGCAGCACGTCCCGCACAGCCTCCGAAGCGCCGCCCTGCCCCGCCTCGCTCCGCAGCGGGCTCGGCTCCCTGCTGTGCCCACGGGGGGCCCCAGGCGGGCCAGCACGGCCTGGCGAGATCCACAGTGACACGGGTGACTCGAGCTCGCCCTCGCTGTCTGCAGCATCAGCGGCGTTCCCGCTGCTGATCCGCAGCGTCAGCCCTGGCGGCGTCAGGGCGTCAACGGCCGGGCCTGCACTGTCCGCCTCTGCGGCTGGCTGCTGAGGTAGCGGAGGAGGCTCCACGGAGGGAGCGGCAGGCCGCTGTTGCGCGGGGGGCGCTGCTCTCCGAGGCGTTGTCAACCGATCGGTCGTCGGCACCAGCACCTGGACGGAGCTGCTCGCTGCACTGCCGTGTATCGACACCCACTGCGCGATATACTCTGCTGGCACTCCTGCAGCACTGCACACTGCTCAGCCCCTGCAGGAGGCAGGAGCGGCGGGAAAAAAGTCAAGGCCTCTTGGGACATGACACCCGCTGCAGGGTCGCTCAGCACGATGGTGCGGCCAGGATGTGCAATGCGAGACGGGACCAGCGGCAGCGTTTGAGCACGTGTGGGTCCATACAGCTGCACACATGAGCAAGGGCACGGGGATGCGGCTGGAGGGCAGGCAGACCTGAGTCTGTGGAGGCCGGGGGGGTCGGCGCTGGCTGGGGTGGCACCGAGAGGTCAGGTGGTGCCGAGTACCGGACTTGCGCCGCAGGCGCCGGCTCCTCCGACGGGGCGGCCCCAGGCAGGGGCTGCTCTTGCGACTGCCCCCCGGTGACACGGCTGAGCACGTTGACGGCCTCTGTGGAGAAGGTCTCCACACTCTTGCGCATGCCCCCGAGCACAGAGAACATCACGTTGGAGCGGCCGGGACTACCCGCCTTGCCGGGTGATACCGCCCTCGCCGGCACGGGGGAGGATGCCGCAGATAGCGCCTTGCCACCGGGCGGGGCCGGCGCGGCAGGCGCTCTGGTGGCCGGCGCACCGGGGGGTCTCGCTGCATGCATGAGCGGGGTGATGAGACTGGGCGGTGCAACCGGTCCAACCACACAGTGATGTCAGAGCATAGACGCGCATCATGGCCGTCGTCCCCGACAGGGGTGAATGCAGAGGTTGATGAGCATGGGATGCATGCGGCTGCGGAAAGGGCAGACAGGTACCTGGTGTGGGGCTGGCAGGGGGGGCAGACGTGGCCGTGGAGGACTCGGAGGCGGGGGAGGGGGGCTGCTGTGCAGACGGCTCATCGTCAAAGCTGATGAGGTCCGGAGCGCCGCTGCCTGCAGAGTCGGCGGGCACGTGCGGCGGCACAGAGTGTGCGGCCTCCTCGATCTGCAGCACAGCCGCAGCACCCACGACGGTCTTGTCTTGCGCCAGGCCGCCATGCACCACCACCCTCCCTGCACGGGCAGCAAGCGTCTGCGCGAGCGCATGTACACGATCCGGCAGGCTGTGGACCCGGCACCATGGCTGTCGCATGCGGTCTGCAAGAGCTCCAATTCCCAATGCCGGATTCAGCAGGGCTTGCGCTGCCCGCAGCATGCTGTGCCATGAGCGCTAACCAGGGTGTGCGGTTTGGGCGTGGCTCGGCAAGCGCGCAAGCGGCGCTGTGGGTGTCACTGCGAGTGCGGGCTGAGGTCTGCAGGAGCGCACCCGGGCCAAGTGCAGCCATCGCTGCCCACCGCCGCGGCAGGGTTGCGCGGCTGGCGGCGCCGTGCTGCGACCAGATGCGCTGCGGGGGCAGCATGGACCAGCCGCGCTCGATCGCGGATACATCGATCACAAACAGGTTGCCCGTGAGCTGTGCTGGTGGCGGCGACGGCATCAGCATGCTCTTCTTCGGCATGCGCCCCAGCAGGCCAGACCACACCTGCAAGCTCTCAGGTGGAGTGCTGTACGCACATTACTGCTGATCAGATTCCTGCCACCTGTGGCCACAGGTGCTGGCCGGCAAAGCAGAGCCCAGGATCAGCACCACCAGCTTTCAGGCGGAATTTCCACAGGACACGCTACGCTAACGACGGCCGGAAGAAGGCGGTCGGCCAGACCGTCGAGCAGGGCTGTCACTCTCGACCTTGGCCACATGGCCGTCCCGGGCCGCGTTTCACGCCTGTGCACGATGAACAGGAGACAGCACTGTGCAGATGCCAGGCGCGCGCGGCCCGCAGTGCTGGGCGTCGCACCACGATGTGCGAAGGCTCCATGAACGTCCATGCGTGCGCATCATGCCCCACCACGACGCGGTCGGCGGCCACAGGCGTCCGGAGCAGCACCGGCCCCGAGTCTGCCGCGGCGGCATGCTCTGCGGAGCACATCGGCATGCGGTTGCAGTCCTCCCACATGAAGGACGGGCCGTCCTCGCCGTCGGCCGCCCCCGGCAGCATCTCCTTCAGATGCCAGAGGTCACAGAGGGGCAGGCGCGCGGTGGGGGTGGCCCCAGGGCGCGCCCCGCCGTAGATAAAGACACCGTACGGCGTTGACACAAATGTCGCCAGCACCCGTGGCAGTGGCGCCTTGTACCGTTTGGGTGGTGTAACATCCCTCCTGCGCCACACGAGTCAGTGCGTACTGTCCAGCTGCATGTCGAACCGCACGTGGCCGGGGCAGGCAGCTGTGCGCAGGTGCACGTCTGTGTTCGCTGGCTTGATGTCTGACTGGAGCACCAAGCCACATCCAGCTGGCACAGGACAGAGGGGGAGGAAGCACCATGTGTTGGCGCTCTCATTATACATCCACAGGTCCCCCAAGAACGAGCTCGCGTCCCCCCGACCGCCGTATACCAGCAGAGCATTGTCGTGCCAGGCGAGTCCCATGGCACCTCGGCGCGCTGGCCACGGGGCCGTCGGGCTTGCTGGGCGGATCTGTCGCCAAACCCAGCTCCTTGTGTCCAGGACCCATAAGTCATCTAGAGCCTTGCGCTCTGGCCGTGGATCACCGGCTGATGTTATCCACCTGAACACGTGCCACTGCTTAAGCGGATGATTGGGATGCGCACAGCGATTGGGACAAACGGTCCCAGTGCAACTTTGGAACGCCCGATCATAGCAGCATCGGGGCAGGCATGTGGAACCAGAATGCTGCCAGGTTGTGCGAGAAGGCGTCAAACGTGATCAGATCGCGCCTGTTGCCACCAAATATGAACAGGCGGTGGTCTGACGCAGCTGCTCCGTGCCAAGCCCTCGCTTCGGGTGCAGTTCCGGCCAAACTGACTTCATGCCATCCTCTAGCCGACTTCCAACATACCACAGAGTTGACCTACATCATAGCAGAAAGATGTGATCAGGCTCAGGCGCAAGATTCGCAATCGCTGCGGGCGGGCCCATGATCGTGGCCAAGCCTGCAGGCCCAGGAGCAACGTGAAGTGACATGACGAGCAAGGTTTACCTGCCCGGTGATACCATCTGCAGCTGTGCCTCCAAAACATACTAGATACACATTTCCATCGACATTAAAGCTCGTGAGGGAATGTCCATAACGCGCGGGCGCCCTGCTGTCGCCAGCGTTGTCGAGGGAAGCCCAGTGCGCGTGCATGCTATGTGGTGTGGCACTCGACTGCTCGATGATGCAAACAACACAATCTTGCTTCAATTTCATACTGGAAGTATACTCTCACAACAGCTGAGAGGCCTGCCACCTTGCAGAGAGAACATGTTACGAGTGCACATGTCTACAAGGACGAACTCTGCGCTGAAACGATTCAAATCGGCGTCCTGCGCGCGATCACCGTGATCACGGCCCAGTACGATCCACATGAGACATGAAGACTCAGCCGATATCATGTTGGTGTGAATTCAGAATCTCCCTGCAAGCTCCACCGCAGCTTTGTCGCGCCAGCCGTTTCCGAAAGGAGATCACGGCAGCAAGTTCAACATCTCGTCTGGGACAAGCGCGATGAACATTGTCAGAGCGCTCAACACGCGAGCGGCCTTCTCGATGGTGCCACGCGTTGCTGTCCCGGCTCAGCGGCGCAACTGCACAGTCCATGCAGGGGAGGTGTGTTCCGTCAACACTGAGATCTGGATTGCGTGCTATGTGGTCCCATGAATATCATCACATCATTCTAAGCTTGTCATAGATCCGAAAAGTAACCGGTGAAGAGCTTGAAGTAGCGCTGACAGCACGGGAGAAGCCCATGATCATTGATTTTTATGCTGATTGGTGTGGCCCATGCGTACTCCTCGCTAAGGAACTTGAACAGGTGAGTCAACTCTAATCCTTCTGAAAGGGCGCTACAGAATGTCATGGCAAGCGGCGGGGCAGAGCAAGGGCGGACACAATGCATCAATCGTCTGCAGGTAGCACAGGAGCTGGGCGAGAGCGTTCAAATCGTGAAGGTTGATACCGAGATCGAAAAAGCCCTGGCCAGTCAGCTTAGAATTCAGGGTCTTCCGACCATGATCTTTGTTGGGATGGACCCTGAGAAGCCTGCATTGCGGACGGAAGGTCTGCTGCCAGCAAACAGCATCAAAGAAATTGTGCTGAATGAGCTTATGGCGCCGGTTGCCCCAGCTGCCCCGGCTGAGACCTGAGTCACATCCAATTTTGAACCAATGACATCCTTAGAAAAACACGCAGTCAGATGTAATCTGTCCTCCATGCGTGACACCAGCAGGCAGCCCCAGAGCCAGGCTCTGCCATGCATCAGGTGACAAGTGTGCTTGTTCGTGCCACGTGCAGTCGAGTATGTCAGCCCCACTGTGATAGCAGCATGTTGTACTGATGCACCAGTGCAGGGTGTGTCTGTACCCAGTTGTCTACGGATGCTGTGCAACTATGCCAATGATGCATGAGCTTTCAAGCATTTCAGTTGACAGCTGCACTCCATACGAGCACTGTATACTAGCCCGTCGACCTTCGGAGCATGACAGCATCGACATGTGCACAAGCGTTCAGCTGCACACGAGGTGAGGTAGTAAGGTTACAGTTTGGTGACCCAGCCCGCATGATCGACAGGAACTCAGTCCGTGAAGGATGGTTCCACGACCACCAGGATGGTCTGTGGCCCCACTGTCAGCTTTCGCTGCGCATTGTCTATCTCAGAGGCGTCCACATGTGGTAGGCCCTTCATCTGCGGGTGCAGCTCGAGATGTGAGCAGGCCCCTGGGAAATCCGCTTCGTATGGCTCCGGTGTTGCGTTGAGCAACACACAGATCTGTCGAACTCGTGGATCTGCCACCTGGTCCTCGTTGCTCTCTACTTGCATGAAAACCACCCCAGGTCGCTCCTGTGCTGTCTGGAATGATACCTGCACACCCAGGCACGTGCACGTCAAGCGATTCGAAGCATCGGGCTACACTGGCTCAACGTGATGACAGGAGGACACGTGGTTGAATAGCTGCATTTGACTGAAACAACGCCACACGGCTGTTTAATACAGCGGCGCACGCAGGGACCGCCAGCTGAGCTGCAGCCCAAGCGTCAGCAGCTGCGGGCGGCACAGCCGTGCTCTACCCTCGGGCCACCTGCACCGCCTACCGCCACCGCAACTCAAGTCTACCCTTGAAGCACGTTCTGTCCTGCTGCGCACCTGGTCGAGGATGGCGGCAGCTGGGAGCCGGAAGAGCGGCGAGGAGTAGCGCAGGCGCAGCATGGCATGCAGGAAGGCCTTGGTCTCCGTGATCAGCTCCGGCGGCGCAACGAGGCCCGGCATGCCCAGCAGGGCCTTCTTGATTGGCCACGTGTCCGCGTTCTTGCTTGCCGGCGGCAGCCCCACCTGCACCCCACCCTCGCCCTCCCACAGGCCCTGCCTGGCCACGCCGTACAAGCGCGCACGCACTCGGTGCCGCACCCACATGCAGACCCCACACATGCAGGACAGGCGCGCACCCCAAAGTTGTTGTGTGAACAGTCCCACAGCAGCTTGTTGAACCTGCACCGCACCGCTTGTCAGCCCGCCACTCCGCACGTGCTGCACCAGAACCAGCGGCGGCCGTTTCACTCCCGAACATCTTCAAGTCACTTCACACAGCTCAGGGAGCGGCACATGCCGTACTGAAGCCGCATGCCCGAGCTCTGCGCCGCGCACCAGTCGCCAGAGTTGTAGCTGTCTCGGTCGAGTGACTTGGAGCGCAGCAGCTCGTCGCCGGCGTGGAAGAACGCTATGCCCTGCGACACAGCGATCACGCCGAGGGACATCTGCACCACCCGCGCGCACGCCGCCGCCTCGCCGCGGTGGTTTGCCTTCAGCACAGCCTGGTCGTACAGCGCCTCGTTGTCGTGGCAGCCGAGGTAGAGCACGTTCTCCTCGGTGCGCTTGCCGTACGCGGCGGGCGCGTGGCCGTAGCGGAACTCCTTGCCCGCCCGCACGCTGCCGTCCGGCAGCTCCAGCGGGAACTCCCGTAGATTGCCGGCCATGCCGAGCTTGAGCCATGCTGTGTACGCTTCGAGCGTGCTGCGCATGTCGGCGGCGGCGGCGGCGGTCGGCGGGGTTCGGGGGTCGGTGGAGAGCCCCGTGAGGAAGCCCTGCTGCGTGGGGTCGCCGAATGGGGAGCCGCCCAGCGCGGCGTCTCGGAAGCGGTCGTTGAAGGCTCCTGCAGCAGCAAGTACCACATGCATGCCTGACATGCCCAGCAGGCAGCCAGCACAGCATGGCAACGCATACACTCACACACGGCATCGCTGGCGTGCCGAGACTCTGGCAGCCGCCAGCACCCAGACTGTGCGCACCCGCCCTGATGCTGCGCACACGCATGGCAACAGACACACGCATGGCAACAGACACACGCATGGCAACAGACACACGCATGGCAACAGACACCCGCATGGAAGTAAGCATGTGCACGCAGGGCGTGGCAGGGGCTCACCGAGGCCGGTGCCTGCGATGTTGAGCTGGGCGGCGTTGGTGCCACGCTGGTTGCAGGCGACCTCGCCAAAGTCCCACGCCTCGCCGTAGAGGTAGATGGCCGCGCCGTCCACGCCGTCCGCCTCGAGCGTCAGCGCCCACAGCGCCTCTTGCGCGCGCCTCATCGTGCGCACCATGATGTGCCCCATTATATCAAACCTGCAGCCCGCTCACGCCGCTCACGTGAGCGTGCCGGGCGGCACACCTCTGGCGGTGCAGCAACACTACCAGCGCTGTGAATGGGGGGGCACCTGAAGCCGTCGATGCGGAAGTGCTTGGCCCAGTGCACGAGGTCGTCCACGAGGAGGCGCTCCGCCATGAGGTGCTCCGTGGCCGTGTTGTTGCAGCAGGTGCTGTTGCACACGCTGCCCGACTCCGTGCGGCGGTGGTAGTACCCCGGCACCACCTTGTCCAGCACCGAGTTGCGGTCGAGGCCCGACGCAAAGGTGTGGTTGTACACCACGTCCTGCACCACCCGCAGGCCCATGCCGTGCAGCGCCTGCATGCGCGCCCCCCCGGCCTGTCACAGCCACCGTGCCTGTTTGCAGCCACCAGCGAGCATGCGGTGGGGCAGACTGAAGCACCTGCTGCGCTTCGCGAGTCACATGCATGGTGTCGTCAGGTGGGGATGTTCCATCTGCATGACAGCGGCCGGGGAGAGGGCAGGGTGGCGAGACAGGGGAGGCAGAGGGGGCAGGAGTGCCCAGCGGGCAGTGGCGGCACCTTGACCATGTAGCGGTACTCGACGATGCGCGCCTCGTTGTCCGGGTCGGTGGCGTAGCTGCCCTCGGGCACGCCGTAGTGCACCGGGTCGTAGCCCCAGTTGAAGGCATCCTCAGAGGCGATGCGCGAGATCTCCGCCTGCTGCTCCGTGCCATCTGCACATGACAAGCTCCCCTCCTGTCGCGTGACAACCGCTCTGTCACCCCCCCGGCGGCCCTGAGCACCGGGCCGCGGCGGCCTTAGCCCGCCGCACGCTCACCCCACTGCCACACAGGTTGCCGCCTGCGGACTGCTGATGCACGCTGCGTGGAGCAGGCCTGGGGCGCACCTGGGGCGTATTGAGAGAGGTCATCGCTGACAGTGAGCTGCTCCTCGGGCCTCTCGGGCACGGAGCCAAAGTCGTAAGTCGGCAGGAGGTGCACGTGTGTGAGGCCGCTGTCCGCCAGCTCCTGCAGGTGCCGCTGCCCGAGCGTCGCGCCGCCGGTGCAGGCTTCGTCGAAGGCCGCGTACTTGCCGCGCAGCGACTCCGGCACGCTCTCGTCCGACGCGCTGAAGTCCCGGACGTGCAGCTCGTAGCACGACGTATCCTTCACGTCTGCAGCACACCCAGCACGCGCTCACGCCCGCCTGCCACACTGCCGATGAGCACCAGCTCACAACTCCTGAGGCATGTCAACGGAGCATCATCCTCATGCTTGGGGCAGGATATCCATGTAGGATGTGTTGTCATGGTGGCTCAGACCACGCTTGGCGTGCACAGTCGCGACTAATCGGGGGACATTCATACATTGCATGCATGGTGTGTCGAGGGGGGTGGCTAGGTACCCGGAATGGATGGGGATGTGTGCTCCAGCCAGCCGGGTGGCATCAGCGTGGCATCGTGCTCCAGATCCACAAACAGGGACCGCCCGCCGTCAGCCGAGAGGCCGCGTGAGTATGGGTCGGTTGCCGTCAGCTCCTCCACACGCTGCGTGCTGTAGTGGTACACCTTCAGCCTGCAGCCGCAGCACGCCGTCATTACCGCCATGCACATCCGCGCACGCATGCGGCCACAGCTCAGCTTTGAGACGTGAGCAGCCAGCGCTGCGTGCCAGGGCACGCGCGTGTGGCATGCGTGACGCAGAGCCATGATTCGGCCCAAAACTGCAGTGGGCCAGTAGCAGTGGTGTGCACAGCACGAGCAGAGGGGGCGCGGCACCGGAAGCGGTAGTACTGCTTGTCCCACTCGGGCGGCCGCGGGCACGACCACTGGCCGCGGTCGCCGCGCCGCATGACCACGGCCTCGCCATGGCCGCCTTCCGCCTTTTCGTAGTGCAGCAGCTCCACCGACTGCGCTGTCGGCGCCCACAGCGTCACCTCACCACCATCATCCCCGAGGCTGCCGTCGTAGAAGAACCTGCAGGCACGGCACCCGCTGTGCCCACTGCCGCTCTACACACTCTTTCCGATCTCCGCAAACAGCACTAGCAGCCGCGGCTGTGTCGCGACCACCAAACACCCCATGCAACATTGTCTCCAGGAGATGCACTGATTGCACACACGCGAGCAGGGCACAGACAGTCATGCCTGCATGTTGGTCAGCCACGCAGGGAGTCGTGTGCGCGTGGCAAGGTGGGGTGCGCACTCGGCGTCCAGCAAGCCGGGGGTCTGTATGCTAGTGGCGCTGCTGACGGTGCTGTCGTCCACGGCCACCATGCAGAGCTGCGACTGCACCAGGCTGCTGAGGGCCGCGTCTGACAGCGGGTCTACCAGCCGCAGGGCCGTGCAGCCTCGCAGGTGCGGGAAGCGCTGCAAGGCGGCCTGCACCGCCTCGTCCGTGTCCGCCGCAGCGACTGGCTGCGCGGCGAGCACTGTGTCTCCGCCCTCTAGCCCCAACTCGGTCACCGCCAGTGTGGCGTCGATACTCGCGTGGAGCTGGAAGGTGCGGCTTGTGACGCCCGCCTTCTCTGCTTCAATGCGCCACAGCACGGTGTCTCTTGACACCCTACACCACCAGTTGCGGCTGAGGCATGCATGCCTGAGAAATGCAGAGGCGACGGTAGAGCGGTGGTCATGTACGACGTGCGGTGGTTGGCAGCCTCATGAGGCCTCACGTGTGTGTTTGCGGAGATGGCCAGCGGGCGCGCCGCACCAGTGGGCACTCGCATTTGCCAGTGAGCCGATAGCGTGCAGGGTCGCCTCTTTCTCGGTCAGGAATGGTTGCTGGCAGCCATTAACGAGCCAGACCTGTTGCTGCGTCGCGGCCACTGTGGTGAGTGCTCCCCCTGCTGTCTTGTCGTCGCCATGGTGCACAATGAATCCAACCTCTGCCGGGCCCTCTGCCTTGAGCGGCACATCCCAGAAGCTACCGCTGCTGACCTGCCTGCACGATACTGGTGGTGGTGCGTTGCACGCGCTTGGCTGTACCCACTGCCATATGTGTGGCGCCAATCATGTCAACCGCAAGCATGGTGTTGTGTGCACATGCTACACTGATCTACAATCAGATGGGCAAAGGAGAATTGTGGGATAGACGTTTTCTTCACAATGCGGCTCACCCGGTGGCCGAGAGTGGCGCTTCCCATGCTGTCTCCTGCACGGCTCCTTTTCCCCAGACATGTAGTCCGAAACCGGCAGCTTTACCATCCGGCCGGAGATAATGCACTCTCAGCACACGACAAAGAGCTTCTGTCGGCGGTGGGGTGTCGGCGCTCGCGCTTTGGCAGAGGACGTTCCTTGGCCTGTGTTGGCACAGTGTGCACACTGGCGTGGTTGCAGCACGAATTGTGCCAAGCTGCCGCCGAAGCAGTGAGTGCTTCTGTACAGCATGTAGCTTGATGGATGGCCTAGGTATTAGATACATGCGTGCTTAGTTCTGATTAGCGTTCCTGCGATGCAGAATTGCACCGTTAGCAGTGGCTTCGTGGCCTGCGAAGTACTAAAACGGTTCTTTGCACAGGCTTCACAGCAGCGCTTGCGCACCCAGCAAACAGCATGTACAATTACAATCGTGATTGAGCTAGCTTTGGCACGGTTCTCGGGCAACACACCCATCGAATCCACGACTGCGGTACCGCGTATACCGGTTGACGCCCCTGTTTTGGTGGCGGAGGGCGACGGGCAATCCCCTTCGCATTCCGCGCAGCATGCATGCGAGCGCGAGGATTCAAAACGTTGCTTTTGAGCAGCTGCAGCACGACGTATAAACGCCTTTGGCAAATTCTGCTTGTCATTGATCTGGCAATACCGTCAACTCATAAGGCTGCTCAGATCTCGTGGACTTCCTTGCGCCGGGCGTGTTCGTGTCACAATGGCACAGGTACTTGGCCCGTCAACGGCTCACAACAGAGAGAACCGAGCAATTGAAGATGTATATCAAAAAAAGACTCAGTTGGAGCATATATTGCTGCGCCCTGACACATACATTGGTAGCATCGAGCACCAACAGCAGACGCTATGGGTGCACGACGGCGAAAAAATGGTTTCGAAGCCCGTCAGCTTCGTTCCTGGTCTCTACAAGATCTTTGATGAAATCCTCGTCAACGCTGCTGACAATAAAGTACGCGATCCGACGATGGACACTCTCCGAGTAGATATAGACGAGGTCCGCTCTCTTCTCCCACGCACGCGCATTACGTCCATGATCAGCACGACAGGGCTATCATGGATTGGAAGTTGACATTCCTACCAGTTCGTCGTTGAAGTGTCGGCTGCTTTATCGTGGCGAATACGTTGTTACCAGCGAGACCTCCGGCGAATGCCAATTGTAACAACGTTGGCGCACGATGCAGGCGACCGGAGCCATTAAGGTCTGGAACAACGGCTCAGGTGTTCCGGTGGAGATGCACAAGAAGGAGGGGGTTTATGTTCCCGAGCTGATCTTCGGGCACTTGTTAACAAGCTCCAACTATGAAGACACACAGAAGAAGGTGTGTGGGCAAATATCCAGTGACCCGGTAAGAAAATGCCTGAACAAGATGCTCTTTCATCATTGGCATGATTGACTGCTCCTATGCAGGTCACCGGTGGTCGCAACGGTTATGGGGCCAAGCTGGCAAACATCTTCTCGACAGAGTTCATCATTGAAACATGTGACGGCTCCCGCGAGAAGCGATACAAACAGGTGTTCACGAACAACATGTCCGACAAAACTAAACCAAAAATTACATCATGCAAGGCAAAGGACAACTGGACAAGTGTCCAATTCAAACCAGACTTTGCCAAATTTAGCATGGATGGCATGGACGAGGACACTGTGTCGCTGATGCGCAAGCGCACATATGACCTCGCGGGCGTCCTGGGCAGCACAGTGAAGGTTTACTACAATGGACAGCGCTTGCCTATCAAGACGTTCCAGGATTATGTGAATCTGTACCTTGGCCCAAAAGACACAGGTGCCGCACGAGTCTATGAGAAAAACGGAACACGCTGGGAGATCGTTATCAGCCCTACTGATGGCCAGTTCCAGCAGGTGAGCTTATGTACGCTGTCTGCTTTGGCAAATTTGTGTCGTGTCAACCTGCAGCCGCTGTATAAGCTCGTCGCGAGATATGCATGTAGGGTGTATCTATATGCAGGTCAGCTTTGTCAACTCAATCTGTACTCTCAAAGGCGGTACACACGTAAAGCTTATCATGGACCAAGTCTGCAAGTGCGTTTGTTTAGCGTGAGAGTGCTGACGATGTTGCTGCATATTCCAAACCACAAGCATGCGCAATGAACCGGTTGCGACATCTCAAGTCTGCACATGTGTTCATCTTCAGGCACCTAGCAGAGGCCATCAACAAGAAGAACAAGAATGCTAAAGTGAAAGAGTTCATGGTCCGGAATCATCTTTGGATTTTTGTGAACTGTCAGGTTGAAAATCCGGCTTTTGACTCACAGGTGGGCTTCTCGGGTGTCCTCGTTGTCAGAATTGCGTGAATCAACATAAGCAGCTGCTGAGAGGAATGCACAGAATTTTCTTGATCTTGGTTCCCTTGACAATGTCCGGTGTATGTGTTCAGACAAAGGAGACGCTCACCCTCAAGGCTTCAAGCTTCGGCTCCAATTGTGAGCTCAGTGCCAAGTTCATGGACAATGTCGGCAAGATTGGAGTCAGCGAAAGCGTTCTGGCGCTGGCCAACTTCAAGCAGACAAATCAATTGAAGAAGACTGACGGAGCGAAGCGCTCCAGGGTCACAGGTATGCAAAGGCTCGCCATTCTGTGGTCGCCAGGTTGAAACAAATGCAGCCATGTCCTCTTATGACGTCAATCCGTTTGATGCCTTGCAATGTTTTGCGTGGTATAGGCATCCCAAAGCTTGACGATGCGAACAATGCTGGTGGGAGGAGCTCAGACAAGTGCACTCTGATTTTGACTGAGGGAGACTCAGCCAAATCGCTTGCGATCAGTGGCCTCAGTGTTGTGGGCCGAGATAACTATGGCGTGTTCCCTCTGCGTGGCAAGCTCCTTAATGTCCGGGAAGCAACAACCGCACAGGTGCTCATCCTCAGAGACATCTGCAGTCACCTGACGTGACGTCACTTTAGCTCGTGCTGATGATGCACCAGCCCACGTGTGTGTGGTACATTCCTCTGCCAGAGATATGCAGCCACCCAGTGCACATGTGAGTGAATTTGACTGCAAACAGGTTGTCTGGTCAAAGTGATGTCATATGCTCAGAGCTGGATTTGTTCACTAGTGCGATCGCTTGCAAGAGATGCCCCAAGGCATGTGCCTCTGCAGGTGAACAAAAATGCCGAGATCACCGCTTTGAAGCAGATTATCGGGCTGCAGCATGGCAAGGAATACAGTGATGTCAAGGCCCTGCGCTATGGTAAGGTTATGATCATGACGGACCAGGATCAAGATGGTAGCCACATCAAGGGGCTCATCATGAACTACCTCCACCACTTCTACCCGTCCCTCCTGAAGGTTCCTGGCTTCCTGGTGGAGTTCATCACTCCCATTGTGAAGGTGCCTCGCCTCCGCCATGTTACTACACAGTAGCGACTGCTGACAGCTGTGGGCATTATGCTTCGACTTTTGATTACGAGCGTGAACTGCCAAGCGCAAATTTCTGCAACACAATGTGGACATCCTCATGTGCAGGCCACAAAGGGACATCAAGTCAAAGTGTTCTACACCATACCAGAGTACGAAGCATGGAAGGAAGAAGTGGGCAACCTGCGGGGCTGGAAAATCAAGTACTACAAAGGTCTGGGTACTTCCACAAGCAAAGAGGCCAAGGAGTATTTCGCTGCTCTGACCTCACACCGTAAGACATTTGTATGGACTGGTATGCAACTGCTCATGCATCTCATGCTATCTGGTAGGCACAACATGCATCCACCGATTTTTTGAGCATGGAAGGCCATTTCGTGAATGAGCAAGGCACGAAGGATGTAGCTTGGCTCGTGGCTTGAGCACATACAGCTCACAGACTGCAACGGTTCATGATAGATCGCGGGTATCACTGCGACGCACGATTTGCAGGCGATGAGGATGGACAGAGTCTGGAGCTGGCATTCTCCAAGAAGAAAGTTGAGCAGCGCAAGATCTGGCTCAAAGATTTTGTGCCTGGCACATTCCTGGATCATGAGGCTGAAGAGATTACTTACTCTGACTTTGTGCACCGAGAGCTAATCCTGTTCAGCCGCGCGGATCTCGACCGCTCCATCCCGTGTATGCTGGATGGTCTAAAGCCTGGTCAGCGCAAAATCCTTTTTGCGTGCTTCAAGCGCAACCTGAAGAATGACGTCAAGGTGAAAACCCTACCAATCCTAGCAAGTTGCAGCTAGCTCAACCTGCGCATTAGACATGCTGAGTATTCCTAGGCATGCCTTGCATGTAAGAAGAAGACTGGTGTCCCCTGCACACACTGGTGTGCATCATCAGTGACAGCCCGGACCTTGCAGGTGGCACAGTTGTCGGGCTATGTTGCCGAACACTCAGCGTACCATCATGGCGAGACAAGTCTGCAGTCGACTATCGTCGGCCTGGCTCAGGACTTTGTTGGCAGCAACAACATCAACCTGCTATACCCATCCGGCCAATTCGGCACACGTCTTCAGGGTGGCAAGGACTCTGCGAGCGCCCGATACATCTTCACCAGGCTTGCACCACTTGCAAGGCACCTGTTCAATGAGGCAGATGATGCATTGCTCGAGTACCAGACGGAGGAGGGCCAGCGAATTGAACCCAAGTGGTGTGCTGTGAAGCTGCCACGTGCTGCCATCCTCAAGCGATTCATGCCAACAGGTCGTGCACCTGGGCTGCAACAGAACTTGTACACGCTTACCTCAAGCCGCCAACACTGGAGGATGCCATGGCATCATGCATGGGCAAGGCTGTACATTTGGTGCTCTCTCTCACGCTGACTGCATGATCTACAGGTACCTTCCTATTCTGCCAACAGTGCTTGTCAACGGCGCTGAAGGCATCGGGACAGGGTGGTCAACCAGCATTCCTAACTACAATCCGCTTGAAGTGGTGGACAACATCCGAAAGATGCTGGACGGTGAACCAATGGAGGACATGCTCCCCTGGTACCGAAACTTCAATGGCGAGATCCGTGAGATCCCTGCTGCTCGCAATGCAACAGGCAAGAGCTTCCAGATCAGTGGCATCGTCCACCAGGTGCGCAACAGATCTATGCGCCGTACAAGGCATGCGTGACTGCAGCAGATTTTGTTTGTCAACATTACAGTAGGCAGCATGCATTCACATGGCAAATGATCGTGAGGTAAGTGATCGATCATGATGGAGCACTCATCGCCCTTCCGTGCACAGTGGATGCGGCCTGACAGAAGTGGGTGCACACGCAGGACGAGGAGGGTAATTTGGAGATCAGTGAGCTGCCAGTGCGAAAGTGGACTCAAGACTACAAGGAATGGCTTGACGCCCTTGTGAAGCCAGCTGATGGTGAAGGCCCGGCCCTCGTATCTGACTTCAAGTGCGTTGTCTCCCGCACAACCATGTGGCTTTTTTGCAGATAGATCTTGTGAATTCCAGTCCTGAAGGATTCCACATGTCTGCAGGGAGCATCACACGGACACTGAGGTGAGCTTCACAGTGACTCTCACAGATGTCGGGCTGCGGACAGCGCAGGAGAAGGGCATCTCTACCTTCTTCAAGCTTCAGACCAAGATCTCTACTTCCAACATGATGCTCTTCAATGCGGATGGCCTGATTGAGAAGTTCACAACACCCGAGCATATTCTGACTGACTTTTACAGCATTCGGCTGGAGTACTATGAGCGCCGTCGCAAGCACTTGCTCAGGGAGGCTGAACTGCAGTTACAGCGCATTTCCAACAAGGTGAGCGACATGCATTTTTGGTTGCTACATTGTGTATGTTTGAACTTTCATCAACAGATGTGTAGAAGAACGTTTGCACGCTCAGCATCACACATGTTCCAATGTGGCTTCAGGTCAAATTCATCTTGGCAGTTGTCCACGGCGAACTGATCATTAGTGGGCGCAAAAGGCCGGACATTGAGATTGACATGGAGCGCATGGATTTTGATCGCATGCCGAAGGCCGAAGCACGTGCCAAGCCAGGGGCACCGGCCGATGCAGATGAGGAGGCAGAAGCCGACGCGCAAGCACAGGGTTATTCATATGATTACCTGCTCTCAATGGCAATCTCAAGTCTGACAGAGGAGAAGGTGAGCCCCGTGGAATCTGTTGCTACTTGGCATGTAGCTGTTTTCTTTGGCAGATGTAGCAAGTGAGGCTGTGTACGCATGCCTGCCAATAGCATGCATTCTTGGACTTTTCAAAGGTGCACCTAGATGCCACGTCTCTGCAGGTGCAAGCTTTGGAATCTGAGCGTGATGAGAAGGATGCAGAGGTAGAGCGCATGCGTTCTACAACAAAGGAAGACCTTTGGAAAGGGGACTTGTCTGCATTCGAGGCTGCATACAAGGAGTGGCTGGTTGAAGAAGAGGAGGCCGCAAAGGAACTGCGCATCACTCAACGCAATGCACAAGGAGGTCAGCGGGCCAAAGGTGTGCAGGTTTCATATCAATTATGAGCCTAGTCACGATCCTGGTGTATCGGAGGACATGTACAACAATGGATTCCCGTGCAGGCAAGGGCACTGTCGCCAAAGCTAAAGCCGCTGCCAAACCTGCAGCCAAGGCTGCGGCCAAGCCAGCTGCTGCTAAGGCTGCCGCTTCAAGGCCGGTCGCTAAGGCACAAGACACAAAATCTGCTTCAGCGTCTAAACAACCCAAGCTTGCAAGTTTGTTTGCAGCTGCCAACGCCACCAAGACAACAGACGTGCGAGCCAGTATTGCATGTGCGTTTACAGTTGTGGTGGCCATCGTGGATGAGGCAAAACACTTTTCAAATCTGCAGGCCGGGCCTAGCAACAGAAGTGATGAAGATGGTCCTGCGCCAAAGAAAGCATCTAAGTCGGCTGCATCAGCTGGGGCTGGGAAGCGCAAGATAGTTGCTTTGGGCACCAAAGCAAAAGTGGACGCGAAGAAGAAGCCACAGAAGAAGGCACTGGACGATTCGGATGAAGACAGTGATATTGGATCCTTGGTGAGCCATTCGCATGCATCGCATTCACCTTGGCTGTGTCCGCACACCGTGCACAGACTCCTCGATCGCATATGTGCCCATACGTGCCTTGTGCCATGCAGGACTCGGATGCTGTTGAGACGCCCAAAAAGTCACCCAAAGCGAAGATTCAGCGCATGCGACCATCTCCCTTCCACAAGGGTTCTGATGAGCCCAGTAGCTCAGATGATAACGAACCCCCGGTGGCTATTGCTCCTGCAAGGCCAGCACGTGCACGTGCTGGTAAACAGGCATATGTGATCGAGGATTCTGAGGTTGAAGATGAGGAAGACGAGGCCAGTGATGATGATTACAATGATGGCGATGACTCGGATGATGATTTTGCGTAGGTGGGCATGGCATGATTGTGTGAAGCAATGGACTGTATCAAGATGAGTCGAAGCAGTGTTACATAAATTCATGTAAACAATGTACATATCATATTGCCAGCCAGTATACCGTTACTAGAATGAGCATAGAGTCATTTTCCCATGGTACAGTCAACTTGCCATCAGTCTTGTCATTCCATCGTTGACAGCTCGCCGCGTGAAGCCCCGCTCCAGCCTTTTGCGACAGATTACATGTTACAACATACTTGAATGGCTTTTGTAGAGCTGCCAGTCGCTTCAAACAGCCTTCGACAATGTTGGACGACCATGCGTTGATTTTGCCATGGACGAATTGATTGTCTTGCACAACTCCAGCAATTGCCTCACGAATCATTGTATCTATCTCTGCATCATCGATAATGTCGTCCTCTGCCACGCCTTGAACGGCAGCGTCGTTCTCGGCCATGTGACCAACGCAACCTGCAACGCCGTCCCGAGACGGCAACGGCGAGAAACGCTAGTGAATAGTGTACTGTTAGAGATGCCTGCCGTGTTGATGACCAAGGAATGCAGGCAATGCTGTCAAAGCCGCTGCATTTGAATTGCACAGCATCGGCTTTGTCAGTCCCCAACCAATCGCAAGACGAAGAGTTGATGATGAGCTACAAAAATCGACGGTTAGCAATTATGTCCAAAAACCTATTTTATAAACATGCTATTCAGGATCATTCCTCCTGCTCATAAGTCGGTCGCTCCTTGTCGCCACATGGTGGCTAAGGGGCGCAACGAGTTGATCTACAAGTATACTAGATATGCATTTGGCACCTGGACGAGGCGTTCTACGATTCCCTTGCCGCTGGAGCGGCAGAGCACAAATAATGCTTCAAGCATGAACCCGCAGATGGCTGAGAAGTCGTCATTGCACAAAAAACTGGTTGAAGAACTTGGTCATGACGCCTCCATGTATTGAGCGCATCTCCTGAGGATTTCATGAGTATTAAATCACCTAACCGCATCGGTTAGAATTGTGCTCCACACAGTGCGGCGACTGCAGACATGTAACATGTGGGCCTACACAACACAGACTGCGTGTATGCACATGTGATGGCATCATGGATTATGAGTGTAAACTAGTCGGAGGTCTGAGGATTCTATGGCCCATAGAATTGCAGTGCACTGTTTAAATCTCGGCTGCATACGTCTTGTTTTAAGTGGAACTTTGGATTGGACTACGCACTGGAATTATACACTGCGCACTCCGGTGTAGCGCAAGGAAGCGCTGAAGGGAGCGCTGAAGCGCGCAGGTAAGTTGTGCACATGCGTAATTGTGACTCGGATGTCACTCCACGGGACAGGCACTCAAATGCATCAAGGACATGTCGCTGTGGGTTCACCGAAGGTTAGCTGAATGGAAATGCCTGTGCTGCTTGACGATGGACGTCGGTACGCCTGTAGACATAACGGCTGCTGACCTCTATCCGATCTCCATCAGCTAAAGCTTGGGGTCGTTGCGATGTACTGACGCATGAAAGAGCCCTCGCGGAAATCAACCTATCACGTGCAATTGGTTGACTGCATGGGCTGTACCTAGCAGGATCAGCGCTGCAACTGTCTTGGCCTGCGTATCGAGATCTGCCACAAAAGCACAGATGCAGGAAAATTTTGCTGCGAGTTGGTGGACGCTCACTCTAGATCGGTGTGTGCGATATATCGTGATGGGACGGTTGCAGGCATCTCGACACAAATCCGATCCATCCGTGGACGATCACTTTCGCAGGACACATATGGAAACATGCATGCATACGCACGCCCCTTTCACTGGCGCATTTGTCGGCTTTCATCGTGGCCATGTGTACATCTGCACTGTCGAGTGCTGGCGGTTTTAGTATCTCGAACGGCGACTTTTGGACGGTTGGTTAGACACGTGCTGAGTGAATTTGCACTTAACAACTGCAGTAAAGTCCATGTTATGCACATGCCATGGCATGAGTCCAGGTACATGAAGCAGGGCTGGTTCGCTGCCGCGGTCCGATCTGTTCGCCAAAGTGGCGGTGGTGCGACGGCGTGTGCCGTCCGTGACTGTGTGCATGAAGACTATGGCCTCGACACAACGCGAACAGGACGCAGCAAGTTATCTGTATACAGCTGTAGGAACTGCGACACCAACCTGCACGGCTTTGGTGCCACAAATGTAGCTGCTGTGGCACTATCACATCCAACTCTCTGGTCTGCGTTGCCTGCCACCGTGCGCAGCCCGCCCGTTGTCGTGCCGACCGCAAATCGTGCGTATGGCAGGAAACATGGACCAGGCTCAGCTGCAAGCAGCAATAGAAGAGAAGGGGCTGCAGATTACCACCCAAGGTGGTGCTGTGCGTGAACTCAAAGACAGAGTGAAAGCTAAGAAGAAGGCGAAGGTGTGTGCGTGCTATGTAACTGTCATCACGAGCTCTGCCAGCGGACAGAATGCTGTCGCTGAGCAAGCCACATCTCAGAAGCAATGTGTCCAAATCAGGGGTGCGAAAATTGTGAGCGTGATCGCATGGTTCATGTCGTGCCTGCGTGCTGCAGGAAGACACAGCTGAAGCCGATGCAGACGTACTTGCTGGTGTGGACAAGCTGAAGGCCCTAAAAGCAGAGCTAGAAGAGCTGGAAGTGCAGCTTGAGAATGTCACGGGCATTCCGCGGGACAAGGGCGCGTTCCGCGAGGCTGTGGTACGACAGTCCGCTTCACGAGGAAAAGAGCGCAAATAGGAGACACTGTGTCACCATATCTGCCACCACAGACGCACTGAATTCCCCCCGTCTCAAGTCACCTGCGCTTTGCAGGCGAAAGCACTTGAGGGACGCATGTTCTACACGCCGTCGTTCTCCATCTACGGTGGCGTGAGTGGGCTGTATGACTATGGACCCCCAGGCACGGCTGTCAAGGCAAATCTAACCCAGTTCTGGCGGCAGCACTTTGTGTTTGCCGAGAGCATGCTTGAGCTGGAGTGTCCGTCCGTCACGCCTGAGATCGTGTTGAAGACGTCTGGCCACGTGGACCGCTTCGTGGACTACTCTGTACAGGATGACCTTGGAAACTGCATACGTGCGGACACCCTCCTCAAAGACTTCCTTGAGGCCCTCATGGAGGACCCCAAAGCAACCGCAGACAATAAAAAGGTGCGAGCATGGCAGCCCGTGTGCGCCTCCCGCTCCCTGCTGCCTGCGCTCCGGCGCGCCCACCTGCCTCCAGTGGCAGTCCGCGAGGGCATGGCAGGCCACACCCCTTGTGCGAGCAGCACACTGGCATGTACGATGTGAGTGGCAGTGCGCTAGCGGCGCTGCGGTGCAGAAGGCGGAGCACGACCTGGCAGAGGTGGAGGGCATGGACTGCGAGGCGCTGCGGTCGGCGCTGCGGAAATGGGACGTGCAGTCGAACGAGCCCGGCGGCGGCAAGATCTCCGACCCGTTCCCATTCAACCTCATGTTTCAGACGTCCATCGGCCCCAGCGGCACGCAGGTCGGGTACCTCCGCCCCGAGACCGCGCAGGGCATCTTTGTCAACTTCCGCGACCTGCTGTATTACAACGGCGGCCGCCTGCCCTTCGCCGCCGCGCAGATCGGGCAGTCGTTCCGCAACGAGATCAACCCCAAGCAGGGGCTGCTGCGCGTGCGCGAGTTCACGCAGGCCGAGATCGAGCACTTTGTGCACCCGGAGCGCAAGACGCACCCCCGCTTCAAGGACATCGCTGACGTTGCGCCACTCATGCATTCTGCCAAGCTGCAGCAGGCGCACGCCAAGCCCGAGGCGCTGCCGCTGCGCGAAGCAGTCGCGCAGGGCGTGGTCGCGAACGAGACGCTTGCCTACTTCATCGGCCGCACCTACCTCTTCATGGTGGCCGCTGGCATCAACCCCAAGCGCATGATCTTCCGGCAGCACCTGCCCAACGAGATGGCACACTATGCCTGCGGTGCGCCCCCCCGCCCAGCACCGCCACAGCACGCACCGTGCCCGCAGCACCCAGCTTATGCCGCTCACACAGGGGTGTGCTGGCGCAGCCGCGCGCCTGGGGCCTGCGCCAGAGGTCCCGTGAGAGGCAGGACTGGGCACCGCGAGGCGCATGGGGCACTCACCGTGAGCCTTGCGCTGAGACTAGGCGTGCGTGCGCATGCATGCTGTAAAGCGCAACGAGTGGTCCTTCTCGCGGCGAGGGGTGCAGCCGGGCCTGACGGCCAAACGCGCATGCAGACTGCTGGGACTGCGAGGTGCAGACGACGTACGGCTGGGTCGAGTGCGCCGGCCTCGCGGACCGCTCCGCGTTTGACCTCGGCGTGCACTCCAAGGCGAGCAAGACGGACCTGGTTGCGTACGAACAGTTTGACGCCCCGAAGGAGGAGGAGGTGGTCGAGGTGGAGCCGCAGATGAAGGTGATGGGCAAGACGCTCAAGCAGGCGGCCAAGGCGGTGGTGGAGCACCTGGCGGGGCTGTCGGAGGCGGATGCGCTGGCGCTGAAGGTGCGTGCAGCGCTCGCCATCCCCCATGGGTCGGTTTCATGCCGTGTCGGACACAGGCCACTGCAGTGCTGCAGGCCGTGTGCGTGACTGGGATGCTGTGGTGCAGTCGGGTGGCTTGCATGCCCGGCTTGTCACACATGCTGCGACGATATTGGCATCAGCTTGGCTGTGGGTGTGTGCATTACACTGTTTGATGGCGCACTGCCTGATGCCCGTGCTATGGGGGCTGTGGGATAAAGGGCCAGCTCACTGTGCGCTTGTGCGGGATGGATCGCTTGGCAGTTGGATCGCAGGCAGCACATGAGGGCTGGTTCGTGGTAGCCGTGATGGAAGTGATGTTGTGCTTCCGCAGGGCCGTCTGGAAGCAGATGGGAAGGCCACGGTGGAGGTGGACGGCAGCAGCCATTCGCTGACGGCAGACATGGTGAGCATCGAGAAAAAGACGAAGAAGGTGCATGGCCGCAACTACACCCCGTCCGTGATCGAACCCTCGTTCGGTATTGGGCGGGTGTTGTACTGCATCTTTGAGCACACATTCTACACACGGCCAGATGATGCCCAGAAGACCGTGTTCAAGTTTGCCCCAATGATCGCTCCTATCAAGGTCACGGTGTTCCCGCTCATGCAAAACGAAGAGCTGAATGATGTGGCCAAAGCCATCTCTCTGGATCTACGTCGTGCCGGCGTGTCCAGCCTTATTGACACAACTGGTGCGTCATGCCTGTGGATCCCTTCCCTGAGCCTGTGACAGCCGTCCATGGGCTGCATGTCCCGTTCGCATGCACCTTGCCAAACCAGCAATTGAACTCGTGCGTGTGGCCATGCAGGTGTGACAATTGGCAAGCGCTACGCTCGAACAGATGAGCTGGGTGTGCCATTCGCAGTAACTGTCGACTATGCCACAACTCGTCAAGGTGAACAGAAGGACACCGTCACACTACGAGAGCGTGACACACGGCAGCAGGTCCGTGTGCCGGTTGCAAAGGTAGTGGACATAGTGTCCAAGCTGTGCCAGCCTGCAGGGGAGGGTCTGCCATGGGAGGTCCTCAAAGCTGACTACCCGCTGCAAGCTGAAAGCACAGATGATTAAAGGCTGCATACTAAGCCTGTATGATCACATCGAGCGCTGTATAGAGTGCTGTAACATGTACCCCACACAGATACACTGGTCCACGGCAATCGATGTCATCGCAGACATTGCTCTAGGACTGTGCGTTCAGAGCCTCCCCCAGATGTGCATCGCTGGCAGTGGCCTACAGCTGATGAGGCTGGCCCAGGTCGAGCTCAAGCGAGACGACATTGAACTGAACGGAGATGGGGTCTCCTCGCAGGCCAGACATGTACCGCAGCTTCTTCGGCATGCTCTGGCCTTTGTTGTGCGGTGTCTGAGACGTGGCAATCTTGGGTTGCCAGTACTGTGACTCATTGTCTCTGCGGAAACTGCTGACGCCCGTTTGCGCAGTCTTGGTCAGCTTGGACTGCAGGTTGGCGAGGGCCAGTGCCTGTCGTCGCAACGCCCACTGGTTCCACTGGTACCTGCAGCACAAGCAGTGTGCAGCACGTCTCAGTAACCCAGTAATCCAATTCGTCAGTCATGTCGCCGGCATCAGACCTGCTGTCCACATGCTGTTCCACAAAGTGTGTCGGTGTCTGTGTGGCGCAATCCAAACGAAGGATGTGGAATCCCATTGCGAGCACGCGGGTCAGTAAAGGGGGCAGGCTGTCGTCCAGCTGCCCCACTGTTGGAGTCAAGTGTGGCTTGCCCAACAGTGTCTTGTGGGCTGCCCGAATGTAAGCCAAGGGCCTGCGACCAAACTCTTCCGCCGCAGCGTTGCTGCTGAAGCCAAACCTGCGAGCGGCAGTGACATCTCATGCCAGGCTGTTGCATCCCCAGAAGTACATGTACATTGCAAGGGCACATCAGAGCCACACCAAGGGCCTGTCTCGGACGGGTGTTGTACACACATAGCATCTGGTGCTGCTGGCAAGAGTAAGCCATCATGCCTGACAAACACTACGATGTCCACGCCGCCCCACGCCGGGTGCTCACATGCATCCACATCTGCTGGCATGTGCGCTGGCTCAGTCACACAGTCGTTCACGGCATCCCCAGCCGCATCCAGAAGCTCAGTATGGCCAGACTCTGCCAATGCCGCCACTTCGACTGCATTGCATGCCTGGCCATGAGCCGGGCCAAAACTAGTAGGGAATGTTGCTATCATCTGCTGCACTTTGTCCAGCAGTGCCTGGTGCACAGTCACTAGGCGGCGCTCTTCAAGGATCACCTGCACGTTCCCTCCGTCCGGCTCCTCACTGATTTGTCAAGAGAACATTAGCTGCACATGCAACAAAAGGCGCCTGCACCTCGAACAGCTGCCCGATGCGATGGAACAATGGAAGCACTGTCTGCTTGGGCACAGCATTCATGTCTTGCACCAACCTTTCTACTTCAGACACCGTTGCCGCCATCTCAGACGCAAGCTTTTCGGCAGCAGTACACGATGCGGTCACAGCTGAATGCAGCTGCATCAGAAACGCCTGGGCCTGGAGCCATGCCAAGCTCTCACCGTGCAGTGCCTCTAGCCCGTCGCGCGCCAAGGCGCCTGCAACACAGGCCTTTGTGGAGGGTGCAATCACAAGAGATAGCAGATGATCTCTATGTGGATGCTGAAGCGGTTTCCCCACCGAACAACCACCCAGGCGTGTACACGTGTGTGCGATGTAAATAGAGCTGCATGCATGTCGTGATGTGGACTGCACCTGAATAGCAATGGAGCGTTCTCCTGACAAACTGCAGCTGATGGACGCATGCATGCAGCGTATCTTCTGGCACGATGGCATGCTGCTGCAGTGCCACTGCGCAAGCTCCAGCTGTTGATGCACCTTTTGACTGGTTGAACAAACAGATGCCAGCAATGATGTGTGGCAGCTCTTCCAGCTGCAGCTCTTTCTCATTTCGAGTTGCTGTCAGGAATTGTGCAAGCGACGAGAATGGGAAAACAGACTCGACTGCTGCCCTGACATCCTGCTCGTGAGCCGGGTCATGCAGTGCACTGTCTAATCTTGCACCCATGCAAGCGTAGAACACCACCTGCACCATCATAGGCCAGATGGCAATCATGCCTCAGTTGCTGTTCCATTTCAGGCCATATTCAAACAGACGCAGTCAGGGGTTCCCAACGAGGTTCCCAGGCTTGCCTGATTGTATATGCTGTTCATCTCTTGGACGGTGACATGCTTTCTTCTGAAGTCAAGCAGTACACGGGCTTTTGCTGACAGTCGTTCTGCATGCGCCCGTTGCTCGTCTTCGGCAGCTTGCTGATGTGCTTGAAACGATCGTTCCATTTCCAGCTGCACAGTTGCCAGCCTGACAGGGATAGAGCCCGCTGCAAAGTCATGTGCTATGCTGCGTGCAAGCTTCTCAATAGCCTACACCTGTGCATCCCAGAGCTCAATGTCCTGGTTGTATTGTTGATGGAGATTCAGTTCTCAATTCAGGTGATCAAAACAGCATCAACTTACTGACCTTCACCAGATTAACATGCTCCATATCTGTGTCATCCTGGCTGGTGTCCTGCTGGGGACTGTGGGATGCAGGGCTTTCTGCAACGAGTCCGTACGGTCAGTGTACCACATGGTTAGTAGAGATGATGTACTTGCGGACGGTGAGAGTTGTGAGTGATGCAGCAACATACTCTCCATGACCACTGGCTCTGCTGCAGCAACTGCCCCGGCCCTATGCTGAGCTCCCATAAGCCGTGTCCAGCTGCCGTTGAGATCTGCGCACTGGCATAAGTAGCCCAGCACCTCATCTGGTGCCGTCAGCCCGTTTTCCCTGCAAATCTGCTTTGCTCGGCAGACTACCGCAAGCGCATGTGCAGAGTCCATCTGTGCAGAACCCCTCCTGTCGCCAGACAATGTTACCAGCAAGGATTCACGAATTCGTTCATCCTATACTCTGGGACCCATTGCGAAATTGCGTAACGCCAGGCCGCGCCCCGCAAATCCTGGCTATGACCGGTCTTAAATGCGAAGTTAGAATCAGCCGCGCTGAAGGATGCGCGCAAAGCAGCTGCAGTGTTGACAACCATGCACACCTATGCATTATGCACGGATCGTGTGTGGTTGCTCGCGTGCTCCTCACAACTCGCGTCCCCTGAAGCCACGCATTATCGATAGGAGCTCGTCCACAAACACGTGCCCCACTTGAATGCTGGGACAGGCAGCAATCACGAGATTACGCGGTAACTATTCGTCGGAGACGATCGTTGACCATGCTAGCCAGGCCCGTGCACGGCCGTGCTATGCCATCGTGGTAGTGTTTGTACTCAAGTTGTCGTGTCCAAACACATCGTCTCTTTTGTTTTGTACCAAGGCATTTCCGTTCGGTTGGTGGGGCAGAGTCAAAGTCACCATGGCCGTCAACGATGGCTTGACCGTGGGCGCTCACATCTTCATCCCTGGAGCCGCACTGATTGGCATACTGTTTGCGATATGGATGTGGACTCGTGTTTCTGCAGTGACCGTCGCCCCAGCGGCCCCGACATCCGACTCTGCTCGTGATGCTCTTCTAGAGGAGAATCGTGGCGATGAAGCGGTGTGGCCCATAAACGGAAGTCAGCGCATAAGCCATTCTGAATTTCAGGGTTAGATTATCATCATTAGTTTGACTCAGAAATTCTGTGGGTTCAGTCCGGGCCGGTTTGTGTGCAGGTTCTCAACAAGTGTGCTGATATCCAAGCACACATCTCCGAAGGATCCACATCATTCCTCTTCACCGTTTACAAGTACATGGGCGTGTTCATGGTGCGTCGCCGGTCTCGATTGGTTGCGGCTGACTGCGCCCGGCATGGCCGTATGTTTCCGTGACAACTAACCAATACCGCACACCCCAGCATGCCCCAATCAGAGAGTGTAGCACCTGATGCGAAATACTTGTCACGAAATTTGCGTCTGTTGTGGATGATTGACCCCGCGCACACCAGCCCGGCTGCTCCCTGCGCCGAAACGAACTGTCAGTGGAGACGAGGCGGCGTTGCTGCAGTTGCTGATGTCTGCCATCGTGTTCGTGCTGCTCGGATCTGAGAATGGTTTCACAAGGAAGTGGGAGAAGGACGACGAGGGCAAGATCATCACGCCTTCCTTCTACAACGGCCTCTTCTCCATGATTGCCTTCAATCTTGGCGCGGCCACGTCCATCGCTGCCGGATTCCTGGGTATGAAGATTGCTACATATGCCAATGCCCGCGTTGCTGTGGAGGCGCGCAAGGGCATCGCTCCTGCGTTCGAAGTTGGTGCGTCACGCAGATTCTGTTCGCGTCCGTGTGTTCCGAGACCATGGAATTTCCCCCAAATTTGTGCAAACCCCGGCTTCAGTGCCGCCGCAACAAGCTTGCACCTCATGGTTTACGTATGGGTCGCAGCGACTCGCCCAGACGCAGCGAACCGCAAACACTTTGAGGTTCATGTCCTTTCGGAATCTTGTTCACATCAAGCTGTGGCTTTGCAGCTTTCCGCTCTGGCTCCGTCATGGGCTTCCTTCTCACCTCCATGGGCCTCCTGGTGCTGTACGTGGCCCTCATCGCCTTCCGCACCTTCTATGGCGAGGACTGGGTGGGCATGTTCGAGGCCATCACTGGCTACGGCCTGGGCGGCTCCTCCATCGCGCTGTTTGGCCGCGTGGGAGGTGGCATCTACACCAAGGCTGCCGATGTTGGCGCCGACCTCGTGGGCAAGGTCGAGAAGGACATCCCCGAAGACGACCCCCGCAACCCCGGTGTCATTGCTGACAACGTCGGTGACAACGTCGGAGGTGTGCCCCCCAGCATGCATGCAGCGCAGTGCCGCTTGCGCGCTGCCTGCACACACCGGCGTGGAGGGCCCATCTGGCTGCAGGCGCACATGGGTGGATGTGGCAGTCCCACGCACCTGCAGTCTCACCACCGGTATGCCTGCAGATATCGCTGGCATGGGCGCCGACCTGTTCGGCAGCTTTGCCGAGTCCACCTGCGCCGCGCTCGTCGTCGCGTCCGTCTCCTCCATTGGCCTTGAGCACAACTGGGCCGGCATGATGTTCCCGCTCGGTGTGACCGCCACCGGCATCATCGTCTGCCTGCTCACCACCCTCATCGCCACCGACATCTCGCCCGCGCATGACATCCCCTCCATCGAGCCCACCCTCAAGCTGCAGCTCATCGCGTCCACCATCATCATGACCCCCGTCTCTGCGCTGCTCGCGTTTGTAACCCTCGGCGGCGACGGCGGTTTCCGCCTGCCCGACCCCAACGGCGACCTCCCCGTCGAGGTGAACGCGCACTGGTACTCCGTCTTCATCTGCGTCGCCGTCGGCCTGTGGGGTGGCCTCATCATCGGCCTGGTCACCGAGTACTACACCTCCAATGCGTACCGACCCGTGCAGCAGGTCGCCGGCTCCTGCCGCACTGGCGCCGCCACCAACGTCATCTTCGGCCTCGCCCTCGGCTACCTCTCCGTCATCATCCCCATCTTCGTCATCGCCATCGCCATCTTCGTTGGTACGCCCCTGTGCCAGGCCTCGGACCAAGCACCCCCATCACCCTGTGTGGAAGCCTGTCGCAGTGTCTGTGTCAGCGGATGATTTTGTTTTGTAATACTGTGGTTGATGGGTGAAGCCGTGTCAGTTATCAGAATCTTGTCCATGCAGGCTTCTCGCAGGCCAACATGTATGGCATTGCGTGCGCTGCGCTGGGCATGCTGTCCACAATGAGCACCGGCCTCGCGATTGACGCGTATGGCCCGATCTCTGACAATGCCGGCGGCATCGCTGAGATGGCCGGCATGGGCGACGACATCCGCGAGAAGACCGACGCGCTTGACGCTGCGGGCAACACCACCGCTGCCATCGGCAAGGGCTTCGCCATCGGCTCTGCTGCCCTCGTCTCCCTTGCCCTCTTTGGCGCCTACATCACCCGCGTCGGCATGGACTTTGCTGACACCTCCATCCTTGATGCACATGTGCGCACCCCCTCCCCCAACCTGGCCACTGCTGTGCCCATGCACCCTGCACAGCATGCCTACAGGCCGGCGCCGCACCGGCCCCGCCAGGCGGCACTGCTCATGTGGCATCCGCACATGGCCTGCCCACCGTTTGCAGTGTACTCGGTCGCCGCGTGTCTGTGACGATGTCACTGTTGTGTGCAGGTGTTCTGCGGGCTGCTGGTTGGTGCGATGCTGCCGTACTGGTTCTCAGCGATGACCATGAAGTCCGTGGGCGACGCCGCGCTGGCGATGGTGGAGGAGGTCCGCCGCCAATTTGCCACCATCTCTGGCCTGATGGAGGGCACCGCTGACCCCGATTACCGCCGCTGCGTCGCTATCTCCACCGACGCCTCGCTGCGCGAGATGATCGCGCCCGGCGCGCTCGTCATGCTGTCGCCCATCATTGTCGGCACCTTGTTCGGCGTGCAGGCGCTCGCAGGCCTCCTGGCCGGCGCCCTCGTCTCCGGCGTCCAGATGGCCATCTCCATGTCCAACACCGGCGGTGCCTGGGACAATGCCAAGAAGTACATCGAGGCTGGCCGGTACACACCCCTGCTGTTGATACCTCCTGCCATCTCTAAACCAGCTCTGTTGGGCTTGCTGTACCTGCTGATGTGTTGTTGATTGTGTGTGCACCAGGCTGTGTGGATGCAGTGACGCCAGATTGTTGCTCTCATGACATGTACACTGCAGGTCCGAGGATGCCCGCTCTTTGGGCCCCAAGGGCTCTGACGCCCACAAGGCTGCCGTCATCGGTGACACTGTCGGTGACCCGCTCAAGGACACATCTGGCCCGTCTCTCAACATCCTCATCAAGCTGATGGCTGTTGAGTCGCTTGTGTTTGCGCCCTTCTTCGCTTCAGCAGTCTGCGGCGACGGTGCTGGCCTCATCGCCCGCCTGTTCATGGGCAGCTCCGGCGATGACTCAGCGCCAGGCCCTGCAAGCTTCTAATTGCTGAGGGGTACAAACAGGTTATGGCCTGGGCGAATTGTTCAGGACCTTGGGCCGTTTTGCCTGTATCTTAGCATGGGAGAGATCCGGCATTGCCCCCGATCAGTTTCCCTCCTGATAGTACATAATGTAGTGAATCCCCTTGTGCGGTATATGTCCCTTTTGGTGAGGGCGGGTTTAACTGCAAGAAAATCACATACATGCGTGTGGCTGTGATCATACTTCAGTCACTGAAATTCAGTGCTCACTTCTGCATCGAACCCACTTGACAGTCCAGAACGAATATGTTGCTGTGGCGATGGGTGCAAATTGTGCATTGGCGGGTACGACCCAAGGCATTACAGGCGGCGGCATCGATGCTGACCATCCATGCTCGGAGGGAAAACCGCTCGCGACTCTTACGAACGTCGTACCACAACTTCATCGCGTCGCGACGAGCTCTCGACTTATTACAGGCCTCAAGTGAGGTAATGGTGGGATCCTACTGGCTTGCGGGTTCGTGAGATTTTGCGCGAGTGCTCGCCCTGACAGCTGGGAAGGCCGTTGGACACTCAGCGCGCAAGCCGAATACACAGCGACGAGCAGTTTTCGAGGTGATCGCCCTTGGTGGTTTCGGTGTCTGTGCGCAGCATATTGGTTGGCAAGGGCCATCGAGAATCCAATGCCGCCCCCAGAAAAGCCCTCGAAAGCAGCGAATGCAACGGCAGCTTCTGTGGAGCGTGCAGAGGCATTGCACTGGTGGCAGTTACAATGTCAGGCCATCGGAATGATCAAGCCAACCCAATTGAATTGCTCCCCCGCTGCTGATTCAGTGCAGCTGCTGAACATTTCTGGGTATCAAGCGCGTGTCTACCGTCAATGTCGGCAGTAGATACAATTTTCAAGGCTGTTCATCTAATGCGGCTAGCTGCGGACACCATGAAGCAACTTTTGCGCATTCAAAAGCTACTCAGGGGTATGGCTACCACATGGGACGCTGTGCAAGTCAAATTTGGTCCACCATGCATGTGTGGCTTGTAGGGGCCGCCCACATTCGGGGTACATCCGTTGCTGGGTGCCAACAAAGGCTGGTCTACAATGGAATCCACGCTGATTTGGAATTTTCACATGCGTGCTCTACATCTGCTGCTGTTGACGCGTGTGCATGCAAAAAACGAACGCTCTCAGGATGTGATCTGGCGTGCAGCCCGGAATCAACTGTACATCGTGACAAGTGGCATCGTTGATGAACCGGGCTTGTGCAAGCCGGCACCACACAGTATGTCGGCTCAGGTCTGCAAGAGCTGCGGCGATTCTGTGGAGCCTCACTTTGATGCTGGGGAGGGACATTCATTTTGTCCGTCGTGCGGCTTTCAGCTGGAAGATGTTTACTTGCAGTCCGGCCCTACATTTGTCCAGGATGGCAACTTTTCGCACCTTGCCGGAACAATCGTTCGGGAAGACGATTTGGGCAGAGAAGGCGGTACCATCACGGGCTATGCCGGTGCCAGGGAGCGAAGCGCGTCGAGAGGCAAGAACTGCATCCGCATTTTCGCGAACCAGCTCGAAATTCCTGAAGCCCCGACCTACATCGACCAAGCAGCGCGTTTGTATCAGCTCGCAATGAGTTCTGGCTTCACCAGAGGCCGGCGTGTTAATCAGGTTGCTGCGGCCTGCTTGTACATCGTTCTCAGGCAAGATAGACGTCCATACTTGCTGATCGACTTTTGCAAGCTAGTGAGCGTCAATGTCTACGTTCTGGGCTCCACGTATCTGCGGCTGAGCGAGACACTGCGCCTGTCCACCCATCCTGTACAAGTATGCCTGGTTGATCCTTCGCTGTACATTCATCGTTTCGCCGGAAAACTGAAGCTCGCACAGCAGAAACTGAGCACCATCGTGAATACCTCTATGCACTTTATCGCGACCATGAAGCGTGATTGGATGCAAACTGGCCGCAGGCCAGCTGGGGTGTGCGGCGCTGCACTCTTTCTGGCTTGCCATGTGCATGGCGTCAAGGTCAGTCGCAGAGACATCATCAAGGTTGTCAGTGTGGGAGAGAGTACCATCTTGCATCGAATTTCTGAGATGAAGAATACTGCAGCTAGTTCGATGACCCTTGAGGAGTTCCAGGAGCATGCCAAGCAGTGTCATCAAGACCAGCTCGAGCTGGAAGGCTACACTGGGGCAGAGGTGAGTCCTGCAGATCACGTGTCTCAAAGGTGCCGCGTCTACTGAAAGCCGCACATCAGTCGCTGGCACCATCTGCAGGGAGAGGTGGCTCCCGTGGACCTCACCTCGTCCAGGGCAAAGTGCAGGCACGTAATAAACAACAATGTGCCTGAGATCTTGCTGGGAATGTGCCAGTCGTGCTTCTCAGACTATGTCAAGGCATCAGGCGGCATTGTCAAGGGTGCAGAGGACCCTCCAGCCTTCAAGCGGAATCTCTGCAAGTATGACCCCCCTCCATGCATCATAAGACTGGCTAGTGGCAGTTGATGAAATCCTTTTTGCACCAATTTTCTGTGGTTCCAGGGAACTCAAAGTCATGAAACGACAAGCGAATGAAGAAGCCATCAAGCTCTTGACCAGCATCAACCCACATGCACCTGGAAGCATTACAGGGCCTGGCAGCATCACAGGAGCTGCGAGCGAAGGCCTACCGCCAGCAGCAGGGGGCGCAGGTGCTGGGCCATCGTCGGCCCTGGTCTGTGTTGGCTCCGGTGATGCTGGGGCTGGCTGTTCACGAGACATGCTCCTGCTGACAGACGGCGCAGGCTGTGAAGCGGCAGCCGTGGCTGGCCAGGCTGGGACGTCCGGGAATGCTGGCCAGGACGGGCCATCTGGCAATGCTGGCCAGGCTGACACGTCAGGGGGGGCTGGCCAGCCTGGGACGCCCGAGGATGCTGGCCAGGCTGGGCCGTCCGGGGAGGCCGGCAACCCTGCTGCGTTGGTTGCGCACCGGGGTGCAAAAAGTGGCGAGGCAGCAGAGCAGACACAGCAGCCAGCGCGGCGAGCTCCAGCCAGACGTGCCAAACGGGGCCGTGCCAGGGATACACAGCGTGGCCATGCAGATGAGGAAGAAGAGTGGCAGGCATCGTCGGAGGAGCAGAATACGGAGTCTGATGAGGAGTACGCAGATGATGCCCCCAAAGGTCCAAAACCCAGGAAGGGGGTATCTGCAAAGGGTGCCAAGGTGAGTAAGCCCAAGAAACGGCGGGGCCGGCCGCCAAAGAAGAAGAAAAGGAAAGGAATGGACATCGATGCAAGCCTTGAGGCCGAGTTTGCTCTTGCTGTGCTGCAGAATGATCACTTGCAAACGATAGTGAACACATTGCAAATCTCCAACGCGGAGTTGCCGGCGTTCAGTGTGCAGGAGGCAAAAGAGCTGCTCGCAAATTCAAAGGTGCCTTCCGATTCATACTGTTGCTACCAATCCACGTTGTGGCCGCAAGGTCATCCCCACATGGCACTGTGAAGCACTGGTCGCACTCCTGTTATCAGAAGCCGTGGCATGCTTTCTGCGCAGCCTACTCCACAATTCAGCCCCAAGTCGGTGGGAGTCGCTTCTGGCCTGAATTGCCCACACACTCACAGCACGCGAACGCTGCAATTCAGACACCTGCATGGCATCCATTCCCAACGCCATATCCACTGTCAGGTGACTCGGCAAAGTGTGCCGAGGCGAAGTGTGCCATTGGCAAAATCTACCCACCCCTCATTGGGTCCATGCATGTGTGTGCGCGAGGCTGCTTGCACAGTTGTAGCCTCTTCTGCAGGACCCGCTTGCGGAGGCTCAGGCAGCAGCTGTGGCTGCGGTCGAGGAGCGCGAGGCGGCGGTGCGCGACCTGGAGCATGCGCGCGCCGAGCACGCTGCGGCGCCCCCCGACCCTCAGCACGAGGCCATGCTGCTGCGCGTGTCGCGCTTCCTCGAGGTGCAGAAGGGCACGGAGTTCACTCTCAGCAGCGGCGCGCTGGCGCATGCAGTGACGGAAGACATGGAGCTGCGCGCAGTGGACCTCGCCACTCAGAACGCGGACATATCGGACTTTGCCAGCATGGACCCATCAAAGAAAGGCCGCAAGCGGCCCCGATTCGGAGGTGGGCCCCTGCAACTGGCACTGGTTTGCCACCGCCCTTGCTGCCTGGTGGGGATTCTATACATGTGTGGATGGCAGTGGTCTTCTGCCTGCGTGTGCGAGGTCAGTTCAAGCAAGCAACAGGTCCAGCCAGGACGTCGGAGCGGCTGTAAGCCCTGTGGCCGCCGGGCGGGCCAGCAGTGCTTGCTGTGTCCACGGCGACGGCGAGTCCGAATTGTCTCCCTCCACCTCCTCCATGGCCTTGGCCAGCGCTGTGTTTGTCAAGGCAGCAGACTGTGCGCTGGGGTGTAGGTCTTCTTGGGGAAGACGCAGAGGCAGTCGTCAATGCTGAGCCAGGGGAGGAAGAGGAGGCAGCGGAGGAGGGCCCGCCTGAAACGTTTTCAGACCTGGACGATGATGAGATCGACGGCTGCATTCTCACCGAGGCAGAGTCTGTGACGAAGAAGACTGTGTGGGAGAACACATTCAAGTGCGCCTCGCCTGCTGGCTGTGCGGTTACCGCGGACAGCCTTGTGCTGCACATGATTCCACCCATGTGTTGGCAGCATATGCATCACCTGCTGCTGGCCGCGCGTATCCAGTGCAGGCTATTTTGATGTGCTGGAGTGGCCAGTCTGCAGCAGACTGCATGCGCCTTGGGCTTGCATTGTGCCTTAAGGATCATTCAGCAGAGTCCATGGACTGCGGGCCACTGCCATACTCGTGGTCACGTGGCAGGTATTGTCTGAGCTGGCATGTTGGGTGCCAGCATCACCGTGCTGCGGCCTGATGGCCCCAGAGAGCCTGCAGGAGCTGGCTGGAGACGCAGGCTGCGAAGCAGGCAGCCGCTGCCGCATGTGCAGAAGATCCGCAAGCGAAGAAGAAAAAGGCCCGGAAGAAGCCGATCATTCAGTTCCAGCAGGGGGCCACGGCGCAAGAGAGCGTAGAGCGCATGCTACAGTCTAAGAACCTGGACGACCGTCTCAACAGAGAGCAGCTGACAGAGTTTTTTGCGTGCGCCCTCGCTTCGCCGATGCTGCTTTCGACCCAGCTCTGCTCAGTGCAGCCTGTGCTCGTCCAGGACCACCATTATACACCTGGCACCGATAAGCGACACATGGCGCCGTGAACACACACATATCCTACGTGCTCTGCAGGAGCGCTGACGCCATCAGTCGGGGCGAACGCAGCAATGGCGCCGATGCTGCTGCGGCGGGTGAGCCGCCCTCCGCCTACGCACAGCAAATCAGGCAGGCGCAAGACACCATTGCCAGCAGCGAGACGGCCAAAATGGGCAAGCATCAGGCCGCCTTGTTGCGGGAGCAGTCTACTTTACAGGGAGATATGTTTGACAGCTTGACACGAGCGGCCGCAAAGCCCAAAAGGCCTCTGCGCCTGGGCCGACTGCGGTGAAGGTAACAGGTGGGACAGTTTGGAATCCGCCAATGTCCAAGTATACAAAATCAGGCCCGTATCTTATTGTTTTGGTGTACCATCCTGGTTCTGAGGCCGATTCTCGTGACTCACAAATAGCTTGTGTCAGTCCATATGGTAATCCAGTAAATGACTCGAGCTATCAAGCACTGTAAGCTTCTACACTTGCACATGTCGTCGGCCTTCTGTTGTCATGAACTTGGTGGCTTCTGTGTTGGCCAAGGCTTCCGTGTCGGGGTGACCTCTGTGAACCACACGCAAGCCTTGGTGGTCGTTTGCTGCAATGTTTGCTGCAACGTTGTAGTCCACTCATACCTGTCAAAGGTCGTAGTCAGTGAAACCATACAATGTTGTAGACGGTGCAACATAACACAGTGAGCGGGTCGTACCACTGCCAGCATCTGATGTCACCTAAAACAGAGCGTTCCATTCGCTCCCCATGGTGTTGCAGCATCGAGGAGGTGCAGTCTCAGTGATACATCCCAAATCTTTTTGATAAGCACCAGTGGTAGCTCCAGTATATTTAGTGCACCTTTTGAAGAGGCTCCTGGCAATTGACACCAGCAGGATGACCTCCAAGCGCGTGGTCACATCTGCTACTGGCCAGCCGCTGTGATCAACAGTGCCCTGCCTGGATTGAAGAAGCAGAGACTGAAAATGAATCACGGCTTGTCTGCAGACTCCGGGTATGTGTGAGCAACTGACTCGACAGCCGGATATACATCCGTGCAAGTAGACACACACGAGCACTGTAGACTCTACATGCAGCTACAGTGCCTTGCTACCGCTGGCGCGGATTCATCTAGATTCACATGGTGCAGTATAGCATGCTATGGCAACTGAGATCAGATTAATTGGACGACATCACGAACACTTGAGACATAGACCGGCGAGTGTGACATTGTAAACTCGCTCGCTCAGATGTATGCCACATAAAGCCAATAATTGTGGCTAATGTCCCAGGCAAAGCGCGTAATGCCCCCGGAAAAGTGCCTCATGTGGCATACTCCTTGCACTCGCAATCGAAGACCCGGCACCAATTCGGGTGCTTGCTTGCTGTTGCCCTCGCCGCCGGGCTCTTGCATTCATCTTCGTCTAACACCGATTCGTTTGTCGGGATTTGTCACAATGCGTAAGGTCGGGCCTCGGGAAAAGGGAGTTACGTGACCGGCAGCCACGAGGTCAGCAGCCGCCAACTTGCACACGCATGCACAACCGATTATGTCAGCCTTGTGTGCGGGTCGCCTGCCTCTGCGCTGCTACTGGCCCGCCCTCAAACATTCGGATCCATAAGGCCAATTTCCAGAGCGCACAGCACCAAAGGTTTGGCGCCGGAAGGCAGCGCGCGTGGGCTTGCACTACAGACTCCACACTGGCCTTGCGAAAGGCCTGCGCCTGATCAGCTTGCCATTGACTTTAGGCATGAATCGTGCCTCCGTGTTCCCATGAATCGTGCCTCTGTGTTCTACCACCTTGTGGAGCATACATCTGTAACGTATCTCTCACTTTAGGCATTGCACGCCAGCCTGCGCACAGATCCACGACGCAAGGTCCATCCCAAATGCTTCCCTGAGTATGCCTGGCGTGCTAAACAGGCCCAAAAGCGTCTACTGCCTCAGTTCGTCCCGTAGCGAGCCTTGCAGCGTGCCGTGCCGTTGCGCTCACGGAGCTGGACATTCAACATTTTCATTGCATGAAACTGTTTGACCGTGAGCTTTGGCGCGATGCCGGACATGCCAAAACATGTTCAAGAAACCTGACATGCTGCGTGTCGCGTTTCGGCGCATATCGCTTCCAGCCAAGAGCTCCAGAATCATTTCACTGTGCAGCTCGTGGTGCCTTACGCATTGTAGTCTTCACCAATGCCACCGAATCCGAACGCGTGGCGCAGGTGTTGACCCCGGCCGGCTCGGAGCTTGGACAAGCTTGGACTGTGCACACAGCTGTGAGCAGGTCGGCACGTTTGAATTGAGTTCAAACGCGCGCGTACTGTGTGTTACACGGAGATGAACGCAATAGCCCGGCAGCGAGGGAACGCGCGCGTACTGTGTATGACGTCAGATGCGGCGGCGTTTCTTCACGACGTCGACGGAGTGCGCCCGGAGCCGTGGCAAGTGCACGCATTGCATGGAATTGGTTGCACCTAAAGTGGCCGCAAATGCTGTCGTTGAGCATCCTGAATCTGAATTTACAAACGTACATCAAACTGCTTGCAGATCTGTTGCTTGTACGGACTCTGCTGGGGTGAGCGACTGCGCGTCTACCGAGTTGCAGATCTTCAGCGTATCAAATTTATCCTGGTCGCGAGATAACGTAAAGCTCTTGGTGTCGTTGTATCGGAAGTCGTAGCAGGTCGTCGAATAGTGCACATCAAACATGTGCATTAATTTTGGTTTTAACGGCGTCAAAATTCCGTACCTTGTTCGCTGGTAAAGTATCGGATCGATCAGAATCATGACACCTGGGGATGACGAGCATGAGCCCCTCATGCATGAACATCGCGCTAAGTGGCGGTGGCTGACGTTGGCAACCACGAGCAGCTTGGTGGACAAATGGCTTACTGCCGCAGTCCGCAATTACGCAGATTTATATAAAGAAGCAGGTGTATGTTCGGCCACAATCGGCCGCCATCGTGCCCGATACTGAACAGTCTGTTTCGCATAGTCCGTGACGCTTTTTCGCTAGACTGCATATAAGAAGACCATCGCAACTACAACAGTGCACAATTAGCTCAAGCACGGGGAAAGTTGTCGTCTAGCGGAGCTTGAGATTGGTATCGTGATCGGCTTTGTTCCTCGGGTCAGGCGGTGCCTTTTCTGTCGTTTCAAATTGCTGTTCAGCACGATATCGTTGCAAAGTAGCTACCATGGCGGACGTTCCTGTCGATAGCATTGTCAGAGCAACAGCCTGGGCGTTGCCATCCAAGCAGGCGTGCGGATACTTGCGGCATTTCAGCCCTCGTAACTCCACTGACGAGGAACAAAGGCAGCAGCCCCGAAGGTCGTCTGTCAAGTTCAATAATTCAGCAGACGGTGAAGTCAAGAGTAACCGGAATGGCAGCCACACAGAGTCTAATGCTTCGCTTTTGCACAACACAGGTGAGCGCCTCTTTGTTGCTATGTAGGTCTGTCTTGAGCCAACCATGCCCGATATGCACCTGCTGGTTTAAGTCGTGATCTCGGATAATCAGATGAATATGCTGCTGACTTGGACAATTGTTGCAGGCCGTTGATGACGGAAGTCCAGGTCCGGAGCAGGATCCTTCAGAATTTGGGAAGAAGAGGACTCCGTTCCTGTAGCAGCTGTTTAAACAAGACGATATTTTGGCTCTGACTCAGGCAGACGTTGTGCAACGACGTGTTACGGCGGTGTTTCGAGTCATGCCCGGGTGTCGACGTCTTCGGCGCGCCCTGACGGAGGTGTCGCTTGGTGCTTGTGGACTAGGTTCTTTTTAGATAGCGATGTACATGAAATCATTCGTAAGGGCGACAGCAGCTCTGCCGTGCGGTGTCGTATCGTGCGGGCAGGCCGGTCGACGCCCTCGACGCCCTGGACCAGTCTAGTGCGGAGGAGATGCGATGTATTAACGAAGTTTCGCGTGCACTCACTTACCTGCGGCTCCCAAGCAATTGATGACTCGGACACAAATTTTGCATTGCGCCTGTGATCTTTGGTGATGCATGCTTCGTTCGCAAAGTTCATAACCAGCGATCCCATTGTGCACAGCTCCCAGCGCGACCAGCTGACGCAAATCGTGACCTTCACCTCCAATGTCACAAGCATGAGCCATAACATTTTACCGATTGTAAGCAATCTTAAATGCAATGTGCACAATACTTGTAGTGTGCATATCACCTCGGAATATGTCCAGCATCAATTGTTTGTCGCACCATTCTGACACCCGTTGCAGGTGTGGGACTGTGTTTCACCCCGCACATATGTTCTGGTACCCAACCTTCGAGGCATCACCACTCACACACCGATGAATGACAGGTACAGAAGTCCTTGCTGTATACTGCTGGAAGTGGGGAAGAGGTCAATGTGGCATGGCAGACACTGGTGTGACCAATGGTCACACTTCCTCCCTGGATTTTGCCCTCTGTTCGACGCCTCACGTGCACGACATGTGACGAGAGAGTCTTGAATAGAAAGTGCATGAGCGAGCAGGAGTCTTCTCCCCAAGGTACAGCCATGTAAGCATTTACTTCCACTGCCAAGATTGTCATCAATTTCTGTTCCAGTGGCTATTAGGCATTCATTTGAAGTATGCGCAGGCAGTGGTATTATGGCCATCATCGTAATGCTTACCATAGGTGGTGTGATCTTCGTGGCCCGAGACATCTGGAAGATCGAGGCTGTAACAACCAAGAGATCACTCGTTGAGTCCTGACGCAGTGTCACAGAGGCTGTGCCATTTCCCATATCCAGCATGATATTGTAACAAACGCAGCCAGCCTCTGGCGTGCATGTCTGAAGCGTCGAAGAACATGTGTGCAACACAAGTGGAGCATATGTGATGGATTGAAGAAAGCGAATGGGCATGGTAGTTCCAGCAAGGAGTGATTAGGTAGACATAATGTGATCCGAAAAAAGTCGCACTGCCATGACTTAACGGACAGTTGTTTGTACCACTCTCGGATCAATAACTGCACAGCGGTGTGTCCATGCGAGGCGTTATAGCTACAATGCACAGCTAATGGTGTGAGACTCAAGGCCGTGATGCAAGGGCACTGTGATTACACGAGTGGCCAACTTTACGCATCTGCACTGGCTCTCCATGGCGTAACAACCACTGAGTCGTTGTGACCGACTGACACCAGGCCTGTTGCGTCAAAGCTCAGGCTCTTCACCTTGCTCGCAGCGCGCTCTTCAGACGAGGAGAATCCAAACAGACCTCTGTTGACTGTGGAGTGCAGCTTGTGCAGTGTCTGCACTGTGACCCCGGTGCTGATGTCCCACAGCTTGACACTCCCATCCCGGCCCCCTGTCGCCACCGCCTCAACGTCCTGCAACCCCTCCACCCCCGCCGCAAACTGCCTCGGGCAGACTGTGACACACGTCGCACCGCCGCCATGCGCCCGCTCCGCCCGCCAGACCAGGGGGCCGTTGCCACCCATGGACACCGGCGCACTCGCGGTGAGTTTGCGCAGATCGTACGCGCAGACATCCCCGTGCCGGTCGACCACCAGCGCGGTCACCCCGTCCCTCGACACTGCCGCGTCGGCGACGTGATTCGCGGTGTGCACCACGCCGGCGCACGCGCTGTTCAGCGGCACCGTCACATCCCACAGCGTCACATCCTGGTGGTCTGTGTTGGTGCCGGCGGCCAGCAGCAGCGTGGAGCGCGCACCAACGAACGACACCGCAGCCCCGCGCCGGTCCACGCACTGGTGCGCCCAGTCGCAGCACCCCACGCGGCCGTGTGCTGTGTTGGCCCACTGCGCGTCGTGCCGCCACAGCGCCAGCCACCCGCCCTTGCCGACCGCGGCAAACCGCGACCCGGAGTCGCTGTACGCCACGCTCATGGCATACGACCAGTTCACAACCTGCGCCGGCTGCGGCACGGCCGTGCTGGCGCTGTCCGTCATGTGGTGCGAGAATGGCAGCGGTGCGTACGTGGCCTTGAGGGTGCCGTCGGTGTAGCGCCATGCATGCAGGTACCCCGGCGCAGCGCCGGAGAGCAGCGTGGCCTGCTGCGGGTGGCTGGCAAGCGCCTGCGCGACGCACGACTCGGCGCGAGGGTGCACCATCTGCACCCTGTGCGAGTGCTTTGCGTGTGCAAGCGGATGACACATGCCCTTGCCCGTGACTGCCGTCACCGGCCCAGGCGTGCCGGCCCAGCGCTCCACCACCTGCACGCATTCGCCGCGGTTGCTCCAGCTGCACGTCACACCTCTCACAGCGCGGAGCATGCTGTGTGCTAAATGATGCAAGGACCAGCTCCACGGCCTGGCATAATGTCACAGGCATTGATGGACTGGTCAACCAAAACTGACCACTGGAGCCTACGGTGAGCTCTGTGTCAGAGCTGGTGCGGCTTGGCACAGCACATGTGGAGAGAAGCACGCACGCGCTCCTGCAGCTGCGAGTAGCGCAGGCTGCGAGCGCTCATGCTCGGCTGCTCCTGCCGCATGCAGCAGAACACCAGGCCGCGCTTCTTCGTCGCCACCGCCACCTGCGCGTGGCTGCCGCTCGGCAGGAGCGCCCCCCGGCAGCACCGCACCGCCTGCACGCACCCACCGCTCCTCAGCACGCCTGCATGAAGCGCCTTCTGCACATGGCGCGCGCAATGCATGAGCGTCATGCGTTAGGTATCACACCTGCGCGTCCTTGTCGCCGACTGTGCAGATGCTGTAGGAGGCCTGCGCGCGCAGCGGCCCCGCGCCCTGCGCCTCCGCGCCCTCCTCCAGCGCACGCTGCGCTGCGACTGACATCCTGTGCGCCGCCGCGGCCGCGCTGGGCTGATCCTGCACGATCGTGGCCAGGCCCAGCGCGCGCGACACGCTCTGCTCCAGCTCCGCCTCGGCCGGAACCAGCCAGGCCTCCTGCAGCCGCCGCAGCTGCAGCTCGTCCGCACCGCACATGTCCCGCAGCACAGCCTCCTGGTGGTCCGCGACGTACCATGCTGCGGCGGTGGCGGCGACTGGGCGGCTCGCCAGCACCTGCGCGAGCAGCCGCCGGTCGTCCGCAAACAGCAGCCCGCCGGCGCTGCCGGTCGCCGCATCCGCAGCCCCCTTCATGCACTGCGCGCTGAGGAATGACTGCATGCACTGCGCATGCAGGCCCGCCATGCGTGCGAGTGCCACATTTCGCAGCTCCTGCGCCAGCGGAGCTGCTGCGCCGTCCGGGCCGTCATGCGCTGTGCACCGTGCTGCCGCGACGCTCCGAATCTCAAGCGCCAGCGCGGCGGTCGGGTTGCCTACGTGTTCGCATGCATGCGATGCATGCGACACCATCGTTCCCAGCATTTGCCGCACTTGTGCCGATGGCACGGCCGCGATCTCGGGCACGCTGCTCCTGTGCGGCGCACTCATGTTGCACAGCACAGCACGCGTCACCCAGTCCGCAGCCTGCACCGTGCTGTATGCGCCCACGGCCCTCGCCAGCGGCCCTACCGCGGCCACGGGCGGGAATGTGTGAGCCTCCATACACCGGCACCCGCATCCGGCGGTATCGAGGGCAGCATGATCGACAGTAAACCGCTCACCCGCAGCACGACGCAGCAGACCACGCAGCACAGCGCACTCTGCTGCAGCATCATCAGCGATCAGCTGCGCAAACAGGTCCGCGCAGTGCCCGTGGCTGCCAGCTGGCGGCGGCACCGTCCCCGCAGCTTCCACGACGCGGGCCAGCATGATGGCCAGCTGTACGTCGTGCAGGTGCTCCAGGCACGTCGCAAGCGCAGCAGGCACGTCGTGCGCGAGCAGGAAGAAGCTCGCCGCGAGGGGGTACCGGTGCTGACTCAGCAGCTTGTGCGCGTTTTTGGCAGCCGCGGCGCGGTGCGACTGCTGCGTGAAGTCTCGGCCGAGGAAGTCGGCAACGCGCACGTCGCCCTTGCTGCGCAGCATGCCGCCCAGTAGCTTGCGGCGGCCCTGTGCGCAGAACCACACGGCCACCTCGTACGGGTCCTTGTGCGCGGCGTACGTCGCCTGCGCGATGCGCTCTGCAGCGTGTGCCACGTCCCCCGCCTCCCGCAGCCACAGCGCAGCGCCGATGCGACGGCAATTGCGCCACGTCCACGGTGACTGTGGCCCTGCGGCCGTGGCGACCGCAAAGAAGGCCTCCATGCCGTTTGCCTCGGGGTCATCATGGTCCTTGCCATGCTCCTGCAGCGGCATCTGACCCATCGCCGCCTCCAGCAGCGCACGTGGTGAAGCGCAGTCAAACGCCCAGTGCAGCACCATGCCGTGCATCGTCGGCAGCACATGCATGCGGCCCCACGCCTCGGCACACGCCGCCGTCGCTGCCGCCTCCACAGCCTCCTGCCCCGCCGCCGGCTCGACATGGCCGTAGTCGCCCCCAATTGACGACAGCGCGGCCGAGTGCGACATGTGGCTCCCGTCCAGGCCCCCCCCGGCCACAGAGCTGCCCCCCTTGAGCTTCGCCAGCAGCGCGGACTGCGAGAAAGACATCTTGTGCCGTCGCCGGCTCCGGTTGCCATCCACTTCAGCCACCAACGCCTCCGCCTCACTCGCCGCCGCATCCCACTGCGCCTGCAGCAGCGCTGCACCAGCACGCGCAGCACTCACAGCGCGCCGGCCCGCCACATCCAGCCCCTGCACCTGCGCCGGCAGGGTCGCTGCAGTCGCTGAGGCCGCCACCAGCTCCGCAAGCCGCAGCAGCGCATGCGCCTCCGGGCCCTCGATCAGCCGCGCCGCGCCGCGCTTGCCTGCCCCGCGCTGCGGCATCACCGCCTCCCGCAGCTCCTTCAGCTCCTGCTCTGTCAGCTGCTCGTGCGTGGCCACGCTGTGCGCCTCCAGCAGCAGCATCTGCTGCAGCGCTGACGCAGCGGCCGCAGGGGATGCCTGCAGAGGCGCGGCCGCCTCCACCGCTTCCCCGACCGCCTCTGGCCGCCCCAGCCGCGGCGTCTGTGCCGGCTGGCCGTTGAGAGGGCTGGCCATGGTGCTCGGCATGAGGCCCTCTGGGAAGTGCATCTCAAAGGACGGCGTGCGGTTGAGCGGGCCGCTGGTGGGACCCACGCACGCGCTCTCGCCCAGCGGTCCCCCGTGGGCATCGCTCTGCGAGTTGCGGGAGCCGGGCGCGGTGCCGCTGGTGCTGCACAGCGGATTGCGGGTGATGTGCGTGGCCTGTGTGGCAGCCCCTGCTGTGCTGGGCGCCGGCTCCGGCCCTGCCGCAGACAGGGCGGCCATGCCGAATGCTGCCAGGTCCACCTGACCCGAGGCCATCGGATCGGGAGGCGCTGGCGCGGGAGCGGATTGCTGTGGCTGAGGGTGCACCATGCCAAATGCTGCCAGATCCACTTGACCAGAAGACATCGGGTCTGCCGCCGTGGGAGGGGCATCAGATGGTGATGGCCGAGCCGTCGAAATGCCAAAGGCGGCCAGGTCTACCTGGCCGGATGCCATTGGATCTTCTGTTGCAGGAGCGGGGGTGGACTGTTGTGGCTGTGGTGGAGTCATGCCAAAAGCAGCAAGGTCGACCTGGCCGGAGGCCATGGGATCGCTGGAGGCCTCTGGCATGGGTGATTGCATGGTCTGCTGTGGCTGAGGCGGCGCCATGCCAAACGCTGCAAGGCTGACTTGGCCGGAGCTCATAGGGTCTGACAGCGCGCCTGGGCCGACAGCAGGTGACGCCACCGGCACCCTCGGCACCGGCGTGCCTGCTGTGCCTGCTGCGCCTGGCACCGGGCGGCTGCTGTGCACTGGTGGCTGTGGCTGGGGTGCGGCAACCGGCGCGCCCAGCGGCGACTGCACTGCTTGCTGCTGCGGCGGGCCGGCGCGCATGTGTGCTGTGTCAAGCTCGCCAGACGGCATGGCGCCGGATGCGGGCCTCTGTGCAGGGGCGCTCATGCCAAACGCAGCCATGTCAATCTGCCCGGACGCTGCCGCATCGTTGACGCTGGAAGGTGGAATGGGGGGCCGCGCGGACAGGCTGAACGCTGCAGAGTCCAGAACGCCAGAGTCTGTGGTGGGGCCACGTTGGAGGAGCGACACGCGGTCACGTGCGCCAGCAACCGCGCCGCCAGCACTGTGCAGCGCGTGCGCAGCACGCGCGCCGTGCTCTGGTCTTGTGGGCTGCGCTGGGAAGCTGTGGCCGGCGAGCGCGAGCATCGCGGCGGCGAGCGTCTGCAGCGGCAGCACCCCCTTAGCCACATGCTTGAGCGCGGTCGGCGCGTCGCCCTGCCGCAGGCCGCGGCAGTGCGCCAGTGCCTGCCGCAGCAGGCCGACCACCGCGCTGTGCACGCCCTGCAGCAGCAGCAGCAGCAGCGGCGCGGGGTGCCACAGGGGCTGCGGCGGCAGCGCGGCGGCGGCTGTGCCGCCGATCGCAATGCAGCCGCCGGGAGTATCGACCGTCGCCTCAAACAGCAGCAGCTGCGTCGGCAGGCCGGCGAGCAGGCCGGAGGGCGTCGCAGCAAGCGTGTGCGCTGCGCCCGGCACTGGCGTGCGCACCGCTGGCGCCCATCCGACGGCACAGCGCATCCACAGCGTGATGCCGCGCGAGCCCGCGACTGCCACTGCGGCGTGCCCCAGCCCCACTGCCATGACGTGCACATCCCCCGCGGCGTCCGCCACCGAGGCCACCTGCTCCGGCAGCAGCGCCACGCTGCCGCCGCTGGCAACTACTGTCCACAGCGACAGCTTCCGCGGCAGCCCTGGGAAGTCGCACAGCACCGCTGCAGTGCCGCATGCGACGGATGCATGTGCACCCAGCACATGCCCCCCCGGTCCCGCCGCGCTGCCGTCGGCTGCGGCCCTGTTGCTCCAGATCGCCTCCAGGCAATCATCACCCACCGCCAGCACGCTCATGCGTGGGGGCATGTCCGCGGACACGGCCAGCAGCGCACGCACCCCATGCATACGTGACACATGTTCCGCGCTGACCACGCTCTGCGCTGTGGCTGCTGAGCACGCATGCACATCCTGCGCCTGCAGCGGCGCTGCACCGAGCAACGGGACGGAGAACAGCGCAGCGTGGCAGGGCGCAGCGTCCTGGGCAGCGTGCATCACGATGGTTGCTCTGTCACCGTCTGGCCCAACAACGGCATGCAGTGTGCACGCTGCACCCTCCGGCAGCGCCTGTGGCAGCGGCACGGCGGCCACCTCGTCTTGTAGCAGGTCGGCCGCGACCGGGTCGGAGCCGTCACTGCGCAGATGGAAAGGGTAGAGCAGCAGGTGGCGGCGCGTGCAGACAAGCAGCATGCAGGCATGCCCGTCGCCGGGGCTGCTCGTCCGCGGGTGCTCCAGCCAGGTGACCGCCACGGCCGGCTGCTTGCCGCAGGGCACGCTGCAGACAAGCTCCACAGGTTGCACCCCCCACACGGCCACGCCGCCGCTGCTGCCGGTTGACGCGGCCAGCGGCATGTGCGGGTGCGCCTGCAGCATACGCGCCGCGGTCAGTTGGAGCCGCCATGCACACAGCGCGCATGGGACCAGCCTCCAGACAGGTGGTCGGGAGGCGCTGAGGTCCGCAGCGGCATGACATCAGCGTTCGCTGCAGTTGCATGTGCGAGCTGCCACCCCCCGCCAGAGCCGGAGCGGGGGCGCGTGTCACGCATGCGGGCACAGGCCGGCGCTCACCATCTGCACACGCCTCCACGAACAGCACGCCACAAGAGGGGCGCCGCACCGCGAGCTGCTGCATGTTGGGGTGGGCGGCCGCGAGCTGCTGCGGCGCGACGTCATGCACGGCCACAGCGCGCAGCGCGGAGCCGTCGGGCAGCGTGATGGCGGTGTCGGCCACGTCCACGAGGTCGAGCACGGCCGGGCGCACCTCGGCATACTGCCGCGCGGCGCTGACGGCGACGTGTGCGAGCACCAGCACCGGAGAGCCTTCGCGCATTGAGCACGTCACCGCCTGCAGCAGCCGCATGCCTCCGGCGCCCCCGCCCGCGAGCCTGCCGCGGTCGGCCCACTCCATCTGCAAGCATGCGACACCGCTCGATGCAGCTCTAGCCTCGCGTCAGCACATCACCCCCGCGGTGCGGCTTCGAAGCTCATGTGTCACAGCACGTCAGCCTGTGAGTGTGGCCAACGATGTGCTGCAGTGGCGGCCCGATTCCTGCCGCACAGGCCACAGCAACACACGTGTTTGTGCATCACATGACCCAATGCATGACATGGAGGCCACAAACCACACCGCACGATGAGGGGGGGCATGTGTGTGCGCTGAAGCTGGCAGGTGCCATGCACATGTGGCGGTCAAACAGGCCCAGTGCGGGCACGCTGCCAGAGCAGAGGGAGCGCGCCCGATAGGCCTCGTGCGCCCACAGCACCGCGGTCGCGCTCGGAGCGATGCATGTGGCCGTCACGACGGCGTCTGCGGGCTTCTCCTCACTGCGAGCACTCCTGCGGGCGTGGCCGTTTGCCCGCATACCGCCATTGGCACCGTTGGCAGCGCGGGGTGCGACGTCGGGCGCGCGAACGGTCACAGACCAGATGAACACCTGGTCCGACATCGCTTCGACCTGTTCCACGGCGGGTGCAGAGTCGTACACAGTCGCGACGATCCAGGAGCTAGGCTCCGGGTGTGAGCCTGCTGCTGCGGCCGCACCGCCGCTGTCGGCCCAGCCTGCGAGCGTTCGAGGCGCCCGCAGCTGCAGCAGGGGGGGCGGCGCAAGCACGTGCGCCAGGCACATGCTGCGGCCCACAGACTTGCCATTCGCCTGCGCCGCGGCGACGAAGGAGGGCGGCAGGGCGGCCGCCGCGTCGACCTCAAGCCAGATGCGGATGAGGCCGTCAGTGCCGACCGCGAGCAGCGTGGGGGGAGGCTCGCTGCCGCCGCCGCAGCCCGCATGGGCACCAGTAGGCCGGAATTGGAGGGCTGTGGAGGCACACGGCACACCGAGAAGCTCTGGTTCCGGCGCGGCTGAGTGCTGCTTGTTGGCGTCTGCAGGCACGCGCCAGGCTGTGATGCATGCGTCTGACTCTGACGCTGATGCCACCAGGAGCCCATCGGATGTGTGTGCATCGGAGGTGACTGCGAGTAGGCAGTGAGGACCTGTGCTGCCCATCGATGCAACCTGGCGCCACGTCTGCCGAGCTGCGTGCGTTGGCCGTGGGGGCGCCGAGGCGCGCTCCGCGAAGCGGAGGAGGGCCCCGTCCGACGTGGTGGCGAACAGGCTGGTGAACGACGCGTCGGTGCACATCGCCAGGATCGAGTGCGATGCCACGACATTGCCGAGAATCTCGTACGGCAGATGCCGTCTTTGCGTTTGATTAATCGCGGGAGACAGCGATACCAAGTGCGCGATTCTGCCGTGAACAATTGCGAGTACACAGGCGGAGGTCCCGAGCCAGTGCAGCTGAGTGCACGTGGCGATGCCACCAGAGCTCTCTGTCAATGCTTCATCGTGTAGGTGAGGAGCATCGATTACCGCAACGCAGTGCAGAGTCGGGGAAGCGCCGTCCTGCAGGTTAAACTGCGAACAGGTCACCACGGCGAAACTGCAAGTGACGCGCATGAACGGCAACATTAACGGCATGGGCAATTCACACGTTTGCGTCTTCATGCGTGAACAAAAAAGGTCTGGCAGCTGCTCTATGGAACATCTTGAGCACAAGTTGGCGCAGACACACCTGGAGCGTCTGCACAAAGACGGTGCCATCGATTGATGAGTGAGCGGAGAAGGTGTTTTCAGTGTCGGGAACTCGGAACACAATAGCGCCCTTTGCATCTATCACTCCGCCAACGCTTCGAGCCAGGGCTGATACCGATGTGCGAGTTGTCATGGTGTGAGTGGCTGCCAACAGCGACAGACCTACCAGACAGTTCCAGTGGTTCCATAAGCACAAGGTACGTTGTACGTCGGCATAGAGATCAGGACGTGATCGCGTGGCTCGTGCTTTCTTGTCTCGAGCGGAATGCGCCGAGCGCTGGCATTTACGCAGTGCCCAAGCTCGCTCATGCCGTAACAGATCATGTGGACAGCGAGTGAGAAGGATTGTCTTGCGAAGAGCCGGCGTAGCTCACAGACCGGTCCGTGCAAAGATCTTTCTACCGGCAATGGTCCATGTTCCTGTAGACACGGCTTCCTGGGACATGCATGGCCATCTAGCGATCCTTAACGGTTGCAGCCCGTTTTTGCAATCATTAACTCGTGACTGTGTGACTAATCAGCAAGCCGTCGAACGCAATTTCTGAACTGCGCTGTGCAACTTGCCGATACGCCGTCTGCGACACATCCACAGAGACAAAAGGTTCACCCAATCGCTGTTCCTTGCCAAGCTCAGCACACGCGCACGCAGCCACACGTGCAAGCATCAGCAACATTGGTGAGCATTTTCAGCGCAAATCTGTCCCACACTAGTCGGACTGCTGCAGATTATGTACGCCCGTATAGCAGGAAGCCGTACAGCAGGAAGCCGTGGCACATGGCTATGATACAAGGCTCCCGACTCACGTGAAATCCTAGTCTACGGGAGCACTGAGTCTTAAGAGTGTGGTCATACTCCGATGGCCCTGAGCCTCCTGCAGCGAGCGCTGCTCAAGTCAAGTCGCTACCTGGCAGAGGGTGTGTGCAGCGTTTCTGGGTCAAGAGCACGACATGCCAATGCACATGTGATGCGATGTAACCGCGCGGTGCTGAAGACCTGATACGTATTTGCAGCATTCTCTGAACCAGGGCTGTTGCGTACTTTTGAAGAGGAGTTGTTCCACCTCAAGTCTGCGAGTTGCGTCAGTTCTTTCCAGACCCTCACGGATGTAAAGCTCGGGGGCCAAAGCACAGCTCATCTCGAGTTCCAGGATGGTGAAGATGAGGGCGGCTGTCTGGTCTTCAAAGGTGACTTCAGTACAGTGATTCCTCCCCACGCCAATCCGAAAGTTCGTAAACTTGGACAAGCTTCCTTTGGCAGCAAGGTATGCCGAGCCATGGCACACGCAGCAGCACATAGTATTATGCATTCGATGTTTGGGTGCATAGCAACGCATAGCAACGGGATGTGGTGCAGGCATAGTGGAAATGCGATGCGTGCACGGCTGAGCAGTTGCCTGTTTGCAGGAAGAGTTGGGCAGCTATCTGTGGCTTGGGGACTATGAAAGGCAAGTTGCAAGCACGCTCAACTGCCGGGTCAAGGGAGATGGCCGCATTTATGGCATGTATCTAAAGACAGACAGCTACTTTGAAGGTGATGGCGTAAACGAAATTTGGCAGGCGCACTTTCGGACGACGTAGGCCATCAATCCAACCTGCCCTGTGTCGCCCCACTAGGCCCGCACGTACATTTCTCTCCATGTACGTGACATGTTTACCATGTCAAATTACTTGACAAGGCCACGCTTCATAAGTTGTTCAGCTACGCATGTGCAGGCCAGACACATGGGAAGACGTGAAACTCGCAGTTGTACAGTTTGTCCTCACTAGGGATGGGTATCTCACTGAGGAGGAGCGTATACCGAATCTGCGAAGAGTCACATCAATAGGCTTCTCTGTTATGGGTGGCAGCTATCTGCAGGAAGACGGTCCGTATCAGCTCTGTGTGAGCCGGATTGCCGCAGGCTATGACACGGATCGATCATCCGGGAATGAGGACTAGCCACGCCAAGGACTGCAGGCGTAGTGTGGAGCAGCAGAACCTGATTATGACTAACAAGCTATTTGTTTCACAGATCCATTTGTAAATGGCTGCAAGCACTTGAGAGAGGAGATTCTGTCAGGCTCACATTGTGTACGATCACCTAGTGATCTGGCGTGCCGCTTGTGTCCTCTATGTGTAGCAAAGCATGCTTAGGCACTGAGCTGAGTGATCTGACATGCATTTGCAAGCACAGACCACTGTGGTCTCTCTCATTTACACGTAGACGATACAAAGAATGACACTCGACTGAAGTACAACGGAAAGCTCAATTCATGTCGCCGGTTTTTGATCGGTGTCAGCTCCTGTTTGCCATGCTCGCCGCGTAGCGAAAGACATCCCCACGCAGTGCGTGTACATGCATGCTGCAGGGCCACACCCGTCGCACAGCCTGCGACGGTGAAACTGTGGTACGCCGACTTTGTGGCGCTAAGTCTGGCTGAAAGCACGCATTACAGCAGCAGTCACGCGTTCCACCCGTTCTGACCCAGACTCAAATTGTGCGTCTCCCAAACAATCGCATTCGCTGTCTCCTTGGACTGCTTGCGGGCTGCAGCGCATTTCGCGGTTGACAGTTCGGAAATTTTCATATTGCTATACAATTGCAGACTACAAACTGTTCTGTGCGTCTATTTGCGCCGAGTAGACCTCCAAAGCTAGCTGTTACCAGCCTGAGTGCCTCCACGTAGTGTAGCGACGAACTTCTGGCCTCGTTGAGCAAAGAATGAAGTCTTTGCACAACCTGAGGTCATCAGATCATAGTTGCGAAGGTTGGGCGTCTTCCGCTCCGCTAGCACTGTCAGAAGAAGGCGACCATGCAGAACCACTGCATGTATGTGAAAGCAGCTCACAGCTAGGTCTAAAGAGCTTCAGTGACGTATGTGACGGCGGAGAGAATCGGGCAAATAGCGGATCCATATCTCATCAAGAATCGCAGCAGGAGGGCCTTGAAGCTAAGTGCGGTGTCGAGGACGCAGAGCTACCATCTGTACGGGACGCAAGATTTACAAAGTCCACGAAAAGTGGCCGACGAATAGCCGCCAGCAGGAGTCGGACGCGAGGTGACAGAGATGCAGCGCGGGTCGGGGAGCATTTGATACCAACGGCACAGTTGATACCTGCGCAGCTTATGTCGCACAATCCACCCGCACAGCATTATGTTGTGCACAATGAGACTGACCACTGTGACTTCATTGCGTTCATCAACGAGGTGAGCTGCCCCGATCTTGAACTGTTGCCGCGTGCGTGGGCCGTTGTCGCTAGCCAAATCTTTGAGGATGACGATACTCGATCCACAACGCCTGTTGAATCCAGGCCACACCTAAGATACAGCTGCCACAAGGTAAATCGTTTGCGGACTTGACTCTATCTGACATCTGGGACACCCTGAGAGACGCCAGCTTATTTGGGTTAGAAATCCCCACTTGCGGATCAGTCCTTGGCCGTTCGACGGCCTACTTTGTGCCACTTTTATCTGCTATGAAGCTATTCACGAAGAGTGGTTCTCCCATCAATTCTTCAAGGTGCGCTGATCATGTGCCTGACCAGGTCAGAACGCCTGGGTTGTGGGCTCCTTTGCTGCTTCATTGCGGATTTTGATTAGATCAAGCAAGACCCAATGCCATCACGATACCTGACGTCCATGTGCTCAATCTTCATCAGTGAGAGTAAGCTGTCTGTGCAGGACTGGCACACCCACAAAGTGTCGGTATCGAGGAGAAGAACAATGGCCAGAAGAGATGAACTTGCTTGCATCATACCATGCCAAACGGCTGCCATGGGAGCGCATGCCGCTGTACCACGAGCTGCAGTCCCTTGCGTCACAGCAGCCAACGGACGCGCTGCCGGACCCAGCAGCACTGCTACACACGCCCCTGTCTGACATGCATCCTTGCTCCTGGGTAGCAGTGTGGTGGCAGCCCTTGTATCGCATTCCCGACATGCCACTAGATGCTAAATTCCTGACATACTACACGTTTGAGCACGCGTTCAGCGTGCCAAACGAGTTTTCGATGATCATTGCGGGCCTTCTCTCGGGCGGGGTGGAGGTGCATGCGGGCGACCCCACGTCTGAGCGCTGGCTACACCTGTCCAGTGGCAGCCAGAACGGCCCCCTGCAATGCAAGCTAGACGAATACATACGCCACCTGCACGGCCGTGCCCAAAGGCTGTCGTGCAATTGTGAGCACTACGTCGAAATCCTGACAAAGGATGGGAGCACGTATGATGATGAGATGGACCACAAGGACTTTGTGTTCCTCCAGCGTGGGCGACTTGGGCCCGCTTCCGCGCTTCCAGCATAGCACTCCTGCTGAGTGTGCATCGGGCACAATGCAGCTTGCCACGGCTGCCTGCTGCCTTCAAGAGGGTCGCTGCCAACGCCCCTGATTTCGTGCCGCTTCAGATTTTTCCTGTATTTTCCTTTGCTGGAGTGATTGCAAATAATAGTTGGTACTGGCAGTGTTGGTACTGGCAGTGCCGTCGTGGTGCGTTGCTGGGGAAATATAGGCATAGCTACAGACATCAGTACAAATGCTGCAGTTGAGAGCAGAGGACTGATGTGCAATCCAGTGCCGACCGGTGAATTGGTCCCCCTGATACTTATGTGGGTCAGAATTTGTGGATTTATGGTGTAGGTGGACAAAAGCGGTGGTCAGTAATTGCGCACAGTCAATAGAAAGTCTGCTACTAAGCAGTCAATCGATCTAGGGACCATGAACATGTGAAAATCATTCCTGTAAACATGCATCATTCGCCATTGTGCACAGCTTGGTGCACGAATCGCAAGTAGCCGGCAGTTACATCATATTGGTCCGATCCCAGCAAGTAAGAAACGACAGGGGCACCTACTTCAAAACGGTGCCATCATACTGGAATCTCGAGCGTCACTCACACCGTGACCTTCCTCAAACGTGTTGTGCAGGCAAAGATGCACATCTGTGCCGAGCCATGCCACATCATCGTGTGCCAGACTCGGCCTTGTCCACCTTGATGACCGCCCCTTCCTGCTTGTGCTTGGGTGTCACCTCGACCTTCACCTGCACCAGATAGGCCCTCACCAATGGCTTTCGAACACTCAAAACACTATATAGCAGCAGGCACATACAGAGTAACTTCCCAGATGCTGGCCGGGAAGTGCATACCATTACACTGGGATGTGCCCACGGCCGGGAGCACAGGTCAAGAACAGTGATCGCTACAAAGTGCGTCACAGCCACATACGCAAGTTCGTGTGTGAGCTGGGCCTCCAGGCACAGGTACGCCGCCACCAACGTCACCGCCGTTGGGTTGACCCACTCCCGCATCTGCCGCATCGTCCTCTGCACAGCCACCACACCGTCACCGCCTCGGCTTCACGCCACACGCAGCACGGACGCCACAGCACGCCCGCCAGCATGCCGCACCTGCGCCGCGGCCGTCTGCCAGTCCAGTGTGATCGACGTCGGCGCCTCCGTCACGTCCGCCAGCCGCTTCCCCTGCGGCAGCAGCTTGAGGTCACGCAGCCCCGCCTCCGCGTCGGACGCCGACTCCCACTCGTTTGTGACCACGATGCCGCCATCGCGCAGCCGCCCCAGCGCGTCCTCCTCGACGTTGATCAGCGAGTCGATATCCTGCGTGCTGTCGCGCCGCGCGTCCTGGTCAATGCTGTCCCCCAGCGCGCGTACCACCTCCGCCGCACCAACCACCGTCGCCACACTCAGTGCGAGCATCGGCACCTGCAGCAGCGACGGCGCGAGAAAGCCACCCTTGTAGAACCACGAGCCCTGCACACACGCATCCCCCTCATGCGTGCGCCGCACACCAGTACTCTTTCTCAGCCGCATGATTCTGCGGATCTTTGGGGTAAGGTCCCAAAGCTCAGAACCAGCTTTGCGGAAAGGTTCGGGCTCGTGCCAAGCGCTGCACATATGCTGGTGCCAATATGCTGGTGGTTGACGCGCACCATGGAGGGTCCGCCGAGCTTGAGGAGCACAGCAGGCAGCAGGCCGTAGACGAGGGGCGTGTAGATGCCGGCCATTTCGATGGTGGACAGGAAGTAGAGTGTGCGCATGTCCCACGAGTCGCAGTCCTGCGAGTACCGCAGGAGGCGGCTGCCAGCCTGCAGGCGGTCGGCTGCGGCTGCCGCGGTGCTCGTCACGGCGCCGACCGGCCCCGCCGGCGCCAGCACCTCATCCAGCCGCCGCAGGCCCCCCAGCATGGCATACGCTGCGGCGAGCGGCAGTGTCCACGCCACGAGGGTCGCGGCGTCCGTGGCCGTCAGCGGCAAGACCTTCGGCCAGTGCAGGATGCTGTCGAGGCTGGGCGACAGGCGAAAGGCGGACACTGCAGCACGGTGGGGCGTCGGAGGGCGCGTCATGCACACGTGTGGCAGCGTGGCCTGATAAAATTCCCACCTCTGTACATGGGCTGTGGGCGAATGGCAGGCAGCAGAAACCCCCATCAAGGATTGAGCAAGGAGTGGATGCGCTGCTGACACGAGAGTTCGAAGCAGCCTGAAGCAGAGCAGAGTGCTCTTGGTCGCAGTGAGGCAAGCAGGACTGCAGCATAGAAGCAATGCAGAGTGCCGTGCACACTAAATCACAGATGCATGCGCACACAGCTAGAGCTGGGGCCGTGCACATTGCAATGGCTTACTGCGCCAAGGCACACGCGCACGGGATGGGGTGGCCGCCTGTAGGTTCAGTTAAAGCACCGTTCCCAGGGGTCATTCCCCATGGGCTCCCCCGCGGGCCACCATGCCACTGAGAGTGTGCGGGGCAGCGGGCGCGACGCAAGCACGAGTGGGGCGCACTGATGAAACCAGTGAACACTGTCGACACGGCCGTCGAAATTATCGCGCTGCCCGCGGCCTCCACCGCCCGGTTCGGCGTCGCCTCAAAATCCTTTGCATCCAAGGTGGGAAACCACGGGAATCGGCGCTTCATGGCGCCGCCGAGAGCCTCGGCCATCATCATGTCTGCTTTGGCAGGTTCCACCTGTATCACCTTGCGTGCCCGGCCGTATTTCCGATCCACCTGCAAGTGGGTGCGGCTGTTCTCGTTGCTGCTAGTGGCCACAGGCCACAGGCCCAATGCCACATGACCATGGGGGCAGGAGATGGCTGCTTGGATGCTCGCAACGGCTCGCATGGCGATCATCTCCTGGTGATACTACAATGAGCTGTGGCGTGTGGCAGCCATGGCCGGCTGGGCACTTTGAAGCATGGCACAGCCAGCGGATGGCATGCACGCAATAAAGCTTTCGTGTCCTGGACTGTGAGGCGTCCCAGCCCCAGGCTCTGGGTACATTCACACAATTGCGGCAAAACCAGCAGCGCAACACAGGCCACTAATGGGGACCATCACAGCGGCGACGTCCGTGTTGTGGCACAGGAACGACGGACGTGTCAACACACAGGCTGACGGCAGGCACAGCAGCTGTGTTCCGCCACCGGCGGCACAAGGGGGAGGGGCACCTGGACGTACGCGCCATCTATCTTCCCGGCGACCTCCGCTGCAGCCCAGATGGCGTCTTCCAGATCCTTTGCTTCGTCGTCGATTGACCACCGCATGGCGGGCATGCTGATTGAGCGGTCTCGCCAGAACTCATAGGAGTTGGCACTCTGCAGTATCACCATGGTTGACCACGAAACGGCCAAATGGATATTCTCAGGCATCAACTTGGACATGTAATCAAGCAAACATGACCACGATCAGCCATGGTGAGAGTTGGACAGATGCGCACTGATGCCTCCGATGGGGTCTCCACTGCCCCCCGGACAAACACATCATCCAGTGTTTTATCAACTAGCTCTTTCAGTCCTTCCAGGTCCGATGAGGTCTTCAGAAGGAACGTGCACTTGCTGTCCAATGAGCAAGATTGAACGTCCCTGGACAACTCCTGTATAGTAAGAATCCGCTTCTCGATGAAGGCTCGTTTCCTCGTCAACAGCCTGACTGTGAACGAGTTGACACCCCTGCAAGGACGCGAAAGGTAAGTTTGAACCAAATAGCTCACACTTGCACCATCCTGGGCCGGCCCAGGTCAGCAACATCTCGCACCGATAGAAGATGTTGTCATCAAAGCTGTGAACCTCCCTTAGCTCAGCGTCGTACTCCTCCAACTTCTCCCGCAGAACCATCTCTGCGCCTCCCAGGACAGCTGAAGCCGCCCTGGCGATTTCTTCTTGTTCTGCTAAGTCTGGGGGTTGACCAGCGCTGGGGATGGGAGCGGTGGGTCCCGCACTGCGATCGGAATTCGATTCCGGAACATGCTGCTGTGCACGACATCGACGAGCCTGCCACAGCTTCCTATGAAGCAAGACGTTGTTGAAGGAGACCGCGTGGAACGGGTTCGTTTGTTTCGACACTGTTTTGCAGCCAGCTCGGCTGCCGGGCGATGTCAGCAGAATCATGCCAAATCGCGCGCTTGTGTCAGCCCAAAGACGGCTTTGCACACTCGCGAATATATTTGATAAACATAAATTCTGGGTACGCGACGACACTGTATAAATTCACATGAACATCATGGACACTGTACAGCTGTGCTCTGCACGATCTAGATAGCCAAGCGTCCCGCGAACCCTTCTCTTTCACCAACGAAAACAAGCAATACTGATCGATTTGCAATTCTAGGCGCGTGCGTGCGCAGGCACTTGGACTATTGAGCAATGGGCCCACTGGACCAATGCATGCATGAATCAGGCACTACTGTGCAACACCTTGTGCCCGAGAACAGACGATGCACGACGAGGCAGCGACTGCAGCAGGTACAGCCTTCGCAACATACTCAACACCAGTTGTTTTTTGACTCTCAGAGTGCGTATCCGGATGTGATCACGTTCGTCTGCCTGTCGTGTGTCCCTGGGCGCGTCAGTATTGTGTTTACCAGCAGTTGCAGGCGATATCGGCCAACATGGCGAGTATATGGACAATGCCTGCATGGTTGTCTACATTTTGACGTGCTGCCTGGATCACGACGTCGCCTATCGCACCAAAGCCTGACCGTTGCCTCACTCTGACGCCCAGCGGCGCTGCTCCGTCAGTGCTATGGCGGGAGATAATCTGCAGGAGATTGCGCTGCTGATGTGCGCTGAATCAATGCCATGCACCTGTTACCTTTGCGCGTGCATTTACGCATGTTGGTCCTGTCAGACGCAGCTGCCGCACCAGCGACCTCCTCACTGTCGTTGCCTGCATGTGCCAAGCCACCTCAGTCTTGCTTGTGTCTCATGCTGGTTCAAATGGCGATGACGGCGATGATCTTTATTGCCGCTGCTGCTGATGCCCTCAGCACCCAGCGTGGGATCGAGCAGGAGCTAGATCAGCCCTTTCACGGCCGAGGGCGATTGCTATGGTGCTAAAAATGTAACCAGTGCTGGTACGTGCAGAGACAATCTTCGGACCAGCACAGATGCCCTGAGGCAACTAAAACGTATAGCACTTGCCTTGGGAGAGTCGAGGACAAGGGAAGAACTGATCCCTTTCGTAACAGAGCCGCAGGAGGACAACGATGAACACCTGCTCGTCTTAGCCCAAGAACTGGGGGGGCTTCTTGGGCATGTTGGTGGCACGCAGTTCGCCAGCACCCTGCTGTCGCCTCTGGAAGCGCTGACAGGGTCAGATGAAAACTCTGTTAGAGACGCGGCAGTCGAAAGCATCCGCAGCATCATGAAGGACATGTCGAAACCAAACATCCTTCAGCAGATCATCCCACTGCTGTCTAGGCTCGCAAAAGGCAGCTATCCACAGCGTGTGGCTGCATGTGCGCTGTGTGCGGACGTGCACCAGTACATCTCATCTCAGGAGGGCGCCAGCGCACGGATCGAGTTTGAGGCCCTTACAAAGGACCCGCTCCCAGTCGTCCGTCGCTCTGCTGCCGCAAACGTGGCACGCCTAGCAGAGACTGCAGGCCCTGACCATACTGACGGATTGGTCCGCATTTTTGTCCAGATGGCTCAGGATGGTATGCAATGCACTTGTACATGCATTTCACAGCACCCCGTGCGTACATCTGGGCGTGCTATGACAATGTATAGGCCCGGGTACTGGTGCCAGAGCATAGCTGTTGCTACGCAGCGTGCTGGTACACGCTCAACCACGTCTTCGTGTTTGCAGGACATGAATCAATCCGCAGGGCCTTAGTGGAGCATGCACCAAAGCTTGCTGCTTGCTGCAGCAGCCGGCCAGATGCTGCGAAGGAGCTCCTACAACACATCATTGCCCTAATGCATGACCGCAGCTGGCGCGTGCGGTACTGCGCTGCAACTCATGCTCACGAACTGTCCAAGACTTATGGTCCTGATGTCACAAGGCATGCTCTAGACCACCGTTTCGCGCGTCCCCGCGCTGCATTGCTGCCACGAGGGATCATACCGATGGTGATTTGTCAGTTGATGAAGGTCGCATCCACAGCGGTGCTATGCCCATGTGGCATAAGTTCCTGCACCCCCTTGCCAGGAGGCTGGCCGACGTGGTTGCATGGCTTACAGGACGGAGCTGTTTCCTCACTACATGGGGCTGCTTTCCGACACAGACGCAGATGTCAGGGGGCCGGCGTGCGTGGCGCTGCCCGAGATCTGCCGGCACCTGGAGGCCCCGGTGCTGGCGCAGCAGCTAAGGCCGCGCCTCATCGATCTGGCCCAGGACTCATCAGACCTCGTGCGAGAGCTCCTCGCGGAGCACATCGTGCAGCTTGCGCCCGTGCTCGGTCGCCAACAAACCATCGACCTGCTGCTGGAGCCGCTGTTGGTCCTCCTGCGAGACAAAGCCCCAGAGGTGTGCCATGGCATGCTGAGCATCAGCAATCCACATGTGAACTTCTGTCCGGCACCAGCTCAATAGCAAGCATGCGTCAGGCTGCCATGTCATTCATGACCATCGGCGCGAAGAGGCTGGTGCGATATGTGTGCCCTCAAATGGAGCAATCACAATTACAGCTTGGTCAGACAGGAAGCTGAATGCTGCAGGTGCGGCTGAATGTGCTGCGGTCTCTCCACAGCTTGTCAGACATAATAACACTGGAACAGATCTCCGAAGCGCTGTTGCCAACCATCGATGACCTTGCGGCAGAGGGCGCGTGGCGAGTGCGCCATGAACTCGTGACCCTGGCGCCACAGCTGGCAAAACACTTTGGTGTCGACTTCTTTCAGAGGGAGATGGTTGAGCGGCTTCTGGGTTGGCTGGTTGACCGCACAGCTGTCATTCGAGCTGCTGCTGCTGCATCTGTGTGTGAGGTGTCCAAAGCGTTCGGCCCTGTGTGGACAAAGGATCACATCCTGGGGAATGTATGCTCTGCCCACCCGTATACATGCAAACCTTCACCGCATTTGAGTGTGCAGGCATTGCTACACGATGTGTGGTGCAGGTGGCAAACATGGCGACAAACAGCAGCTACCTTTGTCGCATTTCCGTGCTGAACTGCCTGAGGGACCTGTGTGCAGCGATCCCTGCCACTGACGTCGCTTCCACTGTCATCCCGACGTGTGTGACAGCGGCCGGAGACCCAGTACCAAACACACGCTTTGTTGCAGCGAGAGTGTTGCAGAGCTTGCAGCCAGTGGTGCAGCCTCAGCAAGCGGAGTCGCAGGTGTTACCGTGCCTGAAGGGACTGCTGCAAGACACAGATGCTGATGTGCGGTACTTTGCAGAGCAAAGCCTAGCTGTTTATGAGCCAAGACACTCCAATTTGTAGCAACTTGCATACGACGGCACTGCCCTGAAAAAGGACGGCCATCTCGTGCGGATTTTTAAGCAGACTCGGGGGTACTAGCGAGCTCGTTTAGGACAAAGCAGATGCTGCTCGTTTGGTGTAGGTGGTGCCAGTGAGTCGGACCAAATGCATCATCACTTTCGCCACTCTTGCGTTTGAGTTTTGTGTTGCATGTGCTGCTCCGTCGCTGCCGAGGTGGTTCACATAAGAGTGGCTGAGGGGCCAGATGCGCTGGTGGAGAGTGTTTCCATTGCATCTCTGATACTTGAACGCGAGCTAGCAACCATGGCACATCTGCCCTTTTTTGCGGTTCCAAAAGCTGGCAGTATTCGGTCCACGCCACACACTGTCACAAGCATCTGCCAGAATGTGTCACCGAAAATCAAGCCTGACAATATCTCCACACTGGCTTCCCATTACCAATGCCTCTGGTGAGAGGGCTATTGCAGAGGACAGTGACAGTGAGGACGACCGGTGAACCGAGTGCCTTAGGGTAAGCTTCACCTCCTGCACACCATCCGCCGTGACGTGCTTGGAATGAATCTTATGCCAAGCAAGACAGCCAAGGTGTGCGATACCACTGCCTCGCTTCCACTGGCTGTGCGCGTCCTCATGGCATGTCTCTTGCCCGGCTGCTCCGGTCCAAGTGTATGTACCAGACCACAGTCACCTTCTGCAAATGCATGAGTCGTTCACAACCGCAATGCGCACCCATGTGGACGGCAACCAAAAGGCCGCACAGCCGCGCACCTGCAACCGTCACAACGATGCTGCCCACCGCGCGCACACATGTGACTGGCCCGGCATGGCACGTCAGCCTCTGCAGGCACGCCGATCGCATCACATCCCACAAGCACACGGTATGGTCTGCTCCACCGCTGAGTAAGAGGAGCTGTGCAGCGCCGGCTCCGGCCGTGAAGTCTGGGGGAGGGGCTGCGGTGCCGCGGGCGTGCGGGTCAACGGTGCGGCCGATGCGGTGGAACTGCAGGCTGACCACTCCCACCTTGTGCTGCCCCTCCAACATGGCCACACGCCGGCCGGCCAGCGGCTCCCACACAGAGATGCTGCTGTCTGCACTCCAGTCCTCCCATTCACATGTGCACACCTAAGCCCACTGCTCACCAGTGCGTGGCACAGCGAGCACACACGCGCGCTTCTGAGTTGAAGTGTTTGATTTGGTAATCGCCAGGTTGACCCACGGCGTCTCTTGTAATTCCACATCTGCACCGAGCATCGATGGCCACACATGGTGTCATTACAGTGAAGTGAGAGGGGTCAAGAGGGCACCTGCGCTGCCAAGGGCGACCAGCGCCGTGCCCGACCCTGCTGCTGCCACGTCCGCACCACCGATCGCGCGCGCTGCAGCAGCCCCCCATACCTCGGCCACACGCAGCGACGTCAGGTCCATGCACAGCAGCGCCATGCTGTGGCCGCGCAGCACTTGCATCAGCAGTGACGCCCGGTTGCCGCCACGTGCTGTGACCGATCCGTCTCCGGCCAGCGTGCCGCAGAAGACGCGGCCGAGGCAGTCGCGGGAGCTGGTGGCCAGCAGGAAGTCTGTGCCCCCCGCCACGCCAGAGTCCCAGGATAGGCTCCGCATTGCCCACACTGAGTCCCGCGCAGATTCCATGGTATGCACGCGCTCCCCAGACTTGATGTTCCAGATGTACATGGCTCCGTTGCAGCACCCGGCTGCAACAATCCCCCTGCCTGCATGCCGCTGCTAGTCCACACGTGCACACGCACTGCTCTGAAACGCACGGGTGGAGGTTGTGCACCAGTGTCCCAAAGTTGGTGCAAGTCGACGCCACATCTGACTTCAACCTCAGGCTCGCCACAAGCTGACTCCATCCAATGCGCATTCCGTGTGGCCAAGTCAGTTTCAAGGTCCCCGGGCCGTAAGCATGCTTAAGCATCCAAGCACATGTGGGCTCATGCACAACGCATGGGCCCCGCTGCAAAGCCTTGCATGGGTGAATGCAGGGGGAGCGCCTACCTTGGCACAGCCAGCAGCACGATGTGACGGAGGCTGGGTGCTGCAGGATGCGGCAGGCCTCGTGGGCTGCCGGCGCCTCAAACTGCCAGACGCAGATGGTCCGGTCCAGTGCCCCACTCGCAACCCAGCCGCCGCCTGCCACCATGCAGGTGATCCACCCCACGTGGCCGACGAGCTGGCGCAGGCATCTATGTGTGGAGCAGCTCCACACCCGGACCTCATGGTCCCAGCTGCTGCTGATGAGCACCTCTCCCAGCGCCGAGGACTGAACGAGCTGGAGGCTCTCCACGTTGTGCATGTGGCCTGGCAGAATGCTCTCCGTGTACGTGCCTGACTCCCAGCGGGCCTTTTGACGTGCCGCCGCCACGTACAGCTGCTTGTAGTCAGGGCTGCCTTCTCTGCAGGGAGGCAGCTGTGCAGGAGCAGGCCGAGTCCAGCTCCGGCTCTGTCGGAGTGCACGTATGCCCGAGAGAGCACTGCCAGCAGCAAATGAGCTAGGGCAGGTGGATGTTGCCAGGCGGGAGTCCTCGGTGGCCGCTGCCTGCGATGCTGTTGACTCGGCCTTGGCGGGCGCTGGCCCAGAGCTGTGGAGTTTGCCAGCAATCGCATGCGTGCTGGTGGGTATGACACCTTGCTCCAAGCAGATGGTGTGCCAGATGGACTGCAACGATGTGATGTGGCGCCATCGGACGCAGCTGCGAGCGCACTGTGCGAGCTCCTTTGGTGACAGACACCTGAAGACCTGTAGCGGCAAACACCAACGCTGATGGGGCCTGGACCAAGGCCGCAGCTGATGCAAACGGTTGTCCTCCCAAACGCAGCGGATGGTACCTCTATCAGCACCTCATCTGGCAGGGCATGGACAGACGCCATGGGAAATCTGGTTTGGGCCTGCGGTGGAGAAGGCGAGGGGATCGCCAACGATGCTTCCTGGCGTTTCTTGCGCACAACTTGCTGGCAGTCGAGCTTATGCGCAGCCCAGTCCCTCCTCTGGCCTGTACAGCGAATGTAACCCGCACAACGATACACGAGCGACGAGGCAGAGGGTGCCCATAAAGCAGCGTCGAGAAGAAGGCACACATTTTTGGGAGCAGTACTGAACTGCCTTACAGGCGCTGCACCTGTACTGTGCCGGCAAAGCGCAGATGTGACACACGTGGAGAACATCACTCATTCCGCATGCCTCAATGCCATTTCAACTAACCCACAGGACTGTTACCTATGTGTCCATACTGCAGCCAGCTGAGCGTCCCTGCCCGACCATGCAGACGCACGGTTGATCGTTCAGACTGCCGAATAGGAACCCTTGTGGGCTACCCACTACAGGCCCACTTACTGACACGGGACTGCAGAGGCACGTGCATTAAATTATGCAGCTCATGCAGTTCAGACTGGGAGCTTGCGCGCTATGCATAGCTATGGCGCGTGCGGAACAATGACATGCATGCCCCATTGCGTGCAATTCAAGCCCGCATGTCGGTGTGTATACAACAAGAGCTTCTGATACGTTGATACGATATGATACGATGAACAGCACGGCATGTATGTGAAACCTCCTGCATGGGTGTCTGCTGCGATTTGCCTGCGCTGTCTATCTAGAGCTGCACTCAGTGTGTTTCACAGGGCGACAAGCAACACGTTGACATACAAGTCATACATATTGCGCTGATCTGGAACTTGTGTGTCAGCTTAAATCATGATCACTGCGTACACGCGGCAGTGCATACGGATTGGGCGTTCACGATGTCAAGCGTCGCCCAGGTGCGCAGCTTTCGTCCGCCGGCGTTATGCGAACCATGTAGTGATACAGCATCGTGCTGCAGCAGATGTAATCACCTAGAATCTCTGTTTATTTCTCTTTCGGGCCCGGGGTCGTGCACACGCAGTGTTTGCGACATGCACAACAGTCTGTTCGATGTCACGCTGTGTCCGGCCGCGGCGTATGGGGTCTTCGACAAAATGGGTCACAGCGCAGACCAAAATGGATTGTGCCAAGTTTGCAATATGCTCGTGAGGGCGTGGCCTCGAGTTCTCCGCGAACGGCGAGGCACATTCCAATTTCTGATTGCAGCTCGTAATGTGTTCATGTCGGCTGTATGCGGCAGTTCATGGTGCAGGAGATTGTCAGTACAAGCCTCCAATAAAGACCCACCGGCGCAATCTTCGGCAGATTTGCCTAGTGCTCCACCGCTAACAGGGGATGGGGGCAACAACAACGGTGGGCCGGAGGACCCCGACACAGAAACAGGCGACAGCGGCCGCACATGGCGGGATACCGTTGACGACGTAATCACCATCAGCGCCGCTATAGCAATATCTCTCGGGATTCGAACGTGTGTACTCCCAGACTGCTGCGCACTGCGGCCACATGCAGACAAGCAAGAGTGAGCTGATACAAGCCACCACACGTCTGCAGCACACACGAGCTACCGTTCCCCGACTGCAAAGCTTATCTATGCTGGCGGACCAGTGTCACTGCCCTCATCCAGGCGTCTGCGTCATCCTGCAGTGACCACGTGCCATACTGTCTGGCTGCCGTGGCAGCATGCGGCAAGCATGCCCGCGGAGCACTGTTGCACAGCACCACTCTGCAGAGAGCTCTCAGCAGCGCATGTGCTGTATTGCGCTCTCATTGTCGCCGCTTAGCATCCAGACCCGGCATACTCGCACACGCACGCACAGGCAGCCGCTCACCCTGCCAGAACCGGCGCCGTCTACCTCCCACAGCAGCCCACTGTCGTGCTTGAATAGCAAAGCCTTGCGCCGCTCTGTCACCGGCAGACGCAGTAGCGGCCAGCGGGGAGCTGGCAGGGGCACCTGCCAACGAGTGTGCGGAGCCCAGCACAGCACAGCGGCTGTGGTGCAGGTACATCGCAGAGGCGCGCTACATCCCCTCACTGTCGATGTTCCCCACGTACGACGTCGGCGACCGCTTCATCGCCGAGAAGCTGACGTTCCGCGACCGCAGCCCGCGCGCCGGTGACGTCATCATCTTCAAGCCGCCGCCCATCGAGGGCTACGAGCAGCGCAGCTGGTTCCTCACAGAGGACATCTTCATCAAGCGCGTCGTCGGTGTCGCCGGGGACACCCTCGAGGTGTGTTCCCAGCACTCAGCACAGCATGCCGCACACCACGTCGCACAGCACAAAACTCTGTGCCTTGCAGCGAGAGCCGCCCCGGTGGTGGCGCGGCCTGCACCACTGCGTACGCGTGCAGGCGTGTGCTTGACGGAGTGCAGTGTGCTGCCCGCATGGGCAACTCGCATGTGCGTTGCTGGCACGGCCGGGGTGTGGCGCAGTAGGTGCATGGGAGTTATGCATTGCAGAGAGTGTGTGCTGGTGGGGGCTACACCGGGTGTGTACTGGTGGCGATGGGGCGGCATTGCCAAGCGACCGTGACCAACCCGGTCACGGCACAGGCCCGGGCCGTGCTTGGGTGAGCTCCGCCTTGCATGCATGGGTGCAGGTGGTTTGACGTGTGTGGCGCTGTGCAGGTGAAAAACGGTTTGCTCTACCGCAACGGCAAGGCGGTGGAGGAGCCGTACATCATGGAGAGGCCTCAGTACACGATGCCGAAAGTGACCATTCCCAAGGGTTGCGTATTTGTCATGGGGGACAACCGGAACAACTCGTATGATTCGCATGTGTGGGGTGCTCTACCAGTAGAAAACATCAAGGGCCGGGCGGTGTTTAACTACTGGCCTCCCAGCAAGGTTGGGGCGCTGGACTATTCCAGGTTTGAGGCACCGCAGATGCAGACGGCCCCATCTCTGACGTAGTTATTCGCCTGGTGGCCAGTGATGGGAGATACGTGTAATGATTATGCTACGTTTGCATGCTCGCGTCTATGTGAGGTACTGTGAGTTGTACCACAGGAGAACGGAGCGTCCGCATGCACTACAATGACAACCACGGTTGCACATGCAAGCAGTTGTGTGAGGCATCTCGCAAGGAGTTTGACAAGAGATGCAGTGTGTTTAGCATGATGTATGGAGATCCTGAAGTGGTGATGTCGTATCTGTGTAATCTCATGGATCCAACCCTTCATATATGCTGCATCAGGGTACCAGTACACAGTGCACAGAGGTCGTGACAGCGTGCGTGCTGCAGGTATCACAATTAGCTGCCTGGCCACCTGGCCTGTACTTCCCATGGTGTAATTCCGCACGGTAGTGCAAGGTGGCTTTAAGTCACCTACGTTGCCATTGTTACATGCCTTGATGAGCCAGTGCAGTGGTACGTTGAGAATACGTAGTGCAGCTGAGCGTGGTGGCAGTGCCTTCGTGACAGTGTGTAAGTGGTACACACTGCCTTACAATCTCATGACAGTGAACAAATCTAACACCATGAGTGCTGACATGGATGTATACCTAATAATATCCTCCACTGCAACATCGTATGTGGGGTTTTTATACAATCCCCACACAGTTGTAGTGCACTGAATATGTATGTCCATGGACCATAGCCTCCTTGTATGTTATTTGATGCCATATTAACAAAGATCTGCACAGGATAAATTCAATGCACGTTTCATATTTGTATTGGTTGTCGATACAAGACATCCGTGGGTGTATTAGTGGCTGTGTGTAGCTGTGAAACAAATTATAACTCAGCCACTGAACTGGTTGCCACTGTACTGCCAATCTGCCATGTCATAGCAATAGTCACTGAATTGCGGCACATGGTTGCAACATGAGTGTACTGCTAGGCAGGTCTTATATGTACATGTCTCACACATGGTGTTCTGCACGAGTTGACCAAGTTTGGGTGTTGGGGGTATGGATGTGTCATTATGATAAAATGGTAATATTCCAAGCAGTAGTAACTTAACTGTACAAAAGTATCTGAACAACTGCAGCCCAGTGTGTAGCAGCAGTGTGTTAACTGCAGCCCAGTGTGAACTGTGAAGGCATGGAATATGCTGTCTTACGCCCAACTTACAGTGGGGGAAAAATCTGCCACGAAAGAAGTGTGATAGAATTTGCAGCATGTGGGTCATGTGGAACACAGCTTTGGCATAAGCAAGTACGCACTATTTGTAATATCCATGTGTGTGAATTATCTCAGTCGACATGACAGCACCCGGCAACAGTGTGAAATGAAGGAACTACACGATGCAAGTGCAGGTGGGTGTGGGTTGCATGTTGAATATGCCTCAATGATTACAGCTGAACGGAACCACTCTTCAACACTGTTACGGCTCACAAAGAGGCTTGCTTGCCAAATGAGGCCAACAACCAAAAAAATTGCCTAGTTGCCGGGGACGAACTTGGTGGCGTAGTTCCTGCATACCAATCGACTGTGAAAACTTGTCACAGTACATGGATGCACAATTCAGACTAGATCCACAGATCCACGCCAGATCAGACTCAAACTGATAACACCACAAATATCGACTGCTCATGCCCCTCGCACGTCAGTGCGGGGCACATGACAAAACATCAGAGCATGGAGCGCACCAGGCGTTGACACCGCTGGGGTCAGCGACGTGTTCTGCCCAGTTCTCGATGGGGCCCTTGCCAGTGACAATAGCCTGGACGTAGAAGCCGAACATGGAGAACATCGCGAGGCGGCCGTTCTTGATCTCCTTCACCTTCAGCTCAGAAAGGGTGTCGGGGTCGTCAGCCAGGCCGAGGGGGTCGAAGGCCTCACCGGGGTAGAGGGGGTCGAGGTCCTCACCCAGGGGTCCACCGTTGACGCGGAAAGCCTCGGCACCGCCCATGAGCAGCACCTGGCAGCCGAGGATGGCCAGGATGGACTGAGCGTGGACGAGGTTGGAGTTGCCGAGATAGTCGAGGCCACCGTCGGAGAAGATCTGGGCACCAGCCTTGAACCAGACAGACTCGCCGAAGGAGACGCCAGCGTATTTCTCGAGGATCTCGGGGAAGACGCAGCCGAGTGCGCCGAGCATGGCCCAGCGAGCGTGGATCAGCTCGGTCTCGCGGTAAGCGGCGAAAGTCTGGGGGTCGGCGGACAGGCCAGCGGTATCCCAGCCGTAGTCACCGGGGAACTCACCGGTGAGGTAGGAAGGCACATCGCCCTCGGAGAAGGGGCCGAGCCACTTTGCGCGGTCGGGGCCTGCACAGGATCACCTGCCGCGTGAGACACTTCGTGGGGAATCGCGGATCCTTCGGGTTTCTCATAAGCTACATATCTATGTGCATGCACAACACTGACTGTAAGTATCATGTATGAAAAGATGTACCGTTACATCTAGGTACAAGGTGGGCGAATCCTTCATGGACACGACTGTTCCAAAGTCCAGATATGCGACCGGCACACGCAAGTTGTGGTCAAACCATGCCAGCTTCATCATGTTGCAGCAGCAGGTCACTGATATGAAAGCAGGGATGAGAGGCAGGAGCACTCACCGTACCACTCGACAGCGGCGCGAGCCACGGTCTTGCCACGGGCCTGCACGCGTCACAGAATCACGATCTGGCCGCAAATCTGCATCTGCGCGCGAGGTCGACATTCACGCCGGGGGTATAATAGAACAGCCAAATAACAAACACCTGAACTAGGCCTGCACCCGAATGAAGCGATTGCCGCTGGAAGCAAAGAAACCGACAGGCGATGGTGCTCAGCTCAGGTGCACAAACCCGGTATCGAACTCGGTCACACGACAGCCGGAATGAAGCAACACCGGCACACTCGATGCAGAGACCACAGGACCACGCCAGTAACAGTGTTTGGCCTGCGCCAAACCTGTGCCGGGGGAATTTTGCGACGTATCACTGCGGGATACAGACACGCGTGTCCACTCCTCCTGCTACGCGCACAGCACACGGGCGGGCGCCGCGCCACACCGCAAGCGGGACAGCAATGTTAGACAGCTACAGGTACAGTGTGAGGGCGCGACGTGTGTTGCTCCAGGACATACCGGAGCGGCCTGGCGGACGCCTGCGGAAGCGAAAGCAACTGCGGAAGCCATTGTGATGCGTGCAGGAAAGGATGTATCAGTAGTTTGGAACGGGTCTGGTACAGGTTACGGGTTGGGCACTGGCATATATAGTGCTCGGCCTGGGCGTGTGCGACGCGAGCATCAGGGCTGGTTTCGATCCATTGCGGATCTGGGTTCGAGATTGCGAAGTTTGAGCGCCGATAGCCACTGGTGGGGCAGGGTATCTGATTCCATTACAGACGCTGTACGATCTCTTGCGATTGCAAAATCAGCCTGATGCATATTTTTGATATTATAATGTGGCATGGAGTGGCGCCTTGCGATCGATTGGAAGTTGCGAGAGGATGCCGTTCAGGCAGTGCACAGCTGTTCCACTTCGACAGCTGCCTGCTGCTCTGCGCAAGGCCACAGCCACAGTGAACGTCGCAATTGATGCAGTGCAAGCCTCTTCGCATGTATGGTCTGAAGATATTCACCTGGTCTGGTTTGCGCGCGCTTTTCTGTTGTATACCGTCAGTTCCGAGTTACCGGATCTACGCCCAGGATGCACTCGCCAGCTGCAGTGGATGTACACCAGCAAGGCGGGGCACCGCAACGAGGACGGCATGCGTGGCACCGTATATCGACACTGCCCGAAATTCGTATAAGGTTTGTATGGACCTCTTCACGGAGTAGTGCGTTCTAATTGTCCGCCCTCTAGAGCATCAAGCGAGATGGCACGTATACCAGTTGTGAATCTGCCGCGTCTGCGTGTGTTGTTACATTGCTAGCCTTTTATACTTTTCGATCTTTCTCTCGTAGCAGGTGTAAAAATGTCATGTAGCCTTTTCTCGGAGGCGTGAACGCCGGGAACACCTCCCGCAGGCCACGCTCAATTGCGATGCTTAGCAGCACCACTATACCGCACCCACCGAACAGCTCGTAACGGATGTCCGATGGCAGGTCTACTAGCTGCACATACGACGCGATCTGCGGCGCGAATCCTGATGCGACGACCGTCAGCGCCATGCTGCTGAAGCGCAGGGACGTGATCATGCCCGAGTTCTGCAGCAGCGGCGTCTGGAACGGCTCCCCAATGTAGTTGACAGCAAAGGTAATCAGCTGCATTGCATTCTGAACTATGAAGCACGTCGTGTTCACCAGGTTGGGCTGGAACTCCGCTTCAGCGTGCTGCCGCTCGCCCTGCACCTGATCCATGTCAGCACACAGCGCACCTTAGACTCACGATTCCACATTGACCTCACGCGGTATCCGCATTACGCATGATCTAGTCGCGGGCGTAAAGTGGCAGACCAGAATGGTTTGGACGCACCTCCTCCATGGCATAGTATGAGCGCCTGTACATGTAGACGATAAAGGAGATCTGCACTGCAAACTGCAGCAGCAGAGAGGACATCACATACAGGCAGAACACGCTCTGGTGTGGCCTTGCAGGTGACAGCGTTGCCAGGGGCTTGGCGTTGGCCACGAAGAAGAAGAGGCCAGCGCTGAGGAAGCCCTGGAACGTCGCCTGCATGTGCACCCACCACCTGACCATGGGCTGTAGCTCATCACCATCTCCACTCGCAGGCTGCAGGGGTCCATCCCCGCATGACTCTGTGCGCAGCATTAATGACAACACTAGCAGGGCGTTATGGACTACCAGCCTGGGGATCGTGCAGCTTGGGCAGCACAGACCATCAGCCCTGGGCTGGCCTGCTCGATGCGTGGCCACCACATAGTACAGATCACGAGCTTCGAAACTGTGGACTAGTGTGGATAGCCTGAGCCTGGCCACCTGGACCGAGCTGACATCAACGCCGCGGATAGGCTGAGATCACAGCAGGCAAGCGCTGCTGCGGCGGACGCCACAGGACATGGCTGGCGGTGGAGCGGCACAGTGGCGGCTGGCTGCAGCAGTGGCGGCTGGCTGCAACAGTGGCGGCCGGCTGCAGCAGGGCCGGCACCTGGATGTCCCCGAGCTTGACGCCCGCGAGGTAGAGCACGGAGAGGGAGTAGGCGGAGCAGAGGCTTAGCAGGCCGAGGATCTTGAACATCTGGATGGTGACAACGAGCGTGCAGCGGCCCTGCTTGATGATGTCTGTCGTCGGCATCACGTCCGTGGCCTTCACTGTGAACGGCGACGCCATCGAGGCATCGCCCGGCTTCAGCAGCGGCGGCTGGCCGTCGCTTGAGCCATCGCTCTGCTTGTCCAGCCACTCCGCCCACTTGCGCATCTGCACGGCCGACCCGTGTGTGTCCACATCGCCACGCATTGCAGACGCCCCCCAGTGCAAGTGCGGCTAGAAGTCAGCAGAGGCGTTCAGAGTCACGTTGCACTCACGACCCCAGCTTGGCAGTGGAATGGGCACGCACCGACTCCGGGACGGGCTTGCCCTGCTCCTCAAACTTGGCAATAAGCTGGCTGCCGGGAAGCAGGTTGCCGTCGGCGTCCGTCGTCTTGCGCGGCTCCGGCGGCAGGCCCTGCAGCTGCCGCTGCAACTGCTCCTTCTTCTTGCGCATGTGCTCCTTTGCGGCCGCGCGCGCCGCCGCGATCTTGCTGTCGCTGGGGGGCTCCATGAGCGCCACGCCGACGTGCGCAGCCTTGAGCGCGCCGACGTCGTTTGTGCCGTCGCCGCACATCAGCGTCGTGCGGCCCGCGGCGCGGTGGACCTTGATGATGTGCTCCTTCTGGTCGGGGGACACCCGCGCAAACACCTACACCACGGCGGTCGATTTGCTTGGGCGCTCTCCGGGCTACGTAGCGCGTGTTGCGTGACATCGTCTGCCCCCTTGCCACAGTACGGTGAGGGTCATACGTGCCAGGTCTGTGGCCACCAGGGCTACATGGAGGCACCATGGCGTCCCCTTCACAGACTGCACCTGGCTAGTTGGCAACGCGGGCTGGACAGGCGGGCACCAGTACAACTGGCAGCCGGCACGTGCTGCGGCAACTGCTGTGAGCCATGCTGCTTGCTGGGACGCACAGGGATGGCGCGTGACACACGAGGCACGTGGGCCATGAGGCGCGCCTGCAGTGGCGCGGAGCGAGCAGAGGCGTGCCTGCGTGCAGCCGATGACGACATCGTCGATGCCTGCCAGCGTGCAGTGGCGCAGGCCGTCGCCGGTCACGCAGAGGTCGTACTGCAACGCCAGCTGCACCACCGCCACGCGGTCCGGCTGGAACGGCTCCACCGTCGACTCATCAGGCGAGCGCCACGAAAAGTGCTCATCGGAGGGGTCGATCGCCTTGCCTGCAGCCAGTCAGCGCTCACACGGCCCTTGCTACACAGGCAGCGGCGATTCCATCATGCCGCGGATGTCGTCCGCTGCCATCGGCTGCCTCGGCATGTGCACGCATGTATGCACGCATACACGGACACTACAGGACAGACGGTCGTGGGGAGGGGTGGCAGCGAAGGCTGCTGCGCACCGGTGCTGCCGATGATGACGGGCTCATCACAGTTGAGGATGAGCACGGGGCGGTCGGTGATGTGGACCTGCGCGGCCGTGAAGCATGCCGTCAGCGGCGCGTCCCCCGTGATCATCACGAGCTGGTGCGACGACTCGGCCAGCATCTTGAGCGCCGGGGCGGAGCCGTCCTTCAGCGGCGTGTGGAACACGGCGAGGCCCAGGTACGACAGGCCCTGCTCCGCCTGCACAGCATGCGCCACGCTGATGCCACTGCTGGGGCCGCGCCCGGTCTGGCCTCACAACTTAGCTGGGCAATGGCGCATGACTCATGCATGGCGCCGCTGGAGTCTGCTGCAATACTACTGGAAGGCAAGGGGGCTTGCGCAAACAGAACAAGGGTTGTGTGCAATGGGGCACCCACAGTCGCAGTTGGAGCATGCGTCTGCCAGCAGGAGCGCAGCAGTGGTTGGAAGGGGCGGGGCACCTCCTCGCGGGACATGGCCTTGAGCTCCGACATGGACATCGCCGGGAGGGTCTTGATGGCGAGCGCGATGACGCGGCCGCCCCGCGCGGCGTGCACGCTGTGCGCTGCCTCATAGCCATCCGGGCTTGTGGCCAGCAGCCGCTGCATGACCTCCGGCGCGCCCTTGGCCAGGACGAAGGACTTCTCGAGGCCGCGCGGGCCCTCGAGGCGCACCACCACCGACATGCGCTTCAGCTCGGAGTTGAAGTGGAACTTCTGCACGTGGCGCACGGTGCACTGCATGCCATCAAACGGCCCGCGGCACTCGGCGCCGGCGCCCGAGCCGAGCAACTGCCAGCCGGAGGCGAGGAAGGCCGCCTTCTCAAGGGGATCGCCCACGAGGTCCCCCTCCACGTTCATCAGCGCGTGGCAGCACGACATCACCACCGTCGCCTCCTGCACACGCCCCGCGCCCCCTGATGTGCCGCATGTGCTGTGTGCTGTGTGCTGTACTGTGACGGCAAGCTTCCAGCGGTGCCGCTGAGGTGCCGCTGTCTATCTCAATGCAATTAGGAAGGGCCATTCCCCTTGGCGCAGTACGCCCCCCCTACCTCCCTCTCACCTTGCCGACTCTACCCAAACAGCGCAAAGCATTTCGAATTAGGAGTGCTAGTGACAGCGTATGGTGGCGGGTGGCATGGTGGTGGGGACTTCCAGCGGCTCATCAGGTGCTGGGGCAGGGACGTGCGGCAGGCTGCAGGTGGGGCGGGCGCGGACACACCCTGGGCCACGCACGGGAGTCGGCGACGGGCTCGTCGTCGGTGCCGCTGCGGAGGCGGCCGGTGGCGGCGTCGGGGAGCGCGGCCAGGCCGAGCAGGAGCATGTGGTCGCTGGTGAGGGTGCCGGTCTTGTCAAAGCAGCAGACCTCGACCTTGCCGGCAAAGGGGATGCGGAAGGGCTCGGTGCAGAAGATGGCGAGGCGGCGCAGCGCGATGAGCGAGTTGTTGACGGCCATCGTGAGCTCCATCGGCAGCTCGGGCGGGATGACGGACGTCACGACCATGGCGCAGTTGAGGTAGAGCTTGAAGCGGCTGCGCTCCTCCGGCGGCCTCTGCAGGCCCTCGTTCAGCACATACCCTGCACACGCCTCCTGCTGTGCACACGCGCCTCCTGCTGTGCACATGCGCCTGCTGCTGTGCACGTCCTGAGGCAGCTCGCCCTGACAGGCAAATTTTGCACAATTTTCTCGCGGCAGATGCGTTGATGTTCGCAGCAGCGTGACTGCGGGGGTGTCGTGCACAGCCTGCTGGACTGGCAGCCGGCCGGAGGTTGGCGCACAAGGCGTCTGCTACTGCCAGGAGCGGCAGGGGTGGGGGTGGGGGCGCACAGGCGGCGGCGAGCGCGAAGATGAGGAGGAAGCAGATGAAGAGGCCCGTCTCGACGGTGTTGGCGCTGAGCGCCTCTGTGGAGAAGAGGATCATGCGCATGAGGCGACCCTGCGCGGTCTCAAAGCCGGTGCGCAGCACGACGCCGATCGCGCCGCCGTCCTCCGCCACCAGGCCCCCCGCCGTCGGCGCGCCCGGCGACACGTTGAGCACCTTCGTGCCGCCAAACAGCACACTGCGCTTGTCCTGCCGAACGTCCACAGCGCGCCCGCCGCCGGCCGCGCCGCCGTCACGCGCCGTGATCGCCTCCTTCCACTGCGGCGTCGACTCGCCGGTGAGCACCGCCTCGTCCGTCATGCATGTGCCCGATATGAGCAGCACGTCGGCCGGCGCCACGGCGTCGTCCTCGTTGCGCTGCGCTGAGTCAGCGTGCGGCAACACCACAGAGATGACGTCCCCGGGCAGCAGCATCTCCCCCGGCACCTTGGTCCACTTGCCCCCGCGGTACACCTGCGGAAAGCCTCTGCTATCCCAAGTGCTACACAATGCCTGAGGCGTGCCATGCATGCCGTGTGCACGCAGCAGGCGGGTCGTGCACAGGCCGACGGGGGGGGTGCCTTGTCAAGAACGCGTGTGCGGCATATCGAAACAGCGGGGCAGGGGGCGGTACCTGCAGGTGCTGCTTGGGGACTTGGATAGCGCGGAGGTCGTTGAGGGTGCGGGTGCGGGAGAGCACAACTGTGCACTCGAACATGACGAGCATGCCGAGCGTGAAGAGTGAGTAGTACCAGTACGCGTCCATGCACCACAGCAGCACGCAGAAGACCTGGAAGCAGAAGAAGGGCGCCAGCATCTGGTGCTTCAGCATCTCCATGAACTGCGGCACGGGCACGTCCACGGTGTTGGTGCCCCAGAGGTCAAGGGCGGCTAGCACAGCAGAGTCAGACTTGAGGCCTGTTGCCTCGAGGTACGACTGGATTGGGTTGCTGTCAGGGTACTGCACAGGCCTAAAGGTGCTGCTGGATGCGTTAAGCTCGAATTTCACTCGCCGGAAGTCGAACTCCACATGGTGTTCCTGCATCAGAAAAGCGGAGCTGCCGTGGCATGCACAGGTGCTGCGGATGCGAAGCAGTCCAACCTGAACGTGAGATAAGAAAGCACCGTTTCGTCTGTTGTCGGTAGCTTGATTTTCCTCTTGCTGAGAGGGACGATGTCCGGAGTGCCGTGGTTCTGGTCTGGCACGCAAAGAACGTGGTCCGCCTTGTCGGTTGTGCGCGCCGTGGAGAATTGGCAGAACATCTTCACACGCACTACCCAGATGCAGAACAAATTGACGAGGACGTGGAAGACGATCAGGATCGCCCACACAACCCGCACATAGTCTTGCGGAGTCTCTGGCTCCCACATCTCGTACACTTCTGGAGCGTCAGTCGGAGCGTCCACGGCGTCCCCATCCGCAATGACACCGTCCAGAACATCCATTGGCTCCGTTTCAGTGACAGATTCATCGAAGTCGGCAGGGGCGTCTGGGGGGACGTCTGGCGGAACGTAAGTCAAAACACAGTACGTGAAAGCTGCAAACGCAAGGACATGCAGGACACGAAACGGACCGTCATTGAGACGGAAGTACTGACTGCGTTTCTGTAGCAAGCACACGCGCTTGACATGCTCATGATCGACGCCGGGCTGCGCCATTTTTGTTCCAGGCGCGCCTCACAGTCCCATGAACAAGTATCGTCCGTGCACCTTAAGGCTCCATGACGCAGTAAACTCGTGTATGAACCAATTGGTGTGTCATCAAATGCTTGATTGGGCGCAGTACCGGACGCCTGTGGGCCTATAGAGTTCTCCCTCTGAAGTGTCCACGAGGGGTTGAATTGAATGATGGTGTGTCGCGCCATATGGGAGTCGACTTGATGTCAGTGTTATTGCAGTGATCACACCAGATCAGACTGTTCAAGTTAACACCAGTACGTATCAGGAGTCGGTTCTGGTGCACCATGAATCATCCTGAGATTTTGGGTTCTCTCGCGCATAAATGGCAACTGACACCACTCAGCGCGTGATGTGTTAGCAGCCAACCAATGGCACCCGGGGCGTAATTGTCGGCGCTGATACACCAGACGCCAAAGGCATGAGGCAGTTAACTGCGCGAGTGAAGGTGCTCCAAGTGCTCAATTGCTGCATCATCAATACTCGTGCTATGTGGCCGGTCCGGGGTACCACCATAGACAAGGAAGCAGGCACGGCTGTGGGACCTCCTGGACACTACTGATAGGAGCGTCCCTTCCTGCTCCCGAGTCATAGAAGCACCAGGACGGGCTGTAACGCTTGACTGGGAACGGTTGGATAAGTCCCAACGATTGCTACATGAGTGGCCAGTCACTGCTGCATCAACCGGACACGCGCTCCATGTGCCTTCAGCCACTGAGTGTCAAGCAGATCCACACTGACCGGCCTGGGCCAGCTGGGCCGCAATCACCTTACTTGCCTGCGCCAAGCAGTCCACGCTCACCTGGGCCGCCGTCCCCCTGGGCAGACTAAGCTTGCGCTCCCGCGCGCGCCATCTGCCACGCCACACCATGCGTGCACTCACGCAAGCACCAAGCAAACCGCACTCCACATGCACCGCTGCCGGGAGATGGAACAGCAGAGCAGGCAACCGACTGCATAGCTGGACGACCAATGCTGGCATCGGAGGCCGTGCATGGTGACCGGTACTAGGAGTCCCTCGCCACCTACATCGATGCTGAGGTGACCTGATGCCGAGTGACACAACAGCACGCCCGTCAAGGGGAACCCACATGGTGCCAACACAGGTGGGGCAATGTGTTCGTTGTTGCATGTTATGATTGTATGACCGTTGGGGTGACCCCAAGAGCACACATAGCTGGCACCGAAGTGGCAACATAGTCCACGCATGCCAGCAGCGGTGCCAACCCTCAAGGCGTTAGCTCGACGCAAGCACGACTGCAGCAGTCCAGACATTGCTGCACGGGGGTATTCTTACAGCTGCGGACCCAGCACGTCCTCAGCCCCGGGAGCAAGGTAGCCCCAGAGCCACAGGCGGGCCTGTACAGGTCAGATATGGCCGAGGAGAGCCTCGCAGTTCGAAGCGTGGGCAGGGATACACTCGATGCAGATGGATGAAGGGGGGAGTTGGCCACGTCGGCAATCCAACTGCTCAGGGTACAAGCGGATCGCCGCGGCGGTCGGGTCAACACGCGTGCCGTCTCGGGAGGACTACAGGCCTGACGAGCACGCGAGCGCGGCGCCAGCTTTGTATATCCCAGCTATATCAAACGTGGAACTCATGTCGAGCAAGCTGGTGTCCGGTGCAGTAGCGATACCACACGGGTGATCCATACTCATCAGGAGACGCCGGGAGGTGGACTGTCTCCCGGGATCGGCTCTGTGAGAGGGGTGGGCACTCAGCCCTCTGGCACTCCCACCATTCACGCGGACACCTGGGACCTATTTGAACAACATCGGGACGTCCATAGGGCATATATACGTGCTATGGAGCTGTCTGAAGGGGTTTGGGAAAATCGAGTCGGATTTCCCAATATTGCGACGAGTTTGACGCAGAACTTGTCCGATTTCCCAATGTTCGTCAAAGTCTCCTTTTTTGAATCCCAATCCACTGCGAGTGGTCCCAAAGTACACACAACACCTTAAAATCACTATCGTTGGACCTCAGAAGGTGATGTGTGGGTGCCGCTGTGGTCAGACATCGCTTGTGTTGCTTCGAGTCGGGTCGTGGACGTCACGCCGCAGTCAACATGCCGCGTGACCTCACCCATGAGCAGTACAGGCCTCTTCGATCGTATTTGACTAATGTGAATATTATCTATAGGTATATATGTGCTTTGGGTGCCCCGTTGTCCGACGATCATCTGCGGGAGAGTCTGCCTTCCGCGATCATGATCACTCTGAACGACCATGGGGCTGACGAGCAGGCCATTGGAGACTTCTTTTATGCCTTTAGCAAATTATGCGTTGAAGTGAATGTTGTCGACGGCAGCTCCAGAGCCTCTTCTAGTATGTACTTCATCACATCATGCCACCAGCCCAAGTCACAAGGGTCATCCTGCCTGCACATGTTCCAGTGACCCACTTCCAACTGCACTACAACGTTCAAACCTGCAGCTGATTCCAAAGCGTGATCAAGAGAACAAATCCTGCAGTGTCCATCCTTGGCATTCCAGATTGTCCGACCAAGCCATGCCATTCTGCACTCGCTCCACCTGTAGCACCGCATTGTTCGGCATGCCATGATATAGGAGGCAAGCTTGAGCTGTGTATATTTGTTGATTTCCAGATACGATGAGACAGAGCTGCCCTCCATACAAACAAGCACAAACTAACAGTCTCAGACGGAACCGTTTTAGGCCATATCGCCAAGCTTCATGTGGCAACATGAAGGAACATGAAGCATGGCACTTGTGACAAGTCAGCATGAGAACACGGTGGAGTGGCACTGTGTCAGTTAGCGCTACCGGTAGGAGCGTCGTAGTCCCGGGGTGACCACAGGTGTACAGAGGAGGGCATGCATCGACTGCACATTGGGCTCGTCAAAACTATCATGCTGGAGGTCTTTCGGTGGCATCTGAAAGTCTCCTAGGCCAACTGGAGGGGCATTGGGAACACCTAGCTAGGATTGGGATGATTCTGGGGTACATTGGGAAAATAGGGTCCACTTCCACAAACATCAGGGCTGATTCGGCCTGAAAGTGTCCGATTTTGAACAGTCTGCCACCAGGAAGTCACCTGTAGTCACTGCCCAGATGTGTCTACCGTGTGCTGCCTGCACCAGTGACTCTGCTTTGTGTCGTTGTACTGCCCTGTGCCTCCCAGGGATGCCCGCCAGTACCGAGCTATAGATATTCCTCCGTGAGTGATCCTCGTCAGTCTTGAGTACCTCTGAGAACCCCCGTGTAACCTGACGGAAGCTCAACAGTGTACCTCCGTGTCCCATAGCCTCTGTCCCTGTCACTTGATCCCCGAGTCCCCGTCTGGAACCCAACAGACAGCTCATCTGGTATCGATGATATTGTTCCTCTAGTTTATGGCATTAGACTCAAGCGACTTGACCCGAAGACTCCAGGAGTACTTGACGCAACACCCGACCTCTCGCCTCCCGTCGAACCTTGGCTACACCAGAGAGGCCATCCTCCAGGTAATGACTGACCCAGTAGACGTAAACGCGAAGTTAGCTGAGCTCAGTCAGAAACTTTTGGATCTGACTGCAGCCGTGTCTGTCCTGGCGTCCGCTCAGGCGAGCACACAGGCAGCTGTATCTGCGGCCCCTGTCGCAGGCGGTGGTACCTCGTCGACCACCGTCCAGCCGCAAAGCAACTGGACCCGCGATGTAGAAAAATTCAATGGTGATGGCTACGACAAAGCCAAAGAATTTGTGCGCAATGCAAAAGGCGTACGTGTCTATGTGCCTGCAAGTGTTGATTTTAGTACTGCAAGCAGTCACAACGTTGCCCTCATGGTTAGTAACAAACTGACCGGACCTGCGTCACTGTGGTACGAACAGTACGCACGCGCAAATCCCGCACATAGTTTCAACGAGTTCATAGAAGCATTCACACAACGTTTCATTAGTGGTCGCAAAGCCCAAGCGGCCATCCGCGAGGAGTTTTTCGATGTGGCCAAATACACTGGCTCCCTCGAGGAGTCTTACAAGCGCATGACCGAACTGCTGTCAACCTTGGAAGATCCGCCCAAGGACATAGACCAGATCTCGACATTGCGAAAGATCATACGTGACCCGACCATCAAACTTGAAATCGATCGTGCACACACCACGACCCTAGACGAGGCGGTACGCTGCAGCCGTCAATGCTGCAACAGCCGTGCGCCGTGCACGCAGCACTGATCGAGCTATTCGCCCCGCGCAACCCACGCGCCCACAAAGTGCTCGTCCTCCATTCTCAGCACAATCGGGCCGTGGTAACTTTAGACCACAGCGGCCTCCGTACCCTTCACGCCCACAAGCGCACTTCACTCCGCGCCCACAATTCAACCAGATGCATGTGCCGCACACCGCGCACAGTGCACCTGCCCACATGATGGCTCCGCCCATGCAAGCGACCGTCATGTCAGCAGCTTCCAACGCATTCCCACAGCAGTCCACTGCTTATGCACCGCCGATTCCGGTCATGCCTGGCTCCTTCATGTTGTAATTCAGTGGACCGCGGCCTAAGGCCTGTGGGATCCTGAGCATGTCGTCATGCGCAGGGGTTGGTGCTGTCACATACCTTGCTGTCTTAGGTATCTGTCCGTGACAGCGCCTGTACCTTCAGTTGGAGGATGAATGCACGTGAGTCTTAGGACAGTAGAAGAGAGAGTGATTACACTACGATCTGTAGAGCCTATATAAGCGTTCAATCAACGTCTCATACGGATACGATCAGAATCAATGTCTGCGGCACGCAATCTTGCATGCATTGCTCGTGCATATGGTCAGCCATCGGTGCATGGCTGCCCCATAGCCACTCCGGATCAGCACCGTGAATCCACTCCATGCATGGTCACCGTAGTCCTGTGCATGGCTGGATCACGACACTTCATGCCAACGCAGTACCAAGAAGAGGCACCTCGCATTGCACGTCTCGACGACGCTGAACGTCAACGTTGTTACGAGCAAGGCCTGTGTTTCCGCTGTCGTCAGTCCGGACACAGAGCCAACCAGTGTCCCAACTATCCGCAGAATCCCGACTCCAACGGTCAGGGAAATTTTCGGAACAGCGGCGCACCGCGTCGCTAGGCAGTTCCATCGCTGCCGACGAACACCTTCCGCGCCGGCACCGGTTGCACCGCCGGTGTACAATTTGTCATACGCTACTGTGCCAGATCCAAAGGTGCACAAATGTATCCTTGTCGATGTGATGATTGCGGGTGCACCGGCCCGAGCTCTGATCGACACAGGTGCAACACTTCGTTCATGTCAGAAGACTTCACACAGTCTGTCGGCATCGCATGTGATGTCCGCAATGCTCAGTCAGCTTCATTAGCTGATGGGTCAGCCGTGGTAATCAAAGGCGCCACGCCGCGTCTCACGGTTAAAATCTCGTCTGTGCACTCCAAGCATCAGTTCCAAGTGCTCCCTGCGCTTGATGGCATGGACGTTGTCCTCGGCATGGACTACCTCGCTGCCAACAATGTCATTGTAGAGCCCCGAAAGCTATCCGTGTCTCTGCCCTCCACGAAGGGATTAGTAACTGTGAAGGCTGCCCGCAGCAGCCGATGTTTCCGAACATGTCATCAATGCATGTTGACGTCGTGTCGGGTGCCAAGCTGGCGCGCATCATCCGTCATGATGCCAAGCATGACTCTGACTACTTCATCGGTTATGTCAAAGATGTTGTAATCCATTGGACCGCGGCCTAAGGCCTGTGGGATCCTGAGCATGCCGTAGCTATGCGCAGGGGTAGGGTACTGTCACATACCTTGCTGTCTAGGTATCTGCCGGTGACAGCACTGTATCTTCGTTGGAGGCGACGACACGTGAGACTTCGGACAGTAGAGAAAGAGTGATTACACTACGATCGACAGAGCCTATATAAGCGTTCTCTAAACGACTCATACGGATACGATCAGAATCAATGTCTGCTGGCACGCAATCTGCATGCATTGCTCGTGCATATGGTCAGCCATCGGTGCATGGCTGCCCCATAGCCACTCCGGATCAGCACCGTGTATCCTGGCACACATGGTCACCGTAGTCCTGTGTATGCCACCATGCATGGTCACCGTAGTCCTGTGCATGGCTGGATCACGACACTCCCCTAGACTAAGCTTGTACTACCGCAAGCTGCAGTCTATCTCGAAATTTTCCCAGTGCTGGTCCTGCCAACACCTCACATCCCCCATTGGAGCCACTAAAGGTCAAGCCAAGTCTATGGTCCCTCGCAGGTATCTCAGTACGTGAAGGACACCATTCCAATGACATTTGGCACTCCCAGCCATATGCCTGGCCAAGACATTAGCCGGAAACGCGATGTCTGGACGCGACACAACTGCCACATACTGGATGCTTCCTACGGCTTGCATAAACCTCTTATGCTCTGTGCCTGTAGCCTTCTCCTGGCTAGGATCTTCCTTCAGGCTAAACATTTTCTGCTTTGGCACCAAAGGAGTTGGCGCCCGTCTGCACTCACTCATGCTGAATCTCTCCAGCATGTCCCTGATGCTCTTTCTGTGTGTGATGGTGATAGTGCGAGCAGCGCGATCACGTATGACCTCCATGCCCAGCACATATCCCAGCTCCCCCAGGTCACGACCCTCAAATGCCTCAAGGCTCTTTCTGATGGCATCATCCATCTGCTCTACCAGACCGAAAATCAACAGATCATCGACCCACAGAAAAAATAAGACAACGTCCTACTTTGCAGATAACAGTGCAGGGTCACTGGCTGATCTCACAAAGCCCATACTCAACAAGAGCTCTGCAAGCGCTTTGTGCCACTCCTGGCAGCCTGCTTCAGACCATACAACGCCTTCTTCAGACGCCACACCATACCAGACCATCATCTAGTACAGGAGGTTGTGCCACATACACTTCCTCCTCCAGAAACACCATTCAGGAAAGCACATTTTTATGTCTATATGCCTCGTCTCTAGATCCTCTACTGCACAGACCGATAACAGAGCCCTGAAGGTAGCATAACTGCCCACAGGTGCCCATGTCTCAAAGAAATCTACGCCCTCCACTTGCGTAAACCCCCTGGCTACATATCTGGCTTTGAAACGCTCAATTTCACCCTGTGCTCCTCGCTTGATCTTAAGCACCCACTTGCCTGTCACAGGCTTCGCTCCTAATGGGCACTCGACCAGCTCAAACACGTCATGTTCTCTCAAGGAGGTCAGCTCATCGAGCATGGCCGTGATCCACTGCTCACGGTGAGTGCCACGCATGGCCTGCTGCACCGTTGGATCATCTACTACGACCTCGACCTTCTTCCTCACGGTAGCTGCACGCCTGGACTCACAAAGGCTAGCAGTAGGGCCACCGTTCGGAGTCACCTCCTGCCCCGTCGGCTTTTCTGCATCAGGAGTCACACTGTCAGCCGTCGCAGACACTCCTTCAGCTAAGTCACCGACGTCATTCTCACCATTGAACACTGTGGAGCTCCCAGCATCATGCTCACGTGCACCCTCCGGGGAGATGCGCTCAACAGCAACATCACTCATAATGGCTCCCACAGCATGGACAGCAGGTCTCAAGACTTTGCGAATCAAATGAAAAGGCTTTGGAACCCATCGAATCCCCACCTCATGTGGCGGATCCAGACGTTCTCCGCTGCCCTCGCGGCACTTGGTGCTGACTCTCCCCCTGAGCCATCACGCCTGTCGCTATTCCCCTAGGCACATGCCGTAGCTCGCCTTGCCCCTGGCCCTCAGACCCAGATATATGCCGTGGCTTATCATATCTGTCCCGGTCATCACGCCCTGACAACGTGGACCCGCGGTAACTTCGGCTGCCGCCGTGACCGTCAGCTCGCACAGATGGGGGTGGCTCACTCAGCTCCTTGCCCATCAACCGCTGACTGGCTCCGCTGAGCGTGAGCGGGATCTAGACTCAGGCCTCAGAGTCATCCTCACTACCAGATGCATCTTCATCCGCCTCCCTCATCAGTTGGAAGCGGATAGATGTCACAGTCTCCCATGTGCAGCACAGGTCTATCCCGCGTAGGGATTGTCTCTGCAGGCCTGAACTCGCAGTTCAGTGGCCCAGACGGCTGGTCTGCTGCATCATATTCCCAGTGCGGCACAGCTGCAGCACTGTCAGCCGCTGCAAGATCACAGCGCGCTGCAACCACTGCATCACTGATCTCCGGTGTGTGCCAGCGCTCATGGCGCGCCAGCAGCTCTGCACCCAACACTCTAGGAGAGAACTCAGGCTCACCCTCAGGTAGCTCCTCTCGTGGTTTGAAACGCCTATGCAACGTTCTGCTTGGTTCCCAGTGCTGATGGCCCAGACCCGGATGCTCCCCCTCAGCCCAATCCACATTTCTGCCCCTCTCTGGCATCATGTGTTCACGACTGGCTGGTGGACGCACTGCCCGCACACTGGTGCTCTTCACCCACTTCTTCATGTTGGGCAAGAACTCAGCCTCTGGCACTACACTGGTGAACTGATCTGGCAGGATCTCAAATTCACCGCCCTCAATAGTTCTCTAGCACAACTGGGTCCGCCGTAGGTTCCCCAGCCATGTGAAATCGCTGCGCGAAAATCCTTCACCAGAGCAGGTGGAGCAGCCGTGTGCCTGTACATCCGCCTGCTGCCCCCATTCCCACGCTTCACATACACCTGTCATATGAGGACCTCCAACCGGTCCCATATAGCACCGGAGGATTCCTCGCTCCTCCAGGTGCCCTGAAGTGCTCCCTCCGCGGATACACATACATTGGGCACCCGAAAGGCTTCACCTGTGCCACCACGAGACGGAAGTCATCTTCACTGACTTTCCGAAACCACAAACAAGTATGGCACTATCTCCCTGACATCCACATTTCTATGCACCTTTCCCACAAATGCCGCATTCTCTCCTGGCATTCAGCTGCTCACAGAGCTCCTCAGGCTCAGCGCAAGCGCTCCCGCCCTTCCGGACCCTCAGCTGCTTAGCCCGCTGCTGCTCATTCGTGGACCATGGCTCATGGCTGGTGGCAACTAACCTCTCTTCAGCCTCTGCTATCGCCTCCCTCCGCCGAACCCTTCCCAGTGCTGTACTCGACGTCAGGTTGTGTGCATGGTTCACGCACATGTATGCTCCGGCCACAGGAATGCAGGGACTGCTGCCTGCAGCAGGCTTGCCCGCACTGACGTGTTCAGCACACCGATCTTTCGCTCTACCAACCATTAGACTCATGCTGGCGGTGTCAGTGAACGTGTGTACTATTCCCCGCCACTCAAGGTACTGAGCCAGGTGGGTTAGAGCTGACTCACGTCCCTGGTCCCGTATGCAGCCTCGCACCCCTATCTCCTTGTCATAGACAGTCTGAGTGCGGATGCGTTCTAGCAGAAGCATATCATTTCAGCAGCACGCTTTTCGCTTCATGCGGGATCACATGCGAGTACCTGCTGTACTCATCCCACCTACCAGGGGATGAAGTTCATTCCCTCCTATGCCACTGGCTTTATCTGTCCAGCCCGATCCGCATGCAACACTTCTCCAGCATACGTGGCATTCTCTGTCACTTTGCCCCCATGCTGTGCTCTGTCACCAACTTCTCTGTTCCGCCACATGGCAACCATGACACTCAAGTGCTACTCCCGTAGGTTCAGGCAGCTTGAGGTCGAACAGGTCTGGATTATCTCGCATCAGTTTGAGAAACCGGTTGCCAGCACGGTGAAACGCGATATGCACCAGGAAAAATGGATCAACCTGGAAGGAAGATCTCTGACCAATAGGTACACCATCCACTGCAGCGACTCTCGCCTGCTCACCAACCCATTTCCTATTTCTGTGGAAAAGATTGTTAGCACTGGTCCAGTCTGTCCCTGAATCTACAGGGCGCAGTTCCCATATTGGTCTGCCTGTCCCGCAATACCAGCTCGGTGTGGGGTTGTCCTCACTATCCACACCTGCTCACAGTTGCCCACAAACATCTGGCTTGATCATGAAAGCCAGGCATTTCTACTGTATTTGCCTTGCCTGTGTGCAAGAATATGTTCGACCGCTTCAGCACAGTCGTTGATAGGATGTTTATCGGGCTCGCTGGCAACCTGTAAACATGATCTAGCTCAATGTCCACAGGCACCAGCTCACCCTTCATTGTCACGTACTTCCCCACATTCGCCCTGATAGTGCCCATGCCATATATCTTAGCCTGCCCTGATCTAGAGGCTGGCATTCTGTGATATCCGGTGGTTTGATCTCACTGAATATGCTATAGTCAAAGCAGATGTTCAGATCAGACCCGCTATCCACCAGAAACGTGTATGGGCATATTGGGCGCTGGCCCATCACCACATTCAGCTCGCAGTTCAGCTAGATCAACTACAGCCACCTGCGGGCCACCGCGGCCTCTGCCACGGCCCTCGCCCTGCAGCTGCTTGCTTCTGCAGAAACTGCTTGACTTCTGCTGAGAGCAAGGGACACTCTTTCTGCAAATGACCAGGCTTATTGCAGTTGAAGCACTTACGGTTGTCTGCTCCCCCCGCTCCCACTGCAGCAACCTGTGGGGGTGTACCATGGCGACCACCGTGGCGTCCACCACGATACCCTCGTCCCCATAACGCTGCTGACCACCGCGATCTTCCCGTGGGAACCGCGATGGAGCCAGGTTGGCTGCTAGTCTGAGCGTGTGTCAGCAATGTGGACACTATCTGCTGCACTGGCAGCTGCTGCAGCATCGGCTGCAACAACGCATATTCTCTGTCTACTGCCAGTAGCCTAGAGCGGTACACTGGTCAGGCACATTCTCCCCCAGACCCTCATCTGGTTCACTAGCCACTACTTCATTGACATGCCTTCCTAGTGGTTTGCCTGCTTGTCTAGCACCACTAAGCTGTTGGTACAGCTCTGAATCTCTACCTCGACTGATATAAGGTTTGTATGGACCTCTTCACGGAGTAGTGCGTTCTAATTGTCCGCCCTCTAGAGCATCAAGCGAGATGGCACGTATACCAGTTGTGAATCTGCCGCGTCTGCGTGTGTTGTTACATTGCTAGCCTTTTATACTTTTCGATCTTTCTCTCGTAGCAGGTGTAAAAATGTCATGTAGCCTTTTCTCGGAGGCGTGAACGCCGGGAACACCTCCCGCAGGCCACGCTCAATTGCGATGCTTAGCAGCACCACTATACCGCACCCACCGAACAGCTCGTAACGGATGTCCGATGGCAGGTCTACTAGCTGCACATACGACGCGATCTGCGGCGCGAATCCTGATGCGACGACCGTCAGCGCCATGCTGCTGAAGCGCAGGGACGTGATCATGCCCGAGTTCTGCAGCAGCGGCGTCTGGAACGGCTCCCCAATGTAGTTGACAGCAAAGGTAATCAGCTGCATTGCATTCTGAACTATGAAGCACGTCGTGTTCACCAGGTTGGGCTGGAACTCCGCTTCAGCGTGCTGCCGCTCGCCCTGCACCTGATCCATGTCAGCACACAGCGCACCTTAGACTCACGATTCCACATTGACCTCACGCGGTATCCGCATTACGCATGATCTAGTCGCGGGCGTAAAGTGGCAGACCAGAATGGTTTGGACGCACCTCCTCCATGGCATAGTATGAGCGCCTGTACATGTAGACGATAAAGGAGATCTGCACTGCAAACTGCAGCAGCAGAGAGGACATCACATACAGGCAGAACACGCTCTGGTGTGGCCTTGCAGGTGACAGCGTTGCCAGGGGCTTGGCGTTGGCCACGAAGAAGAAGAGGCCAGCGCTGAGGAAGCCCTGGAACGTCGCCTGCATGTGCACCCACCACCTGACCATGGGCTGTAGCTCATCACCATCTCCACTCGCAGGCTGCAGGGGTCCATCCCCGCATGACTCTGTGCGCAGCATTAATGACAACACTAGCAGGGCGTTATGGACTACCAGCCTGGGGATCGTGCAGCTTGGGCAGCACAGACCATCAGCCCTGGGCTGGCCTGCTCGATGCGTGGCCACCACATAGTACAGATCACGAGCTTCGAAACTGTGGACTAGTGTGGATAGCCTGAGCCTGGCCACCTGGACCGAGCTGACATCAACGCCGCGGATAGGCTGAGATCACAGCAGGCAAGCGCTGCTGCGGGCGGACGCCACAGGACATGGCTGGCGGTGGAGCGGCACAGTGGCGGCTGGCTGCAGCAGTGGCGGCTGGCTGCAACAGTGGCGGCCGGCTGCAGCAGGGCCGGCACCTGGATGTCCCCGAGCTTGACGCCCGCGAGGTAGAGCACGGAGAGGGAGTAGGCGGAGCAGAGGCTTAGCAGGCCGAGGATCTTGAACATCTGGATGGTGACAACGAGCGTGCAGCGGCCCTGCTTGATGATGTCTGTCGTCGGCATCACGTCCGTGGCCTTCACTGTGAACGGCGACGCCATCGAGGCATCGCCCGGCTTCAGCAGCGGCGGCTGGCCGTCGCTTGAGCCATCGCTCTGCTTGTCCAGCCACTCCGCCCACTTGCGCATCTGCACGGCCGACCCGTGTGTGTCCACATCGCCACGCATTGCAGACGCCCCCCAGTGCAAGTGCGGCTAGAAGTCAGCAGAGGCGTTCAGAGTCACGTTGCACTCACGACCCCAGCTTGGCAGTGGAATGGGCACGCACCGACTCCGGGACGGGCTTGCCCTGCTCCTCAAACTTGGCAATAAGCTGGCTGCCGGGAAGCAGGTTGCCGTCGGCGTCCGTCGTCTTGCGCGGCTCCGGCGGCAGGCCCTGCAGCTGCCGCTGCAACTGCTCCTTCTTCTTGCGCATGTGCTCCTTTGCGGCCGCGCGCGCCGCCGCGATCTTGCTGTCGCTGGGGGGCTCCATGAGCGCCACGCCGACGTGCGCAGCCTTGAGCGCGCCGACGTCGTTTGTGCCGTCGCCGCACATCAGCGTCGTGCGGCCCGCGGCGCGGTGGACCTTGATGATGTGCTCCTTCTGGTCGGGGGACACCCGCGCAAACACCTACACCACGGCGGTCGATTTGCTTGGGCGCTCTCCGGGCTACGTAGCGCGTGTTGCGTGACATCGTCTGCCCCCTTGCCACAGTACGGTGAGGGTCATACGTGCCAGGTCTGTGGCCACCAGGGCTACATGGAGGCACCATGGCGTCCCCTTCACAGACTGCACCTGGCTAGTTGGCAACGCGGGCTGGACAGGCGGGCACCAGTACAACTGGCAGCCGGCACGTGCTGCGGCAACTGCTGTGAGCCATGCTGCTTGCTGGGACGCACAGGGATGGCGCGTGACACACGAGGCACGTGGGCCATGAGGCGCGCCTGCAGTGGCGCGGAGCGAGCAGAGGCGTGCCTGCGTGCAGCCGATGACGACATCGTCGATGCCTGCCAGCGTGCAGTGGCGCAGGCCGTCGCCGGTCACGCAGAGGTCGTACTGCAACGCCAGCTGCACCACCGCCACGCGGTCCGGCTGGAACGGCTCCACCGTCGACTCATCAGGCGAGCGCCACGAAAAGTGCTCATCGGAGGGGTCGATCGCCTTGCCTGCAGCCAGTCAGCGCTCACACGGCCCTTGCTACACAGGCAGCGGCGATTCCATCATGCCGCGGATGTCGTCCGCTGCCATCGGCTGCCTCGGCATGTGCACGCATGTATGCACGCATACACGGACACTACAGGACAGACGGTCGTGGGGAGGGGTGGCAGCGAAGGCTGCTGCGCACCGGTGCTGCCGATGATGACGGGCTCATCACAGTTGAGGATGAGCACGGGGCGGTCGGTGATGTGGACCTGCGCGGCCGTGAAGCATGCCGTCAGCGGCGCGTCCCCCGTGATCATCACGAGCTGGTGCGACGACTCGGCCAGCATCTTGAGCGCCGGGGCGGAGCCGTCCTTCAGCGGCGTGTGGAACACGGCGAGGCCCAGGTACGACAGGCCCTGCTCCGCCTGCACAGCATGCGCCACGCTGATGCCACTTGCTGGGGGCCGCGCCCGGTCTGGCCTCACAACTTAGGCTGAGGCGAATGGCGCATGACTCCTATTGCATGGCGCCGCTGGAGTCTGCTGCAATACTACTGGAAGGCAAGGGGGCTTGCGCAAACAGAACAAGGGTTGTGTGCAATGGGGCACCCACAGTCGCAGTTGGAGCATGCGTCTGCCAGCAGGAGCGCAGCAGTGGTTGGAAGGGGCGGGGCACCTCCTCGCGGGACATGGCCTTGAGCTCCGACATGGACATCGCCGGGAGGGTCTTGATGGCGAGCGCGATGACGCGGCCGCCCCGCGCGGCGTGCACGCTGTGCGCTGCCTCATAGCCATCCGGGCTTGTGGCCAGCAGCCGCTGCATGACCTCCGGCGCGCCCTTGGCCAGGACGAAGGACTTCTCGAGGCCGCGCGGGCCCTCGAGGCGCACCACCACCGACATGCGCTTCAGCTCGGAGTTGAAGTGGAACTTCTGCACGTGGCGCACGGTGCACTGCATGCCATCAAACGGCCCGCGGCACTCGGCGCCGGCGCCCGAGCCGAGCAACTGCCAGCCGGAGGCGAGGAAGGCCGCCTTCTCAAGGGGATCGCCCACGAGGTCCCCCTCCACGTTCATCAGCGCGTGGCAGCACGACATCACCACCGTCGCCTCCTGCACACGCCCCGCGCCCCCTGATGTGCCGCATGTGCTGTGTGCTGTGTGCTGTACTGTGACGGCAAGCTTCCAGCGGTGCCGCTGAGGTGCCGCTGTCTATCTCAATGCAATTAGGAAGGGCCATTCCCCTTGGCGCAGTACGCCCCCCTACCTCCCTCTCACCTTGCCGACTCTACCCAAACAGCGCAAAGCATTTCGAATTAGGAGTGCTAGTGACAGCGTATGGTGGCGGGTGGCATGGTGGTGGGGACTTCCAGCGGCTCATCAGGTGCTGGGGCAGGGACGTGCGGCAGGCTGCAGGTGGGGCGGGCGCGGACACACCCTGGGCCACGCACGGGAGTCGGCGACGGGCTCGTCGTCGGTGCCGCTGCGGAGGCGGCCGGTGGCGGCGTCGGGGAGCGCGGCCAGGCCGAGCAGGAGCATGTGGTCGCTGGTGAGGGTGCCGGTCTTGTCAAAGCAGCAGACCTCGACCTTGGCCGGCAAAGGGGATGCGGAAGGGCTCGGTGCAGAAGATGGCGAGGCGGCGTCAGCGCGATGAGCGAGTTGTTGACGGCCATCGTGAGCTCCATCGGCAGCTTCGGCGGGATGACGGACGTCACGACCATGGCGCAGTTGAGGTAGAGCTTGAAGCGGCTGCGCTCTCCGGCGGGCCTCTGCAGGCCCTCGTTCAGCACATACCCTGCACACGCCTCCTGCTGTGCACACGCGCCTCCTGCTGTGCACATGCGCCTGCTGCTGTGCACGTCCTGAGGCAGCTCGCCCTGACAGGCAAATTTTGCACAATTTTCTCGCGGCAGATGCGTTTGATGTTCGCAGGCAGCGTGACTGCGGGGTGTCGTGCACAGCCTGCTGGACTGGCAGCCGGCCGGAGGTTGGCGCACAAGGCGTCTGCTACTGCCAGGAGCGGCAGGGGTGGGGGTGGGGGCGCACAGGCGGCGGCGAGCGCGAAGATGAGGAGGAAGCAGATGAAGAGGCCCGTCTCGACGGTGTTGGCGCTGAGCGCCTCTGTGGAGAAGAGGATCATGCGCATGAGGCGACCCTGCGCGGTCTCAAAGCCTGGTGCGCAGCACGACGCCGATCGCGCCGCCGTCCTCCGCCACCAGGCCCCCCCGCCGTCGGCGCGCCGGCGACACGTTGAGCACCTTCGTGCCGCCAAACAGCACACTGCGCTTGTCCTGCCTGAACGTCCACAGCGCGCCCGCCGCCGGCCGCGGCGCCGTCACGCGCCGTGATCGCCTCCTTCCACTGCGGCTCGACTCGCCGGTGAGCACCGCCTCGTCCGTCATGCATGTGCCCGATATGAGCAGCACGTCGGCCGGCGCCACGGCGTCGTCCTCGTTGCGCTGCGCTGAGTCAGCGTGCGGCAACACCACAGAGATGACGTCCCCGGGCAGCCAGGCATCTCCCCCCGGCACCTTGGTCCACTTGCCCCCGCGGTACACCTGCGGAAAGCCTCTGCTATCCCAAGTGCTACACAATGCCTGAGGCGTGCCATGCATGCGTGTGCACGCAGCAGGCGGGGTCGTGCAACAGGCCGACGGGGGGGGTGCCTTGTCAAGAACGCGTGTGCGGCATATCGAAACAGCGGGGCAGGGGGCGTGTACCTGCAGGTGCTGCTTGGGGACTTTGATAGCGCGGAGGTCGTTGAGGGTGCGGTGCGGAGAGCACAACTGTGCACTCGAACATGACGAGCATTGCCGAGCGTGAAGAGTGAGTAGTACCAGTACGCGTCCATGCACCACAGCCACGCAGAAGACCTGGAAGCAGAAGAAGGGCGCAGCATCTGGTGCTTCAGCAATCTCCATGAACTGCGGCACGGGCACGTCCACGGTGTTGGTGCCCCAGAGGTCAAGGCGGCTAGCACAGCAGAGTCAGACTTGAGGCCTGTTGCCTCGAGGTACGACTGGATTGGGTTGCTGTCAGGGTACTGCACAGGCCTAAAGGTGCTGCTGGATGCGTTAAGCTCGAATTTCACTCGCCGGAAGTCGAACTCCACATGGTGTTCCTGCATCAGAAAAGCGGAGCTGCCGTGGCATGCAACAGGTGCTGCGGGATGCGAAGCAGTCCAACCTGAACGTGAGATAAGAAAGCACCGTTTCGTCTGTTGTCGGTAGCTTGATTTTCCTCTTGCTGAGAGGGACGATGTCCGGAGTGCCGTGGTTCTGGTCTTGGCACGCAAAGAACGTGGTCCGCCTTGTCGGTTGTGCGCGCCGTGGAGAATTGGCAGAACATCTTCACACGCACTACCCAGATGCAGAACAAATTGACGAGGACGTGGAAGACGATCAGGATCGCCCACACAACCCGCACATAGTCTTGCGGAGTCTCTGGCTCCCACATCTCGTACACTTCTGGAGCGTCAGGTCGGAGCGTCCACGGCGTCCCCATCCGCAATGACACCGTCCAGAACATCCATTGGCTCCGTTTCAGTGACAGATTCATCGAGTCGGCAGGGGCGTCTGGGGGGACGTCTGGCGGAACGTAAGTCAAAACACAGTACGTGAAAGCTGCAAACGCAAGGACATGCAGGACACGAAACGGACCGTCATTGAGACGGAAGTACTGACTGCGTTTCTGTTAGCAAGCAACACGCGCTTGACATGCTCATGATCGACGCCGGGCTGCGCCATTTTTGTTCCAGGCGCGCCTCACAGTCCCAATGAACAAGTATCGTCCGTGCACCTTAAGGGCTCCATGACGCAGTAAACTCGTGTATGAACCAATTGGTGTGTCATCAAATGCTTGATTGGGCGCAGTACGACGCCTGTGGGCCTATAGAGTTCTCCCTCTGAGTGTCCACGAGGGGTTGAATTGAATGATGTGTGTCGCGCCATATGGGAGTCGACTTGATGTCAGTGTTATTGCAGTGATCACACCAGATCAGACTGTTCAAGTTAACACCAGTACGTATCAGGAGTCGGTTCTGGTGCACCATGAATCATCCTGAGCATTTTGGGTTCTCTCGCGCATAAATGGCAACTGACACCACTCAGCGCGTGATGTGTTAGCAGCCAACCAATGGCACCCGGGGCGTAAATTGTCGGCGCTGATACACCAGACGCCAAAGGCATGAGGCAGTTAACTGCGCGAGTGAAGGTGCTCAAGTGCTCAATTGCTGCATCATCAATACTCGTGCTATGTGGCCGGTCCGGGGTACCACCATAGACAAGGAAGCAGGCACGGCCTGTGGGACCTCCTGGACACTACTGATAGGAGCGTCCCTTCCTGCTCCCGAGTCATAGAAGCACCAGGACGGGCTGTAACGCTTGACTGGGAACGGTTGGATAAGTCCCAACGATTGCTACATGAGTGGCCAGTCACTGCTGCATCAACCGGACACGCGCTCCATGTGCCTTCAGCCACTGAGTGTCAAGCAGATCCACACTGACCGGCCTGGGCCAGCTGGGCCGCAATCACCTTACTTGCCTGCGCCAAGCAGTCCACGCTCACCTGGGCCGCCGTCCCCCTGGGCAGACTAAGCTTGCGCTCCCGCGCGCGCCATCTGCCACGCCACACATGCGTGCACTCACGCAAGCACCAAGCAAACCGCACTCCACATGCACCGCTGCCGGGAGATGGAACAGCAGAGCAGGCAACCGACTGCATAGCTGGACGACCAATGCTGGCATCGGAGGCCGTGCATGGTGACCGGTACTAGGAGTCCTCGCCACCTACATCGATGCTGAGGTGACCTGATGCCGAGTGACACAACAGCACGCCCGTCAAGGGGAACCCACATGGTGCCAACACAGGTGGGGCAATGTGTTCGTTGTTGCATGTTATGATTGTATGACCGTTGGGGTGACCCCAAGAGCACAACATAGCTGGCACCGAAGTGGCAACATAGTCCACGCATGCCAGCAGCGGTGCCAACCTCAAAGGCGTTAGCTCGACGCAAGCACGACTGCAGCAGTCCAGACATTGCTGCACGGGGGTATTCTTACAGCTGCGGACCCAGCACGTCCTCAGCCCCGGGAGCAAGGTAGCCCCAGAGCCACAGGCGGGCCTGTACAGGTCAGATATGGCCGAGGAGAGCCTCGCAGTTCGAAGCGTGGGCAGGGATACACTCGATGCAGATGGATGAAGGGGGGAGTTGGCCACGTCGGCAATCCAACTGCTCAGGGTACAAGCGGATCGCCGCGGCGGTCGGGTCAACACGCGTGCCGTCTCGGGAGGACTACAGGCCTGACGAGCACGCGAGCGCGGCGCCAGCTTTGTATATCCCAGCTATATCAAACGTGGAACTCATGTCGAGCAAGCTGGTGTCCGGTGCAGTAGCGATACCACACGGGTGATCCATACTCATCAGGAGACGCCGGGAGGTGGACTGTCTCCCGGGATCGGCTCTGTGAGAGGGGTGGGCACTCAGCCCTCTGGCACTCCCACCATTCACGCGGACACCTGGGACCTATTTGAACAACATCGGGACGTCCATAGGGCATATATACGTGCTATGGAGCTGTCTGAAGGGGTTTGGGAAAATCGAGTCGGATTTCCCAATATTGCGACGAGTTTGACGCAGAACTTGTCCGATTTCCCAATGTTCGTCAAAGTCTCCTTTTTGAATCCCAATCCACTGCGAGTGGTCCAAAGTACACACAACACCTTAAAATCACTATCGTTGGACCTCAGAAGGTGATGTGTGGGTGCGCTGTGGTCAGACATCGCTTGTGTTGCTTCGAGTCGGGTCGTGGACGTCACGCCGCAGTCAACATGCGCGCGTGACCTCACCCATGAGCAGTACAGGCCTCTTCGATCGTATTTGACTAATGTGAATATTATCTATAGGTATATATGTGCTTTGGGTGCCCCGTTGTCCGACGATCATCTGCGGGAGAGTCTGCCTTCGCGATCATGATCACTCTGAACGACCATGGGGCTGACGAGCAGGCCATTGGAGACTTCTTTTATGCCTTTAGCAAATTATGCGTTAAGTGAATGTTGTCGACGGCAGCTCCAGAGCCTCTTCTAGTATGTACTTCATCACATCATGCCACCAGCCCAAGTCACAAGGGTCATCCTGCCTGCACATGTTCCAGTGACCCACTTCCAACTGCACTACAACGTTCAAACCTGCAGCTGATTCCAAAAGCGTGATCAAGAGAACAAATCCTGCAGTGTCCATCCTTGGCATTCCAGATTGTCCGACCAAGCCATGCCATTCTGCACTCGCTCCACCTGTAGCACCGCATTGTTCGGCATGCCATGATATAGGAGGCAAGCTTGAGCTGTGTATATTTGTTGATTTCCAGATACGATGAGACAGAGCTGCCCTCCATACAAACAAGCACAAACTAACAGTCTCAGACGGAACCGTTTTAGGCCATATCGCCAAGCTTCATGTGGCAACATGAAGGAACATGAAGCATGGCACTTGTGACAAGTCAGCATGAGAACACGGTGGAGTGGCACTGTGTCAGTTAGCGCTACCGGTAGGAGCGTCGTAGTCCCGGGGTGACCACAGGTGTACAGAGGAGGGCATGCATCGACTGCACATTGGGCTCGTCAAAACTATCATGCTGGAGGTCTTTCGGTGGCATCTGAAAGTCTCCTAGGCCAACTGGAGGGGCATTGGGAACACCTAGCTAGGATTGGGATGATTCTGGGGTACATTGGAAAATAGGGTCCACTTCCACAAACATCAGGGCTGATTCGGCCTGAAAGTGTCCGATTTTGAACAGTCTGCCACCAGGAAGTCACCTGTAGTCACTGCCCAGATGTGTCTACCCGTGTGCTGCCTGCACCAGTGACTCTGCTTTGTGTCGTTGTACTGCCCTGTGCCTCCCAGGGATGCCCGCCAGTACCGAGCTATAGATATTCCTCCGTGAGTGATCCTCGTCAGTCTTGAGTACCTCTGAGAACCCCCGTGTAACCTGACGGAAGCTCAACAGTGTACCTCCGTGTCCCATAGCCTCTGTCCCTGTCACTTGATCCCCCGAGTCCCCGTCTGGAACCCAACAGACAGCTCATCTGGTATCGATGATATTGTTCCTCTAGTTTATGGCATTAGACTCAAGCGACTTGACCCGAAGACTCCAGGAGTACTTGACGCAACACCCGACCTCTCGCCTCCCGTCGAACCTTGGCTACACCAGAGAGGCCATCCTCCAGGTAATGACTGACCCAGTAGACGTAAACGCGAAGTTAGCTGAGCTCAGTCAGAAACTTTTGGATCTGACTGCAGCCGTGTCTGTCCTGGCGTCCGCTCAGGCGAGCACACAGGCAGCTGTATCTGCGGCCCCTGTCGCAGGCGGTGGTACCTCGTCGACCACCGTCCAGCCGCAAAGCAACTGGACCCGCGATGTAGAAAAATTCAATGGTGATGGCTACGACAAAGCCAAAGAATTTGTGCGCAATGCAAAAGGCGTACGTGTCTATGTGCCTGCAAGTGTTGATTTTAGTACTGCAAGCAGTCACAACGTTGCCCTCATGGTTAGTAACAAACTGACCGGACCTGCGTCACTGTGGTACGAACAGTACGCACGCGCAAATCCCGCACATAGTTTCAACGAGTTCATAGAAGCATTCACACAACGTTTCATTAGTGGTCGCAAAGCCCAAGCGGCCATCCGCGAGGAGTTTTTCGATGTGGCCAAATACACTGGCTCCCTCGAGGAGTCTTACAAGCGCATGACCGAACTGCTGTCAACCTTGGAAGATCCGCCCAAGGACATAGACCAGATCTCGACATTGCGAAAGATCATACGTGACCCGACCATCAAACTTGAAATCGATCGTGCACACACCACGACCCTAGACGAGGCGTACGCTGCAGCCGTCAATGCTGCAACAGCCGTGCGCCGTGCACGCAGCACTGATCGAGCTATTCGCCCCGCGCAACCCACGCGCCCACAAAGTGCTCGTCCTCCATTCTCAGCACAATCGGGCCGTGGTAACTTTAGACCACAGCGGCCTCCGTACCCTTCACGCCCACAAGCGCACTTCACTCCGCGCCCACAATTCAACCAGATGCATGTGCCGCACACCGCGCACAGTGCACCTGCCCACATGATGGCTCCGCCCATGCAAGCGACCGTCATGTCAGCAGCTTCCAACGCATTCCCACAGCAGTCCACTGCTTATGCACCGCCGATTCCGGTCATGCCTGGCTCCTTCATGTTGTAATTCAGTGGACCGCGGCCTAAGGCTGTGGGATCCTGAGCATGTCGTCATGCGCAGGGGTTGGTGCTGTCACATACCTTGCTGTCTTAGGTATCTGTCCGTGACAGCGCCTGTACCTTCAGTTGGAGGATGAATGCACGTGAGTCTTAGGACAGTAGAAGAGAGAGTGATTACACTACGATCTGTAGAGCCTATATAAGCGTTCAATCAACGTCTCATACGGATACGATCAGAATCAATGTCTGCGGCACGCAATCTTGCATGCATTGCTCGTGCATATGGTCAGCCATCGGTGCATGGCTGCCCCATAGCCACTCCGGATCAGCACCGTGAATCCACTCCATGCATGGTCACCGTAGTCCTGTGCATGGCTGGATCACGACACTTCATGCCAACGCAGTACCAAGAAGAGGCACCTCGCATTGCACGTCTCGACGACGCTGAACGTCAACGTTGTTACGAGCAAGGCCTGTGTTTCCGCTGTCGTCAGTCCGGACACAGAGCCAACCAGTGTCCCAACTATCCGCAGAATCCCGACTCCAACGGTCAGGGAAATTTTCGGAACAGCGGCGCACCGCGTCGCTAGGCAGTTCCATCGCTGCCGACGAACCACCTTCCGCGCCGGCACCGGTTGCACCGCCGGTGTACAATTTGTCATACGCTACTGTGCCAGATCCAAAGGTGCACAAATGTATCCTTGTCGATGTGATGATTGCGGGTGCACCGGCCCGAGCTCTGATCGACACAGGTGCAAACACTTCGTTCATGTCAGAAGACTTCACACAGTCTGTCGGCATCGCATGTGATGTCCGCAATGCTCAGTCAGCTTCATTAGCTGATGGGTCAGCCGTGGTAATCAAAGGCGCCACGCCGCGTCTCACGGTTAAAATCTCGTCTGTGCACTCCAAGCATCAGTTCCAAGTGCTCCCTGCGCTTGATGGCATGGACGTTGTCCTCGGCATGGACTACCTCGCTGCCAACAATGTCATTGTAGAGCCCCGAAAGCTATCCGTGTCTCTGCCCTCCACGAAGGGATTAGTAACTGTGAAGGCTGCCCCGCAGCAGCCGATGTTTCCGAACATGTCATCAATGCATGTTGACGTCGTGTCGGGTGCCAAGCTGGCGCGCATCATCCGTCATGATGCCAAGCATGACTCTGACTACTTCATCGGTTATGTCAAAGATGTTGTAATCCATTGGACCGCGGCCTAAGGCCTGTGGGATCCTGAGCATGCCGTAGCTATGCGCAGGGGTAGGGTACTGTCACATACCTTGCTGTCTAGGTATCTGCCGGTGACAGCACTGTATCTTCGTTGGAGGCGACGACACGTGAGACTTCGGACAGTAGAGAAAGAGTGATTACACTACGATCGACAGAGCCTATATAAGCGTTCTCTAAACGACTCATACGGATACGATCAGAATCAATGTCTGCTGGCACGCAATCTGCATGCATTGCTCGTGCATATGGTCAGCCATCGGTGCATGGCTGCCCCATAGCCACTCCGGATCAGCACCGTGTATCCTGGCACACATGGTCACCGTAGTCCTGTGTATGCCACCATGCATGGTCACCGTAGTCCTGTGCATGGCTGGATCACGACACTCCCCCTAGACTAAGCTTGTACTACCGCAAGCTGCAGTCTATCTCGAAATTTTCCCAGTGCTGGTCCTGCCAACACCTCACATCCCCCATTGGAGCCACTAAAGGTCAAGCCAAAGTCTATGGTCCCTCGCAGGTATCTCAGTACGTGAAGGACACCATTCCAATGACATTTGGCACTCCCAGCCATATGCCTGGCCAAGACATTAGCCGGAAACGCGATGTCTGGACGCGACACAACTGCCACATACTGGATGCTTCCTACGGCTTGCATAAACCTCTTATGCTCTGTGCCTGTAGCCTTCTCCTGGCTAGGATCTTCCTTCAGGCTAAACATTTTCTGCTTTGGCACCAAAGGAGTTGGCGCCCGTCTGCACTCACTCATGCTGAATCTCTCCAGCATGTCCCTGATGCTCTTTCTGTGTGTGATGGTGATAGTGCGAGCAGCGCGATCACGTATGACCTCCATGCCCAGCACATATCCCAGCTCCCCCAGGTCACGACCCTCAAATGCCTCAAGGCTCTTTCTGATGGCATCATCCATCTGCTCTACCAGACCGAAAATCAACAGATCATCGACCCACAGAAAAAATAAGACAACGTCCTACTTTGCAGATAAACAGTGCAGGGTCACTGGCTGATCTCACAAAGCCCATACTCAACAAGAGCTCTGCAAGCGCTTTGTGCCACTCCCTGGCAGCCTGCTTCAGACCATACAACGCCTTCTTCAGACGCCACACCATACCAGACCCATCATCTAGTACAGGAGGTTGTGCCACATACACTTCCTCCTCCAGAACACCATTCAGGAAAGCACATTTTATGTCTATATGCCTCGTCTCTAGATCCTCTACTGCACAGACCGATAACAGAGCCCTGAAGGTAGCATAACTGCCCACAGGTGCCCATGTCTCAAAGAAATCTACGCCCTCCACTTGCGTAAACCCCCTGGCTACATATCTGGCTTTGAAACGCTCAATTTCACCCTGTGCTCCTCGCTTGATCTTAAGCACCCACTTGCCTGTCACAGGCTTCGCTCCTAATGGGCACTCGACCAGCTCAAACACGTCATGTTCTCTCAAGGAGGTCAGCTCATCGAGCATGGCCGTGATCCACTGCTCACGGTGAGTGCCACGCATGGCCTGCTGCACCGTTGGATCATCTACTACGACCTCGACCTTCTTCCTCACGGTAGCTGCACGCCTGGACTCACAAAGGCTAGCAGTAGGGCCACCGTTCGGAGTCACCTCCTGCCCCGTCGGCTTTTCTGCATCAGGAGTCACACTGTCAGCCGTCGCAGACACTCCTTCAGCTAAGTCACCGACGTCATTCTCACCATTGAACACTGTGGAGCTCCCAGCATCATGCTCACGTGCACCCTCCGGGGAGATGCGCTCAACAGCAACATCACTCATAATGGCTCCCACAGCATGGACAGCAGGTCTCAAGACTTTGCGAATCAAATGAAAAGGCTTTGGAACCCATCGAATCCCCACCTCATGTGGCGGATCCAGACGTTCTCCGCTGCCCCTCGCGGCACTTGGTGCTGACTCTCCCCCTGAGCCATCACCGCCTGTCGCTATTCCCCTAGGCACATGCCGTAGCTCGCCTTGCCCCTGGCCCTCAGACCCAGATATATGCCGTGGCTTATCATATCTGTCCCGGTCATCACGCCCTGACAACGTGGACCCGCGGTAACTTCGGCTGCCGCCGTGACCGTCAGCTCGCACAGATGGGGGTGGCTCACTCAGCTCCTTGCCCATCAACCGCTGGACTGGCTCCGCTGAGCGTGAGCGGGATCTAGACTCAGGCTCAGAGTCATCCTCACTACCAGATGCATCTTCATCCGCCTCCTCATCAGTTGGAAGCGGATAGATGTCACAGTCTCCCATGTGCAGCACAGGTCTATCCCGCGTAGGGATTGTCTCTGCAGGCCTGAACTCGCAGTTCAGTGGCCCAGACGGCTGGTCTGCTGCATCATATTCCCAGTGCGGCACAGCTGCAGCACTGTCAGCCGCTGCAAGATCACAGCGCGCTGCAACCACTGCATCACTGATCTCCGGTGTGTGCCAGCGCTCATGGCGCGCCAGCAGCTCTGCACCCAACACTCTAGGAGAGAACTCAGGCTCACCCTCAGGTAGCTCCTCTCGTGGTTTGAAACGCCTATGCAACGTTCTGCTTGGTTCCCAGTGCTGATGGCCCAGACCCGGATGCTCCCCCTCAGCCCAATCCACATTTCTGCCCCTCTCTGGCATCATGTGTTCACGACTGGCTGGTGGACGCACTGCCCGCACACTGGTGCTCTTCACCCACTTCTTCATGTTGGGCAAGAACTCAGCCTCTGGCACTACACTGGTGAACTGATCTGGCAGGATCTCAAATTCACCCTGCTCATAGTTCTCTAGCACAACTGGGTCCGCCGTAGGTTCCCCAGCCATGTGAAATCGCTGCGCGAAATCCTTCACCAGAGCAGGTGGAGCAGCCGTGTGCCTGTACATCCGCACTGCTCCCCCATTCCCACGCTTCACATACACCCTGTCCATATGAGGACCTCCAACCGGTCCCATATAGGCACCGAGGATTCCTCGCTCCTCCAGGTGCCTGAAGTGCTCCCTCCGCGGATACACATACATTGGGCACCCGAAAGGCTTCACCTGTGCCACCACGAGACGGAAGTCATCTTCACTGACTTTCCGAAACCACAACAAGTATGGCACTATCTCCCTGACATCCACATTTCTCTATGCACCTTTCCACAAATGCCGCATCTCTCCTGGCATTCAGCTGCTCACAGAGCTCCTTCAGGCTCAGCGCAAGCGCTCCCGCCTTCCGGACCCTCAGCTGCTTAGCCCGCTGCTGCTCATTCGTGGACCATGGCTCATGGCTGGTGGCAACTAACCTCTCTTCCAGCCTCTGCTTCGCCTCCCTCCGCCGAACACCTTCCAGTGCTGTACTCGACGTCAGGTTGTGTGCATGGTTCACGCACATGTATGCCTCCGGCCACAGGAATGCAGGGACTGCTGCCTGCAGCAGGCTTGCCCGCACTGACGTGTTCAGCACACCGATCTTTCGCTCTACCAACCCATTAGACTCATGCTGGGCGGTGTCAGTGAACGTGTGTACTATTCCCCGCCACTCAAGGTACTGAGCCAGGTGGTTAGAGCTGAACTCACGTCCCTGGTCCGTATGCAGCCTCCGCACCCCTATCTCCTTGTCATAGACAGTCTGAGTGCGGATGCGTTCTAGCAGAAGGCATATCATTTCAGCAGCACCGCTTTTCGACTTCAGCGGGATCACATGCGAGTACCTGCTGTACTCATCCACCACTACCAGGATGAAGTTCATTCCTCCTATGCCCACTGGCTTTATCTGTCCAGCCAGATCCGCATGCAACACTTCTCCAGCATACGTGGCATTCTCTGTCACTTTGCCCCCATGCTGTGCTCTGTCACCACTTCTCTGTTCCGCCACATGGCAACCATGACACTCAAGTGCTACTCCCGTAGGTTCAGGCAGCTTGAGGTCGAACAGGTCTGGATTATCTCGCATCAGTTTGAGAAACCGGTTGCCAGCACGGTGAAACGCGATATGCACCAGGAAAAATGGATCAACCTGGAAGGAAGATCTCTGACCAATAGGTACACCATCCACTGCAGCGACTCTCGCCTGCTCACCAACCCATTTCCTATTTCTGTGGAAAAGATTGTTAGCACTGGTCCAGTCTGTCCCTGAATCTACAGGGCGCAGTTCCCATATTGGTCTGCCTGTCCCGCAATACCAGCTCGGTGTGGGGTTGTCCTCACTATCCACACCCTGCTCACAGTTGCCCACAAACATCTGGGCTTGATCATGAAAGCCAGGCATTTCTACTGTATTTGCCTTGCCTGTGTGCAAGAATATGTTCGACCGCTTCAGCACAGTCGTTGATAGGATGTTTATCGGGCTCGCTGGCAACCTGTAAACATGATCTAGCTCAATGTCCACAGGCACCAGCTCACCCTTCATTGTCACGTACTTCCCCACATTCGCCCTGATAGTGCCCATGCCATATATCTTTAGCCTGCCCTGATCTAGAGGCTGGCATTCTGTGATATCCGGTGGTTTGATCTCACTGAATATGCTATAGTCAAAGCAGATGTTCAGATCAGACCCGCTATCCACCAGAAACGTGTATGGCATATTGGGCGCTGGCCCATCACCACATTCAGCTCGCAGTTCAGCTAGATCAACTACAGCCACCTGCGGGCCACCGCGGCCTCTGCCACGGCCTCGCCCTGCAGCTGCTTGCTTCTGCAGAAACTGCTTGACTTCTGCTGAGAGCAAGGGACACTCTTTCTGCAAATGACCAGGCTTATTGCAGTTGAAGCACTTACGGTTGTCTGCTCCCCCCGCTCCCACTGCAGCAACCTGTGGGGGTGTACCATGGCGACCACCGTGGCGTCCACCACGATACCCTCGTCCCCCATAACGCTGCTGACCACCGCGATCTTCCCGTGGGAACCGCGATGGAGCAGGTTGGCTGCTAGTCTGAGCGTGTGTCAGCAATGTGGACACTATCTGCTGCACTGGCAGCTGCTGCAGCATCGGCTGCAACAACGCATATTCTCTGTCTACTGCCAGTAGCCTAGAGCGGTACCACTGGTCAGGCACATTCTCCCCCAGACCCCTCATCTGGTTCACTATGCCCACTACTTCATTGACATGCCTTTCTAGTGGTTTGCCTGCTTGTCTAGCACCACTAAGCTGTTGGTACAGCTTCTGAATCTCTACCTCGACTGAAGGCATGTACTTGGCATGAAGCAATGACCACAACTCATGGACAAAGCTACAGTTGGACACGAAATCCCTATCCTCCTTTGGCAGAGTAATAAACAGCCAATGCTTGACCGACTCATGGGCCTGGCTATTCTGTGCTAGTGGATCGTTCACCAGCAAGCTACTCTCTCCCAGTGTGCATCCCAGTGTGCAACCCAGTGTGCATCCCAGTGTGCAGCCTGAGCCACTTGCTGCGCGTGCTTCGCTCCGTGCACCGCTGCCTCACTCGCATTCCCCGTAGGATCAGCGTTGCTCGGCATGGCGGCCTGCAGAGGGTTTACACTGAGATACCCGTAGGTCCCAGCGTCTTGTCCTTCCCCGTGGGGCATGAACTGACCCTCCGCGGCCTGCTCGCGGCGCACTGTGGAGCGAGTGCGGTGGTGCGGAGGGTTAACAGCTCCCTCCACACCGTCAGATCCGATAGATCCTTGGCGAGATGCCATTGAATCGTCTCGGAATGGTGGAGTCCTGCAACGATCACTGTACGTCGCAGGACACGCAGACCCGTAGGCCTCTTTGCGAGACCAGCACACCAGCATAATGCAGCTCCGCCGTAGCATTCTGCATCAGCCGTATCTAATCTCTCTACGGTCAGCTATACGCTAGAGCGGTGTGACTCGCTCATCGAAACGCACAGCCGCAACCGCAGGTTCCCCCTGGACTCTCTCGCATGCTAATAGACATCACAAGAACACCCACAATCATCATCGATACCATGTTGTAATCCATTGGACCGCGGCCTAAGGCCTGTGGGATCCTGAGCATGCCGTAGCTATGCGCAGGGGTAGGGTACTGTCACATACCTTGCTGTCTAGGTATCTGCCGGTGACAGCACTGTATCTTCGTTGGAGGCGACGACACGTGAGACTTCGGACAGTAGAGAAAGAGTGATTACACTACGATCGACAGAGCCTATATAAGCGTTCTCTAAACGACTCATACGGATACGATCAGAATCAATGTCTGCTGGCACGCAATCTGCATGCATTGCTCGTGCATATGGTCAGCCATCGGTGCATGGCTGCCCCATAGCCACTCCGGATCAGCACCGTGTATCCTGGCACACATGGTCACCGTAGTCCTGTGTATGCCACCATGCATGGTCACCGTAGTCCTGTGCATGGCTGGATCACGACAAAAGAATCTGTGTCCCATGCATCTGAAGAAACGTTCGAGGCTGAGCGCCCTGCCGCTTATGCCACATTCGAAACAGAGCTGCGCAAGCAGTATGCTGATGTCATTCGTGACGAAGTCCCGCCAGGCTTGCCTCCAGTTCGCAAGCTGGATGATGGCCGTGTCCTCGAACACAGCATCCCACTCAAGCCCAATGCACAGCCTGTGTCACAGCAGCCATACCGCATGTCTCCCGACGAACTCGAGGAAGTCAACAAAACCCTCACCAAGCTGACCAACCAGGGGTGGATTCGTCCATCGTTGAGCCCCTGGGGATCGCCCGTCTTGTTTCAACGCAAGAAGAGTGGCAAACTGCGAATGTGTGTCGACTATCGCGCACTGAATCACAACACAGTGAAATTTGCATACCCCATGCCACGCATCGAGCAGCTGCTTGAGAGTCTCAGAGACTACAAAGTGGTGAGCAAGCTCGATCTGGCAGAAGGATTCCACCAGATCCGCATGAACCCCGACGACATCCCCAAGACAACCTTCGTCACATCATTCGGAGCTTTTGAGTTCCTGGTGATGCCATTCGGCCTGGCCAACGCGCCAGCTCAGTTCACACTGCTCATGAACTCGGTCCTCAAAGGGCTGCCATTTGTGGTTGTCTTCATGGACGACATCCTAGTGTTCTCTAGAAGTGTCGAGGAGCACCATGACCATGTCTGTCAAGTGCTCAATCTCCTCCGTCAGCACAAGTTGTATGCTTCTCCAAAGAAGTGTGAGTTCTATCGTGAGTCGGTCGAGTATCTAGGGCATGTCATCACCCCTGATGGTGTCACAGTGCTCCCGTCCAAGGTCAACGCCGTGCAAGGCTGGCCTGTTCCCAAGGACCTTAAGTCCTTGCGTCAGTTTCTGGGTCTCACCGGTTTCTACCGGCACTTTGTACCTCAGTATGGCACAATTGCTGCACCCTTGACTGACCTGCTTGCCGCATCAACCCCATGGCATTGGACTTCACGCCAACAGTCTGCATTTGAAGCCCTAAAGTGCGCCTTGTGCGCCGCCCCCGTCCTCTGTTTTCCAGATTCAGAGAAGCCCTTTGTCGTCGGCACCGACGCCTCTGACTACGCCGTCGGAGCAGTCCTTCAACAGGATCACGGCCGCGGCTTACAGCCGGTGGCCTACCTCTCGCGGAAACTCGTCCCCGCAGAGAGGAACTACGCAGTCCACGAAAAAGAGTTGCTCGCGATCGTGCATGCTGTTCGCACGTGGCGCCATCACCTCCAAGGTGCCAAGCACACGATCAAAGTTCTCACGGACCACGTCACCCTGCGATACTTCCATCGCCAACCCAAACTCTCCCAGCGACAGATGAGATGGACTGAGGTGTTCCAGTCCTTCGACCTGGACATTCAATACAAGCCAGGTCGTGAGAACATTGTCCCTGACGCGCTCTCCCGTCGGCCAGACCTCAAGATCGTGCTGTGCGCGATGTTCAACTCGCAACCCCTTCCAGACCCAGACTTTCTCCACCAAGTCCGCAAGGCATACCCCTCAGACCCAGTTGCCACCCAACTCCTTCAATCCCAACAGACCCCATCCATGACTGGTGCCAACCCGGCCTACCGTGTCATCAACAACCTCCTGTTCTTCGTCGACCGCTCGGCGTACAGGCTCTACATTCCCAACTCCCTCGACCTCAAAGCCGCGATCCTCCATGACGCGCACGCAGCCCCAGCCTCCGGACATCCTGGCGTCCAGCGCATGCAGTAGACTCTCCAACGCCACTACTATTGGCCCCGCATGCGTGATGACATCTCGGACTACGTTCGCTCCTGCCGCGAATGCCAGCTGATCAAACCGTCCGTCAAGCCAGCAGCCCCACAGATGACCTTTCCAATCCCGAAGATTCCATTCCAAGAGATTGCTCTCGACTTCGTCGGACCTCTGCCAGAGACCGCCAACGGCCACGATTTCCTGCTCAACGTCACAGACCGCCTCACGAAGTTCGCCGTTTCCATCCCCTGCAAGACCACCATATCGAAGACCCAACTCGCTCATGCCCTCTTTGAGCACATCTATTGCCGGTTCGGGGTCCCCCAAGTGATCATCTCAGATAGAGACCCCCGAATCGACAATGAGTTTTTCCTTCTCCTCTCCAGTCTCCAAGGCACAACACATCGCCTTACCACCGCTTACCGTCCATGGGGGAACGGTCAAGCAGAAGCCTTCAACAAAGAGATCATCAACAAGTTGCGCGCACAATGCGCTGACCCGTCGCCATCCCTCGAGTGGGACCAAGTCCTTCAACACCTCGTCTACGCCTACAACAATACGCCGCACTCTGCACACCACTTCACACCCTTCTATCTCCTCTTCGGATTCCACCCTGTCGTGATCCAGCCATGCACAGGACTACGGAGACCATGCATGGTGGCATACACAGGACTACGGAGACCATGTATGCATGGATGCACGGTGCTGATCCGGAGTGGCTATGGGACGCCATGCACCGATGGCTTACCATATGCACGAGCAATGCATGCTAGATTGCGTGCCGCAGACAATGATTCTGATCGTATCCGTATGAGACGTTTGGTTGAACGCTTATATAGGCTCTACTGATCAAAGTGTAATCACTCTACTCTGCCAAAGACTCACGTGCTATAATCCAAGACTGAGAGCGCACTGTCACAGCGGAGGCCTGTACACCAGCCAGGTATGTGACAGCGCGACCCCCTGCGCATGGCTACGCCATGCTTAGATCCCACAGTGCCTACGGGCTACGGTCTACTGAATTACGACATGGTATCGGTGAGCTCAGCAGTACCCAGCTCAGCAGTACCCAGCAGGCTGGCAAGCCGCTGGAGAAGCATGTGAATGAGGTGGTGGGCATAGTAAACCAGATGAGAGGACTGGGTGAGACTGTGTCTGATCAGTTGTACAGATCACGGTTGCTGGCAGTAGACAAAGAGTACAGCCTGTTGCAGCCCATGCTGCAGGCCATGCCAGTGCAGCAGATAGTGTCTACGCTGTTGACACATGCCCAGACGAACAGCAAGCAGGGTCCGTCGCGATTCCCACGGGACGATCGCGGTGGACAACAGCGCCATGGGGGACGTGGGTACCGAGGTGGACGCTACGGTGGTCGCCAAGGTTCACCCCCACAGGTAGCAGCTGTGGGAGCAGGGGCAGCAGGGGGAGCAGAAAAGAGGAAATGCTTCAACTGTGATAAGCCTGGACATGTGCAAAAGGATTGTCCATTGCTCTCCGCAGAGGTCAAACAATTCCTGCAGAAGCAAGCAGCTGCAGGGCGAGGCCGTGGCAGAGGCCGCGGTGGCCCTCAGGTAGCTGTAGTTGACCTAGATAAGCTGCGAGCTGACTGTGCTGATGGGCCGTCTCCCAACATGCCGTACACTTTCCTAATAGATAGTGGCTCAGACATAAACATATGCTTTGACTATGATATGTTTTGCGAGATCAAGCCACCAGATATGCCGCAGTGTCAGCCTCTTGACCAGGGCAGGCTAGACATGTATGGTGTGGGCACGATCAGAGCTAATCTGGGAGAGTATGTGAGTGCACAGGGCACTATCACACCAGTAGACATAGAGTTGACCAACGTCTACTGGGTGCCGGCCAGTCCTATCAACATCCTTTCAACAAAGGAGTTGAAAAAGTCTGAGATCTACTTGCATACGGGCAAGCATGCAAACCGGGTAGTGATGCCTGGGTTTCATGACCAGAGCTATGGGTTCCACAGGGACTGTGAGCAGGGTGAGGATGAGGATGGAAAACCTACTCTGACATGGTTTCCCACATGGCGCAGTGGGAAAGGCAGGCCGATATGGCAAATGCGACCGGTAGATAGAGGAGCAGCCTGGACAAGTGCGAATAACTTGTTTCATAGGAATGGGAAATGGGTACGTGAGCAGCAGCAAGTTGCTGCGGTGACCGGTGTACCGAATGAACAAGGTGTCGTGATCCAGCCATGCACAGGACTACGGTGACCATGCATGGAGTGGATGCACGGTGCTGATCCGGAGTGGCTATGGGACGCCATGCACCGATGGCTTACCATATGCACGAGCAATGCATGCTAGATTGCGTGCCGCAGACAATGATTCTGATCGTATCCGTATGAGACGTTTGGTTGAACGCTTATATAGGCTCTACTGATCAAAGTGTAATCACTCTACTCTGCCAAAGACTCACGTGCTATAATCCAAGACTGAGAGCGCACTGTCACAGCGGAGGCCTGTACACCAGCCAGGTATGTGACAGCGCGACCCCCTGCGCACAGCTACACAGTGCTTAGATCCCACAGTGCCTTAGGGCTGCGGTCCACTGAATTACGACATGGTATCGGTGATGTTTGTGGGTATTCTAGCGATGGTTGTATGCTTGCGATAGAGTCCAGGGGTCTACGGCTACGGCTGAGCGTCCCGATGAGCGATTCACACCGCTCTAGCGTTTAGCTGTAGAGTCCGTAGAGAGACTAGAGTACACAGATGCATAACGCTACGGCTGGACTGCATTCTGTCAGGGTACTGGTCTCGCAGAAAGGCCTACGGGTCTGCGTGTCCTGCGACGCACGAAGGTCGTGTTGCAGGATGCCACCACGCCGAGAAGTCCCAATGGCATCTCGCCAGGGATCTATTGGCTCTGACGGCGAGGATGGAGAAGAAGTTCGTCCTCGCCACCACACACGTTCCACAGCGCGCCGCGAGCAGGCCGCGGAGGACCAGTTCGTGACCTACGGGGAAGAACAGCGCGTTGGGACCTACGGGTATCCCAATGCAGGTCCTCTGCAGGCGGCATTGCCGGGAAATGCTGATCCTACGGGGGAAGCAGGAGCTCAGGCTGCGGCGCAAGGAACACAGCCAGCACATCTCGCAGCGCCAGCTGCGTGGATGACCCAACAGATACCGCCTCCGATACCGCAGCCTTCGCAGGCTGCGATGTCATCAGGAGTACCAGCTACGGCTGGATCTATTGACGTAAGCACGCTGGCGCAAGCGCTGTCGCTTGCCATGCCCAGGCCAGTACCGGGGAAATCTCTAGTAGAGAAGAACAGATTTCCGGTGTGGCACTATAAGACTGATCACTTCCGAGTATTTAAGAAGGAGGTAGAGAGCTGGGCAAAGATGGTGGGTGAGAGTAGCCTGCTAGTCAATGATCCGCTTGCTCAGAGCAGCCAGGCTCATGAGCAAGTCATGCACTGGTTGTTCACCACACTGCCAAAGGAGGATAGAGACTTCGTGGCAGACTGTAGTTTCGTCCATGAGGTCTGGTCGTTGCTGCATGCTAAGTATATGCCATCAGTGGAGGTAGAAATACAGAAGCTGTATCACCAGCTCAGCAGTACCCAGCAGGCTGGCAAGCCGCTGGAGAAGCATGTGAATGAGGTGGTGGGCATAGTAAACCAGATGAGAGGACTGGGTGAGACTGTGTCTGATCAGTTGTACAGATCACGGTTGCTGGCAGTAGACAAAGAGTACAGCCTGTTGCAGCCCATGCTGCAGGCCATGCCAGTGCAGCAGATAGTGTCTACGCTGTTGACACATGCCCAGACGAACAGCAAGCAGGGTCCGTCGCGATTCCCACGGGACGATCGCGGTGGACAACAGCGCCATGGGGGACGTGGGTACCGAGGTGGACGCTACGGTGGTCGCCAAGGTTCACCCCCACAGGTAGCAGCTGTGGGAGCAGGGGCAGCAGGGGGAGCAGAAAAGAGGAAATGCTTCAACTGTGATAAGCCTGGACATGTGCAAAAGGATTGTCCATTGCTCTCCGCAGAGGTCAAACAATTCCTGCAGAAGCAAGCAGCTGCAGGGCGAGGCCGTGGCAGAGGCCGCGGTGGCCCTCAGGTAGCTGTAGTTGACCTAGATAAGCTGCGAGCTGACTGTGCTGATGGGCCGTCTCCCAACATGCCGTACACTTTCCTAATAGATAGTGGCTCAGACATAAACATATGCTTTGACTATGATATGTTTTGCGAGATCAAGCCACCAGATATGCCGCAGTGTCAGCCTCTTGACCAGGGCAGGCTAGACATGTATGGTGTGGGCACGATCAGAGCTAATCTGGGAGAGTATGTGAGTGCACAGGGCACTATCACACCAGTAGACATAGAGTTGACAAACGTCTACTGGGTGCCGGCCAGTCCTATCAACATCCTTTCAACAAAGGAGTTGAAAAAGTCTGAGATATACTTGCATACGGGCAAGCATGCAAACCGGGTAGTGATGCCTGGGTTTCATGACCAGAGCTATGGGTTCCACAGGAACTGTGAGCAGGGTGAGGATGAGGATGGAAAACCTACTCTGACATGGTTCTGTGGGAAAGGCAGGCCGATATGGCAAATGCGACCGGTAGATAGAGGAGCAGCCTGGACAAGTGCGAATAACTTGTTTCATAGGAATGGGAAATGGGTACGTGAGCAGCAGCAAGTTGCTGCAGTGACCGGTGTACCGAATGAACAAGGTTATTCCTTTCAGGTTGATCCATCATTCCTAGTGCATATCGCTTTTCACCATGCTGGCAATCGGGTACTCCAGTTGATGAGAGACAACCCACAACTGTATGACCTGAAGATGCTGAAACCTACGGGGGTAGCGCTTCAGTGTCATGGTTGCCACGTGGCTGAACAGAGAAGCGGCGATAGAGCACAGCACGGGGGCAAGGTGACGGAGAATGCCACCTATGCTGGGGAAGTGTTGCATGCTGATCTAGCAAGGCAGATCAAGCCAGTAGGAATCGGGGGTATGAACTACATCCTGGTAGTGGTGGATGAGTGCTCCCGGTATTCCCATGTGATTCCGCTGAAGTCCAAGAGTGGGGCTGCGGAAATGATATGCCTGCTGATTGAGCGAATCCGCACTCAGATCGTGTATGATAGAGAGGTTGGGGTGCGGAGGCTGCACACTGACCAGGGTGGTGAGTTCAGCTCTAACCAGCTGGCTCAGTACCTCGCGTGGCGTGGCTTGAGCACACGTACACTGCCACGGGCCAGCATGAGTCCAATGGAATGGTGGAAAGAAAGATCGGTGTGCTAAACAGGAGTGTGAGGGCAAGCCTGCTGCAAGCAGCTGTGCCTGCATTTCTGTGGCCAGAGGCGTATATGTGTGTGAACCATGCGCATAACCTGACGCCTAGCACAGCTCTAGAGGGTGTTAGGCGGAAGGAGGCCAAGCAGAAACTGGAGGAGAGGCATGTGCAGACCAGTCGTGACCCGTGGTCAACGAACGAGGCTGTGAGAGCTGCACAGTTGCAGACGAGGAGGGCTCAGGCTCAGCAGATGAGTCTGCAGGCTCTGGCTGATGAGGGTATGGCCAGGGGCGATGGGAAGTTTGTCGCCCAGTGTGTGAAGAATGTTGATGTCAGACAGATTGTGCCATATCTGTTATGGTTCAGGAATGTGAGTGAGGACACGTTCCATCTGGTGGTGGCCCAGGTGAAGCCTTTCGGGTGTCCGATGTATGTATATGCTCGGAGAGAGGACTTCAGACACCTGGATGAGAGAGGAGTGCTCGGTTTCTACATGGGACCGGGTGCTGGTCCTCACATGGATAGAGCTTACGTGAAGCGAGGGAATGGGGGAGCAGTGCGTATGTATAGGCATACGGCTTCTCCACCAGCTCTGCTGAGAGAGTTCGCGAAACGTTTCCACATGTCGGAGCAAGCTACGGTGGATCCGGTCATGTTGGAGAACTACGAGCTGGGAGAATTCGAGATCATGCCCGATGAGCATACTCGTGTAGTACCTGACGTTGGTTTCTTGCCCAACATGCAGAAATGGTTGAGATCAACTAGTGTTAGGGCAGTGCGACCACCAGCCAGTCGTGATCACATGATGCCAGAGAGGGGCAGAAATGTGGATTGGGCTGAGGGGGAGCATCCAGCGCTGGGGCACACACACTGGGAACCAGGCAGGCAGTTGCATCGGCGCTATGTGCCGGATGATGAGTTGCCTGAGGGTGAGCCGCCGTTTTCACCGCGTGTTTTAGGCTCTGAGCTGATAGCCAGGCATGAGCGGTGGCACACGCCTGAGATCAGTGAGGCAGTGGTGACAGCGCGTTGCGCTTACACGGCCGAGGACTGTGTGAACAGGGTACCACACTGGGAGTATGATGCGGTTCAGCAACCATCCGGTCCGCACAATGCTGAGATGCGACCGAGAGATGTGATCCCTACGCGGGATAGAGCTGTGCTGGATTTGAGTGGCTGCCGCATTGAGCCACAGGGTAGTGAGAATGATGAGTCTGAGGGGGAGGAACAGCCAGGGGCTGCCAGTGACTCTGCTGAGTCATTCTCAGGGGCATCTGAGCCCTCAGGATCTCGGTCTCGATCGCGCTCGCGTTCACCGCAGCGAGTCCAACGGTCGATGGGCAAGGCGCCGAGTGAGCCACCCCCACCTGCGAAATCTGAAGACCACGGGATGTACAACCGATGGCAAGGGTCAGCGGTGTCAGGACGTGCAGTACGCTGGGAGCATGATGAGCCACGGCATATGCCACAGCGTGTTGATAGTCAGGGGCACGGCAAGCTACGGCATGTGCCTAGTGGAGTAGAGGCAGGCGGAGCTGGCTCAGGGGGAGAGTTAGCACCAAGTGCCGCAGGAGGCAGCGGAGAACATCTGGATCCACCACAAGAGGTGAGGGTTCGATGGGTTCCAAAACCTTTCAAATTGATTCGCAAAACCTTAAGACCTGCTGTCCATGCTGTGGGAGTGAATGAAAGTGAGAATGCTGCTGTTGAGCGCATTTCCCCGGATGATGCACGTGAGCATGATGATGCTGGGAGCTCCACAGTAGTCCATATGGAGAGTGACGTCGGTGATCTGGCGGATGGAGTGTTTGCTACGGCTGACAGTGTGACTCCTGATGCAGAGAACACGACGGGGCAGGAGGTGATTCCGAGCAGTGGCAAGACTGCTAGCCGCAGTGAGTCCCGGTGTGCAGCTGCTGCGAGGAAGAAGGTCAAAGCTGTGCTGGACGATCCAACGGTGAAGCAAGCCATGAGAGGCTGCCATCGTGAGCAGTGGATCATAGCAATGCTTGATGAGTTGACCTCCTTAAGGGAACATGATGTGTTCGAGTTAGTCAGGTGCCCAGCAGGAGTGAAGCCTGTGACAGGCAAGTGGGTGCTTAAGATTAAGCGAGGAGCACAGGGTGAGATTGAGCGATTCAAAGCTAGATATGTAGCCAGGGGATTTACGCAAGTTGAGGGCGTAGATTTCTTTGAGACATGGGCACCTGTGGGCAGTTATGCTACCTTCAGGGCTCTGTTGTCTGTCTGTGCTGTAGAGGATCTGGAGACGAGACACATAGACATTAAATGTGCTTTCCTGAATGGTGTTCTGGAGGAGGAAGTGTATGTGGCACAACCTCCTGTACTGGATGATGGGTCTGGTATGGTGTGGCGTCTGAAAAAGGCGTTGTATGGTCTGAAGCAAGCTGCCAGGGAGTGGCATAAAGCGCTTGCAGGGCTCTTGTCGAGAATGGGCTTTGTGAGATCAGCCAGTGACCCCGCACTGTTTATTTGCAAAATAGGACGATGTCTTATTTTCCTATGGGTCGATGATCTGTTGATCTTCGGTCGTAAGGAGCAGATGGATGATGCCATCAGCAGGATCCTTGAGGCATTTGAGGGTCGTGACCTGGGGGAGCTGGGATATGTGCTGGGTATGGAGGTCATACGTGATCGGCTTGCTCGCACTATCACCATAACGCACAGAAAGAACATCAGGGACATGCTGGATAGGTTCAGTATGAATGAGTGCAGAAAGGCACCAACGCCGTTGGTACCAAAGCAGAAAGTGTTTAGTCTGAAGGATGATCCTAGCCAGGAGAAGGCTACTGTCGCAGAGCATAAGAGGTTTATGCAAGCCGTAGGAAGCATCCAGTATGTGGCTGCTGTGTCGCGTCCTGATATTTCCTTTCCGGCCAATGTCCTGGCCAGGCATATGGCTGGGAGTGCGAAGTGTCATTGGGCTGCTGTCCAGCATGTACTGAGATACCTGCGAGGGACCATAGATCTTGGCTTGACATTTAGTGGCTCCAACGAGGGAAGTGAGGTGTTGGAAGCATTTACGGATGCTGACTTCGCCAATGGTGCTTGCTTGAAGAGCGTGTCAGGAGTGATAGTCCGGATGCATGGGAACTGTGTGTTCTGGCGTTCGAAGAGGCAGACTATTGTGGCTGGTGATACGACTGAGGCAGAGCTTATTGCGATGAGCTCAGCAGCCAATGAGGTGATGTGGGCAAAGCAGTTGTGCACTGATCTTGGTTTGTCGGCTGTGAAGCCAACTCTGTGGGGTGACAACAAGAGTGCCAACTTGCTAGCTGTGAACCCCATCTCTAGTGACCGCTCCAAGCACATCAGGGTCAGGGACCTGAGAGTCCGCGAGTTCGTAGAACTCGATGAGTTAACTATCAGCTGGGTTAGCACGGTAGACATGCTAGCTGATATGTTTACGAAAGTGTTGGCGGGACCAGCACTAGCAAAATTTAGAGATAGACTACAGCTTGCGGTAGTACAAGCCTAGTCTAGGGGGAGTGTCGTGATCCAGCCATGCACAGGACTACGGTGACCATGCATGGAGTGGATGCACGGTGCTGATCCGGAGTGGCTATGGGACGCCATGCACCGATGGCTTACCATATGCACGAGCAATGCATGCTAGATTGCGTGCCGCAGACAATGATTCTGATCGTATCCGTATGAGACGTTTGGTTGAACGCTTATATAGGCTCTACTGATCAAAGTGTAATCACTCTACTCTGCCAAAGACTCACGTGCTATAATCCAAGACTGAGAGCGCACTGTCACAGCGGAGGCCTGTACACCAGCCAGGTATGTGACAGCGCGACCCCCTGCGCACAGCTACACAGTGCTTAGATCCCACAGTGCCTTAGGGCTGCGGTCCACTGAATTACGACACAAGGTTATTCCTTTCAGGTTGATCCATCATTCCTAGTGCATATCGCTTTTCACCATGCTGGCAATCGGGTACTCCAGTTGATGAGAGACAACCCACAACTGTATGACCTGAAGATGCTGAAACCTACGGGGGTAGCGCTTCAGTGTCATGGTTGCCACGTGGCTGAACAGAGAAGCGGCGATAGAGCACAGCACGGGGGCAAGGTGACGGAGAATGCCACCTATGCTGGGGAAGTGTTGCATGCTGATCTAGCAGGGCAGATCAAGCCAGTAGGAATCGGGGGTATGAACTACATCCTGGTAGTGGTGGATGAGTACTCCCGGTACTCCCATGTGATTCCGTTGAAGTCCAAGAGTGGGGCTGCGGAAATGATATGCCTGCTGATTGAGCGAATCCGCACTCAGATCGTGTATGATAAAGAGGTTGGGGTGCGGAGGCTGCACACTGACCAGGGTGGTGAGTTCAGCTCTAACCAGCTGGCTCAGTACCTCGCGTGGCGTGGCATTGAGCACACGTACACTGCCACGGGCCAGCATGAGTCCAATGGAATGGTGGAGAGAAAGATCGGTGTGCTAAACAGGAGTGTGAGGGCAAGCCTGCTGCAAGCAGCTGTGCCTGCATTTCTGTGGCCAGAGGCGTATATGTGTGTGAACCATGCGCATAACCTGACGCCTAGCACAGCTCTAGAGGGTGTTAGGCGGAAGGAGGCCAAGCAGAAACTGGAGGAGAGACATGTGCAGACCAGTCGTGACCCGTGGTCAACGAATGAGGCTGTGAGAGCTGCACAGTTGCAGACGAGGAGGGCTCAGGCTCAGCAGATGAGTCTGCAGGCTCTGGCTGATGAGGGTATGGCCAGGGGCGATGGGAAGTTTGTCGCCCAGTGTGTGAAGAATGTTGATGTCAGACAGATTGTGCCATATCTGTTATGGTTCAGGAATGTGAGTGAGGACACGTTCCATCTGGTGGTGGCCCAGGTGAAGCCTTTCGGGTGTCCGATGTATGTATATGCTCGGAGAGAGGACTTCAAACACCTGGATGAGAGAGGAGTGCTCGGTTTCTACATGGGACCGGGTGCTGGTCCTCACATGGATAGAGCTTACGTGAAGCGAGGGAATGGGGGAGCAGTGCGTATGTATAGGCATACGGCTTCTCCACCAGCTCTGCTGAGAGAGTTCGCGAAACGTTTCCACATGTCGGAGCAAGCTACGGTGGATCCGGTCATGTTGGAGAACTACGAGCTGGGAGAATTCGAGATCATGCCCGATGAGCATACTCGTGTAGTACCTGACGTTGGTTTCTTGCCCAACATGCAGAAATGGTTGAGATCAACTAGTGTTAGGGCAGTGCGACCACCAGCCAGTCGTGATCACATGATGCCAGAGAGGGGCAGAAATGTGGATTGGGCTGAGGGGGAGCATCCAGCGCTGGGGCACACACACTGGGAACCAGGCAGGCAGTTGCATCGGCGCTATGTGCCGGATGATGAGTTGCCTGAGGGTGAGCCGCCGTTTTCACCACGTGTTTTAGGCTCTGAGCTGATAGCCAGGCATGCGGTGGCACACGCCTGAGATCAGTGAGGCAGTGGTGACAGCGCGTTGCGCTTACACGGCCGAGGATTGTGTGAACAGGGTACCGCACTGGGAGTATGATGCGGTTCAGCGACCATCCGGTCCGCACAATGCTGAGATGCGACCGAGAGATGTGATCCCTACGCGGGATAGAGCAGTGCTGGATTTGAGTGGCTGCCGCATTGAGCCACAGGGTAGTGAGAATGATGAGTCTGAGGGGGAGGAACAGCCAGGGGCTGCCAGTGACTCTGCTGAGTCATTCTCAGGGGCATCTGAGCCCTCAGGATCTCGGTCTCGATCGCGCTCGCGTTCACCGCAGCGAGTCCAACGGTCGATGGGCAAGGCGCCGAGTGAGCCACCCCCACCTGCGAAATCTGAAGACCACGGGATGTACAACCGATGGCAAGGGTCAGCGGTGTCAGGACGTGCAGTACGCTGGGAGCATGATGAGCCACGGCATATGCCACAGCGTGTTGATAGTCAGGGGCAAGGCAAGCTACGGCATGTGCCTAGTGGAGTAGAGGCAGGCGGAGCTGGCTCAGGGGGAGAGTTAGCACCAAGTGCCGCAGGAGGCAGCGGAGAACATCTGGATCCACCACAAGAGGTGAGGGTTCGATGGGTTCCAAAACCTTTCAAATTGATTCGCAAAACCTTAAGACCTGCTGTCCATGCTGTGGGAGTGAATGAAAGTGAGAATGCTGCTGTTGAGCGCATTTCCCCGGATGATGCACGTGAGCATGATGATGCTGGGAGCTCCACAGTAGTCCATATGGAGAGTGACGTCGGTGATCTGGCGGATGGAGTGTTTGCTACGGCTGACAGTGTGACTCCTGATGCAGAGAACACGACGGGGCAGAAGGTGATTCCGAGCAGTGGCAAGACTGCTAGCCGCAGTGAGTCCCGGTGTGCAGCTGCTGCGAGGAAGAAGGTCAAAGCTGTGCTGGACGATCCAACGGTGAAGCAAGCCATGAGAGGCTGCCATCGTGAGCAGTGGATCATAGCAATGCTTGATGAGTTGACCTCCTTAAGGGAACATGATGTGTTCGAGTTAGTCAGGTGCCCAGCAGGAGTGAAGCCTGTGACAGGCAAGTGGGTACTTAAGATTAAGCGAGGAGCACAGGGTGAGATTGAGCGATTCAAAGCTAGATATGTAGCCAAGGGGATTTGCGCAAGTTGAGGGCGTAGATTTCTTTGAGACATGGGCACCTGTGGGCAGTTATGCTACCTTCAGGGCTCTGTTGTCTGTCTGTGCTGTAGAGGATCTGGAGACGAGACACATAGACATTAAATGTGCTTTCCTGAATGGTGTTCTGGAAGAGGAAGTGTATGTGGCACAACCTCCTGTACTGGATGATGGGTCTGGTATGGTGTGGCGTCTGAAAAAGGCGTTGTATGGTCTGAAGCAAGCTGCCAGGGAGTGGCATAAAGCGCTTGCAGAGCTCTTGTTGAGAATGGGCTTTGTGAGATCAGCCAGTGACCCTGCACTGTTTATTTGCAAAGTAGGACGATGTCTTATTTTCTTATGGGTCGATGATCTGTTGATCTTGTTGTAATTCAGTGGACCGCGGCCTAAGGCCTGTGGGATCCTGGGCATGTCGTCATGCGCAGGGGTTGGTGCTGTCACATACCTTGCTGTCTTAGGTATCTGTCCGTGACAGCGCCTGTACCTTCAGTTGGAGGATGAATGCACGTGAGTCTTAGGACAGTAGAAGAGAGAGTGATTACACTACGATCTGTAGAGCCTATATAAGCGTTCAATCAACGTCTCATACGGATACGATCAGAATCAATGTCTGCGGCACGCAATCTTGCATGCATTGCTCGTGCATATGGTCAGCCATCGGTGCATGGCTGCCCCATAGCCACTCCGGATCAGCACCGTGAATCCACTCCATGCATGGTCACCGTAGTCCTGTGCATGGCTGGATCACGACACTCCCCCTAGACTAAGCTTGTACTACCGCAAGCTGCAGTCTATCTCTAAATTTTACCAGTGCTGGTCCTGCCAACACCTTTGTAAACATATCAGCTAGCATGTCTACCGTGCTAACCCAGCTGATAGTCAACTCGTCGAGTTCTACGAACTCTCGGACCCTCAGGTCCCTGACCCTGATGTGCTTAGAGCGGTCACTAGAGATGGGGTTCACTGCTAGCAAGTTGGCACTCTTGTTGTCGCCCCACAGCGTTGGCTTCACAGCCGACAAACCAAGATCAGTGCACAACTGCTTAGCCCACATCACCTCATTGGCTGCTGAACTCATTGCTATGAGCTCTGCCTCAGTTGTATCACCAGCCACAATAGTCTGCCTCTTCGAACGCCAGAACACACAGTTCCCATGCATCCGGACTACTACTCCTGACACGCTCTTCAAGCAAGCACCATTGGCGAAGTCAGCATCCGTAAATGCTTCCAACACCTCACATCCCCCATTGGAGCCACTAAAGGTCAAGCCAAAGTTTATGGTCCCTCGCAGGTATCTCAGTACGTGAAGGACACCATTCCAATGACATTTGGCACTACCAGCCATATGCCTGGCCAAGACATTAGCCGGAAACGCAATGTCTGGACGCGACACAACTGCCACATACTGGATGCTTCCTACGGCTTGCATAAACCTCTTATGCTCTGTGCCTGTAGCCTTCGCCTGGCTAGGATCTTCCTTCAGACTAAACATTTTCTGCTTTGGTACCAACGGAGTTGGCGCCCGTCTGCACTCACTCATGCCAAATCTCTCTAGCATGTCCCTGATGCTCTTTCTGTGTGTGATGGTGATAGTGCGAGCAGTTCGATCACGTATGACCTCCATGCCCAGCACATATCCCAGCTCCCCCAGGTCACGACCCTCAAATGCCTCAAGAATCTTTCTGATGGCATCATCCATCTGCTCTCTGTGGCCGAAAATCAGCAGATCATCGACCCACAGAAAAATAAGACAACGTCCTACTTTGCAAATGAACAGTGCAGGGTCACTGGCTGATCTCACAAAACCCATATTCAACAAGAGTTCTGCAAGCGCTTTGTGCCACTCCCTGGCAGCTTGCTTCAGACCATACAACGCCTTTTTCAGACGCCACACCATACCAGACCCATCGTCTAGTACCGGAGGTTGTGCCACATACACTTCCTCCTCCAGAACACCATTCAGGAAAGCACATTTGATGTCTATATGCCTCGTCTCTAGATCCTCTACTGCACAGACTGATAACAGAGCCCTGAAGGTAGCATAACTGCCCACAGGTGCCCATGTCTCAAAGAAATCTACGCCCTCCACTTGCGTAAATCCCCTGGCTACGTATCTGGCCTTGAAACGCTCAATTTCACCCTGTGCTCCTCGCTTGATCTTAAGCACCCACTTGCCTGTCACAGGCTTCACTCCTGTTGGGCACTCAACCAGCTCAAACACATCATGTTCTCTTAAGGAGGTCAGCTCATCGAGCATTGCCGTGATCCACTTCTCACGATGAGCGCCACGCATGGCCTGCTGCACCGTTGGATCATCTACTACGGCCTCGACCCTCTTCCTCACGGTAGCTGCACGCCTGGACTCACTAAGGCTAGCAGTAGGGCCACCGTTTGGAGTCACCTTCTGCCCCGTCGTCTTTTCTGCATCAGGAGGCACACTGTCAGCTGCAGCTGACACTCCATCAGAACAGTCACCGACGTCATTCTCATCATCATTCACTACTGTGGGGCTCGCAGCATCACTCACATGCTCACGTGCTTCCTCCGGGGAAATGCGCTCAACAGCAGCATCACTCACAATTGCTCCCACAGCATGGACAGCAGGTCTTAAGACTTTGCGAATCAAGTGAAAAGGCTTTGGAACCCATCGAACCCTCACCTCATGTGGCGGATCCAGACGTTCTCCGCTGCCCCTCGCGGCACTTGGTGCTGACTCTCCCCCTGAGCCATCACCTCCTGTCGCTATTCCGCTAGGCACATGCCGTAGCTCGCCTTGCCCCTGGCCCTCAGACCCAGATATATGCCTCGGCTCATCATATCTGTCACGGTCATCACGCCCTGACACCGTGGACCCGCGGTGACTTCGGCCGCCGCCGTGACCGTCAGCTCGCACAGGTGGGGGTGGCTCACTCAGCTCCTTGCCCATCGACCGCTGGACTGGTTCCGCTGAACGCGAGCGGGATCTAGACTCAGACGCAGAGTCATCCTCACCTCCATCACTAGACTCAGTATCACTCACTTCCTCATCAGTTGGAAGCGGATGGATATCACAGTCCCCTATGTGCAACACAGCCCTATCCCTCGTAGGGATCGTCTCTGCAGGCCTAAACTCATGGTGTAAAGGCCCAGACGGCTGGTTTGCTGCATCATAGTCCCAGTGTGCCACCGCTGCAGCATTGTCAGCCGCTGCATGATCGCAGCGTGCTGCAACCACTGCCTCACTGATCTCTGGTGTGTGCCAGCGCTCATGTCGCGCCAGCAGCTCTGCACCCAACACTCTAGGAGAAAACTCGGGCTCACCCTCAGGTAGCTCGTCTGTCGGTTTGAAACGCCTGTGCAGCGTTCGTCCTGGTTCCCAGTGTTGATGGCCCAGACCCGGATGCTCCCCCTCAGCCCAATCCACATTTCTGCCCCTCTCTGGCATCATGTGTTCACGACTGGCTGGTGGACGCACTGCCCGCACACTAGTGCTCTTCACCCACTTCTTCATGTTGGGCAAGAACACAGCTTCCGGCACTACACTGGTGTACTGATCGGGTAGGATCTCAAACTCACCCTGCTCATAGTTCTCTAGCACAACTGGGTCCGCCGTAGCCTCCCCAGCCATGTGAAATCGCTGCGCGAAATCCTTCACTAGAGCAGGTGGAGCAGCCGTGTGCCTGTACATCCGCACTGCTCCCCCATTCCCACGTTTCACGTAAACCCTGTCCATGTGAGGACCTCCACCCGGTCCCATATAGGCACCGAGGATTCCTCGCGCTTCCAGGTGCCTGAAGTGCTCCCTCCTTGGATACACATACATTGGACACCCGAAAGGCTTCACCTGTGCCACCACGAGACGGAAGTCATCTTCCTTGACCTTCCTAAACCACAACAAGTATGGCACAATCTCTCTGACATTCACATTTCTCATGTGCTGTGCCACAAATGCCAATTCTCTCCTGGCAACCAGCGTCTCACACAGCTCATTCAGACTCAGCGCATGCGCTGCAGCCTTCCTGACTCTCAGCTGCTTAGCCCGCTGCTGCACGTTCGTGGACCATGGCTCAGAGCTGGTGGCAACAAACCTATCCTCCAGCTTCTGCTTTGCCTCCTTCCGCCTCACACCCTCCAGTGCTGTGCTCGGCGTCAGGTTGTGTGCATGGTTCACGCACATGTATGCCTCTGGCCACAGGAATGCAGGCACTGCTGCCTGCAGCAGACTCGCCCGCACTGACGTGTTCAGCACACCGATCTTTCGTTCTACCAACCCATTTGACTCATGTTGGGCGGTGTCAGTGAACGTGTGTACTATCCCTCGCCACTCAAGGTACTGAGCCAGCTGACTCGAGCTGAACTCACCTCCTTGGTCCGTGTGCAGCCTCCGCACCCCTACCTCCTGGTCATAGACAATCTGAGTGCGGATGCGTTCTATCAGAAGACATATCATCTCCGCAGCACCGCTTTTTGACTTCAGCGGGATCACATGTGAGTACCTGCTGTACTCATCCACTACTACCAGGACGTAGTTCATTCCGCCTATGCCTACTGGCTTAATCTGTCCAGCCAGATCCGCATGCAATACTTCTCCAGCATACGAGGCATTCTCTGTCACTTTGCCCCCATGCCGTGCTCTGTCACCACTTCTCTGCTCCGCCACGTGGCAACCATGACACTCAAGCGCTACTCCCGTGGGTTTAGGCAACTTGAGGTCATACAGGTCTGGATTCTCAGTCATCAGTTTGAGAATCCGGTTGCCCGCATGGTGAAACGAGAGATGCACCAGAAATGCTGGGTCAAGTCGGTAAGAAGATCTCTGACCAATAGGCACACCATCTACCGCAGCGATTCTCGCCTGCTCACCAACCCATTTCCTATTTCTGTGGAAAAGGTTGTTGGCACTGGTCCAGTCTGTCCCTGAATCTACAGGGCGCAGTTCCCATATCGGTCTGCCCGTCCCGCAATACCAGCTCAATGTGGGGTTATCATCACTATCAACTCCCTGCTCACAGTTGCCCACAAATGTTTGTGCTTGGTCATAGAAACCCGGCATCTCTACTGTGTTTGCCTTGCCTGTGTGCAAGTACACATTCGACCGCTTCAGCACAGTCGTTGATAGGATATTGATCGGGCTGGCTGGCACCCAGTAGACATGATCCAGCTCAACATCCACAGGCACCAACTCACCCTGTACTGTCACGTACTTCCCCACATTCGCCCTGATAGTGCCCATGCCATATATCTTAAGCCTGCCCTGGTCTAAGGGCTGGCACTCTGTGATATCTGGTGGCTTGATCTCACTGAACATGCTATAGTCAAAGCATATGTTCAGGTCAGACCCGCTATCCACCAGAAAGGTGTATGGCATATTGGGCGACGGCCCATCAGCACAGTCAGCTCGCAGTTCCGCTAGGTCTACCACAGCCACCTGAGGGCCCCCGCGGCCTCTGCCACGGCCTCGCCCTGCAGCTGCCTGTTTCTGTAGGAATTGCTTGACCTCTGCGGAGAGCAAAGGGCAATCTTTCTGCAGATGGCCAGGCTTCTCGCAATTGAAGCACTTGCGCTTATCTGCTCCCCCTGCTCCCACTGCGGCAACCTCTGGGGGTGCACCATGGCGACCACCGTGGCGTCCACCACGATACCCTCGTCCCCCAAATCTCTGCTGACCACCGCGATCATCCCGTGGGAATCGCGATGGGGCAGACTGGCTGCTATTCTGAGCATGTGTCAGCAGCGTGGACACTATCTGCTGCACTGGCAGTTGCTGCAGCATCGGCTGCAGCAGTGCATACTCTTTGTCCACTGCCAGTAGCCTAGAGCGGTATAACTGATCAGGCACAGCTTCTCCCAGACCCCTCATCTGGTTCACTATACCAACTACCTCGTTGACATGTTTCTCAAGTGGCTTTCCCGCCTGCCTGGCACCACTGAGTTGCTGGTATAGCTTCTGTATTTCTACTTCGACAGAAGGCATGTACTTGGCATGCAGCAATGCCCATATCTCATGGACAAAATTGCAGTCTGACACGAAATCCCTATCCTCCTTCGGTAATGTCACGAATAGCCAATGCTTGACTGACTCATGAGCCTGGCTATTCTGTGCCAGTGGATCATTCACTAGCACGCTACTTTCCCCCACCATGTTTGCCCAACTCTCTACCTCTTTCTTGAACACCCGAAAGTGATCATATCTGTGGTTCCATACTGGGAACTTGTGCTTGTCTACTAGCGACTTTCCCGGCGTAGACTTAGGCATTACGAGCGATAGCGCGCTCGCGAGAGTTGCAACATCGATCGTCCCGGCTGTTGCTGCCGCCCCGGATGACATCGCAGCCTGCGAAGGCTGCGGTATCGGAGGTGGTATCTGCTGCGCTGCCCATGCTGTCTGGGCAACGTGTGGCACTTCCTGCGCTCCGTGCACCGCTGCCTGAGCACCCGCATTCCCCGTAGGATCAGCGTTGCCCGGCATGGCGGCCTGCAGAGGGTTAACACTGAGATACCCGTAGGTCCCAGCGTCTTGTCCTTCCCCGTGGGGCATGGACTGACCCTCCGCGGCCTGCTCGCGGCGCACTGTAGAGCGAGTGCGATGATGCGGAAGGTTAACTGCTCCCTCCACACCGTCAGAACCGATAGACCCTTGGCGAGATGCCATTGAATCGTCTCGGAGTGGTGGTGTCCTGCAACATGACCACCATATGTCGCAGGAAACGCAGACCCGTAGGCCTCTTTGCGAGACCAGCACACAAGCATAATGCAGCTCCGCCGTAGCATTCTGCATTAGCTTTTCTAGTCTCTCTACGGTCGGCTATACACTAGAGCGGTGTAGCACACTCATCGGAGCGTGCAGCCGTAACCGCAGGTTCCCCCTGGACTCTATCGCATGCTAACAGACATCACAAGAATCCCCACAATCATCACCGATACCATGTTGTAATTCAGTGGACCGCGGCCTAAGGCCTGTGGGATCCTGGGCATGTCGTCATGCGCAGGGGTTGGTGCTGTCACATACCTTGCTGTCTTAGGTATCTGTCCGTGACAGCGCCTGTACCTTCAGTTGGAGGATGAATGCACGTGAGTCTTAGGACAGTAGAAGAGAGAGTGATTACACTACGATCTGTAGAGCCTATATAAGCGTTCAATCAACGTCTCATACGGATACGATCAGAATCAATGTCTGCGGCACGCAATCTTGCATGCATTGCTCGTGCATATGGTCAGCCATCGGTGCATGGCTGCCCCATAGCCACTCCGGATCAGCACCGTGAATCCACTCCATGCATGGTCACCGTAGTCCTGTGCATGGCTGGATCACGACACTTATATAGTGTTCCGGCCTGTGTGCGACTCCTGCCTTTAGCCCATTTGCAATGTGCTAATCCCCACACACGCCAACACCCCTTTCTAGAAGGGTCTATGCTCACGTCAGCCATGCTCTCTCGAGCATGCTCACGTAGCAGTGTTGGTGACCACATAACACAGCAACCTCGGCACAGGCATGTGCGCGGAAGGTCAGAGAAGCATCTCTGCCTCCTCGAGGACCTTCTGAAGGCTTCCAGAAGACTGTGCTGCCGCGTACAGCTTGTATCGTCACAGCCAGACGGAAGCAGAGTCGTCAGTCGCCGTGGAAGGTCTGCGGCCGGGGCCAGCTGCGCAGTGCGTATGCGACTATGAGAACATCATGAGAATACCTGCATCAGTCATAACTTGTCACGCGTGATCACGTCTAACCCCACCCGGTGCATGGGATGTCAGCATCGCATGCATGACTGACTACTGTGAGGTGTCGCCAACCTGAGACCAGCTGCGGCGAATGTACGCGTCGTCGACCTCGGCGATCTCCGCTGCTATACACATGACACATCGACGCGCCAGAATACATTTATCGAGCTGTCTCATGGCCTTGATTGCTGTAGATCACGTGTAGAGCTAGGTGGCCTTTCCCGTGAACGCACTGGCGCTGTTCTACGCAATTGCGATCCACCAGCTTGCGCGTCTTCAAAAGCCTGCAGGGCCGCTAAAGAGACAGCAGTACAGCATCAGAGTACCGGCATACACTCTGCAGTGCTCGCAGCGCTATCATCTGTGTCTGCTGCTCGACTACCTCCCGAGTGTGTTACACAGTGATAGATCTAGGACTCAGCAGCGCCGAGGCAACAGACCAGGTAACAAGCAAACAGACAGCAAACAGACAGACCGGCCACCGCAAGCACCAAGGTCATGCGCCGCACGAGCAAATGCGAGAACGAACTATCGCAAGCGCGAAAGCAGACACGCCTCCCGAGTGTGACGGTGCCACTGATGTAGCACCTTGTGTAAGTTTAAAGCTGTACTTAAACCCTCTAAGGTCCAGCCGTCATACCATAAGCTTATATAGTGTTCGGCCTGTGTGTGACTCCTGTCGTAATTCAGTAGACCGTAGCCCGTAGGCACTGTGGGATCTAAGCATGGCGTAGCCGTGCGCAGGGGGTCGCGCTGTCACATACCTGGCTGGTGTACAGGCCTCCGCTGTGACAGTGCGCTCTCAGTCTTGGATTGGAGTCACGGTAGACATGCTAGCTGATATGTTTACAAAGGTGTTGGCAGGACCAGCACTAGCAAAATTTAGAGATAGACTACAGCTTGCGGTAGTACAAGCCTAGTCTAGGGGGAGTGTCGTGATCCAGCCATGCACAGGACTACGGAGACCATGCATGGTGGCATACACAGGACTACGGAGACCATGTATGCATGGATGCACGGTGCTGATCCGGAGTGGCTATGGGACGCCATGCACCGATGGCTTACCATATGCACAAGCAATGCATGCTAGATTGCGTGCCGCAGACAATGATTCTGATCGTATCCGTATGAGACGTTTGGTTGAACGCTTATATAGGCTCTACCGATCAAAGTGTAATCACTCTACTCTGCCAAAGACTCACGTGCTATAATCCAAGACTGAGAGCGCACTGTCACAGCGGAGGCCTGTACACCAGCCAGGTATGTGACAGCGCGACCCCCTGCGCACGGCTACGCCATGCTCAGATCCCACAGTGCCTTCGGGCTACGGTCTACTGAATTACGACATGGTATCGGTGATGATTGTGGGTATTCTAGCAATGTGTGTATGCTTGCGATAGAGTCCAGGGGTCTACGGCTACGGCTGAGCGTCCCGATGAGCGATTCACACCGCTCTAGTGTTTAGCTGTAGAGTCCGTAGAGAGACTAGAGTACACAGATGCATAACGCTACGGCTGGATTGCATTCTGTTAGAGTACTGGTCTCGGAGAGAGGCCTACGGGTCTGCGTGTCCCGCGACGCACGATGGTCGTGTTGCAGGATGCCACCACGCCGAGAAGTTCCAGTGGCATCTCGCCAGGAATCTATTGGCTCTGACGGCGAGGATGGAGAAGAAATTCGTCCTCGCCACCACACACGTTCCACATTGCGCCGCGAGCAGGCCGCGGAGGACCAGTTCGTGACCTACGGGGAAGAACAGCGCGTTGGGACCTACGGGTATCCCAATGCAGGTCCTCTGCAGGCGGCATTGCCGGGAAATGCTGATCCTACGGGGGAAGCAGGAGCTCAGGCTGCGGCGCAAGGAACACAGCCAGCACATCTCGCAGCACCAGCTGCGTGGATGACCCAACAGATACCGCCTCCGATACCGCAGCCTTCGCAGGCTGCGATATCATCAAGGGTACCAGCTACGGCTGGATCTATTGACGTAGGCACGCTGGCGCAAGCGCTGTCGCTTGCCATGCCCAGGCCAGCACCGGGGAAATCTCTAGTAGAGAAGAACAGATTCCCGGTGTGGCACTATAAGACTGATCACTTCCGAATATTTAAGAAGGAGGTAGAGAGCTGGGCAAAGATGGTGGGTAAGAGTAGCCTGCTAGTCAATGATCCGCTTGCTCAGAGCAGCCAGGCTCATGAGCAAGTCATGCACTGGTTGTTCACCACACTGCCAAAGGAGGATAGAGACTTCGTGGCAGACTGTAGTTTCGTCCATGAGGTCTGGTCGTTGCTGCATGCTAAGTATATGCCATCAGTGGAAGTAGAAATACAGAAGCTGTATCACCAGCTCAGCAGTACCCAGCAGGCTGGCAAGCCGCTGGAGAAGCATGTGAATGAGGTGGTGGGCATAGTGAATCAGATGAGAGGACTGGGTGAGACTGTGTCTGATCAGTTGTACAGATCACGGCTGCTGGCAGTAGACAGAGAGTACAGCCTGTTGCAGCCCATGCTGCAGGCCATGCCAGTGCAGCAGATAGTGTCTACGCTGTTGACACATGCCCAGACGAACAGCAAGCAGGGTCCATCGCGATTCCCACGGGACGATCGCGGTGGACAACAGCGCCATGGGGGACGTGGGTACCGAGGTGGACGCTACGGTGGTCGCCAAGGTTCGCCCCCACAGGTAGCAGCAGTGGGAGCAGGGGCAGCAGGGGGAGCAGAAAAGAGGAAATGCTTCAACTGTGATAAGCCTGGACATGTGCAAAAGGATTGTCCATTGCTCTCCGCAGAGGTCAAACAATTCTTGCAGAAGCAAGCAGCTGCAGGGCGAGGCCGTGGCAGAGGCCGCGGTGGCCCTCAGGTAGCTGTAGTTGACCTAGATAAGCTGCGAGGTGACTGTGCTGATGGGCCGTCTCCCAACATGCCGTACACTTTCCTAATAGATAGTGGCTCAGACATAAACATATGCTTTGACTATGATATGTTTTGCGAGATCAAGCCACCAGATATGCCGCAGTGTCAGCCTCTTGACCTAGGCAGGCTAGACATGTATGGTGTGGGCACGATCAGAGCTAATCTGGGAGAGTATGTGAGTGCACAGGGCACTATCACACCAGTAGACATAGAGTTGACAAACGTTTACTGGGTGCCGGCCAGTCCCATCAACATCCTTTCAACAAAGGAGTTGAAAAAGTCTGAGATATACTTGCATACGGGCAAGCATGCAAACCGGGTAGTGATGCCTGGGTTTCATGACCAGAGCTATGGGTTCCACAGGAACTGTGAGCAGGGTGAGGATGAGGATGGAAAACCCACTCTGACATGGTTCTGTGGGAAGGGCAGGCCGATATGGCAAATGCGGCCGGTAGATAGAGGAGCAGCCTGGACGAGTGCGAATAACTTGTTTCATAGGAATGGGAAATGGGTACGTGAGCAGCAGCAAGTTGCTGCAGTGACCGGTGTACCAAATGAACAAGGTTATTCCTTCCAGGTTGACCCATCATTCCTAGTGCATATCGCTTTTCACCATGCTGGCAATCGGGTACTCCAGTTGATGAGAGACAACCCACAACTGTATGACCTGAAGATGCTGAAACCTACGGGGGTAGCGCTTCAGTGTCATGGTTGCCACGTGGCTGAACAGAGAAGTGGCGATAGAGCACAGCACGGGGGCAAGGTGACTGAGAATGCCACCTATGCTGGAGAAGTGTTGCATGCTGATCTAGCAGGGCAGATCACGCCAGTAGGAATCGGGGGTATGAACTACATCCTGGTAGTGGTGGATGAGTACTCCCGGTATTCCCATTTGATTCCGCTAAAGTCCAAGAGTGGGGCTGCGGAAATGATATGCCTGCTGATTGAGCGAATCCGCACTCAGATCGTGTATGATAGAGAGGTTGGAGTGCGGAGGCTGCACACTGACCAGGGTGGTGAGTTCAGCTCTAACCAACTGGCTCAGTACCTCGCGTGGCGTGGCATTGAGCACACGTACACTGCCACGTGCCAGCATGAGTCCAACGGAATGGTGGAGAGAAAGATCGGTGTGCTGAACAGAAGTGTGAGGGCAAGCCTGCTACAAGCAGCTGTGCCTGAATTTCTGTGGCCAGAGGCGTATATGTGTGTGAACCATGCATATAACCTGACGCCTAGCACAGCTCTAGAGGGTGTTAGGCGGAAGGAGGCCAAGCAGAAACTGGAGGAGAGACATGTGCAGACCAGTCGTGACCCGTGGTCAACGAATGAGGCTGTGAGAGCTGCACAGTTGCAGACGAGGAGAGCTCAGGCTCAGCAGATGAGTCCGCAGGCTCTGGCTGATGAGGGTATGGCCAGGGGCGATGGGAAGTTTGTCGCCCAGTGTGTGGAAAATGTTGATGTCAGACAGATTGTGCCATATCTGTTATGGTTCAGGAATGTGAGTGAGGACACGTTCCATCTGGTGGTGGCCCAGGTGAAGCCTTTCGGGTGTCCGATGTATGTATATGCCCGGAGAGAGGACTTCAGACACCTGGATGAGAGAGGCGTGCTCGGTTTCTATATGGGACCGGGTGCTGGTCCTCACATGGACAGAGCTTACGTGAAGCGAGGGAATGGGGGAGCAGTGCGTATGTATAGGCATACGGCTTCTCCACCAGCTCTGCTGAGAGAGTTCGCGAAACGTTTCCACATGTCGGAGCAAGCTACGGTGGATCCGGTCATGTTGGAGAACTACGAGCTGGGAGAATTCGATATCATGCCCGATGAGCATACTCGTGTAGTACCTGACGTTGGTTTCTTGCCCAACATGCAGAAATGGTTGAGATCAACTAGTGTTAGGGCAGTGCGACCACCAGCAAGTCGTGATCACATGATGCCAGAGAGGGGCAGAAATGTGGATTGGGCTGAGGGGGAGCATCCAGCGCTGGGGCACACACACTGGGAACCAGGCAGGCAGTTGCATCGGCGCTATGTGCCGGATGATGAATTGCCTGAGGGTGAGCCGCCGTTTTCACCGCGTGTTTTAGGCTCTGAGCTGATAGCCAGGCATGAGCGGTGGCACACGCCTGAGATCAGTGAGGCAGTAGTGACGGCGCGTTGCGCTTACACGGCCGAAGACTGTGCGACCGGGGTACCACACTGGGAGTATGATGTGGCTCAGCAACCATCTGGTCCGCACAATGCTGAGACCAGACCGAGAGATGTGATCCCTACGCGGGATAGAGCAGTGCTGGATTTGAGTGGCTGCCGCATTGAGCCACAGGGTAGTGAGAATGATGAGTCTGAGGGGGAGGAACAGCCAGGGGCTGCCAGTGACTCGGCTGAGTCATTCTCAGGGGCATCTGAGCCCTCAGAATCTCGGTCTCGATCGCGCTCGCGTTCACCGCAGCGAGTCCAACGGTCGATGGGCAAGGAGCCGAGTGAGCCACCCCCACCTGCGAAACCTGATAGCCACGGGAGGTACGACCGAAGGCAAGGGTCAGCGGTGTCAGGACGTGCAGTACGCTGGGAGCATGATGAGCCACGGCATATGTCACAGCGTGTTGATAGTCAGGGGCACCGCAAGCTACGGCATGTGCCTAGTGGAGCAGAGGCAGGCGGAGCTGGCTCAGGGGGAGAGTTAGCACCAAGTGCCGCAGGAGGCAGCGGAGAACATCTGGATCCACCACAAGAGGTGAGGGTTCGATGGGTTCCAAAACCTTTCAAATTGATTCGCAAAACCTTAAGACCTGCTGTCCATGCTGTGGGAGTGAATGAAAGTGAGAATGCTGCTGTTGAGCGCATTTCCCCGGATGATGCACGTGAGCATGATGATGCTGGGAGCTCCACAGTAGTCCATATGGAGAGTGACGTCGGTGATCTGGCGGATGGAGTGTTTGCTACGGCTGACAGTGTGACTCCTGATGCAGAGAACACGACGGGGCAGGAGGTGATTCCGAGCAATGGCAAGACTGCTAGCCGTAGTGAGTCCCGGCGTGCAGCTGCTGCGAGGAAGAAGGTCAAAGCTGTGCTGGACGATCCAACGGTGAAGCAAGCCATGAGAGGCTGCCATCGTGAGCAGTGGATCATAGCAATGCTTGATGAGTTGACCTCCTTAAGGGAACATGATGTGTTCGAGTTAGTCCGGTGCCCAGCAGGAGTGAAGCCTGTGACAGGCAAGTGGGTGCTTAAGATTAAGCGAGGAGCACAGGGTGAGATTGAGCGATTCAAGGCTAGATATGTAGCCAGGGGATTTACGCAAGTAGAAGGCGTAGATTTCTTTGAGACATGGGCACCTGTGGGCAGTTATGCTACCTTCAGGGCTCTGTTGTCTGTCTGTGCTGTAGAGGATCTGGAGACGAGACACATAGACATTAAATTTGCTTTCCTGAATGGTGTTCCGGAAGAGGAAGTGTATGTGGCACAACCTCCTGTACTGGATGATGGGTCTGGTATGGTGTGGCGTCTGAAAAAGGCGTTGTATGGTCTGAAGCAAGCTGCCAGGGAGTGGCATAAGGCGCTTGCAGAACTCTTGCTGAGAATGGGTTTTGTGAGGTCAGCCAGTGACCCCGCACTGTTTATTTGCAAAGTAGGACGATGTCTTATTTTCTTATGGGTCGATGATCTGTTGATCTTCGGTCGTAAGGAGCAGATGGACGATGCCATCAGCAGGATCCTTGAGGCATTTGAGGGTCGTGACCTGGGGGAGCTGGGATATGTGCTGGGTATGGAGGTCATACGTGATCGGTCTGCTCGCACTATCACCATCACGCACAGAAAGAACATCAGGGACATGCTGGAAAGTTTCAGTATGAGTGAGTGCAGAAAGGCACTAACGCCGTTGGTACCAAAGCAGAAAGTGTTTAGTCTGAAGGATGATCCTAGCCAGGAGAAGGCTACTGTCGCAGAGCATAAGAGGTTTATGCAAGCCGTAGGAAGCATCCAGTATGTGGCTGCTGTGTCCCGTCCTGATATTTCCTTTCCGGCTAATGTCTTGACCAGGCATATGGCTGGGAGTGCGAAGTGTCATTGGGCTGCTGTCCAGCATGTACTGAGATACCTGCGAGGGACCATAGATCTTGGCTTGACTTTTAGTGGCTCCAATGAGGGAAGTGAGGTGTTGGAAGCATTTATGGATGCTGACTTCGCCAATGGTGCTTGCTTGAAGAGCGTGTCAGGAGTAGTAGTCCGGATGCATGGGAACTGTGTGTTCTGGCGTTCGAAGAGGCAGACTATTGTGGCTGGTGATACAACTGAGGCAGAGCTCATTGCTATGAGATCAGCAGCCAATGAGGTGATGTGGGCTAAGCAGTTGTGCACTGATCTTGGTATGTCGGCTGTGAAGCCAACGCTGTGGGGTGACAACAAGAGTGCCAACTTGCTAGCTGTGAACCCCATCTCTAGTGACCGCTCCAAGCACATCAGGGTCAGGGACCTGAGGGTCCGAGAGTTCGTAGAACTCGATGAGTTGACTATCAGCTGGATTAGCACGGTAGACATGCTAGCTGATATGTTCACGAAGGTGTTGGCAGGACCAGCACTGGCAAAGTTTAGATATAGACTACAGCTTGCGGTAGTACAAGCCTAGTCTAGGGGGAGTGTCGTGATCCAGCCATGGACAGGACTACGGTCACCATGCATGGAGTGGATGCACGGTGCTGATCCGGAGTGGCTATGGGACGCCATGCACCGATGGCTTACCATATGCACGAGCAATGCATGTTAGATTGTGTGCAGCAGACAATGATTCTGATCGTATCCGTATGAGTCGTTTAGAGAACGCTTATATAGGCTCTGTCGATCGTAGTGTAATCACTCTTCTCTGCTAAGTCTCACGTGCTACATTCCAAAGACTGAGAGCGCACTGTCACAGCGGAGGCCTGTACACCAGCCAGGTATGTGACAGCGCGACCCCCTGCGCACGGCTACGCCATGCTCAGATCCCACAGTGCCTTCGGGCTACGGTCTACTGAATTACGACAGTCTCCGACCTCTCAGCTGGTCGCCTACGACGGTCAGCCGAAGCTTTTTGCCGTTGCTGTGCAGCCTTAATACACTGCTTCGCAGTTTGCAACTGCTCAGACCACCTGCCGACGAATTGGTTCACTTGCGGATTCTGTTTGCGGAAAAACAGAGTCACTGGCGTGTCGGGATTCTGCCCGTAGATCAACATGAACGGCGTTGTCTGGATGGTCGAGTTGTAGGCGTTGTTCATGACGTAATTCAGTGGACCGCGGCCTAAGGCCTGTGGGATCCTGAGCATGTCGTCATGCGCAGGGGTTGGTGCTGTCACATACCTTGCTGTCTTAGGTATCTGTCCGTGACAGCGCCTGTACCTTCAGTGGAGGATGAATGCACGTGAGACTTTGGACAGTAGAAGAGAGAGTGATTACACTACGATCTGTAGAGCCTATATAAGCGTTCAATCAACGTCTCATACGGATACGATCAGAATCAATGTCTGCGGCACACAATCTTGCATGCATTGCTCGTGCATATGGTCAGCCATCGGTGCATGGCTGCCCCATAGCCACTCCGGATCAGCACCGTGATTCCCCGCATACATGGTCACCGTAGTCCTGTGTATGCCACCATGCATGGTCACCGTAGTCCTGTGCATGGCTGGATCACGACACTCCCCCTAGACTAAGCTTGTACTACCGCAAGCTGCAGTCTATCTCTAAATTTTGCCAGTGCTGGTCCTGCCAACACCTTAGTAAACATATCAGCTAGCATGTCTACCGTGCTAACCCAGCTGATAGTTGACTCATCGAGTTCTACGAACTCTCGGACCCTCAGGTCCCTGACCCTGATGTGCTTAGAGCGGTCACTAGAGATGGGGTTCACTGCTAGCAAGTTGGCACTCTTGTTGTCGCCCCACAGCGTTGGCTTCACAGCCGACAAACCAAGATCAGTGCACAACTGCTTAGCCCACATCACCTCATTGGCTGCTGAACTCATAGCAATGAGCTCTGCCTCAGTTGTATCACCAGCCACAATAGTCTGCCTCTTCGAACGCCAGAACACACAGTTCCCATGCATCCGGACTACTACTCCTGACACGCTCTTCAAGCAAGCACCATTGGCGAAGTCAGCATCCGTAAATGCTTCCAACACCTCACATCCCCCATTGGAGCCACTAAAGGTCAAGCCAAAGTTTATGGTCCCTCGCAGGTATCTCAGTACGTGAAGGACACCATTCCAATGACATTTAGCACTCCCAGCCATATGCCTGGCCAAGACATTAGCCGGAAACGCAATGTCTGGACGCGACACAACTGCCACATACTGGATGCTTCCTACGGCTTGCATAAACCTCTTATGCTCTATGCCTGTAGCCTTCGCCTGGCTAGGATCTTCCTTCAGACTAAACATTTTCTGCTTTGGTACCAACGGAGTTGGCGCCCGTCTGCACTCACTCATGCCAAATCTCTCTAGGATGTCCCTGATGCTCTTTCTGTGTGTGATGGTGATAGTGCGAGCACTTCGATCACGTATGACCTCCATGCCCAGCACATATCCCAGCTCCCCCAGGTCACGACCCTCAAAAGCCTCAAGGATCTTTCTGATGGCATCATCCATTTGCTCTCTGTGACCGAAAATCAGAAGATCATCGACCCACAGAAAAATAAGACAACGTCTCACTTTGCAAATGAACAGTGCAGGGTCACTGGCTGATCTCACAAAACCCATTTTCAACAAGAGTTCTGCAAGCGCTTTGTGCCACTCCCTGGCAGCTTGCTTCAGACCATACAACGCCTTTTTCAGACGCCACACCATACCAGACCCATCGTCCAGCACCGGAGGTTGTGCCACATACACTTCCTCCTCCAGAACACCATTCAGGAAAGCACATTTGATGTCTATATGCCTCGTCTCTAGATCCTCTACTGCACAGACTGATAACAGAGCCCTGAAGGTAGCATAACTGCCCACAGGTGCCCATGTCTCAAAGAAATCTACGCCCTCCACTTGCGTAAATCCCCTGGCTACGTATCTGGCCTTGAAACGCTCAATTTCACCCTGTGCTCCTCGCTTGATCTTAAGCACCCACTTGCCTGTCACAGGCTTCACTCCTGTTGGGCACTCAACCAGCTCAAACACATCATGTTCTCTTAAGGAGGTCAGCTCATCGAGCATTGCCGTGATCCACTTCTCACGATGAGCGCCACGCATGGCCTGCTGCACCGTTGGATCATCTACTACGGCCTCGACCCTCTTCCTCACGGTAGCTGCACGCCTGGACTCACAAAGGCTAGCAGTAGGGCCACCGTTTGGAGTCACCTTCTGTCCCGTCGTCTTTTCTGCATCAGGAGGCACACTGTCAGCTGCAGCTGACACTCCATCAGAACAGTCACCGACGTCATTCTCATCATCATTCATTACTGTTGGGCTCGCAGCATCACTCACATGCTCACGTGCTTCCTCCGGGGAAATGCGCTCAACAGCAGCATCACTCACAATTGCTCCCACAGCATGGACAGCAGGTCTTAAGATTTTGCGAATCAAGTGAAAAGGCTTTGGAACCCATCGAACCCTCACCTCATGTGGCGGATCCAGACGTTCTCCGCTGCCCCTCGCGGCACTTGGTGCTGACTCTCCCCCTGAGCCATCACCTCCTGTCGCTATTCCGCTAGGCACATGCCGTAGCTCGCCTTGCCCCTGGCCCTCAGACCCAGATATATGCCTCGGCTCATCATATCTGTCACGGTCATCACGCCCTGACACCGTGGACCCGCGGTGACTTCGGCCGCCGCCGTGACCGTCAGCTCGCACAGGTGGGGGTGGCTCACTCAGCTCCTTGCCCATCGACCGTTGGACTGGCTCCGCTGAACGCGAGCGGGATCTAGACTCAGACTCAGAGTCATCCTCACCTCCATCACTAGACTCAGTATCACTCACTTCCTCATCAGTTGGAAGCGGATGGATATCACAGTCCCCTATGTGCAGGACAGCCCTATCCCTCGTAGGGATCGTCTCTTCAGGCCTAAACTCATGGTGTAAAGGCCCAGACGGCTGGTTTGCTGCATCATAGTCCCAGTGTGCTACCGCTGCAGCATTGTCAGCCGCTGCATGATCGCAGCGCGCTGCAACCACTGCACCACTGATCTCTGGTGTGTGCCAGCGCTCATGTCGCGCCAGCAGTTCTGCACCCAACACTCTAGGAGAAAACTCGGGCTCACCCTCAGGTAGCTCGTCTGTCGGTTTGAAACGCCTATGCAGCGTTCTGCCTGGTTCCCAGTGTTGATGGCCCAGACCCGGATGCTCCCCCTCAGCCCAATCCACATTTCTGCCCCTCTCTGGCATCATGTGTTCACGACTGGCTGGTGGACGCACTGCCCGCACACTAGTGCTCTTCACCCACTTCTTCATGTTGGGCAAGAACTCAGCTTCCGGCACTACACTGGTGTACTGATCGGGTAGGATCTCAAACTCACCCTGCTCATAGTTCTCTAGCACAACTGGGTCCGCCGTAGCCTCCCCAGCCATGTGAAATCGCTGCGCGAAATCCTTCACTAGAGCAGGTGGAGCAGCCGTGTGCCTGTACATCCGCACTGCTCCCCCATTCCCACGTTTCACGTAAACCCTGTCCATGTGAGGACCTCCACCCGGTCCCATATAGGCACCGAGGATTCCTCGCGCTTCCAGGTGCCTGAAGTGCTCCCTCCTTGGATACACATACATTGGACACCCGAAAGGCTTCACCTGTGCCACCACGAGACGGAAGTCATCTTCTTTGACCTTCCTAAACCATAACAAGTATGGCACAATCTCTCTGACATTCACATTTCTCATGTGCTGTGCCACAAATGCCAATTCTCTCCTGGCAACCAGCGTCTCACACAGCTCATTCAGACTCAGCGCATGCGCTGCAGCCTTCCTGACTCTCAGCTGCTTGGCCCGCTGCTGCACGTTCGTGGACCGTGGCTCAGAGCTGGTGGCAACAAACCTATCCTCCAGCTTTTGCTTTGCCTCCTTCCGCCTCACACCCTCCAGTGCTGTGCTCGGCGTCAGGTTGTGTGCATGGTTCACGCACATGTATGCCTCTGGCCACAGGAATGCAGGAACTGCTGCCTGCAGCAGGCTCGCCCGCACTGACGTGTTCAGCACACCGATCTTTCGTTCTACCAACCCATTTGACTCATGTTGGGCGGTGTCAGTGAACGTGTGTACTATCCCTCGCCACTCAAGGTACTGAGCCAGCTGACTCGAGCTGAACTCACCTCCTTGGTCCGTGTGCAGCCTCCGCACCCCTACCTCCTTGTCATAGACAATCTGAGTGCGGATGCGTTCTATCAGAAGACATATCATTTCCGCAGCACCGCTTTTCGACTTCAGCGGGATCACATGTGAGTACCTGCTGTACTCATCCACTACTACCAGGACGTAGTTCATTCCTCCTATGCCTACTGGCTTAATCTGTCCAGCCAGATCCGCATGCAATACTTCTCCAGCATACGAGGCATTCTCTGTCACTTTGCCCCCATGCCGTGCTCTGTCACCACTTCTCTGCTCCGCCACGTGGCAACCATGACACTCAAGCGCTACTCCCGTGGGTTTAGGCAACTTGAGGTCATACAGGTCTGGATTCTCAGTCATTAGTTTGAGAATCCGGTTGCCCGCATGATGAAACGAGAGGTGTACCAGAAATGCTGGGTCAAGTCGGTAAGAAGATCTCTGACCAATAGGTACACCATCTACCGCAGCGAATCTCGCCTGCTCACCAACCCATTTCCTATTTCTGTGGAAAAGGTTATTGGCACTGGTCCAGTCTGTCCCTGAATCTACAGGGCGCAGTTCCCATATTGGTCTGCCCGTCCCGCAATACCAGCTCAATGTGGGGTTATCATCACTATCAACTCCCTGCTCACAGTTGCCCACAAATGTTTGTGCTTGGTCATAAAAACCCGGCATCTCTACTGTGTTTGCCTTGCCTGTGTGCAAGTACACGTTCGACCGCTTCGGCACAGTCGTTGATAGGATATTGATCGGGCTGGCTAGCACCCAGTAAACATGATCCAGCTCAATATCTACAGGCACCAGCTCGCCCTGTACTGTCACGTACTTCCCCACATTCGCCCTGATAGTGCCCATGCCATATATCTTAAGCCTGCCCTGGTCTAATGGCTGGCATTCCGTGATATCTGGTGGCTTGATCTCGCTGAACATGCTATAGTCGAAGCATATGTTCAGGTCAGACCCGCTATCCACCAGAAATGTGTATGGCATGTTTGGGCGACGGCCCATCAGCACAGTCAGCTCGCAGTTCCGCTAGGTCTACCACAGCCACCTGAGGGCCCCCGCGGCCTCTGCCACGGCCCCGCCCTGCAGCTGCCTGTTTCTGTAGGAACTGCTTGACCTCTGCGGAGAGCAAAGGGCAATCTTTCTGCAGATGGCCAGGCTTCTCACAATTGAAGCACTTGCGCTTATCTGCTCCCCCTGCTCCCACTGCGGCAACCTCTGGGGGTGCACCATGGCGACCACCGTGGCGTCCACCACGATACCCTCGTCCCCCAAATCTCTGCTGACCACCGCGATCATCCCGTGGGAATCGCGATGGGGCAGACTGGCTGCTATTCTGAGCATGCGTCAGCAGCGTGGACACTATCTGCTGCACTGGCAGTTGCTGCAGCATCGGCTGCAGCAGTGCATACTCTCTGTCCACTGCCAGTAGCCTAGAGCGGTATAGCTGATCAGGCACAGCTTCTCCCAGACCCCTCATCTGGTTCACTATACCAACTACCTCGTTGACATGTTTCTCAAGTGGCTTTCCCGCCTGCCTGGCACCACTGAGTTGCTGGTATAGCTTCTGTATTTCTAATTCGACAGAAGGCATGTACTTGGCATGCAGCAGTGCCCACATCTCATGGACAAAACTGCAGTCTGACACGAAATCTCTATCCTCCTTTGGCAGTGTTACGAATAGCCAATGCTTGACTGACTCATGAGCCTGGCTATTCTGTGCCAGTGGATCATTTACTAGCAGGCTACTTTCCCCCACCATGTTTGCCCAACTCTCTACCTCTTTCTTGAACACCCGAAAGTGATCATATCTGTGGTTCCATACCGGGAACTTGTGCTTTTCTACTAGCGACTTTCCCGGCATAGACTTAGGCATTACGAGCGACAGTGCGCTCGCGAGAGTTGCAACATCGATCGACCCGGCTGTTGCTGCCGCCCCGGATGACATCGCAGCCTGCGAAGGCTGCGGTATCGGAGGTGGTATCTGCTGCGCTGCCCATGCTGTCTGGGCAACGTGTGGCACTTCCTGCGCTCCGTGCACCGCTGCCTGAGCACCCGCATTCCCGTAGGATCAGCGTTGCCCGGCATGGCGGCCTGCAGAGGGTTAACACTGAGATACCCGTAGGTCCCAGCGTCTTGTCCTTCCCCGTGGGGCATGGACTGACCCTCCGCGGCCTGCTCGCGGCGCACTGTAGAGCGAGTGCGATGATGCGGAAGGTTAACTGCTCCCTCCACACCGTCAGAACCGATAGACCCTTGGCGAGATGCCATTGAATCGTCTCGGAGTGGTGGTGTCCTGCAACATGACCACCATATGTCGCAGGAAACGCAGACCCGTAGGCCTCTTTGCGAGACCAGCACACAAGCATAATGGACCTCCGCCGTAGCATTCTGCATTAGCTTTTCTAGTCTCTCTACGGTCGGCTACACACTAGAGCGGTGTAGCACACTCATCGGAGTGTGCAGCCGTAACCGCAGGTTCCCCCTGGACTCTACCGCATGCTAATAGACATCACAAGAATACCCACAATCATCACCGATACCATGACGTAATTCAGTGGACCGCGGCCTAAGGCCTGTGGGATCCTGAGCATGTCGTCATGCGCAGGATCCCACAGGCCTTAGGCCGCGGTCCACTGAATTACGTCAGTTCATGGCGAACTCAGCCACTGGTAGCAGCGTGTCCCAGTTCTTCTGCGAGTCAATAACAAAGTGTCGCAACGTATCTTCCAAGACACCATTTGCATTCTCTGTTTGACCGTCAGACTGTGGGTGCTTTGCCGTTGACTTGTTGTGGTCAATGCCGAAGTGTTCACACATAAGAGTCCAGAACGACGCAAAGCGCACGTCCCGATCTGACACAATGCTGCTGGGAATCTTATGCAGTTTCCACACATGATCCTCGAACAGATGTACGAGATCTGTGCCTGTGACATTCTTTGTGCACGGTGCCAGATGCACCATCTTCGACAGACGGTCCACAAACACGACCACGGTGTTGTTTCCACGCTCTGTTGTGGGAAGATCAGTTATCAGATCTAATGACACTGATTCCCAGCGACGTCCGGGTATAGGTAAGGGGTGCAGCTCGCCCTGTGGCACTTGGTGCGATGCTTTGACGTGTTGGCAGGAATCGCAAGTCTTAACGAAATTTGCCACGTCTACTGAGACACGTTCCCAGTGAAACACTTCCTTTACCTTACGGATCGTTCGAGCAACCCCGTAGTGTCCATACTGCGGGTGTGAATGCACAGAGCTTATGCATTCTTGCCTCAACGTGCCAACGTCGGGGATGTATAGCCTGTCATTGGATGTCCAGTACAACCCATCTTGGTTTCTGTACAGGTCTAGCTTTATAAAGCGTCTTGCATCCGTTTATTGGCATCTCTGCGCAACCTTTGCGACAGCGTTCGAGCAAATTAACACCAAGTAGCCTTTGATAGCTTGCGCTATGGGCTGAACAGAACCATCTATTACTTGTGTAGATTTAAGTTTCTTGCCTTTGCCTTTGCCTCTCTTCCCCGGGGGAGGAGTGCGTGCCCCACGCACGGAGCCCGAAAACAGCAATGCGATAGCAGCTCGTCGCTGGTGGGCCATTACACCATCAAGCGTGCACACACAGCCACAGCTGTACCAAAGCGCAGTGCTGTGGCGCGCGCGACAACGGATCAGCCGTATTAGACTCACCAGGTCTGTATTTCCATACATAATTATATCGCACTTGACTCATACAGCCCACCGCGCTCTGCGCTTCAGAGTGTGCTGATTAGTTGACTGATCAACATACGTATTTGGCTGATGATTCCGTTTCGATCACGAATGGTTCTATTTGCCCTTCCAAGTAGCAACGCCATTCACGCAGTGTATACACGACAGCTAACATTTCAATGTCTAAAGCAGAATATGCTGCTTCACGCCCTGATAATTTCTTTGAAAAGAAACATACGGGATGCTTGTCTTGTAGGCAGTACACCACCCACTGCAGGGGCAGCAGTGCACGCATCACACACAACTGTGAACGTGTGGGAAAAATCTGGCATAGCCAAAACTGGAGCACTGACCAGAGGCGGCTTTCAGTTGTTCAAAAGCAGCAGCACATGCATGTGTCCACTTTGCTTTGAACGCAGTCTCAACCGCATGAGCAGCCTCAGCTGAGAGCTTACCCACTGCAGCATTTTCCCTTTCCGATCAGTCGCTGTAATACCCTTGAGCAGATCTGTCAGAGGGGCAGCAATTTCGCATAGCCACGAATGAACCGACGGAAGTAGTTGGCCAGTCCCAAGAAGCTGCGCACTTCATACACAGAGCGAGGCTGAGGCCACTCATTGACCGTATTTACCTTCGCTGGATCAGGCTTGATCCCGTCTGAGGACACAATATGACCCAGGAACTTCAATTCCCAGTTTGAAAAACTCACATTTTGGACAGCTTGGCTTTGTACTTGTGCTCGCGCAGAACGTCGAGAACAATACGCAAATGTTCAAGATGCTCTTGCTCAGTGCGAGAGTAGATCAAAGATGTCGTCGAGGTAGACGCACACAAACTTGTTCAACTGTTTCGCAAAGACACGATTAATCGTGGCCTGAAAAGATAGCAGGCGCATTGCAACAGTCCGAATGGCAACACTCGCCACTCATATTTGTTAATATGCGTGTTGAAAGCCGTTTTCTCCCAGTCACTGGAGTGCAGGCTGATCTGGTGATAACCTGACGTCAAGTCCAGGGAGGTGAAATGCTTTGCACCACCCAGATTATCCAACAGATCATCAATTCGTGGCAATGGGTACTTATTCTTAAGCGTGAGTATGTTAAGTGCGCGGTAATCAATACACATGCGCAGTGAGCCGTCCGGCTTTGGAACGAACAACACTGGTGCACCATACGCAGAGGCAGACGGGACAATGCGCCCGGCATCCAAGAGCTCTTGGACCTGCTGCTCTACTTCTTTGCGTTCTTTCATGGACAGTCTAAAAGCTGGCCTGTTCGGCGGAGCGGCATCGGGTTGCAACCGAATGCCTTCGGGAGTATCATCTACCCGTTCGCCAACGCATGGTGCCTCAAACACATCCGCATACTCAGCAAGTAATGTGTCAACTTGCTGGTCGCGCGATTGCGAGGTGTCACTCTTTTGTTCACGACAAACCATCAAGAACGGTGCTGGACGGTCTGTACAAGGCCGTGTTAGCAGTCGCATGGCTTGAATGTGAGACAATAGAGGTACAGTGCCATCCTGTGCAAGAGATGGGCTTACAGGAGTGGTGCTGTCCCCATCGCTGTGGGGTGTTAGGCGTACTCGTCTGCGACGGAGCCACATGCTCGCAGGCACGTACGTCCGAGCATCAGAATTGCCATAATCAATGCAAGCACCCTCTGCACGAAACCAGTCATCTCCAAGAATAACGTCTACTCCTGGTACCATATCAACGACACGCAGAGTCACATCAGACTGGTATGATTGGATTTTGAGTTTGCAGTGCACATAACCCGAGGTAGAACTCTGTCGACCATCGGCCAATACAATTGGTACAGACTCTTTAGTGATAGACAGCTTATGCCGTTGTGCAAATTCTTTGCTGACAAAGCTGCATTTTGCGCCAGAATCCCAAGCGCTGTGCATGGTAACCCGCAAGTGATGAGGAGCAGACAAATGTCAAATCATCGTGTTCAACATCACCAGTGTCATTGATGCGTGCAGCCAACGGCGCAGTGCGAAACTGCTGCAGCGCTGGAGGGCAAGTCAGACAACTTGTTTGCACCAGAGGCATATGCAGGTGGATCATACCCCTTCCCTTGGTGGGTTTGGCTTCGCCCTAGGCGGCATCGCAGCCTTACTTACAACGGATACGCAAATCTACGGGTGGATCGAACTCACCCGATACCACTGTGACGGTGCCACTGATGTAGCACCTTGTGTAAGTTTAAAGCTGTACTTAAACCTCTAAGGTCCAGCCGTCACACCATAAGCTTATATAGTGTTCGGCCTGTGTGTGACTCCTGCCTTTGGCACATGTGCAATGTTGCCAATCCCCACACACGCCAACACGCCGTTAGAGGCCCTTGGCTTACGAGACCTGGTCATGCAACCAAGTTATCTCGTAGGCCAGTGTTGGTGACCACTTACCACAACCTCCTCTATGCTACCGTGCGCATGGTGTTACACGGAGATGAACGCAATAGCCCGGCAGCGAGGGCAACAGAAGGAAAGTAGACGGCCAAAACCCCGAAAGTAGACACCAGCAAAA